>JAWNLD010000490.1:6720000-7920000 GCA_035041545.1 Drosophila colorata | reverse complement strand
TCTCAATATCATACTACTATATCATATAGCTCAGCTACGAACTATCAGACCAAAATTGAGTTTCTGAATGGATATTTTATTATTTTTATTTATTTTATTTTATTTTTACTAACTAAATTTAACAATGATGTAAATAATTCCCACAGGAACATTCAAGTATAGAAAAAGAGCAAATAATATTGAAATATATATAATGTATATTTTATAGGGTATTAAATCTTTTTTCTCGTAATCATGGCGGGCGCCTTGTTGCGCAACAACTGGACACTTGAAGCCGGACAACGGGAAAAGCCTGTTTAGCTTTCGGCGACAAACTGACCAATTGACCGACCAGACGCCACACTGCCGCCTCCCCGCCCGCACATTGTTTGGGCCAAGTTGTTGTTGTTGTTGTTGTCGGCGCTTTGCTTTGTTATAGTAGGTGTTCCAGTTTTTCACATAGCGCTATATCTTATCAACATCCCACCACTATCGCATATAGCCGTCAATCGGTAGAATCGGTAGAAAAAATGTGCTTTTTTATACCCTGAACCCATAGAAAATGGGTGAAAAGGGTATAATGGTTTTGTGCAAGTGTATGTAACAGGCGGAAGAAAGCATCTCCGACCCCATAAAGTATATATATTCTTGATCAGGACGACGAGCTGGATCGATTTAGCCATGTCCGTCTGTCCGTCCGTCCGTCTGTCCGTCTGTATGAACGCAGCGATCTCGGAAACTGCAAAAGCTAGAAACCTGAACTAAATGACTATAGATTCCTAATCAAAAAAAGTTTATAATTTTTTTTATCGATAAAAATCGATTTTAAGACTTGGTTTTCTTGGCATATCTCGGAGACTATAAAAGGTAGACCCATCAAACTTGGTTTATTATGTGCTCGTAAGTAATACGCAGATTATGAATATTTTGGATTTTGGATTTTGGATACCTCCCCAATCGCCCTCCATATCAAAAAAACGCAAATCAAATCATAGATATAGATGCTCTTATTAAGCACTGAAAATTGCATAACGATCATACTCTTAGCTTATTCAAGAATTCATTTTCCATAGTGGGGGCAAGCGCAGCCGATGTGTAAGGTGCTCAATTTGCAGCATGCGTTTGTGTGTGTGTGTGACTTTGTGAATGTGTGTATGACTGCAAAGAGCTTTAAATGTATGTAACAGCTCGTCGCTGGGTTCAGGGTATCTCCTAGTCGGGCACACCCGACTCGAGCCATCTTACTTGTTTTCAAATACAAATGTTTTTAAAATATTTTGTTGTTGTCTGATTTAAAGTATTTTTCTAAAGTGTATTTCAGTTTATTTTATGTGACGTCCTCATTTGACTTTCAATTAATGTTAGTTCATGTCGTTTTCTTTGTCGCAGTCATTGTTATTGTTTGTAGTATAAATAGTTGTCTCGTTTAATTTAAGTTGTCGCCACTCGCGATGTAATAGTTAAAGTTAGTTTAGTTTTAGTCTGTTGCCGAGCTGACTTCAAGTTTTTATGCACCTTCCGTCCGTCCGTCCGTCTGGCTGTCTGCTGTAGTTTCTAATTTAATGAGGTGTCACCTTTCGCCTGGCTTTTTCAAGCAATTGCCGAAACTATCCAACTGCAAAGCTGTTGATATATATCTATATATATGTAACGCCATATACGTGTGTGTGTGTGTGTGTGTGTGTGTGTGTGTGTGCTTGCCAATGGCCAAACGTTCAGGCTAAAGCAATCATAAAAAATAAACAAAAACACTAAAAATAATAAAAAGAAACAAATCGAAAACGTTGCGCAGACGCTTTGGCTCAGTTGAAACTTGGACCTGGCCGCGCTCAGACGAAACCTCGCACTCGCACTCGCACTCGCTTTCGCACCAGCAGCTCCAGCTCCAGCTCCAGCTCCAGCTCCAGCTCCAGCCAGCCCCAAAGCCAGCCCGGTCCGAGAAACGTTTTCACCCGAGTCGATTTACGCTTTTGCTTTCGTTTCATAAGCGACCTTTCGCAATCTTTGCTGCTGCTGATGATGAAGCTCTCGTTGTTGTTGCTGGCGCTGCTGCAGCTGACGCTCGGATTGCCTCTGGCGCCTACCACCTTGGATGGCGCCACGCCCATTGATGCACAGGTCTCGGCAGCCGATTTTGGGGCACTCGACGCCTTTGCCGAAGATGCCGCCGAGGGCTCGGAGTCGGCAGCCAGCGAGGCGGGCTTCAAGGTGTGTACTTAGATACACTGCTCACCAGTGTGAAAGAGGGCATATTAGTTGAGTGCAAAGTCTCAATGCTGTTGTGGCTGGAGACCTGAAAATGTGTCTGCTGTGGCCCCTAAGCATAAACCTTGTTTTATAGCTAGCCTACAGATAAGCTCCTCTAAAGATCGAGTTTAACATTTTACACAATATTTAGTCACAGTTTGCAAGCCAGCGAACTAACCGTCCAAGTTTGCAGCTCTTGGCACAACTTTCCTTATTTATTTTGCTAGCACTCTTTGCTTTTCTCTGGCCTCATAGCAGTTGGCAAAGCACTTGGTGCAATTCCTTAATTAATGCCGCTCTCCTCACCACCCACAGATCTCGCTGCTGCCCATGCCGGCCAAGACGGCGGAGTCGGTGAATCTGGAGCACGAGGCGTTGCCCTCCAAGGTGCTCAGCGCCTACGACAACACGCAGCAGAAGCTGGCGGACATTTCGCATGTGAGTTGCAGCTAGTTTAATTGTTGATCACCACTGATCACTGATCGCCGTTCACCGATTGCAGCCCGTGCCCATTTTGGATGGCATCAGCGAGCATGAGAAATATGGCAACAATGGCGACAAGTTCGACGGCATCTCGCGCTCTCTTGTCAACGGTTACGAGGCGTTTTCCAATCTCCTCAACAGCTTCATACAGGTGAGTGTGCGTGTGTGTGTGTGTGTGTGTGTGTGTGTGTGTGGATTGTCTGCTTGTTCGCACGTCGCATTGCACAAGAGACGACGAGGTGACAATTAAAACGTCGCGTCTTTGGCTTATGCAAGCCATCTCAGGGTTAGCCCTAAACAAATTGTCAAAATATTTCATTACTTTAAATTAAAATTAAAAAAACAAGTAAGATGGCTCTAGTCGGGCGCCCCCGACTAGGAGATACCCTGAACCCAGCGGCGAGCTGTCGTTACATACATTTAAAGCTCTTTACATTCATACACACATACATACAAGAGTATGATCGTTATGAAATTTTCAGTGCCTAATAAGAGCATCCGAATCTATGTACAAACCAAAGCGCAAGTCTGTAGTATTTGATTTGCGTTTTTTTTGATATGGGGGGCGAAGGGGGGCAGGTATCCAAAATCCGAATATTTGTAGTATGCGTATTACTTACGAGCTCATAATAAACTACATTTGATGGCTCTACCTCTTATAGTCTTCGATATATGCCAAGAAAACCAAGTCTTAAAATCGATTTTTATCGATCAAAATGAAAAGAAGCAAGTTATCGAAAAAAATGATAGACTTGTACTGCGTATGGATTAGGAGAATCTATAGTCGTTTAGTTTAGGTTTCTAGCTTTTGTAGTTTCCGAGATCGCTGCGTTCATACAGACGGACGGACGGACGAACAGACGGACGGACGGACGGAAATGGCTAAATCGTCTCAGCTCGTCGTCCTGATCAAGAATATATATACTTAATGGGGTCGGAGATGCTTTCTTCCGCCTGTTACATACATTTGCACAAAAACATTATACCCTTTTCACCCATTTTCAATGGGTTCAGGGTATAAAAAGAGCATATTGGGTTTGTGCAATGTCCGGCTAGAGACTTGAAACTTGGAATATATACACGTATATATCAGCGTCAGATAAAGTATTCCAATTTTGTTGGCTACGCCCATTGGGGGCGTGGCAAATCGATTAAATATATATATCTTCCTCAATTTTAAAGTTAGATATATCAAATTTTGCAGACAGATTACTGATGACCTCCTCTAAACAGGAATAAATTGTTTTGACACGCCCACTTGTGGACGGGTAAATCTCCTAAAATCCATAGCTTCCACAATTTTAGAGCTAAAGTCACCACATTTGGCAGACAGTTTTCTGATGATCTCTAAAAATCAAAATCACAAAAATCTATATTTTTCCAAAATTACATTATCTAGACCCTTTTTGACTGTTTTAAGCTGTTATTATGTTGCAAACGAGTATTGCGCAGTCGGTTACACCCAACTGCAACGTTCTTACTTGTTTTTACGATATTGCGTCTGAGACGGCAACTTTTGGTTTACATATTAGACATAAATTTACATAAAATAAATATTTAATTCCTTAATATACAACACAAAACTTAAAACATATTTTCTGAAATTTACAATTTCGACGATTCTTGATTTACAAGTTGCATTATATTTTATTGGATTGATTTTTGATGTTACTTGTCATCCAAGGCAAAATGTATTTTTGGACATTCACGTTTTTCCAATGTGTAAAAAGAAATACCCCAACTCACCCCGCTCCCTGCCTCGCCCTGAAACCTCCTGTATGTTGTTCTTTGGCATTGTTATTTATTTTATTCCTCGTCAGTGGTATAGTCCTCCGATAGGTCCAGATTTGAATCCTGCTGCTCATCGTCCGATTCCAGCTGGGGTCTTAGTACAGCCTGCTGTTCGTACGTCCGGTTCTCGTGCTCTTCATCATCGTTTTCCTCTTCCTCTCCCTCCGAGTCCGGCTCGTCCTGGTCATCGTACTCGGAATGTTCTTCCTGTCCCGCTTCGCTCTCTTCCTCTGGCTGCTCCTGTTCCTCTTCATCCCGCTCCCGAACATTTTCATTGAATTGCCGCTGTTGCAGCTGGTCGTCATCTTCATCTTCATCCTCATCCTCATCGTCGTCGTCCTCCTCGCTCAGATTCAGTTCTGGCACGAAAAATTCCTGCTTCTTAGCCTCCTTCGGTACACTCTCCTTCTCAGATGCGCTCTCCTCATCCGAACCACTCTCCGATTCGCTGTCCGAACCACTCTCCGAATCGCTGTCCGACTCACTTCCCTCGGAATCACTCGCCTCGGAGCTACTCTCTTCCCTAGGCGTGGCTTGCGGCTGTTCCTCCTCCTGCTGCTGGTACTCCTGCTGCGACTGGTCCTGCTCCTGCTGTTGTTCCTCCTCCTGCCGCTGTTCCTCCTCCTGCCGCTGTTCCTCCAATTGTTGTTGCTGCTGCATCTTCAGGCGCTTCCTGGCCTGTATGTCGGCTAGGGTCTGCTCGATGGAGCGGTTGTCCCGCTTTAATTTGCTGGGCACGAAGCCGTAGCTGTGATTGGTGGCGCTCTCCCGGACCGATTGCAGCGAAGACGGCTCGGCGATGAAGCGGGCATATTTGGCCCTATAGCTGGGCGTCGGATTCGCTTTGGCAACGGCCGACTTTCCACTAATCCTGGGAGCGGAAGCGGGAGCGGGAGGCGGGCGCAGCGGCCTTGGCGGCGGCCTGGATAGCTGTGGCCGCTGCAGCTGGCCGGGCTTGTGGCTCGCCCTTGCTTTGCATCAGCTCCTTGGTGCGGTCCCTGCGTCGGTCGGCATATGCCTTGGCGATGTCCATGTTCCAGCCGTCGCCCCTGCGCCGGGCCGCCAGCTCGTCTGCGTCGGGCGGATGATCCCTCTTGTAGATCACAGGCTGGCGTATCTCCTCGCCGCGGCCAAAGCTCAGTGCCAGGAAGCCGCCGTGCTCGGCTATGTCGTGCACAATTGTGCGATGCATCCGGTCCAACGGCTGGAACTCGATGCTCACTCGGTCGTCCTTGGCAAAGCGTCCCATGCGCTCCTGCACGTAGCTGCGGAATCTGGCCAGCTCCTCGCGCTGCTTGTTCTTCATGCGCTCCATCATTTCCCGCTGCTTCTGCTGCTCTGCTGAGCTCGGCGGAGCATCCATTGAGTTCAGAATGGAATCAAGAAAATCCATTTTTAAATCAGGCTTCTACAATTTGTTCCTTTACTGTTATTCTTTTCAATATTATGTATATATTATTTTACTTCTTTTTTAATTTTTGTTGAAAATTGTTTTTTGGGTTCTCAACCGTTTTGCTTTTGTTTTTAATATACTTTTCTTTTAAACAATTTTATTCGCTATTATTTTCAATATTTTTGTTAGCTTTTGGTGTTATTTTGAAAATTGTTTAACTTTTTCCAAGACGCTCAGTTGTCGACTATCGAAGCACAAGTAAATAATGTTGACTTCTTCAGGCTCCGAACTATTTTCAGATTATTTAAATTCTCACAAATTCAAGGCCAACCCGACTTATAAAAACTCAATTCTATAATATCTGTAGGAAATACTGTGTTAAACAATTTTGGAAGTTTTCGACACTTGGTATTTAAATATGACAAATATACGTAGTGTTAATTAAAAAATATTAATGTATAAATTTATATTTCATTGAAAAAAAAAAACCAAAACCATATGTATACATGCATATGTAGGTTTATCTATTTTATATTGCCTAAAATATTTTTAAAGTTCTTTAATTCTATAATTTAGACTTGTAATATTTTCAATTCCTTATTATTATACTCCCAAACTTTTACCAAAGCGCAAATATTTTCTCTGAAACTTACCCTTCTTATTTGACTTCGCAGAACTATTCAATATCTTAATTATATTATATATCATACATTTAAATCATTCAATATTTTCGAACATTTTAAGCACAGTTTTACTTAAGTACCGTTATTAAATACACTTACAGAAACCCAAGGAGTTGGCACGCACTGTTTCCAAGGGAATTACCGCACAGTTGGACTTGATTGGCGGCAAGCTTGTGGGTCTCTAGGAATTGAAAATATTCCAAACAGCTTCAAAAATACATATTATTTTATCATATATATATATATATTTTTTTTTTTGAATAACTTTTATTTAAATAAATAGTTTAATTTATTTTATAACTTATACACAATTGTTGTAATTAATTGATTTTGTTTAGGAATGTGCTTGATATATGTGTATAAATTAAATATACGCATATATAATTTTATATTTAGATATATAATTATATAAATTTTTAACTAATTTTCATTGTTTTGCGGGCAGTTGTTGTTGTTCTCATTTGTCATGTTCCAATACTTAATTGCCATACAATAACACACAGGTTACATATTGAATTTGAATATCTAACTAGAAGTGCGCTTTACACATCTAAGCGGTCAAAATCACCAACGTTTTTGGTATTCCTTGGTATTTTTCGTTTAAATTTAACTGAGTATATCAAATGCCTTTTCAACTAATCGAAATATATAGATTCTAAATGTCCAAGCTTTACACCTTCAATTGCACAAAATACTATACTTTTTGGCATAACTTAGTATTTTTTCGTCTAAATTTAGCTGCAAATGTGTAAAATGCGCTTTCAGCTGATCAAAATATATAGATCTATAAAAACTAGACGAGCACATCACAATATGGATACACCACTAACTAATTGCATAGAGAGAACCCCAAAAAAGCTGAGTGCACAACATGATCTAGTGAATACTGGGGCGAGCAAAAAAAAAAAAAAATACTAAACTCATGTGTTGTGAATTCAGCTTGGGTTTAGATTACTTTCTTCCGTTTCTTTTCAGATATGTTACGAGTATTATTTGCCTTAGCACTTCACTAATAATACAAAGGGTGCACAAAAAAAAAAAATAGGATAAAGACACTAATATTTAAATTAATTTTTGGCACATTTCGCAGAAAAATAAAATACTAAAAAAAAAAAAGAAAACAAAAAGAAATAATATTTGCAAGAGCCTGTATCGAGACCGTGCTTTAGAAAATCCACCTCCATGCCGCGCCCAACTAGAGGCGAGTTCAATCCTCCCAGCTGCTGGTGCGCGTCTGCGGATCGATCGACGGCGAGTAGGATTTGTACGTGTCCGAGGCGCGCTTGTGCTTCACCGTGCAGAACAACAGCATCGAGGTGATCAGCCCGAAGAGCTGAACGAAGGCAATGCCCAGCCCGATGGCGCCGACCACATTCAGCTGGCCGTTGAACCAGCTCTGCAGCGAATGGGCGCAGCCCTTGTCCCACCACAGCGACGGATTCTCCGATCGGCCGCAATCCAAGCGCAGCTGACCATCCCCGGAGCCCTCGCTGAGCACCTGGCGCTGATCGTACAGATGCCGGCAGCAGGAGTCGGGCACCCAGCGCTTGCCGCTCCACGACTGGATGTCATACCAATCCTCATACGACGAGACGCCGCAGCACTCGAACTGGAAAGAAAAATGTATATGTGCACAATAACGGGGGTTGCTGTTTGTATGTAGCCGACTGCACAATACTCTGTTCACGTTGTGAAAAGCGCCTCAAGCAGTTTGCAGATTCTTAGACTGTCAGTCACATACATAGATTTCCGCGAGTTATGTTTTTGTGAGTTCGATCTTAAGCGAAGCTCGACAGTGATCTACTTGTCCAATTTGTCAACAATCATGGCTGCAAACCAAACAACAAAACTTTTCATCCTATCAAATTTTAAAGTAAATTATTCTATTTATTATTTGCCAGAAAATATATCGTTTTCTGTTTTATTTGAACGGTTCGAACCCGAAACTCCAATATTTCCGAAATTAATTTGATTAAAATTATTATCAGAAGAACGAAAAAGAAAAACTAATTTTAAAATAAAACAAACTATTTAAAAAAAAAAAAGGGTTCGGATGAGCTGATTTTTAGGGCAACTGGTTCGATACAAGGCACGGTTCAACATCTAAAAAATATTGAGCTTCCGGGCTCGAACCCATTAGGCTAAAAACCGGTTTGCAGCCTTGCAGGCAAAATGGCCTTCTTTTATTGACTGACTTGCGAACAGAGTATATTAGCTTGCTGGCCAACTTACCGACTGCTGTACGCTGTCCCAGATAGCGGCGACAGATGGCGCCACCAGCGAGCCACGATCGCTGGCGTTGTAATGGCGCTCAATGCCAAAGCGCAGCTCGTTGGCCAAGGTGCGTCCGAGGCCGCCGCGGAAGAGGAACGCAATGGAGCCGACGAGGAACTCGCTCAAGAACAGCATGACGATCAGCATAAAGTACTGCACGAATTTGAAACACAATCTAAGCGTATAAAATATACATTCGACTTACCAGGACGAGGAGGCAGCGCGACTGGATCCAGGCGCCACAGCAGCCAAAGAAGCTGACCACAAATCCGGTGCCGCCGATGCACATGAATATCGTGTCCGCGCTGAGGCCGGCGTGCTGCGGCAGCAGCGTTGCGTAGCCCTCGTAGCTGAGGCGCAGCCACAGGCCGGCTCCAAGGAAGGCGCAGCTGCACAGCTGCAACAAAGTCAAGCGCACAAAATTTATCGATAACAATCAGCGCAAGACTTGAGTGGGAGAAGCACAGAGCGAGACAGCGCGACCAAAAGCTGCTTGCTATATGTTGTCGATTGTCCGCTTGTTTATCGTTTCAACGATTTTGCCTATCGAACTTTATTTAGGCAATTAAATTTGAGATTAGATCTGACTATTATTTAATTATTTTTCAACAGCAATTTATTTGCATTTAATTAAAGATTCTTTTAGCATAATTTCGTGTGGTCTGTACTCAAATACTATATATATACTATGCTATAATACTTGCCCTATAAGGCTAACTTCTCAATATACGAATTTAAACAGCTAAGAGTTTAAAAGAAATATCTTAGAGATTTAATGTTTAAGGTTATATGGCCTATAAGTATCTGGAAGTGCTCTGCCCTATCTCAGTTATCATTATAATGCCTTATTTCCATTTAATTTATTCAAAGCTCAATAATTCGACGCGATTGATTGCTATCGAAATCTAATCGATATCGATTACCGATTGCGAGTGTTGTCGCTCTGTGCAAATGCGAAGAGTTGCCCAACAAAAGGCTGAGACGGACGCGCAGAGACAATGGGGCAACTTTGACGTTTCCGCTGCAGACGAGGCTGAGAACTTTTGCCGGCGTCGCATCGATTTGCGCCCATTGTTGTTGCGGCTGTTGTTGTTGTTGGAGCAGCGGCATATCCGCCCATGGCCGAGTTGTCTGCAGCTGTGAGGCGACTCCGGTTTGAGAACTCACCCACAAAATGATGTTGAGCCAGCAAAAGGTGCGGCGGATGCATGTGTAGCCGGCGTTGCCCATCTTCTGGGAGCAGCTAGCTGCAAAATACAAGAAGAAAGAGAGAGAGAGAGAGAGAGAGAGAGAGTGATATAAAGCGAGAGTTGAATGAAGAGAGCCAGCGATTGTCATAGAAATACATAAATCACGGGCTAATGGGGATTTATTCTGGGGAGAGGGGGAGAGATGCGCGACACGCGTTCCGCTGCATTTATTAGATACATTTGTATCTATTAAATGCGCGCTTTTCGGAAATCACACAAAGACACACACACACACACACACACACAGACGCAAATGCGACCTCATAACGCTTAAGTGTGTGTTTGCTGTATAAATAAATTCAAATTCATAAATTTCAACAAATTATTTTTTGTTTGTTTTATTTTTCCACAGCATTTCCTTTGCTCCATGTAACTGGATAAGTGTATGTGACAGCGGGGGTGTATATATGTTAATACACATATTTATATATGTACACATAAATAGATACGTATATACGCATGTACATACATATATCTAAAGCAATTGGCTAGCCGCAAAAATTGCAGCTGTTGTAACACTTTTTTTTCTGTTGTATAGTTTAATAAATTTACGACTTGCAAAAAACAACAACAAAAACAAAAACGTTTATTATGAAATTCTCCAGCAGCTCAAATTACCAGCTCACACACACACAGGCGTGCGCAAGGCGCTTGTGAGGGGGGTGTGAGAGGAGGGGGCCAGATCTAATAACTTATTTACGTACTCGTTTTCTCTAGTTGCTTCTAGTTTACCCTTCTAAGTACTGCAGGTCAGTCAAAGCTCAGCTGACCCCACATACAATTGACTTAAGTTAGCTTTTATTAGATTTGCCGTGAGACTAACTTTAAATCGTAAATATTCTGAAGAAAAACGTGAGACGCAAACAAAGTGCGACTTACAGACACCCTGCAGGCAGGACTAAGATGGTATCCTTGCACTATCTATGAAAGCTGGAAAACTTGATTCAAATTTTACAAATGCAGCGAACAATTGGGCAGTCATATTTATGTAAATGAAAATATTTATATAAAAGTATGTTTAATGTCCCTGCTCGGGCGCCTAGAAACTGTATCTGTCTCATTAAATAGTTGTCAGATACCACATTACTTAGCATGTTTAAATCAGGGCAATTTCCTTTTAAAAATTATATGCGTACAAATTTTTTTTTTATCCATAAAAGCAATTTTATGTCCCTGCTCGGGCGCCAGAAAATTATAGTACAAAAACAGATCGGGTAGCCATTACATACGACAGAATAACTTTCAAACCAAGGGTATGTAAGTTAAACACACCAAGTATATTAAATATAAGTGATTTCCATTGAAGTCCCTGCTCGGGCGGCAATAATTAATAAATCATGAATACCTATGAAAGCTAATCAAATCTTTTTTTTTTTTTTGCCTCTACCTTTCGAACAAAACAACAGCGTATAAATATTGAAATCAGGCTCTGTCCAACTCACATAGATCACATGTTGGCCAATGCAAAGAGCAATGCGGCATTTCGTGGCTTTTGCATGTGAAAGACAAGTTGAAAATATGTAAATTGTGAATATGCTGTGAACATGACGCCAGCTTTCAACCGGCTGTCTTTGTTATTCTCTTGTACCAAATATGCACATAGTATATGGAAAAAAAAACTTTAAAATAAACACGAAAATCTATTGTTGTTTTTTTTTTCCTTTTTGGTTTCTTAAGAACAGCAACGTTCACTTGTGGAACCTATTGACACATTTAAGAGCAGTTATTTCAATGGAAATCCAAGCTGTTGCAATGATTGTTGATGATGGCATAAATATAGATAAGTATAGATAAGCCTGATAGTCACGAGAGCAACCGAATAGCATATTATTAAGGGTAATTAAAAGCTGAGCTGTTGAAACTCCACTCACATATAATTAATATGAACATTTTTTATACGCGTAATATCTCTATGTATATAATTAAAGACAGAAAAGCTGCTCAAAGCAAAAAGCCAGTTTGAAAAACATTTTTGAAAATGATAGCATGCGCTTTTCAGCTCCAATCAATTAAATCTTTAAGTAGGCACTAAAAATGGATTTCACTAATCACAATAAATTACAGTCTTGTTTCAAACTGATCGATATAAGATTAATCGACAATATTTGAGGCAGAAAAGTTAGTTTTGTGAAATATTGCGTAGTCTGTCGAAATGTGGGGAATATACTAACTTTTACTTAGATAAAAAGCTTTTTATAGTGTTGAATTATGGAATATACTCTGTATAGTAGAAATTGCTCAAATAAGATTAGGTTAGTTTGGGGTTAAGTTAGGTTATGTGTTCTATATGGCCAAGTTAATGTGACAAAGGTTTTGATAAGGCCCGTTTGCAATTAAGCATAAGGAATATTAGCGTAAAAGGAAGCGATTGATATAGGTATATATAGTTATATATATTATATGTATAGGTTAGGAAAGTAGCACTAAGAATCCAAGTTTTCATATTTCTGGGCTAATGCTTTTATATAGACCACAAAGTTGCTTCAAATATTTTCTAAAAAGAAAATCAGAAATCCAAGAAATGCTTGGAAAGTAATCTATTATATAACCTTAATCAAGATATGGTTAGTTTATTCCAGAGAGCACTATGTACTTGTATATGGACCACAAGAGAAGTCAAACAAGGCCACAGCTTCAAGAGGTGGCAGAGTTTTTGGGGCTGGATATTAAATTCAATGAGCACGCGCCAACAATTGCAGACTAGAAGAAGTAGCAACAAGTGTTAGGCAAAAGTGTTGCATGCAACAAGAACAACAACAACGAGAGCAATTGAAACAACTGCGATAAGCATAACCCTGATGTACATAATGATGATGATGATGATTATGATGATGATGATGATGATGTTGTTGGAGCTGCCTCTGGCTCAACTGAAATAATAATGAAATAGTTGCAAATAATGCGCGGCCTGCCTTGGGGGCCAGAGTTGCTGTGGACAGAGCCCAAGTGCGAACAATTGCTGCCCGAAAGCACAACAACAACAACAACAACGGCAGCAGCAACAGCAACAACAGCTGTAACTGTCGCTCGCTTATTTTCCAATTTAACTCAATAACGCGACGGACTTAATGCCATTTGGCGCTGGAAATTTGCGATTTACTTGCCCCGCTGCGCCACGCCTACAGCCGCCGCCCACTTCAACTAGCACCAGCTTGTTGTGTGTGTGTGTGTGAGTGAGTGTGTGTGTGTGTGTGTGTGTGTGCGGATGTGCGAGAGTGATTTATGTGCACACAGGGAAATTGCCCATTTGCCCAAATGCCTCTGCCCAGGCAGATCCATAGGTCTAAGCTGCCAAAGCTGGCAAAGGGTTGGCTAGGGGGCTACAGAGGGGATGGGGGCCGAAGGGGAGGTGTCAGGCAGTCGGACTGAGGTAAGCAGCGATCTTGCTGTTGCTGCAGTTTTTGCTTTAGTGCTCGTGTTGCTAATGTTGCTCATGTTGCTAATGTTGCTGATGATGCCGTTGTTGCTGCTGGGAAAAAAGGGTTGCGAGGTTGTTTTTGAATGTCTTGCTGCTGATGTTACTGTTGGGTAAAATTGGGTTTTTGGACAAAGTCCAGGCTAAGACTCGTGTTGCTGAAGTTGTTGTTTCTTTTGTAAATGTTGCTGCTGTTGCTGCTGTTGCTGCTGGTGTTGCGGTGGAAAAAGGAGTGGGCAGAGGTTACCAGGATGCGCGGAGAGTTGGCTGAGACATGTTCTAATGTTGTTGCTGATTTTTATGCTGCTGCTATTATAAATGCTGCTGCTGTTGTTGCTTGTACTTCTAGTGTTGCTGCTGTTATTGCTGTTGAAAAGGGAAGCGCGGTGGGCTGATTTTGGGTTGAGCAGCAGTTAAAAGCTTGGACAACTGTTGATGTTGCTGATGTTGTTGCTGCTAAT
The DNA here is from genome assembly GCA_035041545.1 of Drosophila colorata. Lineage (NCBI taxonomy): Eukaryota > Metazoa > Arthropoda > Insecta > Diptera > Drosophilidae > Drosophila > Drosophila colorata. The sequence goes on along the minus strand of JAWNLD010000490.1, from coordinate 7,906,024 downwards.
GTTGCTTTTTTATTTTGGCTACATTTGCAGCAACTTTTGCAAATGTTGCTGCAAGTTCTGTGGCAACGTAAAGGAAAACGAGGCTTGTGTAGAGAGCGTAAAGTCGGCCTAAGCAATGTGTTGCTGTTGCCTATGTTGTGTGTTGTTGCTATTGATGATTCTATTGTAAATGTTGCTGATGCTCATATTGGTAATGTTGCTGCTGCTGCTGCTGATGTTGCAGCTTTCGGGGCTGAAGGGGGCCAGCGACAGCACGCTGAGACTAGGTGTGTTGTTGTTGCTGCTTCTATTGCAAATGTGGCTGCTGTCCATTTTCACGGCCAACAGCTGTCAGTTGGCCCGCAGACAACTTTTGCAACATTTTCACTGACGCTTGACCAGCCGCCAAAGTTGTTGTCGATGTTGTTGTGCTTGTTGTTGTTGTTGTACAAAGTGTCGCGCTTACGAAAAGTTTTCTCTTTTTGCGCCGACTGTCTGGTTTTGGAAAGGGGGGGAGGGGGTCTGAGTTAAAGGGGCCAATCTATGCATCTATCCGGCTTGGAGAGTGTTGGCCCTCTTCAACACCCCCCCCCCCCCTTGCACCCCCCTTAAGCCCCTACCCCTTTGCGGCATTTCTTTTCAGTTGCAAATTACTTCAAGTTGTTTGTCGCTTCGAATCTGGTTTTGTGCGGCGGCAGATGTTGTTGTTGTTGTGGCTGCTGCTATTGTTGCTGTTGCTTCTGTCAATAAACTGCACAAGCTGCTGTTTTTTTATTTGTATTTTTATTGTTGTGCATAATACTCGTAGCACCCCCCGTGCCCCTTCCAATACATATAGGCTCTATGGATCAAATAACTTGAAGCTCATCAAAAATAATAAAGCAAAAACAGCTTGAAAGAGGGCATTGTAAAGGGGGGTCGGTGGAGGTAAATATTACATGAGTATGCTTTATAATATTTGAATTTTCTGATTTATAATCTACATATACTTGGTCAGCACATACATTATTATAATGCTCCAAATCCTTTGAGGCTTTGCACTCTGGACTTTATCCTTAAATACACTTCACGCACAAAAAATAATATTAAAAAAATAAATAATTTGTTTGTTTACTTTTTTTCTTTTCGGGTTTTTTTTTTTGACAATTTATAGCACTTCTATTTTTATAGCTACTTTTGAAAAAACTAGGAAAAAAAAACTATTTTGTTAAAAATCTATTTTATTTTATTTATTTTTGTTTTTCGTTTCGTTGTATTATATATATTTTTTTGTTGTTGTTTTTTAATTTTCTTTATTTTTGTTGCTGTTGTTGCCTCGTCGCGTGTTGTTGTTTTATGCGCTCGCAGCGGCTGTTCAAAATAAACTGAAAACTGAAAACTGAAAATTCTCCGCAGTCGCCGTTAAAAATAGTCAAGAAGACGGCGACAACGCGCAAATCCCCGAGCCGAACCAAACGCGCACGAGAGACAACAACGAGCAACGAACAACGAATTTGTTGTCGTTGTCGCTGCTGTTGTTGTTGCCGTGATTGTTGTCGTTGGCTGCGTGCAGCTGCTGCCACAACAATGTTTTGGGCGAAAGGGGCCAGCAATCGGGGGGCGGGGGGCAGGCGCTGTTGCAATCTCTCACTCACTGACTCTCCCTCTCTCTCTCTCTCTCTCTCTCTCTTCCCCCTCTGTCGCTCTCTCTCTCTCTCTGCTCTCCAACCACGCTGTCTGCATACTTATGAATGAGATTTATGTTTAGATTTCAGTGTCACGTTTTGATCCACATTTCAAAATAACAACAAAAAAGAAAACAAAACATAAAAAAAGAAAGAACCAACAAAAAACAAGTAAGAACATTGCAATAGACTGCTCCTGACTGCGCCATACCCTCTCTGTGCACAGTCGACATAGAGCCTTAAATAGTACGTCTGCTTAATTATGTTCGTGAGTCCTAAAGTGTAGTTCCTAAACATTTAAAAATGTTAATTCTTAACAAATATTGGTTTTTGCTATTTATGTGGCGATTGTGGGCGTGGCCTGCTGCTTTTATCTACTTTAATCTACCTGTTAAATTTGTGAATTCTAGATCCTAAATTTCAAATGTAAGAGATATCGATTTTCGAGGATGTTGTTCTTAGAAGACATCATTATCTAAGGTATGACCGCCCTCTAGTGGGCGTGGTCACAAACACCTTTAACACTTTCACATAAATATTCAAGTCTCTTGCTTTCCTACATACAGACAGACGGAACATTTCACAAAACCAATATACCCTTTTTGCAATTAGTAAACAGAGTGAAAAAAAAACCTACCAACAGTAAAAAAGAGGCCTACAAAAAACACAAATCCACAAAACGATCGCCATTTGGCTTGTGCGAGCACTTTTATGACCCGTTTCAGGGCTGCAAAAATTAAAAAGCTATACAAAATCGCTCATACGCCCTGTAAACGGGAGGCATAAATTAGCCGCGAAGCAAATGTGGTGCACAACCACGTCAAGCAGTGTAAAAAAGCTAAGGAATGTAATTTAAGAGATCTGCTTAAGCACAACACACACGCTTCGATAATACCCTGTAGCTAGTTCGTCAGCAGTTTAAATATATTTATACTTATCTATAGATAAGGTCGCCAAGTGGTACGCACAAAACTTTAATAATATATGTATATATTATATTAAATACAATTAAATAATTTATATATAAATATTAAATAAACACGATATATAGAATTTACATACTATTTATTTTTTAAAGCTACCCTGTGTTTATTTCGTTTATATAAAAGTGGTTCACATACACTTTGAGTGGTGCTGCTTGTACAAATGACTTAATGACGCGAAGCTTGCATAGATCCATTACATAAACATCCGTTAAATAAACATAAATCAAGCATGAGAATCTATTTCTACCCTGTATCAAATACCCTGTATGCATTCATTTGCATGCATGTTAATGGCCTAAGACATTCGTTAAATAAGCAGCGATAGGTATTCGAAGTAATATAAATGTTTTATGTTAAAGTGTGCGTGACTTGAAGACACTCCGTATCATGTTCTGGCGAGCATAAAGCATGTATATTATATATATCTCGACAAGAATGAACATCGAGGGAAGTGTACACATGAGTGTATCCATACTTTAAATGTAAAAGCTGCAGTTTTGACCGCATCTAAATATATTTGAAATATTTAAATAGAGGTAAAAACAAAAATATATTTTAAAAATCAGTTATGCAACCCTATTTGAAGCATTTCGTCAAGTACGTGGTATCAAACATATGTAATAATAATTACTGGTTATTTTTGGATACATATAAAATATTGATTTAATGATCAAAGTGAAAGTTACGCTTATTATTATTATTAGCTGCCACCTAACGTAATAAACTAAGCACAAAATCGTGGAAATATCGCAAAACAACGTTTACAAAGTTTATTTTAGCAAAAAAAAATGCAGGTGTATTGGTAAATAAAGATGTATTCGCGCGCGTTTATTCAAAAAGCTTTGCATGATGCTCACTTTGCCAATGTAAAGTGCTTAAAGCTTGCAAGCTTGCTTTGGGTAACGGTACAGCTTGGGCGCATAATTGAATGCTACGTAATGCAACGGTGATTTATGAACCTTCGCTACGCGTTATTGTTACGTAACGTTAGCGCAGACGTTATATGTTAGGTAAGCGCAGCGCTGTATTTATGACGTCGGAAAGATAGCTAAACATTGTTTGTTACGTTACGTTAAGTTATGTTATTGCGACAAATCGCTGTTGAAAAATTAAACAAAGTTTTAAGCCTCAACAATTTCTTTATTTATGCAAATTAACCAAAGAAAAAAAACCTTAAGCTAAAATGAAAGCAAAGGTACTCAGCTAACGAGCGGTAGAATGAAGGAATGAAGAAAATGCACAGTTGCGCATGAGCAAAGATGCCCAACGGCGACCATGCCCAGGGGCGGGGAGGCGGGGGTTCGTTAATCTTTGCGCAACTTTTGGCTGGATACCTCGATGGCCTCCAGCCAGAGCTTCAGCTCGGCGGGCATCTCCGGCCGCTTAGCCGCCTCCGGATACGTCTTGAGCAGATCGTTGACATTGCACTTGGTGATGCACTGCTTGGAGAGGGCAACGGCGCGCACGAAGCCATCGGCGAGCGTTATGAACTGCTGCTCCAAGTAGATGGCCTTGTCGTCCCACCAGACCAGCCGTGTCTGGATCTTGTACGGATGGAAGATGGGTATGGTGCGACGGTAGCGCACACTGCTCGCGCCTTGGACGGCGCCGCCGCCGCGTTGACGCACCAGCTCATAGAGATTGGTCAGCGCATAGAAGTGGAACCGGGCAAAGTCCAGTTCGCGCAAGTAGCGCGCGTTGTTCATGTGCCTCAAAAAGATGTCGACATCCTGGGACGTGCACAGGCCATAGATGGTGGTCGTGTCCGTCACCTTGCGCTTGCCCTGGAACAGCCGGCCGGCGAGCACCGTGCAGACGCAGCGTATGAAATAGTTCACATCCCAGATGATGTACAAAATAAGCAGCACCACCAGCAGCGACATCGCGGACTTAACTGTTGTTGTTGGGGTTCGTCTGGAAGAGATTGGGGGGAAAACCCGTTTCAAGCGAAAGTTTTTTTGTTCACCTTTGGCCAGCGTTTATTTTTGGCTATGTATATTTGATATATCAATCGCATGCAATGAACCCGCATAATTGGCAGCCAGCAGCGAATAAATGCATATTTAATACTTACTCGAATTTATTATTTGTAAAACGTCACGCCAGTGCGATAACACAGCGTGCTCGATAACAAGTTCGATAAGAGTGGCAACGCAAGCGCCAACGAAGACCAACAACTGCTAGCGGCAAGCGACCGAAGGCGACTGATGCGAAGATCCCAACGGAAGTGCTGCTCAGGTGCCAAACGGTAGCGGCTACAAGACAACAACGTTTTACCACTCGCAGCCGGAGAGCAGCAACAGCGGCAGACTCGAAGCGTGCAAGTAAGCGAGGGAGAGAGCAAAATAGAGAGCGCGCGCGCGCGCGCATGCTGCTTAACAGCTCAACAGCTCAGCTTAAAGTCCAGACGTGACCATGCTTAAAGCGCGCGTCTCACGTTCAACTGTGCAACAGTAATCGGTCAAGTTCTGGCGGGTCCCCCACACTGCACAATCAGCTAGCAAACACTACGTGTAGTTGTGTGGCAAATGGGCACACAGCCAATGCGCATGTGCCTAATTATGCTCAATTTCTTGGCGCACACTGAGTGGGGGGTCTCAATAGGAAGAGAGCAGTGGCAAAGTAAAAAGAGCAGCCACACTGTGCAACTGAAAAAAAGCTAGTCATACATGAATCGTCTTGGTAACCCTGGCTGAATTAACCAAATTTAGTTTATAGTAACACTATGTACAAAATTTTACCAAAAATTAAAAAAAATAAAAAGTATTTTTAATAATGTATATTTTTTAAATGCCCAAACCATGATCAAAATGCCATCAGACATGAAAATCGATTCAGTTGTGAAAAAGTTATGAGCCAATAAAAATAAATTATCGATTAAATGGTTAGATAAAATAATTTAAATGGAAATCAAACTATCAAAAAATAAGTGTGGAGTTGTAAAAAATGAATTTAATATGAAATACATATAAAAAAAATATTTAATACTACTTTAAATTTAAAATTTATGCCAGTGTAAATATGCCATAACAGCACGTAAGCTGGCTGATGTGCACACACTGCGCTTGGTCTCTTTGTGGTCAGGCCTGCTCTCAGGCAATTACACTTGAACTTGATTTTGATATTGATCGTTTCACCGTTGCTCGAAGCTTTTCCACTTGCGCTGGGGCATGACGCATAATGTAAATACTCGATAATCGAGCGTTTAACACTTGAGTTTGAAGTAACAGCTTGTTCTGAGCAGAGGGGAGGTTTGACTTAAGATTGACAACGTCATCGTCGTTTACAGTTGGTTTTCCACTTGTTGACAGCTGCTAAGCTCGGCCTTGTGGCCAAGTGACTAGTGGAAAACGTTTGTTTACTTCGCACTTTCTCACAAAACGCTCTTTCGACTGGTTGTAACAAGTTGTAGGATTATACATACATACGTACTTATATCCAATTTACAATGTGTGCATAAATAATAATTGCAGTTGGCCTATGGCCAGCCAAATAAACAAATAAGACTAGCTGATTTATCGGAATTTGAGCTGCACAAACTGAAGTGTAGTATTTGACAGCTATTTTCTTCCTAATTGCTTAATTAATGATTAACGTGTGTAGTCAGCAAATGGGCGTGACAACCGTTTTATTTTTATTAATATTACTTGGTCGTTACTCGACGACTAAAAGCACTTAAGCCAGTTGATCACAGTCACTGTGCACAGTCACAGCATAACAAGCATAAATATAAAATAAAAACAATTCTTAATTATTTCTAAAATCATACATTTTCCACTGCAAGCACTTTTCAGTACTGCATTCAAAAAGAAGAAACCCTGAACTTTAGGATCCTGCTCGGGCGCATTTCAACTCAATTGCTAAATATTTTTACTTTCCAACACTACAATTTTTAAAAGTGGAAACCGTAACCCCGTAAATTCCTTTAAGTTATTATCTTTACCCCAAGCTGCAGTAAAGAAATTCGCTTATTTCCAAGTTGGTACAAACACTTTTCAGCACTGCTTTCAAAAAGAAACTAATCCGCAACCTGAAAATATAATCCTAAATTGCAGTAAAGCAATGCACTAACATATCTATGTATGTATATGATATACATTGTATATTAATAGTAAAAGTGCGTAATTACAAACACTTTGCAGCACTGCATTTTGATATGGAAAACACTCAAGACCCAAAGTCCCTGCTCGGACGCAGTCCAGAGAATTTTTTCAACCCGAATTAAAACTGAGAAACGTGTAAGCGTACTATTTAGTACATATAAGTGCGTATTTACTATACTATTACAAGCGTTTTTCAACACCGAAATTCTTAAAAGTAACCCCCTAGCGTTTAGAGCCCGTTATTAAATACGTGTTGATGCACTTACATTTACTAGACAACAAGAACTTTCCAGCACTGCATATCCAAGTGTCAACCAAAAGTCCCCGCTTGGGCGCATGGCAAATCAAATGTATTTACCAAAAAAATGTGTTTAATTACAAGCCGCAATTAAGCACACATTTCCCAGGCTCACACTTACAAGCACTTTGCAGCACTGGAGTTTCGTGCAGCTGCAATAGCTCGTTACGACAAGTCCCTGCTCGGGCGCGATCGTTGAAACCGAAATTAAAGTAGAGAAACTCGCAATCGCACAAGTTAATACATCTAAGCACATATTTACTCGACCAGCACACACATCTCGTAATTATGGGTTATTAGTTGTGGATTTTCAGTGTTGCAGTGTTGTAGTATTTAAGTATTGGTGTTGTCATTGGATGCTACATTACATAGATTCGGCTAGGGTGCACTTACGGCTAGGCCATACAGATTTAGACAGCTTAAGGCTACAGTTAAAGCACACTCGTCAACATTTACACGGTTCACAATTTACAACTCACAATTCACACTCGCACACACATACACATACACATACACATGCAAAAAGAAAAAAAAAATATTACAACAATAAATGGTTAAGCGGAAACGTTTTCGGTATCGAAATGCCGAGCTCGTGTACCGCATAGTCCATACAAAAATAGTTGAGTTGATTTTTGGAAACTATCTGGCTGTCCGCTTGGTCAGCAGCCGCTGCGCAAATTCTTGCTGGACATGTCATTGTACTCGATCCACTTGCACAGCTCCGGCGGCAGCGGTGGCTTCAACTTCCCACTCAACGCAGTCGCCGTCGCCGTCGACGGCGTCGTCGTCGTCGTCGTCGTCATCGTCATCGCGGTTGTCGTTGTGACGGCGACATGGCCATTCTCGGCCTGGACTGCCTCCAGCGTGGTCAACGGCACCGGCGTCGCCGTGCCCATGCCCGCCGGCTGCAGGCTGGCCGTGGAGCTGAGCGTGTGCCGCGACGCCTGCAGCGGCGTCGCCGCCGTCTTGGGCAGCAGCTCCGCCATCACGCTATCCATGGAGACGTCGATGACGCGCTGCCGGCAGATGACAATGCAGTGCACAAACTGATCCGAGGGACGCACGAAGCGATGCTCCATAAACAGCGACTGGTCGTCCCAGTAGATGATCTGCAAATGCGCAAAGGATCAGGGTCGGGATTAGCCAAAATGCCAATGCTGCAAAGTCTGTTAGCCACACACCCTCGAGATAATCTTGAAGCGATGAAAGGGCCGTATGAAGCGGCGGTAGCGTATGGTCGCCGCACCCTGGAAAACGGATCCGCCCAGCTTGGTGATGGTTGTATATAGCTTGGTCCGCTCGTAGAAGTCGACGCGCGCAAAGTCCAGCTCCCGAAAGTAGCGCGCATTGTTCATGTGGTAGAGCAGGGTGTCCACATCGTTGCTCAAGCAGACGCCTGTCGAACAGCCAGAAAATGGGTCAATAACAAGTTGAAATGCTCTAGTCGAGTTTGCCCGACTAGGAGTTGCCCTGCACCCAGCTACATGTTTAAGGTGAAATGTTCTTGATTTGGGTTTACTAGACGAGAACCTACATACAAAGTTTGGCGTCTCTAACTCTCATAATCACCAAGATGTGCTCAAAAAACCCTGGCGAAAAATCGATAATTATCGCTAATGAAAATATGGCCAAAGTCAAATAACAAAATTCCCTTGCGTATAATATATAACAACCAACAGAACAAACTTGGCACCTCTGGCTCTTATATTCTTATGTATATGCTCAAAGCTTATCGATATTTATCGATAATTACAAATATGGAGGTAGCTATTAGCAACATGAATTAAATACTATTCATCTGCGATTCTTTTATAAGATCCTACATACCAAATTTGGTGCTCTAGCTTATATAAGCTTAGAAATCGATAATTATCGAAAGTGACAAAGTGGGGGCAGTGAACAAAACACAAAATATATAAATAAAACTCTTCAGCATAGGATATATGAGAATCGATTTGTCTAATTTTGTGTCGCTAGCTTTAATAACTCGAAGCACTGATATTTATCGATAATGAGAAAAGGAGGGTCGGTTTTCAAATAAATAAACTTCTTCTGCATCCGAATATATATATATTCAAGCTTGGAAGTTTGCAAAACGTATGATCTCGAAGATATGCTAAAATAATCCAGGCTGCAAATCTATATTTATCGTGTGCCAGAAAAAAACGGAAGTTAAAGAATAATAAATAAGAAAACAAACTTCTTCTTCTATATCATAATATACACATACATACCAAATCTAGCCCTTATATTCTCAAAAGGTAAAAATCGATATTAATCGAAAATTGAAAAGGAAGTTATAAAAGGATACAATTAACTCGTTTAACGTGGTTACATGAAAAACTAGATTCCGACTGTCGAGTCGAAGGCGGTACAGACAGATTGACAGACGGACATGGCGTCGGGAGATGCCTTGACCCCCTTTGCTGTACCCTTCTCCAAAGGACTACAGGGTATATACAACCTCGGCACTGGGGTGCACCCTGCAGCCTGTTGAACAGCGGACTTTACGTAAGCTGTGTGCTGTGACTTACCATTGACGGTGGTCGTCTCCAGGATGTGACAGCGCCGCTTGACAAAGCGCGCGAGTAGCACGCAGAGGCACATGCGCAGGAAATAGTGCAGCTCCAGCAGGCCATAGAGCAGGACGATGACCAAGAGGCAGCTGAGGGCCACATAGCACAGCTGTTCCATGTTTTCCGGGCGGCGCCCGAAACCAAGCTGGCGGCTAATTAAACAAAAACAACAGCCCAATTGAACGGGGTGGAAGCCAGTCAAGCGCTGGCTGCCTAAGTGGTGGGCTGGGTGGGTGCTGGGGCTCTTGGGTGGTTGTTCTTTGGTTCTTGTAATCTATGTTTAAATTTCTGCTTTTTGTTTTTTTTTTTTGTTTTTTTGGTTTTTTGTTTTGTGCTGTGCGCTTTTGGTGGGTTGTTGGCCTGGCTAAGGGCTGAGACTAAGGCTGAGACTGAGACTGAGGCGGATGCTGACGCTAATGAAAATTAGGTCATGTTGCTGACGTCTCCCGCTACGCTGCGTCAGGTGATTCGATTTGCCACCAAACACACACACACACACACACACACACACACGCACACCCGCGAACACACACGTAGACTTCCGCGCGCGCTTTGTGTAAAGGCCAAGTTAATTTGTTTGTGACCAGTTAGCCAAAATACATTAGCAACAGCAACAACAGCAGCAGCTGCAGCAGCGACAACAAGCGCACTGGCAACAAAAACAAACAAACACTGAGGCAACAATCGAACAGAGCGACGCGCCAACCGCAGCGACAACAGCGCACTAAAAACTTTTGGCCAAATGCTGTTGCCTGGCGCCGCTGCCGGACCAGAGCCCAAGTCGTCGTCGTCGTCGTCGTCGTCGTCGCCGTCGTCGTTGTCGCCAACAGCGACGTCTGCGCGCTGAATGAAGTCGACGTTGACGTCAACGCTGCTGCGCTGCGTCTCTCGCTGGCATCCTCGACAGCTTTCAGCACAGCGCCGCAAAAAGCACACACGCAGCCACAGCAACAAAAAGCTTTTACTTTTAGGGGTTGAACCTGTTGCCGACGTCGCTGCCTCAGCTGCCTGTTAGCTTTTTTCAAGCTGCAGCTTCCGCTGCTAATGGCATTAGCTACTAAACACAACAAAATTCCTTATTTGTTGTTGCTTGAGATATCGTAACTTTTTTCGTATTAGCTGTTTTTATTCATAAATTGTGCCAAAATCAACAATGCATTGCGCAAAAAATCCGCACAAATAAATACAAAGTTCTAAAACCGAACGTTCTTTAAGCCAAACAAAATACCCTAACAAAAGCGGGTCGTAGGGGGCTTAGTAAACTTTTTAAAACCGTAAGGATTTTTTTCAAATGCCAGTTTTAGACCTGGCATTAATAGAAAAAGCTTTCAGGAAAACTGAACAATTTAAAAATTTTAATTTAACAAAATTAAGTAAGATTAAAAGGTTTTGGTTTTAACAAAAAATGGTTTTAATCAACTTGATGAACAGGTAGATTTTAATAAAAAATAAAAGCTTTAAAGCTTTTAAAAAACTTAAGAAAATCAAATGAACGTTTAAAATGTGCGTAATCGATGTTTAAAAAAGGAATAAAAAAGGCAGCTTAATGGGACTTAAAAGACTTTTGAAATGAAGATTGAAAAAGCTTCTATACATGGAGAATTTCACTTTTTATACGTATTACCATAACCGACAGCGCAATAATCGTTCACCGTGTAATAAAAACCAAACCTAATTTTTTCGAAAAAAAAAAAGTCCTTTTCAATAATAAATATATTTTAAATGCCAAATCAATCTAGAAGAGAAAGTGCCATCAAACGTAAAAATTGGTTGAGGTTTGAAATATGGGAGCTATGGATCCGAGAGCTTTACATGTCAAAATTATCATATATATTTTATTATAAATTATTGTCAATTTGAATCTGTCAATAAAAATGTTAACACCTCATCTGACTCGAGTGTTTTTCAAAGATTCAAGTCTCTAGCTTCAATAGCGACGAAAAGAATTGCATGCAAACGGGCGGAGAACAAGACGGACATTGAACAAATCCAATATACTCTTTCACTTCGCAGCACCATGAAAAAAGAGAGTGCAAAATTAAGCGAACAAACCAAAAATCATTGTTTGGCTGTTTATTAATTAATTACTCTTGCAAGCTAAATATTAATATAAAATATTTTATAAATTTCACATTTATTTTTATTTTATTTATTTATTACAAAAATTATTATCTTTTTGTATTGCTCTTATTTTTGTTATTAATTTTATATAGTTATATTTATTTTATACGTAAGTATTACAGATCTTCAATGAATTTTAAAAAGTAAAAAGTCCAGAGAGATGAAGTCTTAATACAGGAAGGAAATTAAAAATTTCAGATATGAGAATTATTTTGAAACAAAAATTAAATATTTTTGTGTATCGAATTTTTTGAAAAGCCCACGAAAGAAGATTTTGGAAATCGTTAAGTTTAAAATGTGTATAATTGTTTTAATAAATAATATTAAATTAAAATATATATATATGTAAATATAGTATTTAATTTTTATACTCGTTTGGTTTGGAAACATAAAGCTTGCGGAATTTAGAGTTTCTAACAAATTAGAATTAACTCTGAAAACTTTCTAATATTCTGTAATACTCTAAAAAAAGAATCAAACGCTTATGTATATAATCCATCTAATTATGGGTTACATCTAAGATAAGCTCAGATAGGCTAAGCCTATAAAAAGTGAAAGCTCTCCGTGAGAAAAGTCCGCGATTCGAACGCATGTCTCTTTTACGCTTTTAAAATTTTAAATTCACATTTTAAATGCATAGAAATGTAAATTCAATGAAAAAGTAATAAAATAGTATGTAGTATAAAAAACCCATATTAGCTTTAGACTGTTTCTATTCGTATTATAGGGTATTCCGTTTTTTTTAAATAGTTCCAGGTAGAGCCATTAAATTTCCATCCTTATAAACTTAAAAGCTCTTCAGTCAAAGTTTCCGCACAGGATTATTTTGTAGAGCATTCAAAAGTGTACTCAATAAAATCACACAAAATTCTAATTAGGACATTTTCGACAAAGTTCAATTTTTTAAAACCAGAATAATTTAAGCAATAAATGAGAAGACGACAATAGGCATGAGGGCTTTCAATCAATATCAATTTCAAAACGAATGCGAGATCCAAGTGAACTGCTGAATACTCTATACTATGTTACAAGTATGGCCATAAATCGTAGATACTCTTTCTCTCTCTCTCTAGTTGATAGTTCCGAATAAAGAGAATTACCAATTAGCAGGGCGCTCGCTGTGTAAACACGGGAAGTTTGCTTACAACAACACCAAGTTGAAAGGGGCGGGGGTGGGAGGGATAGTGTAGAGGCTCTAGGGTGGGAATTTCATATTTGTAGATGCGACATTTTCAATTTTCACAATATTTATTTTTTTCTCGTTTTTTTTTTTTTGGGTTTTTGTTTTTTTCTTTAGTTTAAACACTTTGAAAGGTTCGAAATTCAAGTCTAGATAGATTGAATTTTTTCCCTGTTTTTATTGTTGTTGCTTCTTTATGACAAATATAACATTTAAGCGAATATATATGTATATATATATATATCTTTATATATGTATGTGGGTGTATCCATTTACATATATACTTATATGAAAGTGCTATATACAAACGTGTTTTACGATTATTTCTGTTTGCTGTCTAAAAGGGAGGAGACTCACAAACTCTTAACTTTTTATCTTTTGACTGGGCATTACTTGTAATTTATGCGATTGTATTTTTAATTATTGTTTTTTTGTATTCTATACCTTTGCAGTTTGCATTGGGGAAGGCCATTAGAACGCCATAAACTATATACAAATGTTGTATGCCTGCTCGGAACTACGCCTAGGCGTTTTATTTATATGTCCAAAGTCCATATGTTCTATGCGAACAGAGCTCTTTATAAAGCTGTTCTTATGAAATTTGGTACCCTGTCAGAGTCGAAGAAAATGGAGCTGTATATTCTATAGGTAACAGAAAATATCGATATAAAAATTTGTTATTATATGGAAAAGTTTTTCGTTTATTTTGTAAGCAACTCAACAAAATTTTACTAATAACGAGTTTTACTGTTCTTTGAAAAGATGAAACAGTTTTTTGTTTTTTTTTTTGTTTTTTTAAGTCGGACGTTTTACAGCTCAATTAACGAAAATTTACATTTTTTGGGGTATTATAGTATTTTCCAATTTTATGTACTATATATAAGTTTGAACCAATTTTAACAATATCGAATGATCAGCAAATTAAATACTATAACCAAAATACAAACAATTGTTTAAATATTAGGTTGTATGAAATTTTAATTTTAAAACAATATATTATTTAATACAGAAATCTGTATATATGCAGATTCTGTTTGAAATCAGATATATATTTCATTTAATATGCCTCTGCAAGGGTATATGAAAATCGGGTTTTCCGAAGTTAAAGTTTGCTTACTTTGTTTACATTTTTCGTACAACTTTTACATTTTGTTGTTGTTAGTAATTGTTGTAGGGTTGTGGGTAATAAATAATTTAAATTTCAACTCGAAGTTGGTTTTAACATATTTTCTTCGTTTTCTTTTTTACATTTTTGAGAATTTAAACAAGCGCAAGCAAAAAAAAATAAAACAAATTCACTTACAAATATGCTTAATAGCTAAACACGGGTAAACAAAAAAAAAACGATATCTCCTTCTTATAGTAATGTTAAGCGCAACATAAGGGTGTTGGAGGGGTGTAGTGGGATAGCAATGAATACAGGCATATAGTGTATATATATACGAGTACATTTTAGCATAGGTTTCCATATAATTACAAATATATTGAAAAATCTTATAGTTTATAATATATATATATATAAAGGTTATTTATATATATATATATATATTTATTATTGGGTATGTACAAGGGCTTAGCGTTAGTTACCATAGGGTTACCTTGAATTTTTTAAATCAGCAGTACGGGGTATACATATACATATATATATAGTTACGGAAAAATAAACCAGAAATTTCAAAAAAAAAAAAAAAAAAAACAAAGATAATCCGCATAAAGTATATAGTTATAGAAATATTGTAAGTTACCATAGGGTTACCGGTTATGGAAAAATTAAACAGAAATTATAAAAAAACAAACGAAATATTCAAAGAAAAACCGTATAAAGCACATAGAAGAAAACGAAATATTGTTAGCAGGTTAGTGACAGAGTATGCATAAAGTTTGGAAGTACGTATTGTACAGTTTTCTGTATATATATATATAGGTATATCCATAATAGAAAACTTTCGGTTTGGGCATGGCTTGAAATTCTTTCTCTACCTGCTCACACTCTATCTTTCTCTTTCTCTCTTGCTTGCTTGTGCTATCTTACTTATCCAACTTTTGCTGTTTTTTTAAATTTTTTTTTGTTTTTTTGGATTGGATGGTCCACATTGATTATAAGGCATACAAAATACATACATATTTCGACATTCCACTTAGTTTTTGTTCTTTTTTTTTGTTTTGTTTTTTGCAATACAAAGTTTTTGCGCCTGCTCTATAACTTGCACTTAACTTATATTCCCTAGCCCTAACCCTATATATGCAGCCAGCATCATTATCAACTCATTTGTTTCATTTCAACTCATTTTAGCACAGCTCTCTCTCTCCCTCACTCTCTAACTTCGTTCCTTAAATCCTCGACATCAATTCAAATTTTTATATAATTAAAAATTATGACGAATCCCTTGCTTCATGTTAAATTTCACATAGTTTTGCAGTAGCGGAGCAGCAGCAGCAGCAATTTCCATTTCCATTCCCATTCCATGCCGACCAGCTCTCTCTCTCTCTCTCTCTCTCTCTGTCCCAGTCTCCCTTTCTCGCTCTCTCTCGCTCAGTTGGCTGTTTGGCAGAGCGCCTCGAAATCGCAGCGCTCGACGCTGTCCGCGAGATTACGACGCAGCGTTGCCAGCGGACAAAGATCGTCATCCTGTGGACAGCCGGGCAGGCGCACCACACGCTCCTGATGCATCACCAACACGTGCGGCTCCCTGTCAATGCAGCTGAAAAGCGAGATAAGCCAATTAGTATAGTCTAGGGTGGGGCTCAACGGTCAAGGGTCACTCACTCGTAGCGCACAAAAGCCAAATTGGTTGCGAACGCATCGATTTCACTTGTACGCCAGCGGCGCTTACTCTCAAAATCTTTGTGCGTCAGCGGCCGCTCATCCCTGGCCACGCCCAGATGGGCCAGCATCTTGAGCAGCGTGCCCGAATGGGTGAAATAGAAGGTGGCATTGGCGCGCGGCCTCCATGTGCTGCAAATAAACAATAAAAAACAATTATTATTGGTGAATTGAAAAGAGGTTTTGTTGTGTGGAAAATCGTATCATTGAAAGCAAAAATGTTTCTCATACAAAAAACTAATTTTTTTCCAAAAAAAAAAGACAGATGTATGCAAAGTTGCATCTATTTAGTTTTTAAAGTGGGAGACGTATTTTATTGCAGCCAGTATATAAATATATATACAGTAAGTACAACATTTATTCGAACACCCTTAACCTTCAAGTTTAATGCTCTGTAACTTACCGTACAGTAAAGCTAAACAAATCAAAAGTGTAACAATCTTAAATAATAAAAAAAATAAAAAAAAAATTTAAACAATTTTATGTTTTACATAGGTGAAATCTTTAAACAACAATTATTCGTACACTTGATGGTTTTTAAATTTTCTAACAAAGGAGATGAAGTGTTTTTGTTTGTTTTAATATATTTCCAACAAAATATTAGAAACCAAAAATCATCTTCATTGCTAGAAATTTAAAAACCAACCCAATTGTTGTGCGTAAAAAAGTTAAAGGTTAAAAGGTCTATAATGGTTTTATCGATAATAATGAAACGGAGCAAGATATCGAAAAAAAAATGATAAACTTGTACTGCGTATGGATTAGGAGAATCTATAGTGGAAAAGTTTAGGTCTCTAGCTTTTGCAGTTTCCGAGATCGCTGCGTTCATACAGACGGACGGACGGACGGACGGACAGACGGACATGTCTAATTCGACTCAGCTCGTCGTCCTGATCAAGAATATATATACTTTATGGGGTCGGAGGTGCTTTCTTCTGTCTGTTACATACATTTGCATAAAGCCATTATACCCTTTTTACCCATTTTCAATGGGTATAACAACCACGTCTACGTCTTCCCTCAGCTTTCTTTTCTAGTCAGTCGCCACATTTTTTTTAGGGGCTTGTGATAAATTTTGATAAATATTAAGATAACGGGACTGGCAGTTATTATGTGATACTCACTCGATGGCCGCAAACATGTCCGCGATTGCCGGACAGGCAATGCGATGCGTCAAATCGTAGCCGTAGCCATCGTTCCAATAATATTCGAGATCCTCGGCAAACTCCAGGGCGCTCAAAGCGGCCACGTCGAAGAAGCGACACCAGACGGAGGGCGGCTTGCGGCGCTGCCAGGCCGTCTCGAAAGCGCATACGGTATACATGAGCTGGACATCCTGGGGGGTCAAGTCCATTATTTTCGTGATGGAACGCACATGCGCAACTGCTGACTGCATCGCTGGCTCCGCATTGAAGCTACGTGCATTAAACATTGTTTCAGGATTCTTATCGACGTCCGTTTTCCAGCGGTTGCAGAGTTTATAAAACTGTAACGAGAACAGGTCGAATGCGACGAGTGAGTACGAAGTGTGACAACATGGACAGAGATAAAAAGAGAGAGAGAGAGATTGAGAGAATAAAACAACTACTCGTTGTATTAATTCCTAACATCGTTTAACTACTGTTCTACTGTTGAACTACTGTTCCTTGTGGCTACACCTTGTAGCTACTAGTTAAGTCTACTTGTGGCTACTCGTTATATATATTCGTTGTTGAACTAATATTTACGACTAATCGTTACAGTCGTTCGTAAGCACTCGTTATATATATATTCGTTAAAGCTATTCTTCACAACTATTCGCTGCAGCCACACCGTGCTACAAGTTACTGTAGCTACCTGTTATATTTACTCGCTACACTTTTATTTGTATATATTTACTCGTTGACTATTTGTTTCAACAACCCATTGCAGCTAATCGGTATATCTATTCTATGCAGCTACTTATTATGCTTGTTACAGCTACTTGTTATTTTTACCCGTTAGAGCTACTCGTTGCAGCCACTTTAAATGTCTCGCTGTAGTTATTTGTTAGGTAATATTCGTTTCAGCTACTCGTTATAGTTAGCTGCTATCACAACTCGTTATATCCATTCGTTGTAGCTACATATTGAACATATCTATATCTATTCTATGCAGCTACTTATTATGCTTGTTACAGCTACTTGTTATTTTTACCCGTTAGAGCTACTCGTTGCAGCCACTTTAAATGTCTCGCTGTAGTTATTTGTTAGGTAATATTCGTTTCAGCTACTCGTTATAGTTAGCTGCTATCACAACTCGTTATATCTATTCGTTGTACCTACATATTGAACAACTCGCTAGAGATTTTTGGTGTATCTACTCGTTACAAACAAGCACAACAACTACTTCTTAAAACTACTCTTTACAGCTAATGGCAAAGCTAATGGAAAAAGCCACTCTTAAGGTCTCGCAGTGGCTTCTTCTCTTACATATATATATATTTATATATACTCGTTACATGGCCAATCGTTATATCTACTCGTTGCACGCATGGCGCATAATTTACCTGGTGTGGGGCTGTAGACAGCGACTGTGTTGTCCACAAAGCCCACCGCCAGTTGCATCTTGTACGGATGAAATGACAGGCATGTGGGATGTCCAATTTTGGAGCCCATAAATCCCTCGTTTGTGCGCACCATGCTCTGCGGGCGCCCATTAAGCGAGAAGATGCAGATCTTGGACGCATTGCCGCAGGCCACAGCATCCGCCACCTGATGGCTGGCCATTGCCGTAACATCCGCGCCCACCATCCACTGATGCAGTACACCAGCGCCGACGCCGCCGCTGGCGCTGGCGCCGCCGCTCGCACGCAAATCGAGGACGCACAACTTGCCCTCGGTGCAGCCGGTGACGAGCGTCGTCTCGTTGTCGCGCAGACAGGCGTGCAGTATGGGCGCCGTGTGCTCGCGATAGACGCGGATGCGCGCATCCGCCGGCGCACAGCGCTTGTCGAACAGCCGCACACTCCCGTCCGCACAGCCGGCGACGATCAGGTCACAGCGCCGGTTGGCCACGAATGGCGAGAGGACGCGCACGCTCGTCTCGCTGCGACCCAGCTGCAGATCGCTGAGGCGCAGCTCGCGCTCCACGTCCCAGATGCGCAGATAGCGATAGTGATCACAGCCCACGACCAGGTGCTGGCTGTACTGCTGCCAGGCGGTCACAATTTCCCGGCTGGTGCCGTAGCTGTTGCGGAAACTGTTGCTGCCGCTGCCGCTGCCGAAGCTATTGCTGCCGACGGCAGCGGCGGCCAGCGCGGCGGCCGCGACATTAGTGGGCGCACTGCCGCTGTTGGAGGAGAGCAGCACCAGAGGATCCACTTTGATCAGGCGCTGCATGTAGGAACTGTTGATGGTGATGTTGCTGGCGCTGCCGCCGGCGCTGCTGCTGTTGCCGTAGGCGGTACGCGGCAGCGCGTCCCAGGCGCTAATCAGCCGCGTGGTCATCGGCAGCGGCTCGCCGCCGGCGCCGGCGTTCGCTGCAGCATCCTGGGGTCCGCCCGACGACTGCCAGACGCGTATGACGCCGTCATCGTGGGCGACCAGCATGAGGCCCACATCCTGGGCGTTCAGCAGCTCGAAGCTGGTGACGCGCGCGAACCGCGAGGCGGGCAATCGACCCAGCCAGATCCGGCGCGCCGACTGCCCAACCGAGGCGGTCTCCTGCAGCGCCTCGTAGACGTAGCTGTCCACGCAGTTGCGCACGAAATCGTAGACGAGCACCTTCTCCTTGTAGGCGACGGCGATCTGCTGCTCGTACGGCAGCAGCTTCACCAGCGACGGCGTAAACTGCGTCTTCCTCACGAAGCTGAACGCGTCGAGGCGCTGCTGGACACGCTGCTCCTGGAGTTCACGGCGCGCCAGCCGGCGGATCAGCTCGTTTCGCTTGTAGCGATAGAGGCGGGTGCGCAGCTCCGCCGAGTTGCGATCGATGGGCCAGCGCTGCTGGCCCTCCTCCTCCTCGCTGCTGCCCTCGGCGCTGCTGTACCGCTGCTTGCCCGGCCGCGTGAAATACGAGATGGCCCACGGCACGAACTGTGTGTGCACAATGGGCTGCAGCAGCGGCGCCTTCCCGCTGCCGGTGTCCGCGTAATGATTGTTCTCGCTGCCGCTGCTGCGCGCCGAATGATTGCCATCGTTTACTGGCGGCACCACCGACGGCATCAGGCCGCCCATTACGGCCGAGGCGGCCGCGGCCGTTGCGCCGCCGGCGCCGCCATCCGTCTCGTCGTTCATGGAGCTGGTGCGCAGCTTGCGCTGCTGTGCCTCGCCGCTGCCCGAGAGACGCAGCTTCTGTGCCCAGCGACTGGCATTGGTGCCCGCGCCACTGGCAGATGCCGTTCCCGCTGCCGCACCGGCTGCCACGCCCACCGGCGGCGATTCCCCGCTGGCGCCCAAATAATTGCAACGGGTATTCGGGCTGGGCGGCAGGCTAACGCTCGAGATGCTGTTGTTGTGCTTCTCCGAGTCCCGGCAAGCGGCGGACGCAGCCGTCGCATTGGTCGCCTCCTTGGCGGTGATCATGCACAAGGCCGCGTCGCGCACATGATCGACGATCTTCTGCGCCGTGGCGGCCACCTGGGGAAACGGATCCTGGGCCAGATTGAAGATGCCCTGCCACAGCTTGGTGAAGATGTACTGGAAGGGTATCGCATTCGTCGTGGTCGTCGTCGTCGTTGCTGTTGTTGCGCTGCTGCTGCTGCAATTGCTGTTGTTGCTGCTGCCGCCGCCGCCACCGCCACCGCCGCCACCGCCGCCGACGATGCTACAGCCAGCTGTGGGCGCCATGCTGGCGCTGCTCATGTTCGAAATGGAACTGGAGCTGACGCCGCGCCGTATGGCAACGTGCGCGTGCCGCTCCAGGCTGTGCGTGGACGGCGCATAGCAGGGCGGCGGCGCATTCGGCATGCCGTGTGTGATGCTGGCGCTGCGCTCGCCGCCGCAGGAGACCAGCGCCGCGTTGTGGCTGTTCATGTGCTCGGCCATGTAGACGGTGACGAACTGCGACTCGAACAGCAGCACCATCCACTGCAGGGCGGCGGCCAGCTCGCGTCGCACCAGCGGCGACATATCCTCGCCAACCGTCTCCAGCAGGGTGATGGCAATGATCCGATCGATGTTGTTCGCCTGCTCCTCGATGCGATCCGTCACGGAGCTGATGAAGGTGCCCAGCGCGAAGACGGCCGCCGCGCGCACCTCGGGTATGGGATCGCGGAGCAGAACGTAGAGCTTCTCGTGGGCGAGATCGCGGGCGCCCGACCAGCGCGCCTTCTCGAAGTTCTGCCAGAGCATGCCCAGGCAGATGGCCAGCCACTGGCGGAGCAGCCAGCTGCTGTCGTTGAGCTGCTCCAGGCAGATGGAGAGCAGCGGACCCTGGAGGGCGCTCGTCTGGCCCAGCAGGAAGTTGTGCACGATGGAGGCGAGCACGAAGGCGGACAGCGTGCGGTGCTGTTTGCTGACGTTGTTGTCCTGCAGCACGGTGAGGAAGTACTTGTACTCCTTGACCAGATCCACCTGGCAGCTGGGATCGACGGCCAGGATCTTGGCCCAAATGAACACCAGCACGGGCCGTAGTTCGCGCGTCGAGCTCTGCAACAGTTTGAGCACATAGGGAAAGATGCCCACGCCCAGGGCGAGATTCACCGCCCAGGGACCCAGGTCCAGGAAGCGTGCGAGCAGCTCCAAGGCGCGCAAACGATGCACCTGCGAGAGGAGCACCTGGAGCACAATCGGCAGCTGTTCGGGCGGGGTGCGCGACTCCGATTCGCTGTCCAGCCAGACCTGGAAGGCGGTCAGCTGGTGCTCGAAGAAGGGCAGCTGCCGATAGGCGGCCTGGTGTTCCAATATGTCCGGTAGCTGCTGCAGCGCCAGGTCCACGACCAAATCCCACGCCTTCCACATCGCGTGCCGATGGCATGGCGGCAGCGCTGGCAGCGAGACGGGCGTGCAGTCGTGACTGCGCAGGATGCGCTCGGCGAGCAGGAAATTGCGAAACAAACTGGCCACGAGCAGATCCTGGCGGAACAGGCGCTGGAATAGTTCGCGCGGCAGCGTGTTCCACGCAATCGTGTCCGTGATAGCCGTAAATATCCAGTTCAGCTCGCCCATCATCGTCCGGCGATCGTTGACCTTGCCGGGTATCTTGTCGATCAGCTCCGACTGGATGCGCGGCACCATGCCCAGTTTTTCCTGCATCGCATACCACTTCAGGGCGATGTTGATGGGCGTCGTCAGGCAGCTGGTGAACAGATCCGCCGGCAGCTGCGAGTTCATCGGCAGGATCTCGTTGGCCGTACAGGCGGCCAGGTGAATACAGTTCTTGTAGCTGACCAGCTGGGCGGGAGGCTGTGCGCCCGACGCCTGGGCAGCCAGGGCCTTCTCCAGCTCGTGCTCGTGCTGCTCGGCAAAGGGCTGGAACGAATTGATGATGATGCCCGCATTGGAGCAGTCGTACACATAGATCGATGGCGCCGCCATCCAGTTGATTAGCTCGAAGATGCTCAGCGGTATGTACTGGGTGAAGGTCTTGTTGAACACCCAGATCTCGCCATTGGCCGTCGGCTTGGGCACCCCGTGCCCGTTGTAGTGGAAGAGTATGCGCTCGCCCTTCGCGTTGCGGCGCAGCGAGGTGCAGAGCTTCTTGACGTCCTCGACGGTGGGATCGTGGCACTTCTTGTAGCGGGCACGCGGCTGCCAGCGTTCGTACTGCATCTGGAGATTGCTGCCGATCAGCTCCATGGCCTTGGGCGCCGACACCGAGCCGGGATCGATCCAGCACTCGAGGCGCGAGCACGGCTGTATTTTGACCACATCCGGCGGATCGACGCCAATGTTCAGGCAGAGCACCAGCGCCACGCTCGCCGTTTTCATGCGCTCGCGTATGCGCCAGGCGTGCCGGTCGTATTGCCACTGCTCGATCGCCTCCTGGTGGCGCATCGCCGAGAAGCTGAGCGGGCACTGCTCGTCGCGCACGATCTGCAGGTCGAGGCGCTGCTTCAGCTTGTAGCGGTCGTTCGACTCCATGAGGTCGCGCAGGCTAAAGGAGTTGGTCCGGAATCCGACGAGGTGCCCATCGGAGTCTCGCATTTTGCTAGCTGTTGTTGTTCCTGCTGCTGTTGCTGGGGCTGCTGCTGCTGCTGCTGTTGTTGTTGTAGTTGTTGTTGCTGTTGCTTTGGAATTCTTGCTGCGATCTCGGGCGACGGGCGCAATGGGCAGCTGCAGCGCCATCTTTTTGTCGTTTTCTGTGAAATTCTCAGGCTTAAACGAAATGTGCGCAAATATATGTATTAATATTTACAGTTCGTTGCTGCTCCACTAGTTCTTGTTGTTGCTGTTGCACGCAATTGTTTCAGCAATTTCCGCAGCACGCGCACATGCACGACGTCGGCAACAACAACAACACATCAACATCGGCTGCACATAACCAAACACTTTTTGCAGTCGCACTTCGCCGTTCGTAGACGTATTCGCTGCCCACTTTTAACGATTTATATATTATATATATATATATATATCAGAGTGGCTGTGTGCGTGTGTGTGTGTGCATATGAAAATATACATAGATGTGTGTGTGTGTGTGCACGCCTAGTTACACTTCATGTTTTTGTTTTTGGCGTGTGTTTTGCACAAATTGATAAGCGAGCGGCGCACAAAAAAGGCGAAAAAACGTAAACAATGGATTTAAATATATAATCACGAAAATTTTTTACAAAAAAAGCTGCACGCGCACAACATACGCACACGGTTTTTCACTGCACTCTGTCTCGCTCTAATTGCGTGTGTGTGTGTGTGCCTTTGCTTGTTTGTTTCTTCTTGCACACCGTTTCTACTCATCGTTTCAGCGCGGAAGCAGTGCTGCCACACTGCGCGAGTACGTTTGTTTACGCGCGGTATTTAAATTGTAATTAAGTGCATTGTATGTTAAGTTAATGTTTAACGATAAATTAATTGGTTTATTTTTACTAAAATCAGCTTGTTTTTTTTTTTAATTTATTATTATATTCAATTAATTTAAAAGGTAAATATTGCACTTATTATTTTTTGGGTTATTTTAAGCTGAAAGTTAGAAAATCTTCAAGCGAATTCTCATTGATGTCGCCTCTGAGGTTCAACTAAAATTAAACCATTTAAAGAGATAAAATGGTTTGTTTCGGGTTAGGGTTTGGATCATTTTTAAACTAAACTGAAAAATACTCGAACCTTGCTTAAAATTAAATCTTAATTTAAGTCTTTTAAATAATATATACATATATAAACAACTTGCTTTTCTCTCTAATCTCTCAAGCAAAATCTTTTTTCTTCATAGATGCAAATATAGTTAAACGTATTTAAACTCACCCGGAGCACGGGATCCCGGTGCAAGGGCAGTGGATAGGTGATCGCGTGAATGCGATGGCGTCCAAACAGACCCGTTGCAAAGCTCTGGGCGCTCTTCAACGTACGCTGTGTGGCCGTATATTTCATGTAGAACCAGGCGGGATCGTAAAGTTCCGGCAGGAGACTGGGAAAGCGCAACTGCGTGCGTTCGGCCAGCTCGATTAGCTCGTCCTCGCCCTCGGCGACCAGCAGTTTCTCGTCGTCGCCATCGATGTGAGCCCAGCTCCAGCGACGCAACTGCCCCAAGTCATCCTCGCATAGATTGGGCGCCGACTGGGCGAGGAGATGCGCCTGTATTTCGACCAGGCGTTCTTTGGCGTGCAGAATAACAGCTTTGCTCGGGTTTCGGGTGCCATGACGTATTATGGCCCAAATTCGTGTCGGGTGGCAACCTTAAGAGAGAAAAAAACGAAACGAAATGAAGTAAAACAAATAAGCGTGTGCAGGCAACATAATAAAAACAGCTGTACGCCAGCAAAGCGAATGCCATGTTTTTTTTTTTTTTAATAAATAACAATTGTATTTAACAGCATACCAGCGTAAATTGGCGACGAATCATTATAATTGGCAATGGCGCGATATGGGGTTTTGGTTGATAAACGACGTTCGATTTCATTGCGTTCCAAATGGCGGCAGGCAGCCGCATCAGCTGTTGCCGCATGGGCTACTTGCGGTACTTGTTGTTGTTGTTGGGTTAGTGGCAGTATTAGTAGAAGCAAAACGTACAAATTAAGCATTTTTTCCGTAGGTGGAAAAAACTTGTCAGGTGGTAAATGTTTAAATGAAACTAGTTAAAAACTTAAAACATTCAAGGAGAAAAAACTACACGTGTATGGGAAAAAGACCAACCAAAACAACAACACGAATACACCAAACAGGCTAAAATACAAATGAAGATGATGTTCAAAAGGGAAGCTGCAATTACATATGACATTATCATACAGCCAAAACACACGGGCACACATACCCAGCCAAGCGAGTGCTGCCAGACAGTTCAACGCCGTTCGACTGGCAGCGCCAAAAAAGTACTCGATTAATCGATGCCCGATGTACAGTACTTTGCCTAGTAAACAGCAGCCAAAACCGCTTTAAGCGTTTTGCGGTCTTACAGTTTTAACGTAAATTAGGCAATTTAACAGCAAATTGATAGCAATTATTGCATAATGGGTAAGTCAAAGTACAATTGTACACGATGAGAGCCCAGGCTTAGCTAACAATCTGCCAATTACGCAGCGCCAATCGTTCAAAATCAAACGAGTCCCGCCAAAACGCGCGCTTCGACGCGGCCCAAGAAAAGTGTTCTGGCCGAGCACAAAACCAATGCGAAGTCTTCCAAATCAACAGTTAAGCTGAAAGAGCAGGTGGTGCTGGAGGATGGGGAGCAGGAGCAATCTGCTGTGCCGACAGCGAAGCCCAAGCGGGGTCGCCCAAAGAAAGTAAGCGAGAATTGCGCCTCCTCCTTGGCCAGTAAAGGCGCCACTGGACCTGCCTCCAAAAGGTGTCAGACGAAGGTGGGCGTGAGCAGCGACGCACCGCGGCCAAAGAAGAGCAGCAAAAAGCAGTCGCAACGCAGCAACTCCAACGACAACAATAACAACGACTACATTGACAAGGAGCTTAAGCAGGATCTGGAGCGCAGATGCGAGCTGCTAAAGACACTGTGCAGCACACTGGAAGCGCCCGTCGAGGAGCGGCAAAATGCTCAGTTGCCGGAGCAAAGCCACACGCACGCCGAGATCAAGCAGTTCCTGGCCAACTCCAGCATCAGGGACACCTTTCCATTTGCCTGGACCCTGAAGGACAACACACAGGTGTGTCTTTAGCCACACTCATCAAATCGCTACCCCAACTAATAACTATTCATCTGCAGCTCCTGCAGCGTCTGACTGGCGCCATTTACGACCTGGCGGACGTCCAACTGGATCAGCTGCTCGACTTGTACCACCTGGCGTTTCTGATGCAGAGCTACCAGGAGCTGCCGACGCTTTCCATGGGCCATCGCAGCGAGCTGCTGCAGGCGGTGGGCGAGCTCTCTACTCAGCTGCAGCCGGAGCACATCGACTTTATTGGCATTAGCCTGTGCGACAGATTTGTGCTGGGCGCCGGCCACGGGCGCATGCTGGGCATCATCGCTATGCAGCGCGCCCTGGTGCAGCTAATCAACGATGGCGATGGCATCAGCCATCGAATTGCGATGACCGTTCTGCTGGCCACGTTCGGCAAGGTCTCGGGCAACGCCCTGCCCACACAGCGCAGTGATATTGTGAGCTCCAAATGAGATCCGTGTCAAGCCTAAGTTGGCTAACGTAAATTCTTGAACCCTTGCAGATCAGCGAGGCATTCGCGATGGCGAAACGCGTAGACTGGATGCAGCTAATCATCGGTGGCTGCGAGGCGGACCTATTTGCGCTGGTGCGCACATTTGCGTTGATCATCAATTCACATCAGAATCGCACGGCGCACGCCAACTGGGACAGGGGTCTGGGCAGCGAGATCCACAAGTTCTTCATGCAGGTCCTGCGCACGGTGCGCTTCTCCAGCAACTATAATACCTTCGCCATGATGGTAAGTTCGCATTCCGCATGATTTTTAATCCCAAATGTGGTGTTTCGTTCCTTCTATTCCTGACATCAAATATTCCCAATCTGTTGATAGTAAATTACTCGATTTATCAAAAATATAAATAAATGTGGTTTTGGCTATTAATACGAGAAACTACTACATAACAAATGTTGTGTCTCTGGAACTAATAATCTTCAAACTATGCTCAAAACACTTAAGCCTTGAATCGATACTTATCGATTATTAGCAAATAGGGTTCAGTTATTAGAAGTAATTATATTATATATCCGTAAACTAAATTGCAAATTTAAGCTCTAATACTCACGATTTGCTTAAAATATCGAGGCAGAAAATCGATATTTCAGTAGAAATATGTCAGGAAATGGAAGGAGCTTGAAAAGTGAGATCTACTTGTAATGCGTAAGCTATTCGAGAAGTTATCTAGCTCTTATTGTCGTTGAGATCGACGCGTTTCAATCAGACAAACATGGTTAAATATACTCATCCTCATCAAGATACATACTTATAAACTTTTAAGCTCGGAGATGCTATTATTAATAACATATTTTCTACAGACATTTTTTATTCGCTCTAAATCAAATTGGTTTCTTAACAATTGCTTTCAGGTGGAACGTTATATTGCCTTTTGTGTTGTTCGTGGCGCCACAGCGAGGTAAGCTCCATTTAGAAACACTTAATACGAATTTGAAACTTGGCTAAGAAACCAATCTCCAATCCAATCTTTAATTGGGTTTTAGATAATTTTCCAGAACGCAAGTTTATTCAATTTTTTTATATTCATTTATTAAATTATTTTTTTGTTATGATTTTGTAAATCAAAATTTTTTTTTATTTAATTTCTTTTTTTTTATATAGTTGTGTGCAAAAATTCATATTTTTCGAAAATAGCATCTTGAATTTTAAGAACGGTATCAATGAATTAATTGCAAAAAAAAAATATATATATATATACCTCTAGAAGCAAAGCGTTTTAGTAAGCGAGCGACGACTTTTTTTGTTTAAGTAACGCACGCCAGCTGAAATATTTGATAAATTTTATTCTAAATAACAAAGTAAAGTTAATTTTTTCACACAAGCTTGAAAGCTAATATCATTTAAATAATTTCTATTAATTCGTTTATTTTACTCGCTCATTTCGTTACTTTTTAAATATTTAGCGAGTAAATTGTTAAGCATCATATGTAATTTGATATTTTTTGCCTTCTTTTACAGCGTCGCTTCAACAGATGAATTTTAACATTGGATCTCTATAGTTTATAGAATACCAAAAACTGCCAACTCGAGCAACAAAAATTTTTTTTTTATTATTACTATTATTTTTGTGATGTATTTTTATTTATTTTTGTTGAGCCTAAGCATGTTATTTTCGTGTTTCTATGTTATCAGTCATTTATTTAAGCCAAGTACAGCATACGCGGCCCGCTGCGATGTCAACAAGTGTGCGAGCCCGTGAGCTTTCATTTTTGTGGAGGGTCAAAAAGCTCGCACCGTCCGGCCGCCACCCCGGCCCAACAATTGGGGAGGCAGTTGGGTCGCTGGCGACGTTGGCTTAACGCCTGGCATTTCGTCTGATTAACTTGGCTTTGTGCTTGCACAAAAAAAAAAATGTTTTTAGTCGCGCATCGCGCTACCAAAGGGACGGATCCGCTCAGGCAAAATAAAAACATACCTATTTTTAATGTTAAAAATAAAAAACCAATACAATTAAGCTACGTGAAAATAAATAAACTAAGTTGTGCATTTTGTGACATTAAATAGCGATTAGCTCTTTATTTTACTTGCCTGGCCAACTGTTATCCTGGCAATTGAGGTCTTTTTTTTATTGTGTATTTAAACCGCTTTTTGCGCCGTGTTCTGGCCTAGCATATGGCGCCGGAAAATGCGCCGCCGCACGTGCCAGCTGATTATTGCGCCAAAAACTAATCAAAGGTAATGCTGACCTAACGGTTTTTAGCCCTGCTACAACATACACAAGTCCCTCTCCCCATCGTTTTTTTTTTTTTTTTTTTTTTTTTTTGATTTGTTGCGCTGCCGCACGCAACAAAACAAAACAAACAATTTACTTCGCCTTGGCACGCCACCTGTTGGTTGCTGTTGCTTTCAAATGCCGTTATACGGGCGGGAGCTTAAAGCGCGCAAATGCGTTGATGACCAAACTGATCGATAAATGACAGTTTTATTTATGGAATTAGCGACAGAAATGTATATAAAACCCGTTATCGCGACGGTCGTTGATAAAAATAAAACGCACACACGGGGCGTCAAATATATTAAGACGTATTTAAATAGTAAGCGCTTCGGATAAAGAGCCCGCTTCAAAGTGACGCTCGTGACACGAGCCGTGAAATGCTGCTGAAAGCTCAGTGAACACCTAATATAACCTGCGGGCAGGTACATATGAAAATTGTACGTGGGATTTTTAAAGCACTTTTTAAATATAACAAGAAATAACAATTTAACGCACAACGATTTAAATACAAAATTAGGGTTAAATTCTGAAAAATTCATTTTCAAATATAAAATTACAAATGAAATATAGAGATTTAGCGTTGGAATCTTAGAATACTTGAAAAATGTAGAAAATAATAGTATTAACTTTTTAATACATTAAATGTGTAAATTCTTTAAAATATAATTTTATTTTGTAAAGATAGCACAAGAAATTATGAAGAAAAAAAAACACTTTATTTTACCGTAGGGCATGACATTTAACGTGAATAAAATACAAACTGATAATTGATGTAATCTGAGAGAATGTATATTTTTACATTGTAGTAAATGTCTTCTTTTTTTTGTTTTATTTATTTAGTACAAGCTCTTTGTTTAAGCTTTACTACAGCATCTTAACTCAGCATTTGGGATGGTGAATTTCTTAAACGTACTTATAATAATATACATTTTAATATAAAGGTAAATGACTAAAAAATTAAAAAAATATAATTTTTATTAGAATTGTATGTGCAAGCTAAAATAGAATTCGAAATATGAAAAAATAGCTTATTAATATTTTGAATTCTAGACAATCTTATAGGATTGTTTTTATTAGGTGAATCAAAATCAACAAATACACAAATAGCCCAAAAATGACAACAGCAAAATCAAATCGAAATCAAAACCCATCAAATCAATGGTCGCAACGTCTCGAGTACTGGCCCCTAATATTAATTTTCGACTATGATTAATCTATGCCGAAATACATGTGTTTTTGTTTTTATTGTTTTTTTTTGCTTTTTTTTTTTTTGTCACCAGCGGGCGGTAATTAATTTTAAATTTTTCTTTTTTGTCGCTACATTGGGCCAATGAACAACACGAAAATTGTTAACAAATGACAATGACACGATGATCACGCCGCGATAATGCCAATGACGAATGATGGAATGGCGAATCGCGGCAAATGGCGCATTCTATTCTGTTGTTGTTGTTGTTGTCGTTGTCGTTGTTCTTGTCTTCGTTCCAGTCCAGCGTCAGGCAGGCTGCCAGAGGCGCCGATAACACGCCGCATGTTTGTGTGCGTGTTTGCGTGCGTGTGTGTGAAACGTGCCGAAATAGTTTCTGACACCTGTCAGAGCGAGCCAGGTGTATGCGTGCACTTCCTTCCAGCGCCAACGGCAACGGCAACGTGAGCAAGGCAACCAGAGAGCTTTTTATGCGGCCGGCACTGTCAAATGGTTTTTTTTTTTATTTTGTTTGTATTTTGTTTTTTTTTTTTATTTATTTTTTTTTTCGTTTGCCGTGTGCGCTGGCGTCGCTGCCGCTGGCCGCCGTCGCCGTCTGCTTAAAAGCTAAGGACAGCTCACAGCGCTCAGTACGTAACGAGTGGTCGCCTCGCGCGGTTTGGCGGCAGCGACAAAGCAAAGCAAACTGAATTCCAGCAGCGACGAAACGAACGCGTAACTAAATCTAACTGTCGTTTAAAAAATAAAACAAAACAAAAACAACAACAACAACAAAACAAAAAAAACCACAAACTAAAGCGCGCTGAAATTAAACCATAAAACTGTCTGACAAACAAAAGAAACAAAATCCGACAGCAACAACAAAAAGTAATGCTAAAACAAAAGCAATTAATTTTTGAATACTAGTTAAAAAAAACTTCAGCAGCAAAAATGTATATTAATTAAAATTAAAAATGATTAAGTCAAGCAACATGCAAATTATATAGGTTTTTTTTTTAAATATTTTTTGGAACTCATTTTTTTTTTATTTTTTTTGGCTGTGTTACCAACTGCGAAGCAATGTCTTTGTGTATGTGTGTGTGTGTGTGTGTCTTCTTAGCCTGAGATTTGCATAATCCGAGCGTTTATTTAGTATTTAGATGAGCCTCATCACGAGATCAGATGTGTGCGTGCGATGCCGGCCTCCAGATTTCCAGATCTCCAGCCTCCAATCACCAAAAGCCCGTCGTCCGTCCCGCTATCCGCTCCACGCTCCCCGCTCCCGCCCCCTTCCACCCCTCCGCCCGTACCCTGGCTGCGCAGGTGCGGCCCACGCTTATTCTGGCAGAACTAGTTTCAGCTTTTGCAAAAATCTGTCGCTGCTCAATTCAAAATTCAAATACTATATAGCAATAAAACAACAAAAATAAAATGAAAACAAAAACAAATTAAAAATCTTGAGCAGCTTTTTGCATCTCTCTGCCGGCGGCTGCGTTTGCTGACCCGACACCAAACATGTTGGCCCTGATCGCGCCGCGACCGGCGGACAGCTGTTCCACTGGGCCTATCAAAAACTTTATATTTATTTCATTGAAAACAAGGAGCACAGCCGTTAATATCAGCAAGAATCATATTTAAACTAAATCTAAATGAGTTTAATAAGTTTTGCTCGTTCTTTAATTTTGTAGAATCCATCTTTAAAAGCCAAGAAGAACAACGTAAAAAGAACCTTTTTTAATCTTAGTTTATGTTTTAGTGATATAATCCGTCCAGTTTAGCTCAATTAGACAAGCATCTATTTCAAGTTTTATTAACATATGCTACTCGTAATAATCGCATTCTTGTTATTTAGTTTTGTATACATATTACTTATACGCCGCGTAGCCTGTTTGTGTTGATTGAGGCAAGCAAAACCCTTAAAAAGCGTATAAATAAAAGCTGTGCAAAACTTTGTTTCTTGTTCCTATGGGCACTATATAATATAGAAGTGCGATGTTGAGAAGTTTTCGGTTTGGTATTGGGATCATAATAGAAATGACTTGTGCTGAGTAAGGTGACAGTATTGTCAAAAAATTAGAACAATATTTTATAAATGACCGATAGCTTATATAAGAACCGATGATGTGGTGGCCCAATGTTGCCGCTATTCGCGTAATTGCCAAGTTTGATCAGAACATATTGAAAACTTTAAAGTTTCTTATATAACAGCTAAATTTTCAACCAATTTTTCCAGCAACAGCTATCTGCTATAATATTGCTATAAGTCCAATATTGAAAAATAGAGCATTATAGATCTCTGCTGGAATGCACTGGGAAACATATAGCAAAAATACATATATAACATATATAACATCTATATACATATATGAATATGTAAGGTTGATGGGATCCAAGAAATACAACAATTTGGATGCAATCTTTTTGTTTTTTGTGTTTAAGGAAACTGCACACTAATTTGTACGTATGTAAATTATTATAAAATAATAATAGTAATAAATAACTTCATTTTTAACTTCATTTTAATAAGCTCTGATGAAATCGAACATGTATATTACTTGCGTCAGTCAGCTTAGTAATTAGTTTTGAATTATTTTAAAAGAAAAAAAGTTCGCTGCACGTGCAAATTTAATATATGTATGCCGATATATATATATATATATATATATTGTATATACAATATGTATATAATTAATGTGTTTGTGGCACTTACAGCTAGCCTTGATCGCAATGCGATCATATAACTTTGCGGACGGATCGTATTGCCCATCTGGTTTGGGGCAAATGCACTCCGGTAATTGACAATTACAGTTACTTCCACAAACGTTTGCTGAAACACGTGCGGACTTTATGAATATGTAAATACTCATTAAGTGCGCCGAGCGGTTAAACGTTTGCTGGCTGCTTTGATTGAACTTAATGAATTGTTTGCTCAATGGAATATTTTCGGGTGTAACTGTATAGATATTAAGCGATCCACTTCCACTACAGTCCATATCCAATACTATGGGTATTTTTGCATGCGCATTTCGTGTTTCAATTCCACGTTTCATTTCACTGTTCAAAAATATGTTTTGAATTAAGCTAGGCTTGGCGAATATCTACAGTATAGTTAGCTTTAATATATTATACTGGACTTTAGTTTATCATTTTAAAAAATGCACGGCTGGGCGATACTCTGTATGATATATATATATGTTTAATATAAAATGCAACTTCGGCCGTTTGGACAAAAATGCGTATATATATTCAATTATATTTATAATTTAGAAGGCTTATTATGCTCTAATTGATGTTACCACGCAGCATTAAAATATCTTTTATAAATTGGACAAAAATGCTTGTCTGAACACATCCTGTATAATGGAAAGTGCATTTTAATGTCCCTGTTCAGGCGCCAAAAGTTGTAGGAATTATATGAAAAATGAAAATTAAAAAAAAATTATTGTAGAAAAATATCTTAATGTTGAGAAAGTGCTCGACCGAAAGAATGCTCTTCTAGTTCTAGATACCCTGCAAAAATAATGCCATGAAATGTTCTATTAAATTGTATCAATAATTTTAGAAATTAGTTAAAAGCTCTCACGTTAGGCAAGTTGGATAATAAAAAGTATAATAGAGTAATAGCTGTATAATAGAGATTGCCATTCAGTCCGAGCAGTCCCTGCTCGGGCGCCAAGAAATATTCAAACTTGTAGGAATAATATGTAAAATCCTAAAGCGCTCCAGTTGAAAATACCCTGTATAGATGTGACGACAGCTGACACCCTGTCCGATGTGCCACATGCTCTCGGGTCATGTGACCGTCGCTTGCACCGTTATTTCGCCATGTTGTGACCATTTCGAATGCCATTTCTTTCAGTGCCGACGACGCTGCGCCAACTGTAAGCCCTCGCGACATTTTGAAGGGGCTAAGCCGCAGCGTGGACAGCCGTGAACAGCCGCGGACAGGTGCGCGGAGTCGCCCATCAAACTGAACATCATCGTAGATTATTCGTTAGGCCCTCGTGCGCGGCCGTTAGCCAACTAAACGTATCGCAGCGCTTGGGATCGAGATAAAGGCCAGCGCCGGGCCAGCGATATGTTGGCCACGCCCAGCGGCGGCACAGCGCCCACACAGCAAACAAACGACAAGTTGCCGCCGCCGCCGCCGCCGCCGACGTCCACGAACCTAAACAATGGTTATCTGCAGGCCAACGCGCTGGACGAGCTCAAGGCGACGGTGGTGTCGCCGCTGCTGGGACAGCAGCAGCAGCAGCAACAACAGCAACAACAGCAGCAGCAGCAGCAGCAGCAGCAGCAGCAACAACAGCAGCAGCAGCAACATAAGCTGCCAACTGTTGTGTTCCTCAGTCCGGATGGCAGCGGCGCCGTCGGCAGCGCTCTGCAGCGGAACGCGCCCGGCACGGCGCCAGCTGGCGGCAGCGACTGGCTGCTGCTGAAGGAGGCGCAACAGCGCCGGCGGCTCCTGGTCCTGGCCATTGCCTTCACCGTGCTGGGCGCGGCCATTGGCGCGCTGGCCATCTACTTTGCCAGCGTGCATCAGCGTTGCCAGCGCTATCAGCGCAACGAGCTACAGGATGCAGGTGAGCTAAACAGGATGACGGAGAGGGAGAGGAACAACAACAACACGTAAATTGGGTCACCAGGCAATCAAGTGGCATCCGTTGTCCGTGAGGGGGTGGTTGTGGGGGTGCTTTGCGAGTCAACGAAGAAACTCAACAAGCCAGAACGTTGCAGTCGGGTGTAACCGACTGGCCAATACTCGTGTGCTTAATAGCAGTCGGAAATGATTGTTATTTTGGAATTTTTTTTGTTATTTTCCAGCTCGATCTTTATTTGGCTAAAATTGTGGGAGATATGGATTTTCGCAACAGTGGGCGTAACAAATAAATTTTTTCTTGATCTTTAGAGGAAATCATCTGTAATCTGTCTGAAAAATTTGATGTATCTAGCTTTAAAACTGAGCAAGATATATAGAATAAATCTATTTGCCATGCCTCCAATGGGCGTAGCCAAAAAGTCTTCATGCTGTATCTAACGTGTGTATACACGATTATATATTCCAAATTTCCAGTTTCTAGCTTCAATAGCGGCGACATAAATTGCGTTCATAAGGACAGACTGACGGACGGCAAGGCGGAAATTGCACAAACCCAATATACTCTTTTCACTTTATGCACGAGTATAAAAATTTAAAAGTGTCATCTACGCACACTAAATACCCTTTCAGTTTTCATCCCATGCTATATAGTCAATGTTGTTTAAGGTTCGATTGATTTCTTAGTCAACTAGGTCGCTTCTAGGTTTGATTTATGATTTAAAAAAATCTAATTTCGAGCTTAAATTTAAAAAAAAATTAAATAATAATTGTAATAGTATTACTAGTGCAATATTGATTCGTTTTTGATAGAGATTTTCTGAAAAAGAAAAGTTGTGTAGTTTTGAGCAATAGTTATGTTGGATATATGAAGGAATATTTTTAACCGATATATAGTGATATAGTGGCTCGATCCTGAATATATATATATATAGATATATATACATACCTGATGCACCTGATGCACTTGCAGCTGTCTTCTTCGAGGCGTTACACTTTTGCTCACAAATTGTTCATGCCCGTTGGCAAAGGATATGCAAAACTCAATTTCCTTTCCACAGAACGCAACAGCAACAACAGCTGAACCAGCAGCAGCAGCAGCAGCAACAGCAGCAACAGGCGGCAGAGGCAGCAACAGGCTGCCATTTGGTGGACAACTTTGGGTTTGGGGCTTTTGCTGTGCTTGCGACTTGGGCGCCTGGCTGCCAGCAGCAATCAGGCTCCTCCTGCCCCCACCCCCACTCCCCTACACCTTGCTTCCTGCAGCGTCCTGTGCTGTAGGCGCCTTTCATTTCCGCGCGCTCCGTTTGGAAATTCAATTACAAAATATGTCAAACAACAGGCAACAACAGCAACAACCACAACGACTGACAAACAACAATGACAGCAACTGCTTTCTGGCAGTCTTTTGTGGCGCGCACATTTCTCTTAAATATACCCACACAAGAGGCCCCCATTCCCCATGCCCCATGCCCCACCCCTCGGCCAATATACAGCTCAAGTGCCCGGTGCTCGTCTTTGCTCATTGCTGCTGCATTCATTCACATACATTTCCGCACGGCAGCAACTCCTTGCCGTGCCCCCCAACGCAGCCCCTTTAAAGCAACCCTCTCAGCAACCTTTAGCCTTCTGCCTGGGGTTTTTATCTACAACATTTACCAACACTCGGTCGAATGTATTTCCATTTTGGAAAACCAATCAATTCGCCTATGAATTTGTTGTAATCGATTTGCGGGAATCCTGCGGGTGTCCTGCGGTTGTCCTGCTTGTGCGCCTTAATTGAATGACACGCCCACCCACACACACACACATCATCATCACATTGTATGTGTTGTAAAACGTGCTTTTAATATTTAGCGCCAAAATAACAGCCAACAAAAAAAAATAAAAAATGAAAACAAATTTCATTCATCGTTCCTCGATTTCCTCGAAGGACCCTCGTTTTTACACAGCCATCATCAAAGCCTATGTCCTGCTCCTACACCTCTTCGTTTTTTTTTTGCTTATTTTTTGTTACAACACTTTTTAAAAATAAACAGCGCATCTATAAATACTTTATGGAGCCAGCCCATGCGGCAAGTCCTCGCCTTTAAAGGACTTTCCATTAAATGGGTTGTGGTCCGTTGTTGTTGGTAGAAGTAATTGATTATTATGGTATTATCCTCACAATGTCGAGGATTTTTGTGGGCTATTCAAAATCGTTATTTGGTGTTTTCGCTTTATTTAACAACCTATCTAAAGATGAATGATATGGAAAAGAATAAAATGGGATTTATATCAAATAAAAATATTGAGAAATCATATATTTCTCCCTATAAAAAAGTCCCATTCAAGAAATTTGTTCTTTCATATAAGACAGTAGGAGTTCATTATTTAAAACGATTTATCTGAAAATTAAAAATGATATGGATTTCTGATAAAAAAAAAATCCCATTCAATGATTTTTTTGTTCAATTAATAATTATGATTTTTTTAAATGGAAAATTATGAAGCTATATAATTTGGTTTTGTCGGAAACGCCTAAGAAGATGTTCTTTTTCATAGCTCTTAACGGGATTTCTCTTAAGTAGATAAGTTGTTTCTGATTAGGTATTTTCATTTACACAACTATTTCTTTTTTATATACTTCATTATGAATTTTGTTGGGGTTTGGGAAAGATTGAATGTTTTTATGACAAGCCAGTATTTTAGCTTTTTTTTTAAATATGTAAACTATAATATTTTATTCATTATTATGAATTTGCTGTTTATATTAAGAGTCTCTCTTAGATTCATAGACTTATCATCAATTTAATGATTATTTTATCTTGCATTGGGGTTCCTTAGATGAGTTTAAGTTGTATTTCAAAGGAAATAACTGAACTATTATCAATCCACCAAACACTGTTGATATGCTTCCTTTTCTTCCTTCATGTCCGCTTCAGTAAAAGTTTCTTTTAGATGGGCTGTTGAGAAATGATGAACGCTTGAATTTTGTATCCTCAGTATTAATAGACGAACCCTTTAAAAATTCGCTTCTTTTAGTTTGCTCTTTTTTCTACCCTCCCATCTGAACCTTGATCCCTACCTTGACTCTCTCTCTCTCTCTCTCTCTTATTTCTTTCCCATTAAAACTGTCAATTAGGTGCCACAAATCAAAATTATAAACATCGCCACGAATTTCATTAAAGCTCTCATTGGATTAGGAAACGGAAAGCAGCTGAAGGGGTTCCTTATACAATTAACAAATTGTTCCGCACGTTGTCTTCGTCCCCGGGCAGCACCTTGTCCCACATCCGGTGTCAAGAGCTTGGCGAAACGACAATACAAACTGGCTAAAAGGAAGCCAAAGGAACAATCTAGAAAACTTGCCAATATAAGCAGTGCGGGTCGGCTGAGGAGGGAGCCTGAAAGGAGGGGAATAAAGGACAAAGGGTGTTCAGTACTTGGTGTACTTCCAGTTATGAAAGGGTGCATGCAACATGTGCCGCGTGTTCTGGGTCCCGCGTATCGGGTCCCGTGTCGAGGCAGCAATCGATGAGCTATCGACCAGCGGGAGGCCCAACAACGTCACGTTTTGTTCACTTTATGCAACAATAAGCGGCGAATGCGATGGGCACAGAGGGGAGGGGGAAGGCTCCCCGAGGGAAAAGTATTCAAGCTAAACGCGCAGTTGTGATAGGTGGTTGTATAATTCTACCTGTCTCCAAAATGCGGCAAAAACAAGACGGAACCCTCGGGATGTCGACGATATTATACCCTTGAAAATTATTTCCTAGCAGTGCTTACATACTATATAATATTGTCCGACATTAATTGCGATATCATGGAAATCAGAGTTCTTAAAGCTAGCTTAATAAAATAGTTATAGCTAGCACTAATCTATCTTGAGATCTTAGAGTTCGTGGATTTATAAACAAAAAACAACTTCAACAAAACTAAATAGATTTTTGCCAAATTTGACAAAAATTTAGATATGTAATTTGTTAGATTTCAAAGGCCCATAACATTGTCAAAACTGAACTGATTTTCATTATGTTTAACATCTTTAGCATCTTTAAATTGTTTCTTCGTTTAAATTGAATTCGTATGTGAAAACCAATTTCTTTTTCCAAAAAATAACCTTTAATCCTCCTTACTTATTTGGGGGCTTTTTTTTAAATTTAAAATCGAGAAATTTTATTTTTATTCGATTGCGGGTACCAATAAATAAATATAAAATAAATATAAATAAATATAAAACTTTAAAAGTGATTCTGAAAGGTCAATTTTTCTGTCAATAAAAATGCCAAAATGTACAAAAATGTCTGCAGTTCAAGCTTCCGAATTCCATAACTTTGTCAAGAGGGTATCTACTTGACGGGCCCTTTTGGGAACGATTCCTTTTGGGTATTGCTGCAATTTGCTTGTGCAAATCCTTTAAACGAAAAATTCAAATTTAATTTACTTGAGTGGTTTTTAAATCGAAGCAACGATAAACTGCAGGAGTGTGTGTGTGTGTGTGTGTGTGTGTGTGTGTGTGTGAAGACTTACTGAAAAGGAGAAGCAAACTCAGCTGTAAAGTGCTCTAATTACAGGCGACGGCAGCTACGGCTCGGAGGGAACAGGACGCAGCCAGGACAACATCTGCTTGACACAGGAATGCGTGCGAACAGGTGAGTGCTTGGCCGACAGATAATGATCATTATTATCCTTAGATGATGATGATGATAATGGGGCTTGGCCTGGCAGTGCATGTCAATAGCTCGTGTGTGCTGTCAATCCAACCCCACCCCCCTTCCGCCCACTTGGTAACCGCCCACTTTGGCGAATGTTTTCAATTATTTATTAGCAATTATTGCTGGCTTATGGCCAGCTATTGCCAGTGGTAATGTCCAAATGCATTTGCCCAGTCATCAAATTGTCAACTCGTCACGAAGACGAAGAACAAGTCGAACACCTGGTCGAAGGAGAAGAAGAAGACAACGTTTAACGACCTTTTTATGGGCCATCGGGCTGGGAATATGACATTTGGAGCTCTCGGTCACTCTCTGCGTGTGTGGCGCCACATGCCGCATGCCACATCGCATGCATGCATAACAAATGCATTATAGTCTCCTTAGAATAGTTAATGCTCCACTTTCAACCCCCACAAGCCCCCCACTCACCCTGGTCGCCCAAAAGCAGGCAATTGTGTTATTTTTCGCCTTTTCGTATGTGCTCGGCTCGTTTGGGCCACAAATGAAGCGGCTCAATTGCCGCCAAGAGCAACACAAACACAAACACACCCCTCCCCCTCCCCCACCCCCCTCGCCACATTGTACCCCAGGAGATGTTCATTAGTTTTATGCGCAGCGTATGCTCCTGCTCCTGCTTTATGGGGACTCCTGCTCGCACAGTGGGACGAGGCAGGTGGGGGACTCCAAAAAGCAACAGGAACAGGCAGCTGCTTTGACTTCCACGCGGGCCTTATCTCTGATAAATAGTTGGAGCTGTACGCTGATGTACAAGGTCAACCCGAAAGAGATAAGTTATCCGAACTTTAAATACCCTTGCTGGCATAAGATACGCGAAATAGGTAAAGCAGACAAAACATCTCTGCATAAAAGGCTTGAACGGTTTATGCAATAACTCTAAAGTAATTTTTCCCTAAAATTATTTAAATTATTTCATTAATTCAGCACAGCTTAATGTTAAAAATTCAAATAAAATATCGTTCAGCGAAATAAGTAAAGCAACAAATGTTTGCTTTATATTTAAATTTACCTCTAGTTTCACACAAAATTTAATTTGGGAGCGATTGTACGATTTATACTATACTATAGTATACTATACGATTAATACCTTCTATGCGTCACACATTGCTTCACAGAATTATAATACCCTCTGCAAGGGAACTAAAGAAGCAGATGCTTAGAATCTTGGAACTTGGGCTATAAAAAAGATCAGCATTTAGTTTAAATAAATGCATTAAAATATTTTGAAAATCATTTTTTTTTATTAAAATTAAAAT
Source organism: Drosophila colorata (assembly GCA_035041545.1). NCBI lineage: Eukaryota > Metazoa > Arthropoda > Insecta > Diptera > Drosophilidae > Drosophila > Drosophila colorata. Next base: position 7,865,591 of record JAWNLD010000490.1, on the reverse strand, counting down.
AGCCAGCTTAACTCTTAGATAAAAGAAAACTATTTATTTCGGCTTGTACTTAATGCCCTTAATGGAGTCGGAGATGTCTTCTTCTAAGTCTAAATATGTTTCAAATTTCGTGACCGAATTTGTAGGGCATCAAATTGAAGTAAATTTGTTCAATATTCAACTGTGCCCGATTAAAGCTGGGGATACGAAACGTTAGATATCAACCGCATCTAAGATTACGATAAGATAATACTCCCAATTTTTATATACATACTATATTCAAATGAATAATTTGGCACATGCAATTGGCTCCGAATTTTTATGAGTAATTAGAACCATTTTCAGACAGTATTAAAGTCAATACAATAATTATTAGAATAATATTTTTAATAATCAACATTTATTACAATTACTTGTGGGAAGACATACGCTTAACAAGAGAGGCAACGACTTTAGGTACACCTGTCGAATGGAGCTCTTTCAGAGTTCCCACATTGCTGATGGCCCAAATTAATAATTTATCCGAAAGTAGTTAAAACTCATACTATTTGAGCAGGAGCGGACATAGTTGAGTTGATTTATGATCTATCGCTTTGTTTTAGCTGCTATAAATAGCCGCAAAGACCTCATTCAAACTGCGCAAAAACCCAGGTCCAACCTGAACCCTAAGCCCTGGGCCGCCCAAGACAAGCCCAACTATTAAATATTAATTTCTATGCAAGAAGGCTGACAAAGGTTTCGAGACACATTCAAAAAAACCACTTAGACCGAGGCAAAGGCCAAACTTTAGGCGTAAATTTTGCACACACACAACTAAATAGGCAATTAAATGAGAGTGCAGGGAGGTCCGACTAGCAGTTACCCAGCAACCAGCTACGAATTGTCTTAATAGACTTTTGAACTAAAAAAATTTTTACCTAAATATTGGATTTAAAATAATTATTTCAATAAGTGTACATTCAATAAATCAACAATTTATTTGGGAGGAGTAGGGAGTTGCATAAAAAAATTACAAAAATCTATATACATTCTCAATTTTTGGTCCTAGCTCTTTTCATCTCCGAGAAATGCTCAAAAATCCAAGGCAGATAATCGATTCTATCGTTTTTTTGTGAAAATTTGAGAAATCATTGCTAGTTTTAAATAAACTTATCTGTATTATTGAGTCTTTAACTAAGTTTCAAGTTTATTTTTTTTTTTAAATCGATAAATATTGATTTTCTGCCCGGGCTCAATCTAGGGAAAGAAAAAAGTTCATACAGACGAACGGACAGAGAAAACTAAAAGAATTTGATGCTGATCAAAAATTTAAACAAGCTGAAAAAAATCAAGAAAATATACCTATGTCAAGTGGATATAGAGAAAAAAAAACAGAAGAATCTTTTACTTTGTACCTAAGTCAAGTAAAAGCCTTAACAAAATCTGGCCTAGATGAAAAATTCTCAATTTGAAAAGAAAGTTCTTGTTTCTAGAACGTTTTTATATTCCCAAAAATTCCGGAATTCGATTTATATACAGTTCTCAAGCTAAGAAACGTTGTACTTAAATTTACTTGTTTTTATTTATGCAATATAAAATCCTCTTTAGCACCTTTTCAATAGGAACAGGGTATGCGGATTAGGGTCGGGGTATGCGGAGCACATCCCACGGTAATGATAAAAGTTTTGCGTTAAATGAGCTATTTGACTTTTACGATCGAATCGCAACGAATTGCATCGAATGTGAATTATGACCAGGAATTTCAATAAAACCGCTCAGCTGCTCTGTTTCCCAGTAACAATTCCCTTGATTGATTGTTGGGGTATTTTAATTTTTTTTGTTTGTTTTTTGGTTGCCTTTGCAGCTGCCTCATTGCTGTCCGCCATGGATCTAACGGCGGATCCGTGCGATGATTTCTTTCAATTCGCGTGCGGCACATGGAACAAGGTGCATCCGATACCCGAGGATCGCAGCTCGATCAGCACCTTCGAGGTGGGTTGGCAGTGCCGCAAATTGGCTGATCGAAGCTAATACGCTCCATTTGTGCTCGTTTAACAGGTGCTCTCCGATCAGCAGCAGCTGGTCTTACGTGGCGTTTTGGAGGAACCGATCGATGAGCGCGACAATGCGGCGACGATCAAGGCGAAGACCTTCTTCAAGAGCTGCATGGACCTACGTGAGTTGAAACTGCCTTGAATGCAGCTAATCTTTTCGCTAACTAACCAAATCGAATCCAGCCCAGATACGCCGGATCGGCGTCGGTCGCCTGAAGCAGGTGCTCCGCTCGCTGGGCGGCTGGCCGGTCATCGAGCCCAACTGGCAGCCGCCGGCGCAGCTGTCCGTGGAGCAGCTGATGGGCCAGCTGCGGCTCAACTACAGCGAATCGGTGCTGATCGAGCTGTATGTGGGCGCCGACGACAAGAACAGCTCGGTGAACATCATCCAAATGGACCAGCTGCAGTACGCTCTGCCCTCGCGCGACTATTACCTGAAGCCGAGCAGCGTCAACGATCGCCAGGCGTATCACAAGTATATGACGCAGATCTCGCTGCTGCTGGGCGCCGATCCGGCGACGGCGGCCGCCGAGCTGCAGCAGGTGGTGCTGTTCGAGACGCAGCTGGTGAACGTGTCGCTGGCCGAGGCGGATCGTCACGACACGAGCGTCGTCTATCGGAAGCTGTTGCTGCCGGAGCTGCAGCAGCTGGTGCCGGAGCTGAACTGGACGCAGTATTTGCAGACGGCGCTGGGCGCGGACATTCAACTCCAGACGGAGGAGCCGCTGGTCACCTACGGCCTCACCTATCTGACCGAAATGGGTCGCATAATGCAGCGCACGGATCGTCGCGTCATCCACAACTATATGCTGTGGCGTCTGGTCATGTCGCTGATGACGCACATGATCGATGAGTATCAGCGGGAGCGCGTGGAGTTCCGCAAAATCCTGATGGGCATCCAATCGGAGCGGACGCGCTGGTCGCAGTGCGTCGAGTGGACCAACAAGAAGCTGGGTGTCGCTGTCGGCGCGCTCTTCATACGGGACAACTTCAATCAGGATAGCAAAGAGGTCGCCCTGGAGATGATACACAACATACGGGCGGCATTCAACGAGCTGCTGGCCGAGAACCACTGGATGGACGACGAGACGCGCGCGGTGGCCAAAGAGAAGGCGGACTCGATGAACGAGCGCATCGGCTACCCGGAGATCCTCACCAACGTCACCGAACTGGAGCAGGAGTACGTCAATGTAGGTGCCCGGACCAGCTTCTGTGGCGTCCCCCGAACTAATCCCCACGCCTTTCTTTATTCGTCCGCTTAGCTAACGATCGTGCCGGACAACTTTATTGACAATGTGCTGAGCATTCTGCAGTGGGAATCGGAGAAGCTGCTGCATCTGCTGCGTCAGCCGGTGGACAAGGAGAAGTGGACCACGGAGCCGGCGGTGGTGAATGCCTTCTACAATCCCAACAAGAATGATATAGGTGGGCAGCTACCCTGCACATACATTGCGCCTACAACAGAAACTCTTCCCTACACCCTACACCCTGCACCCTGCACCCTACACCCTACACCCTACACCCTACACCCTACACCCTACACCCTAAACCCTACACTCTACACCCTGCACCCTGCACCCTACACCCTACACCCTACACCCTACACCCTGCACCCTACACCCTACACCCTACACCCTACACCCTACACCCTACATCCTACACTCTACACCCTGCACCCTACTCTCTACACCCTACACCCTACACCCTACACCCTACACCCTACACCCTACACCCTACACCCTGCACCCTACACCCTACACCCTACACCCTACACCCTAAACCCTACACTCTACACCCTACACGAAGAAGATTCAAGAAGTTTCATCTCTCTCTCACATTTGATCCAGTTTTCCCGGCGGGCATCCTGCAGCCTTTGTTCTACAGCCAGCACTTTCCCAAGTCGCTGAACTACGGCGGCATCGGCGTGGTGATCGGTCATGAGATTACCCACGGCTTCGATGACAAGGGTCGGCAGTTCGACAAGGAGGGCAACATGATGCAGTGGTGGAACAATGCCACAATTGAGGCATTTAGGGAGCGCACCCAATGCGTCATCGATCAGTATTCGCGCTACAAGATCAACGAGGTGGACATGTACATGGATGGACGCATGACCCAGGGCGAGAATATAGCGGACAATGGCGGTCTCAAGCAGTCGTTCCGGGTGAGCAGCCTGCAGCTGATCCCCAGCTGAACCCCAACTGATCCCCAACTGATCCCCAACTGATCTTGTCTCGTTCTCCCTTGCAGGCCTACAAGCAGTGGGAGAAGCTGCACGGACGCGAACTGCAGCTACCGGCGCTGAATATGACGCACGATCAGCTGTTTTTTCTCAACTATGCACAGATCTGGTGCGGCAGCATGCGGCCAGAGGATGCGCTAACCAAGATCCGATCCTCGGTCCACTCGCCCGGTTTTGTGCGCGTTTTGGGGCCGCTTTCGAATTCGCGCGACTTTGCGCACGCCTACAGCTGTGCCGTGGGCACCACCATGAATCCGGCGAACAAGTGCAGCGTCTGGTAGTCATGATCATGATCACAGCGTCGCGATCACGTTCAGGGTCTTGGTCGTTGTGCAGGCCATGATCACGATCAGGGTCTATGTCATGAGTAGAGTTAAGGTCTTGATTATGAACAGTTTCAAAATCTTGCTCATGATCATGTTCAAGGTCATTGTCATCACTATCCGGATCTTGATCAGGATCACGATTCTTGGTCAAGGTCAAGGTCAAGGTCTTGATCATGATGACGATCAGGATCTTGGTCATAATCATGATCAGGGTTTCAGGCATGATCATGATCACACAGTCATAATCGCGATATTGGCAAATATCAAGATCACGATCATGGTCATAAGCACGATCAACGTCAGGAGCCCGTTCATGATCACGACCACGGTTATGATCATGCTTTGCATAAGTTTATTTTTTTATATATATATATATACAGACATATTTATATACCGTATACTATAACATCATCAAATGAAGGGCGTCTAATATTTTTCCATTGTTGTTTTTTCTAGTTTTTTTTTTCTTTAATTTTAATTATTTGTTATAGCATCTATTATATAGCGCGATAATACGGACATAGTATAATATTCGATATGTACTATATAACTAATTGTATTTGTATTTGTATTGTAATATGAATGCCATATCAATGAGAAAAGAGCAACAAACTGCTTTGTAGAGCAACGCCAACGCCCCTCCCGAAATGTTCTGTACCCCCTCCCAAGCCCCTTTACCCAGCAACCAGTTATCGGTAGCGTCCGACGAAAACAAAAATACATAAGCATCATTATTATTCTTAATAAAATAAAGTAAACGAAAATGAAACGAAGTGCAATTTTTGTTAGGGCACGCAAATTTGCACATTGGATATGGAGGGTCGTGTATATGGAGTCTATAATAGGGCATCGAAAGTGGAACTGTCTGTTAACTTTTAGATATTGCCAGCGTTACAAAAAAATGCAAGAGTTCGCAAAATAATTATTAAAAGAATTTGCGTACTTCAAATAAGCCTTAAACGTTATTAGTTGAAGTTCAATGATTTTTAGCTTGAGTACTGTCTATAAGTCTCATATTTGGGTATTTCGGGCTTACAGAAAATGTTGTATATAGGAATTTTGTTTTTCAGTTAAGAAGCTTTCACTTTGAAACGGATTTTGACAAAGCTTGCACTTGAATCAGAGTTAAAGCTGGATGTTTTTTTTACCCAGTGGCATTTTAATCAAACAAACTATTTAAGTTCTTGACTAAAGCGCTAAGCTAAACTAGCCCAAGTTCACAGAAAATATGCCAAACGCTGTTGAAAGGGGGCGTATTCATTAAAACAACGTTTTCGATATGAAATACATGATAACATGACATCAGATACACAATTTCTTGAACTTAAAAAAATGAAAAGTATAAAATTATTTTTATTAATATATATTAGGCCTGTTAAGTTGGCTGCGCCTTAGCATTATATGATTGGTATAAAGTATTGTATATATATATGTTATATACAGCTGCATTCGTATACCAAGTCACAAGAAACATTTCACAAATGCAAGTTTATGCGCAAGACTTGATTGTTTAATGAGGTTAAAAATGATCAAAAAGTTGAGGCGCAGCCAACTTAACGCACAAACGTTGCCAGATCATTGCGTTAATCCTTGTGTACTACAGGAACACACAAACTGTCGTCATTCCATAAATTCTATTAACGTATTTTCCACATACACTCCATTTAAATCCAGTTAGTATTTTGCAAATTTTGTTGTACATATTTCGAAAACTCTTGAAAATCAAAACGTCTTGTTCAAATTTCAACATTTACGATATGTTTGTGCGGTTTTATTCTTGCATAGTTGCGTTCAAGTGACATTCCCTTGCCAAACTTGAACGCTATGTACATATAGTATATAACTTATATATAAGGCATATGTATGTATATATATATATATAATTCGGAATACATCTTGTATATGGTATATATTTTGTATAATTTCGCTGGGTCGCCGCAGGGGCGCCGCTCTAAAGCTATATATATAGGTCAATTCTAGAGCCTAGTTTGTCATAAGTATATGTATATCGTATATGGTTTACATCAATCGTATAACGAATATATATTGGTATAAAAACGTCTAGCAAAACACAGTCCGTTGTTAAAAGCGATATCGGGTACTGACCCGATCAATAATCAATAGTGAAACACAAAAAACAAAACAAAAATATATGAAACGAAACCACAAACAATCAATCAAACATTGGAAAGTCAGCGAAAGATCATTGGAAGTCGCTGGCAGGTCGCTAAAAGCGTAATACACACATCTAGCATCTATTGGAAGCTGATAGCCACTGGAAAGTTACAGAAAGATCTCTGGAAAATCACAAAACGCCTTTCTATTCATCTTAATACTAACACAAATAGCACAAATAGTATTTTTGGGAAGGTAAAAGCTCTTGGAAAATTTCAGGAAACAGCTGGAATTTTTATAAACATTGCTGGAAGATTACTGGAATCACTGGAATAAGACAGTGACAGCTGTTGAAGGCGTGAGTAAGTCAGTTGTGGAAACGGACAGTTATTGGAAAGTGATTGGAAGTCTTCGCAAGGGTAAAAAGTGCTCCTTGCTCCTCTTCGGAAGAGTAAAGTTTCTACTGAAAGGCCACGGAGAATTCAACATACCAGTATTGTAAACTAAAAACTACTGGAAAGTGACTGTAAGCCATTGGAAGGGCAAAAAGTGCTGCTGATAGTTCGTGAACCTCACCAAAATGATTTGGATCCTGAATGCGACTGGAAGGTAACTGAAAGAGTAATGGGTTCTGTTGAACCGAATCTAAAGAAGTTTCGGAAACTGAAAGCTTCTAGAAAGTAACTGGAAGTCTATGAATAAGAAGAAGCACGTTACTCATAGGTTTTGGATACTGAAAGCTAGTGGAAAGTGACTGGAAGTCTTTGGAAGAGCAATAAGTGCGGCTGGAAGGTGACAAAGAAGTTTTGGAAACTGGAAGCAACTGGAAAGTGACTGTAAGCCATTGTAAGGTTGATGGGAAGTGTCTTTTTGTTTGGTTAACTTTTGGTAAAATGCGAACTAGCGCGTTCTTCGCAACTGATATTCGCCGGAGGAATCCTTAACTATTTTTCGGATAGCGTGTGTTTGGTTCGAGGATTAGCTTCACTCACAAGGAATACTGCGTCGTCTGCGTCCCGGGAACTTAAGAAAACATTCCGCGCGGAATTATCACACATGCTTATGCTCTAAATGGATTACAGATTTAACGGGGCGTGTGTTAGGTACTTGGAGCTGGAGCTTGGAGCTAGATGCGCAACGGACGACCGGACGCCCGGACCGCCGTCGGACGCGGCTGCGACCAGCTCTGCTCGTCGGCACTGGCAAAGATGAGATAGATAAAGTTGCCGGCAATGTTGAGGCCCGCCGCCAGCCAGAAGACAATATGCCACTGGGTGAGCGTCTCGCGATGATTGATGATCAGCCCGATGACGTAGGGCGCCAGGAAGCCGCAGATATTCGCCGCCGAATTGGTGATGCCGTACATGGTGCCCGCGTAGCGTGGACTGAGCGCGATGTGATTCATCTGATTGCCCGCGTAGACGGCGCCGCCGAAGGACCCGATCCCGGCCAGCATGAATGTGACCCAGACCCAGTCGCAGCCCACATAGATGATGCCGATCAGACCCAGCGACGGCACTACCGAGGCAATGGTGTTCCACAGCTTGTACGAGTTGAGCAGCGTTATGTAGCGGCGGGCGAGCATCCAATCCGCCAGCGTGGAGCAGGCGATGCCCATGAACCAGGCGGTGAGGAAGGGCACCGCGTTGAGCAGCGCATTCGACTGGATATCGAAGTGGAGGATGTTGCTCATGTAGGTGGGCAGCTCCGTTAGCTGCGTGTAGAAGGCCCAGCTCTGGCCGCACTGCGTCAGCAGGATGGCCCACAGGGGCACGCTGCCAAGCAGCGAGCGCCAGGGTATATCATCCTGCTGCTGGTCCTGCTCCTGGCGCCGGCGGCGCTGCAGCTGCACCACATCATCGAGCCCATCCTGATCATCCTCGCCGTGCTCGTACAGATCCTGCGCCCGCTCCTGCTCCTGCTCCCGCTCCCGCTCTTGCTCCCGATGCCGCGCCTGCTGCCGATCCCGCTCCGGCTGCTGCGTGACGTGCAGCGAGCGTTCGATGTAGGCGCGCTCCTTGCGCGAGATGCGCGGATGCTCGCTGGGCTTGTCGTACACCAGGTACATCCACAGCGCAAACCAGACCAGACCGAGCAGCCCGAAGATGTAGAACGCCGACGGCCAGCCGCCGAGAAAGTTCTGCGAGCAGAGCCAGCCGGTGAGCGGCATGGAGATGACGGTGCCAATGTTGGAGCCGGCATAGACGATGGCCGCGAACTTGTTGCGCTCCAGCGGCGGTATCCAGTGCGCCAGCATCGCGTGCATCGCCGGATAGGTGACGCCCTCGCCCATGCCCTCCAGTACGCGGACCAGCACCAGCAGCGGCAGATCCCAGTGCGCCGCCATCGGCGTGAGCAGCGTGAAGATGGCCGTGATGAGGACGCCGTAGCCGTAGATGCGCTTGCCGCCGAGCAGCTCGGCCATGCGGCCGCCGGGCACCTGGGTGAGCACATAGCCGTAGAAGAAGCTGCCCAGCACCAGGCCCTGGGTGGCCTCGTCCCACACGAACTGTCCCTCGGCGGGCGACGACGACGCCACCGGATGCCAAAACTCCTGCAGCGTATTGTTGGGCGACGGAGCCGGCGTCGGGGGCAGCGGACAGGTGTCGTTGGCCAGCACGGAGCTGTTGCTGTGCGGAATGGCCGTTTGGTTGACCATGGCCACAATGGCCACCGAGAGATTCACGCGCATGGCGTAGACGACGGCGAAGCCCAGAAAGCCCATCAGACCAAAGATGTGGCGCGTCTTCAGGCAGCCATCCTCACCAGCGTCGGCCTCAGCTGCAGCGGGAATTAAATCAATTACCATCGAACTGGCTGTACAGACAGGCAAAGATACCCTACCTCGGATGAGCGGCCTGTTGCCGTCGCAGAACGCCTGCCGTTCGTCGTCCGCCTCCGTGTCGTCGTCGTCCGCATCGCCGTCCGCGTCGGTGGCGCCACCTAGCGCATTGCCGTAGTAGCAGTTGGCGTCGCGCGACTCGTCCGTCCATCTGTACGGCGGCATCGCTGCTCACAATTTGCCCAGCTGCCAAGGCCGAAGCACAGTTGCGAAGTTTTTCAGTTGTTTTTTTTGTTGTTTGTATTTTCTTTTTGTAATTTTTTAATTCGTTTGGTTCTTGTGCAATTGGCAGCACATATTCTCTTTTGGTTTTTCGAACAGCAGCAACGACGTTGGCCAAAAGACAACTCACCAACAGCTGGAGCAGGCAGCGACTGAAGCGTCAGCAGCAACAGCAAAAGCAGCAGCGGCAGCAGCAGCACATAACAACAGCAACAACTAAGTCTAAACAACCAAAAGCGCGATATAACTGTTGTGGCTGTTGTTGTCTTTGCTGCTGCTGCCGTTGTTGTTGTCGTTGTCGTTGCTGTTGTTGTTGCGCTATCCAGTCAATCAGTCACTCTGCACGCTCTCTATTGCTATACTATACGCGCGCGCTCTCTCTCTCTCTCTCTCTCACTTACTCTCGCGTAGTCAGCAGCTTTGCTTGGGAAAGTAGAGCAGCAACTAACAAAAAGAGCAACAACAAGTGAATGGCTTCGTCATTTGGCGCGCTCTCTCGCTCTCCCACACGCGCTCTGCGTCATTTAACGCGCTGAATTCGAAGCGAAGGCGCTTTGGCGGACTTGTAAAAGTACAACAAATACTTGGCCATTGTTTACATTCAGTTTTAATTCCCACACGCACACACACGCGCATGCCTGCACACATATACATGCATGTGGCTGTAAGTGTGCAGTATAAATGCATATTCATAAAGAGGGGCCAAATGCGAACCTTGAATACCCTAATTAAGCTAAACCAAATTAAATTAACTTTCAGTTAAATGTGTAATTGTTAAGCTTAACGAATACGTAAATATCTTTTAAAATAAAAATGATACATAGTAGTCGTAGGGTATTTTAATTATTTTATAATATCAAATAATTCGATTTATTTTCCTATAAACGAGTTATGAATATTTTTCTATAAACTCTTTTATAATAAAATAGTTCTAAGCACTCAGATATTTATATATATGCATATCACAATAGACCGTTAACGTATAAATTCGTTTGTATATTTTTAAAAACAAGCTTTTGCATATTGATTCATTTATAGAGACGTATTCAAATAGACTTGTTTAAGAGGTTTAATAAACTGGTTACAGTAAAATAAACGCATAATTTTCTCTCTCTCTCTATTTCTCTTTAAATATATTTACAGATATATATTCCTTAAATATTACTAATGGCCGTTAAAGACCCCACAGATAAGCTTGTTATCAAAAACTCTCGCTGACTCGTCATTAAATTATTTCTGTTTATACAAAAAGCCAAAAATAAGAGAAATAATATAAAAATTTAAGTAGATAAGTAACAGTAACTGTTCAATTTAGTTTGGTACAAAAAAAATGTATAGATAAATTTATAAAAAATATAAATTTTTTATATTTTTTAATATTTATTGAATATATTGAAGGGTATTGGATTTGGATGTTAAAAAAATAATTTGCAAACCAAGCCCAAAAGAAAGTTTCAAAACAGTTGAGAAAATAGAGTTTAGTTAGCATGATATGAACTATTAGCACACAAATGATTGTTATAATTTATAACAATTGCTTGAACGGAATACAAAATTAATTAGACAGATATTGTTAATCAAAAAACTGATAAAAGCCCCTTTTCAATTTTTTTTTTTGGTGAGGGCAACGAACCTGCTGTAAAAACAAATACACACCCCCGAAAAAAAAAATGAGAGAGAGAGAGAAAAAGAGAGAGGGTAGCTGCACTACGCATGTCTGTGGCAAGTAGAGGACTTCCTGTTGCATGCCACGCGCGACCTTCAACAGCTGCTAATCTCAAGTGCGACATATAAGGCGCTTCTTCAGAACTTCAAACGTGCATTTATTAAAAAAGTCGGGTGTAACCGACTGCGCAATACTCGTTCGCCATACAATAACAGCTTAAAATAGCCGAAAACGCTCTTTATATTATAATTAATTTAGAATATAGATTTTTGCTAAAACTGTGGGAGATATGGATTTTCGCGGTTTATATGTATATCAATTTGATAGTGAGCATATTCAAAAAAACTTAAAAGTTTATCTGACGCGGATATACACAATCATATATTCCGAATCTCAAATCTCTAGCTTAAATGGCTACAAAACAAACTGCGTTCATACGCACGGATGGACAGCAAGACGGACTTTGCACAAATCCAATATACTCTTTTCACTTCGAGAAGCAGTATAAACATTACTATACATAGAATATGTATATATATGTATATATTTTATAAAGCATTTAAAACATTCAAATAAAATCGTGTAGGTAGGTCCCGAAAATCGCGCTCAATTGGCGAAGATGGTGCCAACGGCGAAGACGATGATCTTGCGCTTCTGGTTCATGGTGAGGGTCTCGTAGTGGTAGCCCTTGACGATCTTCACGTCGTTGCGATCGGCGTCGAAGGCGCCCTTGATCGGGCTCAGGTCGACGTTGTAGCAGTTGATCGCGAATATGTTGTTCTTGAGCAGGGCGCACACCTCGTAGGCGCTGGCCAGCTTCTCGTTCCAGATGCTCACCGAGCCGTAGGCGAGCGTCTCCTTGGCGTTCACCACGGTGGCGTCCTTGGGCGTACGGAACGTGTGCATGGTGACGATGCCAGTTGGCCCGTCGCCCAGGAAGTTGTGCGTCAGGTCGCTGACCAGCATCGGCGAAGCGTTCGCCGGCACCGTCTTCGGGTTGCCCACAATTGTCTCGGCCTTGAGCGTCTGCAGCTTGGCCAGCGTGCGCACGTAGTTGGGATGTCCGGACACCTGGGCGTCGAGCTGCTTCAGGCGCTCCACCAGCCGATCGATGAATCCAGAGCGCACGCTCTCCTGGATCAGCAGCGTGGCGACCGCGTTCGCGGCAAACGGATTCTGCAGCGAGGCGAGCAGATGGTGCATGGCGCTGTTCAGGTCGCCGCCGTCGAACACGATCATCAGGCAGGGCGTGTTCCACGCGTATTTCAACTGCTTGGCCGCGGCCTTCGGCTCGCCGGCGCCCAGCGTGCTGGCCGAGGGCGTGGCGTGCGCCGAGCTGCTGCCCTCATCGATGGCCGCCGGCAGCTGCAAACGGAAGGTGTCAAACGGGTCAGAGTTCAAGTTCGAAATGTTCGCATTTACTTACGGCCACCTTGCGATCCTGCGCGCACTCCAGCTTGTGTACCATGTCGTAGGTGATCACGGGTGTTGGCAACATGGGATATTTCGCTAAGTCGACTCGGTGTTCCTCCGTCTGATGGTTGGACATGCTGTAAACTGATTTTTCAACTCGTTCACAATAATTCACTTTCCAGCGAGAGCGGCGTTATCAGTTCAGGCTCACTCTCTCGCTCCCTCTCTCTCTCTCTCTCTCTGTTCGCGTAGCAACTGATAAAGTCGTTAGCAGCGTTGCCAGCTAATGTTCTTTATTTTCAAAATTTTAATTTTAATAAATTTGTTTGGGTAGTTGAAAATTTGAAAAATGTATAAAAACGTTGAATGTATTATTTGTCTAAATATGACATTTGACAGTTATTTCAAAATATTTTTGTATTTCCATTAACATGCAATATCTATTAACACTAACAGCGTGCACAATTTCTGGTGTTTCCACTTGCGTTCAGTGTTCACTTCCAAACAGCTGTTGAGTTTCGAATTTCGAATTCACTGCAACTTTTGAGCAGTTGTTTGATCATGATTCTTTGCATTTAAGGAAAGTTCCGTGTATGCAATATGCTGGTTTTATTTATGTTGTAATTCCCTGTAAATGTGGGTGTTTTTGCGTATTAACATACCTTAAATTCGAATTTTGCCGATTTGTGACTCCATCTTTGCGGCAATGTTCACTTGAGTGAGTGAGAAAAGAGCTCTAACATTGCGTTTACAGCGACGCAAAATTGGGCTGTAATGCGCTCAAAACTATCGATTACCTTTTAAACTGAACATCGGATTTTAGGCGGGCGGAGAATTTACTAATTTGGCGCATCTACACAAATTGGATTCCTCAATTATTTAACTTTCTAGGCAATTGGTAATTGTTCCAATGTCTGCAGTAAAAATACGTAAATATTTGATAGCTTTTTGAGGAGCGAAATTTCCGTTATTTTCATGCAAGCAGAATTTCGAAACTGTGACGTCGCAATTCCGAGATCGCCTAAATCAGTGCATAGCCTGTGGCGCTCTCAATCGCTGTAGAAACGAACTATCGATACATCGATGCGCTGTACAGCACTAATTTGGCGCACACTGCGCAACACAGGCCGAGATTACGCCACCGCAACGCCAGCGCCGACGCCGACGTCGCTGGGGGTCGGTTTGCGTTGGACGTTGTGTTGTCTTTTTCTGTTTTTGTTGTTTCCGTGCTGTCGATTGGCGCAGCCCCATGCACAGTTCGCAGTCAGATTCAAATTGAATACGCTCGAGCGCTGTTCGCCTAGCTCCGTCAGAATACGCTTTTTTTTACTGTTCAACTTCGAAATTGTTATTTGATTAAGTGTTGCACTCGTTGTTATTGTTGTTGTTATTGTTATTATTATTGGTGTTTACGCCCTAAAAAGCGAAGTCGGTTGCTGCAGAAAACAACGGGGCATCTCAGTCGCAGCCAACGTCATCCGAGCGAGATAGAAGACCAACAAGTGCGCGCAGCAATTGCATTCAGTGGATTCTGTGTGTGTGTGTGCGTGCGTGTGTATTTGTGTGTTCTTGTTGTTGGCCGCGAGTGCGTTCAACCAATTGAAAGTGAATCGCAAATCAAAATAGAATTTGACAAAAACAAAAGCTGAAAGGAAAATAGAAACACAGCACACGAAACGTTTCGAAAGTAGAACAATTGAAAATATTCGCACGAAAATAAAAAAAAAAAAAACAGCTGGCAGAAGGCAAACAGCGGGCAGCGAATTGAGCAGAGACGCCAGCAGCGACAGCGACGCTTTGGATTTTGTTGTTGCTTCTGTTAACAACAGGTTGAACGTAACTTCTATTTGGACTGCGTGTGGGCGGCTGCGCAGCTGCATTTGCATTTATTAGCGGCAAGAAGAAGCAACAGAGCCAAGATGACCGACTTGAACGAAATAATGGGCTCGCAGTTCGTGCGCGTCAAGGTAAATAAGAGTGGGCGGGCTTGGAAGTGGGCGCGAAGCCGGGCAACTTCCGCTCACTTGTCGGGCTGCCAGTGTTAGACAGCGCAGCAAAGTGCAGCTCAGTTTCGGCTCAGCCGCGCCTAGTCTGCCGCCCGCCTCTCCCCGCTGCTCATTAGCACATGACGCAGCGGCAACTGAGACGTCGGCGTCGACCAACCGCAAATGGCATTCGATATGTTGCGACTTCTGCGGCAGCCAATTTGCAACTTCAGCCGCTGGCGGCGTCTCTGTGGGGCTTCATTTGAGCCGCTTACTCAATAGGCAAACGGCAATAACTCAACTTGACGAAACTTTCCATAACCACAATTCTACACCCCTCTCTACCTCTCCCTCATATTCTCTCTCTCTCTCTTGCGCAGGTCGTTGCCTTTGTGCACTTCTTTTTCGTTTCGAATGCGATGCTCGGCTCTTGGGGCCATGGCGCCTACGAGTTCTACAACTTCCTCTTCTTTATAGCCATGTTCTGGACGATTCACAGCAAGGAGTCGATTGAGGCGGTCCAAACGGTAAGTTTAAGTTCCCGACTGGCGGATACCCTGTACCTAGCTGCGAGCTGCTTTCACACACAAATACAATACACAATTCCACTTTTGGGGCGAATGGGGGGAGGCATCAAAAAAGTTAAATATTCTCGATATGCGAGTGCTCTTAAAATCTTCGAAATATGCTAAAAAAAAAAGTTAAAATCGATATTTATCGATATTCAAAAATGAAGGATAAACTCCTGCGTATGGTATCGAAAAATAGATATTTTAAATTTCAAGAATCTAGTTCTAAGTTGGACTAAATCGCCGCCTCCTACTGCCTGCACAAAACCAATATACCCTTGTTTACTCACATAAACTCTTAATCCCCTGCCCGCTCGCCAGCTGACTGCAAGTGTGGCCAGACTCTCTAATCTACATAATTCTCTTGAGGCTGACACATTCACAAACACACCCACACACACACACACCCACGCACACACACACACCCACGCACACACGCAACGAGTGCGTCTTATCAGTGCCTGCACACACAAAGCCGCTGTCTGATAAGGCTTCCTCCCTGCCGTCTGATCCCCTCTACAGTAAATTCCCGTATCATCGTCAACAATTAATTTAAATTTGTTTTGTGGGTAAAAGTGACGACCTCTTTATATTTTTTTCACATGCATATACTCTTCCAAAACCGGTTCTGTCGAAATCAGCGAAATCAATTAACATACACGTATATACATATATATTCACGACTCGATATTTGTATGTTTATGGTTTTTGGTGTTTATTTTCCTACGTTCTACCTAAAAATAACAAATGCGCTCACTCAAGTTTCGTATGCCCCCCTCCCCCCACCCTCTGTCACCTCCTGCCCCTGGCTGCATGTGCACAACGGCGGCGCCGGGGGGTCTTTAACAGATGCTATATTATTGAGATCTACTGCTGCAGTAGCCAAGCTGCAGTAGCCCCACCTTTTGTTTCTTACATAGTTATATCACCCCATGCAGATGAGTTTGAGATAAGATCTGGTTTATGTGGTTCAGCGATGTTTTCTTTGCTCAAAACTTCGACATTGTTCGCTAAGAACTCCAGTGAATGCTCGTTTTAATGCACAATTAATTACTGCAAAGTAAGTTATTTTTCTTGTAGAATTTTTCTCTTTGTGAACAGAGTATAAAAGAGTTCACCACTCTTAAAAGAAAGTGGCAAATGGCAACTGTGAATAAAATAATAAACAATTAAAATAAAAATTATTTCTCTTACCAAGAAATTCATGCAGAATCAATCTATATGACAAATTATGATTGAAATGCCATCAAACATTAAAATCGCTTCAGTTTTAATAAAGTTATAGGAGTTTGAAATATAGGAACTATGGATCGGAGAGCTTTAGATGTACAATTTTTTTGTCAATTTAAATTTGTCAATCTTAACAATATCTGACGCTGGCTATCACAAGTAGATATACCAAGAAGTCTAGCTTCAATAGCGGCGGACAAAATGACGTTCATTCGGACAGACGGACGGGCAGCAAGACGGACATTGCTCAAACCCAATATAATCTTTTCATTTCGAGAACGACTATAAAAAGTAAATTAAATTTATTTATAGGCAAGCTATAAAGGTACAAAAAAGTAATTCTCTCTACCGAGCGTACATTTAAAACATAGATAGCGGCTGTTCTGGAACTAGTTAATTGCAACTGATTCAAAATTGTATAGCGACTGATTCAAGATTAAGATCAGGAACAAAAGAATGACTTCTAAACTAAAAACAGAAACCACAAAAAAAAACTGATGTATTTTAGGAATTGAAAATTTATCAACTGTGGTTTGCTAGTATAACAAAAAAAAAAAATATATATATATATATAAAAAATATTTCTACAGAAGAACTAATAAGGGTATGTGTAATATATGTATATATATGTACATATATGTTATAGGCAGATTGCAAAATATTTCATTTGCTGTGGTTTTGGCCAGAGAAGAAAAGTTAACTTGGCCAAAAGCACGTGAAGGCATGCTAATTATAGACGCGCTTGGTCAGCCCCAAAAACAAATCCAAACGTAATGTCCCATATAAGGCACACACATACATTATTGTAAATGGGAGTGTATATATGTATTTTACATATATGTATATGCATATGTATATTGCTTACCGTTAGATGCTTATCGCATAACTGGAAGAGTTAACAGCTCAAACCAGTTGGCGTGTTACACACTGAGCTACGACTTCGAACTTTGACATTACCCAAAAATAGGTGCCTCCCCCTCCGTCCCTTACACGGTTCCTCCCTTCCTCGCGTCTAGAGCCTGCTCCTGCAGTCGTTATCCCAGCCTGAGGCAGGACGTCGTAACGCACGCGATACGGCACGCCATGCACGACACTAAGAAAAAAAAAAACGGGAGTACACGACTAGGAGATACCCTGTACCCAGCTGCGAACTGCCTTATTAAGTTGACATTTCTTAAAATCGATATTTGGGAAATAGAATGAGATACCAAAAAAAATAATGATAAATAATATAGAAGAATAAATAATCATAATTGCAAGTCCCTAGCTCACATAGTTTTCACGATCGGTGCATTCTGACAGATATGGCTAAATCCCCACAGCTTAGTCTAGTCCATTTATTTGCACAAAATCATTATACACTTGTTTACCCATTTCCATTGGGTACAGGGTATAAGAAACCTGAAAACTATATAAGTAAATTCCATTTGGATGCCTTCCACCGGTCAGTCACTTATTAAAACGCAATGTGCCCACACCAATGCCCCGCTGCCCCACTGCCCCAAACGGGCTCTGCCTCCAAGCAGAGCCTCGCCGGGGCAGGCCATCCGACTCCTTGGACTAACCATTAGCAACGCCATTTAATCAACTCAACTATGCAAAAGTCAAACGTTGACCCAAAAGCCCAAGGAAACACACAACAGGGCATTACGTATTAACGATTCGAATGGGTTTCCACCGGTCGATTTGAGGCCTCGTGGCAAACGCAATCTGAAATTAATGGAAATTCTTTTGAAATTTGGAAATTTTTCGAATAAAGTGAATTTCATATGAGGCTCATATTACATACGAAAATAATTTATAAATACAATGTTCTTCAACGTGAATGTTATGAATGTTTTTCATTCCAATTTTCAAAAGCTCTGCACAAACTAATGAATTAAATTAAACTATAGAAATATAGCGCACATCTTCTATATGTCTGCAAAAGTAGAAAAATGGTCTTTCTCCTTTTTTCCACAGATAATGTTTTGCATCTAAAAGTAAGAATTGCAAAATTGACCCTTGTACTTTGCAGGCCTTGGGCAGGCGAAAGGTGTGTCCAGCTAATTGGTGTGAGTGTTCAGGTGTGTGTGCTAAGGTGTGTGTATGTGTGCGTGTTTGGCTCATTAAAGTTCAAGTGCTCAAGGTTAACGCAATTGATTTGACTTGTGTCCTGTGCACTCGCACCGGTTCGAACTCGGAATTCCGACATTTGTAAAATTATGAATCAAACTATTTGGCCACAGGTTCAGCCGAACCTTAGCCCGAATCATGTTCTTTGATTTCTTTTGAGCAGAACGAAAAATTTGAATAACAAAAATTAATGAGCATTAAAAAGAATTCGCTAGCTCTTAATTTTAAATAAATTTTAATTAATAAACATATTTCCCTTTTGCATTTAAAAATAATGCGATGAAATATGGTTCGCATCAAAACCTGGGTTCATTGTGAATGTGGAAAACCTGGTTAACGAATAGAACCTCAAGGCAAGACATTGCTTAGAGCCAACTACCGACCATTATTTTTATTTTTTTGCTCTACACACCTTTGAGTAAACATAAACACATCTTCATTGCATCATATAATCATGTATTCGATTTTTTTTGTTTTTTTTTTTGTATTTTTCAGGCGCTTGTGATCAACACATGTAGCATATTCTTTGATCTAGTCAGCATTGTCATGTACTTTGGCCCCATGAGTAAGTATAGTCCCAGCATGGCTTGGTTAGACTTTTCATTTTATAATATTTAAAAAATAAAACATATGAAATTCAATTCAAAATTGTGCCTTTACAGATGGCTGGGCTACTGCGTTTAGCATTATAAATTTGGTGCTGCGTCCGGTGAGCGTTGCCCTGCTCTATCGTGAGTTCAATACGCGCGGCGGCACGCTGGGCACTCAGGGTGGTTCCGTTTTCCCCACCAATCAGCAGCGCAGTTATCAGGACATTGATCGTCCCACGCAGCCGACACCAACAAATTCGCAGCCGGGTCCCAATGTGGCCAGCATTTTCTAAGAGGCAAGACGAGCGCCCAAAAGGAAACCAAAAAAAAAAAACAACAAAAAAAGCAAAAACTAAAAGAAAAACACAAAATACCTAACGATGAAATCCCTTCCAAGTACCTACAGATTGTCCAACGAAGAAAACTATTTAGAAATTGCTTAACTCTATAAAGAGTCCAAATTATTCAAGTCAATAGGAATTCGCAAATAAAAAATGTTTTTTTTTTGTTTTTTGTTATGATGTAGAGTTAAGTCTAAGAAAAACAAAAACAAAACAAAGCAAGCAAAAGAGAAAAAGAAAAGCTAAAAAGTGTTTGTAGTTAATGAAGCCAGAAAGAGTTTTTTTGTGTATCGTTTCAGCTATAAACAATGAAAGACAAGCAAAATTAACGATTAACGATAACGTTTACAATTTATAAAATATATATATATATATATATACATATGTATTTATATGTATTTATAACAAGCGCGCAGCATTTGCTGATTTATTACATAATATAAGAATATAACGCCTAAAACTATACTATGTAAACCTAACATCATGCATACAAATATTAAATATGCATATTTAATAAAAGGGCGTTCGATATGTATCTGTATCTAGAATTCTGTCTTTTTCAATTGCTGTTACTGTCGCATTTTTTGTATACCTAAGTAGTTCAATAAATAATTGAAGTAGCGCCCAACTTTTATGTACAAGCCCCAAAAACACACATACAAAACTTAAAAGAATTAAGAAAAAGAAAAACAGAAGAAAAGCCAATTGGAAAGTCCCGCCCCGCACTGTAATCGAACAGCTCAGAAACCCTCCTTGGCCGCACGGAACTTGTATCGATTGCTACGCCCATCTAGGCAGGGCACCTGCACCAGGTTGAAGTAGATGGAGCCCATCAGCTGCGAGGCGGACGTGTTGGTCATCTTCAAGCACGAGTATAGCATATCATCGCAAATGCAGTGCGATCTGTAATAGAAATCGGCTCAGTTTAATGATTACTCTTTGGAACTTACTCGTCGGCTACTTACTTCGTGTACAGCGAGTCGTTCATTAGCTCGTATTTGTTTTGGTAGGCGCGTATCTTGATCGGACACAGATCGTGCTGGCGACAGCAGCGATCCATTGCCATTTCGCTGCCCAAATCGCTGTAGGTTTCGGCTATGTCACCGGTGCCGCACCACTTGGTGCCTGTGTTGAAAAAGAACGAAAGATTTTCATTAGCGAGTGACTTGATTAGCGAGTAACTGAATTAGCGAACTAGCGTGTTGCTCAACTAACGAGTAGGCCAGTAAGCATGCCAACGAATTAAAAAACTAACTAGTTGAAAAACCAGTGAATTGGGAAATAGTGAAATTTACGATACACAAGCGTCTTTATAAGCTACTGAGTTGGACAACTATAGATTTGCCAAACTAGCTGGTTGGAAATCCAACGAGTTGCTGAACTGGCCAGTTTCTAAATTAAAGAGTTGAGAAACTAGCACGAGTACCAAAGAGCTGGCAATCTAGCGAGTTGGCAAACTAACGAGTTGATTAGTAACGAGTTTGAAGATCTAGCGAATTGATATGATATAAAACTGCTTTCGTTAGCACGCTAGCTTGCTAGTTCACTAAGCGATGGTTTGAGAACGCCTCCAGCTCAAATAACTGGTTTACTTAGACAATTTACCTGGTATAATACCGCTGAGCAATGAGAAGGGACTGCGCGGAAAGATATTTGCCGCCAGCTTGAGGGCAACACCATCCTGATTAGCTGGGCCGGCTTCACTGCCGTTGCCGGCACCAATGGCGCCAGACTCGCTGTTGCCGCTGCTGCTGCGCTCCGAGCCCTCGTCGCTGGCCTTGTACTTTTGCTTAGACGCAAAGCTGAGCTTATCGACGTGTTCGCATTGGTCCATTAGTTTGAGCATCTCATCGAATTTAATCTCCAGCGGTCGATTGTACTGGGCGAGGCCATTGAGCAGCATTTTGCCTTCCTTCTCGTTGCTGTAAAGAGCAGCGAGACAAATGAGTAATGAGTGAGGGGCTATGTTTGAAAAGTAGCGAGTGACAAGTAATGAGTGTCAAGGAATGAATGACGAGTAACTTGTAATGAGTGACGAAAAATTAATTACGATGACGTGTGAAGAGTAGCATGAGACGAGTAACACGTAACTATTAATAAGTAAGTTTTACCGAGTGACAAGTAACGAGTGAGGTGTGACGGGAGACGAGTATCGAATGACGAGTAACGTGGAATGACGAGTGTTCAATAGCGAGTGACGAATAAGGTATAACAAGTGACGAGTAACGAGTAACGGGTAATGAGTAGCGAGTAATATACTATACTATTAAATTAGATTGCTGATACTTACTAGATTTCAATCAGTTCACAGCCTAGCAGCAGCTTCTGTGGGCCCAGCTCTGTGACGGCTATAGTCAGATCGTGGTAGTATATCATAATAAGCGAATCGTTGCTAACGCGCTTGCCGCTGCAAGGGAAAGAGGGAGAGAGAGATGGGTTGGTTGATTGAGTTAGGGTCTTAATAGTTATGCGCCTTGCGGAACGTATATGGGCACATGGCCAGGCCGTAGGCATTACAATTATGGATGCGACGTGACATCCATGGCAATGGCTCTGTGGCTCGGTGAAACTGTCAACTGGCCAATGGTCGGAACGCCAGCTGATTACTAATCTTCAATCACTGTGGACGGCAACTCACCTGTACGTTTTCATTTGCCGCAAACTGCGCTGCTCGATGATCTGCTGCGTGAAGGACTGGAACGAGGGGAAGCCCTGCAGGCCGTGGGGCAGGCTGAAGGATAACGTCGGCTTGGCCAGCGCCATTGTCGAGCTGAGATAGCCGAGCAGACCGCAAAACATCAGCGAGGCGAGCAACTGCAGCCGCCGCTTCAGATTGAAATTGTGTCGCATTTTATATATATACATATATATTGTGTGATATTTGATATTTATTTATTTATATAATTTTTCAATTAATTTTTTATTGAATGTGATTTTTGGTAAGATCGTCGCCTGATCTGCTAAGCCAGCGGCATCATACGAGGCGATTTCCGGTTGTCAGCTGTGCCAATTTGCGTTGAATTCGTTATTAGCCACTATGAAGTACTCTATTATTTACTATTTGCATATTATTTACTATTACTTTTCGCCCAGTTTTGCTGTTGCTGTTGCTCCTCCTATTGTCAACGGACTGACGGTCAGTTACTGAGCCACGTTTGGCATTTGCTTTTTTAACAAATGTTTTATTTAACAACAACGTAACGGAGGCCCGTCCGACAGCTGAACGCATTCACAGACCACGGAGTAGGCCCAATTTGAGGCCCAATTCTTTGAACCCCCTTTTAATTAATTTTTCACTTCACGTGCGCTGCATACCGCGACGTGGCGTTGACTTGGCCCATTCCCTTAGCGCCCTTCTCCTGCTCTCCTAACGCCTTTCTACTGCTCCTGTTCCTTTTTGCCTATTTGCCGGCATATTTAATTGTCGTGTGCCGGGGCAATCAGCTGTCATTGCAATTTCGTGATGTTGCACTTTTAGTTAACACACAAACACACACACACACACACACACACACTCACATATTTCGCATACATGGCGTATACGCAATTTGTGATTATATATGCAACACTTTAAGCCAAGGAAATGCTCATAAGTTATTTATTGGAAATGTCAGGAAAACTATTTGCATATATATTTATAAAGCAGTTTGTTTTGACTGACTGATTGATGATCAATGCTTAGTTAAGAAGCTACATTTTTCGCCTTATGTGATGGAATTGAAAAAAAAAGTGAAAAATTCGTGGAAAAATTATTATAGTATTT
Organism: Drosophila colorata; assembly: GCA_035041545.1. NCBI lineage: Eukaryota > Metazoa > Arthropoda > Insecta > Diptera > Drosophilidae > Drosophila > Drosophila colorata. Next base: position 7,842,160 of record JAWNLD010000490.1, on the reverse strand, counting down.
TTATTTTTTAACAATTTATCCGTTTAGTTATCGAAAATATAGAAAATAGCTGAAATCGAGTACTATTTATATTACGAACTTTCCAATATATTTATATATAATCTATTTGTGATTTATACGAAATTTCTGTAAATAAAATTTTGTTTTAAGGATGAATTTTGAATAAAAATCAATAGCAAAGGGTACAAACAACAACAAACAACAGGAGACGTTACTATATATAAACTATGACCAGTTACAGATTCCGAGAACGTTTCAAAGCTGTTGCACAGTCGCGACTAGATAAACAGATATCATGCGATACGACAGAATTGAAGGGTTCCGAAACTACAACCGGTTAACGACTTGAAATAAAGTGTGTTCTACTTGGAAAGACAAAAGAGAACCGCAAACAATACATTCAAATATTCATGCGAATATTCCTCCTTGACCTTGAGTCTACGCTATGAACCGAATGACTAAATTTTATAGCGCTATTCGGGAGCATGATTTATGCATTAATTACATTAAGAGCTATTAATGGGCTAGTCTGAAGTAGACGACTGGAAGTTGCCCTCTTAACTTTCGGTAGTCAAATAAGAAGAAATTCTTAAATACCTTGTGTTTGTTTAAAGTATTTCGAATTTATAGATAACATAGATATTGTGGATGCATTATGTGTTCTTTAAATAACATTAAATAACTGTCAAGTTGACAATTTTCACTCAATTTATTTGAGGTAAGTTATACAAGAACCTATATACCAGATTAGCTCAGTTTTTTTAGGACCATGTTTATACTTATATAGACACCTAGGGTAAAACTAAACATGGGAAAATATATACCTTACAAAATATTTTTATTTAACTTGAGATGTTAGGGAAGTTAAATTTATTTTGGAGCTTAGTCTCTCTCTCTCTCTCTCTCTCTCAATCTTTCTCTGTTTCTATCTAGCTTTTATCTATATTTGTCTATATATTATGTATCTATCTTTTCTCTTAATTTATTTTTCTTCTCTTTCAGTCGGATCGTCCGTCTTTAAGATATAGTCTCCACAAAATTAATCGGTCAAAGTGTGTGAAATCGCTATATATTTAAAAAGTTATTTGAGTTTCAGCCAACGAAAGACAATTATTTCTAGCTTTATCTCTATCTTATTCTGCCTCGCTCTCTCTCTCTCCCTCTCTTCGCATTGCCCTTTTCTTGGGTACTTTAATGTGAAGCACTTTTCGATTCCAGTTAATAAACTTTTCACACTCGCCGGTGAGAGCGTGGCGTCGAAACAAGGCGGCTAAGGTGAGGGCGGGCAAAGAGCAGGAGTAGGTGACCAAAAATGAGTTGTCCACACGCACGAAACATGCTAATCACAAAGTGGTTTTTTTTTTTTTTTTTTTGGTGTTTGCTGTTGCTGTTGCCCCCGAAAAAAAAATACTAAGAAAACAACAATGTCGGTTATTATGCGTACAACTATACAAAAACGAAAAAAAAACAAACATATATAAAAATTAAATATATATAAAGTTATAGATATATATAGTTGTTATGCGAAAAAATATTGTATTGTTTACTTTTTATGATTTTTGTTTTATTTTTTTTTCGGTTTTAGACAAGGCCCGAAACACGAAAGTTTACGCAAGCGGACAATGGTCAAGTGACTGGGCGCTCGGGGACCATGGGACACGTTGGTAGCAGAGGGGGTGTGGCTGAGCGCTGGCTGCCAAAGTGAAAGTACAGCCCATTGTTGTTGTTTGGTTTTTTATTTTTATTTCTTTGCTGATTTTTGCGCGATTTCAATTTAAACGGTGAACTCGCATGCAACACGCTGCGGCGCAAGAAGCGGCTGATGACAAATCTTGGCCAGGCAATTTGGCATTTGGTAACTTGTTCCACGCTTCGCCCACACACACACACACACGCACACAAACACACACGCAGAGTGGTGGCACTTGAGGTGTTGGTCAAGCCCAGTTATTCAACACTTGACACCTAAAACACGGGCTAATTGAAAGACAGCCAGCAGAAAATGTGGCTATAAAGAGCTTTGAATAGATGCGCGGCTCGAGGCTGAAGCTAAGAGGGTTAAGAGCTACGACAGAAAGAGACAGAGGGCGATGGAGGAACGACTCAATAATAAAGTTAGATTGCGTCTATGTGATTTCTGATCCTCTTGTCAAGGTAAAAGTCTAGTAGGTTTTAATATAACGAACAAAAATTATATAGAGCACAAAATGGGGACTTTAATTTAAAGTTACATTTTGATTAGGTTTATCTCTATAGGAATCATTTAATTTACTATTTTAAATTAAACCCTTCAAGTAGAACCTAAGCTTTATCCTTCAGTTAATTGTAAACATTATAATACCTTATCAAAAATCTTATTTTAATTTTATGTTTCTTATCCTTAAAAAAAGGAAACTGATTTTAGAAAAAATATCTATACACCAAGTTGAGATTATAGATCCATGAGATCCATGATCCCATGTTCTGTATAATAATGAAATAAATGCTTATATAATCATAAATGAAATAAGTGCTATGCAAGACCTTTTACTTGGGTTACTCTCCATTTAAAGTTCAAATTCCCTTTCGACAGAGCCAAAAAGCGTCAACAGCGGTTTATAGCCAAAACCAAAATAATCCAATTAAATCCCAACTCACCTAGCTGAACTTTATACTTCAACCGGATGCACTTTCCAACTGATGTGCTCCAACTGGCCAAACTGGCGTTGGGATCAGCTCATCGCGATCTCGATCATCATAACTAATCGCATAAAATCTCGTTTTGACCCACATTAAAACCAACAAATGCGGTTCATAGTTGAGCGCTTTTCGCTGTGTTTCCTGCTCAGAACTGAACGATCTATCTGAATCTCGTTTCCGTGCACTACGAGTAACAACAACAATGTAAACAATAACAACAACAGCAACGATGACAACGATCAAATCAGGAAATGGCTGAAAACACAATGGAGCCAAGCCCCAAAAGCCAAAAACTAAAACTGAATCCATTTTAGAGTCCAAGCCAAAGCCGCATGCAAATCGCGCGAACGAGACGCAAAATTCGCTGCGATATCATTTTTGGAAATGGGAATTGAAAACGAAATTGAAAAAAATTAGAATACTTTAACTAAACCACATGACTAGCAGATACCCTATATTTATATTCGAAATATTTAATTTTCTGTTTCGTTCTTTAGCAAATAATTAGGTACATCAATATAAAATGTGCTGAATATCTTAAGGACAAATTGTCTACTAATAATAAAATTGTACACTAAATTTAAAAATGTATAAATAATTGTGTTAAAAATAAAGGCGCTTTAAAAGTGTTTTCCTTTGATTGGAGTTAGTTTCTTTCGAGTGTAAAAAATAAATGTAGTTTTAAATATAGTCAAAATAAATAATGTAAAATTTTTTTTTTTTTTTTTGAAATATTTCATGAATTTAGCACGCACTCATTGAAGTATTTCATGTTAACAGGGCATAAGAGCCAAGGAAAAAACGAAACTTGGCCAACTTGAACTTGGCTAATTTTGTAGCATTTTTTTTTATTGTGATTTTTGTTTTTTTATTTTGGGATGTTTCTGTCTCGCATGTTGGGTTCAAAAGTGCAAAGCTTTGCATAAGCCACAAGCCACAAGCCACAAGCTACAACAACATCATCAACAAAAGCAGTAACAACAGCAATGGCAACGATCACGTTATCTTGGCATAGGTCAGTGAAGCATGAGCCAAAGTAAAACTCGGCCGTGGGCGAAATTCGTTGACGTTTCGTTGTTGACCCGCTAAAGTTGTTGCCTGTCTTTCAAGTTACTGCTGCTGTTGTTGTTGTTATTGTTGTTGTTGTTGTAGTAGCTGTTGCAGTAAAAGTGGTGGCTGCAGATGCGCCAACAACCATTGAACAGCCAACAAAAGCAACAACAACTACCCGCAACTGGTTTGCAAGTTCGCGGTTTTAACTTTCACATTGGGCGCACGCTTAATTGTGGGCTTTAATCTTGGTTAATTTGCTCCAGTTTTGATTTTCATTTAGTATAAAACGCCAGACGGCACGAATCGACGATTAAAACGATGCTCGCTGATGTTGATCGACGTTTCAGCTGATGCTCATTATGATGTTCGATGCTGGGCAACGTGCTTTTTGTGTGCCTTTCTAGACGTTACCACTGAGCATTGGTAAAAGCAAGAAAATAAATATAAAAACAATGCCTTTTACTCGCTGCTGCTGACTCGTTGTTGTTGCTGTCGCTGCGTGTGCAAATTTGTATAAAGAGAGCAATTGGTTTGATGCTAAAGCGAAACTTGAATACGCTGATAACTGTAGATAAGTAAATGCAGAATTTTCCAAGGGTTAACTCGTCAAACTTGGCACTCGTTAGTCGTCACTCGTTGCGGTGCTAATTGTAGGTAACTCAACAATTACCAAAGCATCGAGTGTCCACTAGTTAAACTTGATAATCTTTACTCGCTGTTTTTCGACGAGTGTCTTTTCGGTAAACTTGGCACTATTTACTCGTTACTTATGACTTATTTTAAGAAACTCGTTCGATCTTAGCTTGTTGCTTGTCGAGTCTAAAAACATACAGGTTAGAAAACAAGTTATAAGTTGCTCGTTAAATTAGGTACTGCCTGTTGGCACGCGGCACATAACGATTGCATCTGTGGTGTGTATACCCCATAAATTATATGTTATATATTTTTGGTCAGCATCAAGTAATGGAAATACATATCGCACTATAGGGTATTCACTCTTCGACAGCACATAGACAACTTTAAATTGAACTAATGGTACGGTTAGTTAAAATAACGAGTGTCTATTCGTCATAAATTTCATGCGTTATTAAAACTCGCTACTCACAAAGACATTTGACCTTTACCCAAAGTTTTTCAGTTAGTCGAAACGTTCGGGTAAGTCACATAAAACTCGAGTTAACAATTGGGGTTAACATTCATTAAGCTTATGACTATACTCTGTTCCCAAAGTAAAGAAAGATTATATGGGTTTTGTGTAATATTTTGTCATAAGACTTCAATATTCGGTTATATTTTAGTGCATATTTGCCTTGCAATAAATCTATATATTGTGTGTGTAAATCACGAATATCTATATCTTTTATAACTTTAGAACTTAAGTCGGACATTTTATCAGGTGTAAAGGAATACCCAAATTTGTATATCTTCAAGAGTTTTTAGGTGACAGTTTAATAGCTCCTGTCTAAAAATTATAGTTTAACAGTCACTTCCCTCACTGTCAAACTGACTTAGCCGCCTTAATACTGTGAAACAGAGTATAGCGCAGTCGGTGACATTTGATTACAAAGCTCTGACTCGATCTCGTTACGAGTTTTTAAGAACTTATTTATTGCTCGTTTCGAGCGCCATTCATACAACTACTCCATTCATATATTCACGTGTACACTCAGAGAAAATAAGGGGGAATGCATACCGTTTTGTATTTAAAATTTTAAGTGAAGCTTTAAATATGCTAAAATTAAGATTGTAGCGAAATATTGTATTCATGGCAACAACATTTTTGAGTTAAGACAAAGTACTTATTACAAAATTTGTGTACTTAAACTAAGACTTAATTGGTTTTAACTGTAGTCAACATATCCTATATAAATTGTTAAATTGAGAAATTAATTCAAACAAATTTATTTTTAAAATAAGAACTTATCTCAATTTAAGAATTTTTTTTACTTGGTTTAGGTAAAAAAATCTTGGTTTTTTCTCATAGTATATTCAATTGAAGTAGAAAAATTCGGGTACTTTGTGTGTACTTAATTTTACTACAAGCTTCTTGGTATTTTCTCAGAAATTATTTTATTATTTTTTATTATTATTTTCTGAAATTAGGCTTAAGTGCCAAATTCTTGGGCTTTCTCGAAGTATATGATAGTTGTTGATTTGTTGATCGCGACCTGCAGCTGCAGGTCTGTTGAGGTAGGGTACTTAGGGTATCACTCAGGCTGAACTTCGCACAATGTCGCTAATCATGGGAATGGGAATTGGAAATTGGGGAATTGGGAAATTGAGAATGATGACGATGACGTTGATGATGATGATGATGATGATGAAGATGATGTGCGAGAGGTAAGGCGCACTCGTCGTCTTAACTGGTTGTGCAGATCGTGATAACTTGTGATGAAACATAATGATGAGATTGTTGCTGCGGCTGCCTCGCATGTGGATGACAAATGCAGCTTGCGGCATTCCCATGCCCATTCCCAGACGATTGTCTCTCCTTTTTATACGCTGTTGACATGTGAGCGCTGGTTTGTGTTGGTGTGTGTGTGTGTGTGTGTGCCAGTTTCACAAGCGTTTTGGGTGAAACTCGGCCAGTACGGGCCGTGTGGGCCCAGAAGAGTAGCAGCACTTTGGTAACTTATAATCAACGTATCTGCATCTACATCTGCATCTGTGTTTCTATCTGAATCGTAGCTTTGGGGCTTTAGGCCTTGCCAAGCGCTTTTAAGCCACTTCACTGACCTCCATTAGCAACAACAACAACAATAACAACAACACGCGTTTGCAAACACTTTAAGAACTAGTCGCAAATATGATTAAATATTTGCCATTACGTTTTCCAAGCAGTAGCTGTTAGTCGGTCAGTTTCACTTTTAAAAAAAAAAATAATAATGCCGAAAAAAAACCAAACAAACCAAAACGAAAACAACGACGTTAACTCGCAAAGCTCGAAACGCATGCGCGCCACGATGAAAGCTTGCCGAAATGCGCAAACCGTACGCCGCCGCGCAAAGACAGCAACTGATCGATGGGGCTGCAAGCGACGGCAGCCGAAGCTGTTGAGCCGTCATCCGAAGTTGAAGCGTCAGCCGAACACGCAGACACGACGTCGACGTAAATGTGTCAAAAGCAAAAGCTGCGCTTCACTAGCAGCGACGAGCGCTGCAGCAACAACAACAAGTGCTGCAAGTTTTTGGCAGCTTTGCAGATGTGTGTGCGTGTGTGGCGGCCTGTATTGCAATCGAAAAACTATTGATCGGCCGCTGCGACGTAGCCGTCAACGCCAACGCCAACGTCAACCTTTCGCTGCTTTGTCGCCCAAGTGAAAACACTTGAAACAACTTTTACAATGTCGCTGCTGCTGCTGCTGCCGCGGCCGCTGGCGGCAGCGGCCAAAGAAAAGTGACAGTGGGCCAAATGAAAAACAATTAAAAATGGTCTTTAACTATTTGACTGAAAGTGACAAGACAAAAAAAAAAACAAACAAAACAAAACAGAAAACAAACAGAAGAAGAAGACCACAAACAATGCTCGGAAGAGGAGAAGTCGATTGTTATCATCACTAAAGGGCCATAAAAAACTATTTACGAGCGCTTAGTAACAAGCTAGGCTATCATCCCAGCTTGAATTTGTATTAACTCTTTTCTACCAAATCGGAAAGACCGACATTATTTATATTTATACCACAGTAACTTTAAATATCGTTATCTTGCAAACAAATCAAGTTCAGAAAAACATTTCGCGTGTAAATCGATTAAGTTTTTATCAAAAAGAAACTTTGTTTTGAGCTTTGTCTCGAAAATTAGTCAAGATCACAAATCATTATCAAAATTATATAGATCACAGTTTGAAGTTAAAGAAGACGAATTTTTTATCAGTTCAAAATTATTTTTAATGTTTACTATCGATTAAGAATATAAATCTGAAATTCGAAGATATAAAAAAATTCGAAATGAGAACGGGTGCTTGGGCTAATTCGTCAAAAGAACATAAAAGTTCTTATTTTAAAAAACAAATCAATTTTAAATGCAAAATTAATTTAGACGACATGTCATAAGGCATAAAAACTGCTTTGGTTTGGATTTTTTGGGATCATTACAAATACAATTTTTTGTCAATTTGGGCATAATATTACATGAAAAATTAAAGAATCCCCGAAACATACTTAAAAATAGATTATTGTAAAACATTTGATGCCAGAAGCCGATTAATAATGAAATTTCGAGTTTTGTAAATCTTGCTTTTTTATTTTTATTTTTGTTTTGAGAATAAATAAAATAAATATACTGATTTTTATTTTTTTGTTTCAACAAAAGACATACGTTTGGGTAAATTTTTTTTAAACAAATGAAACGGAATCTTGCACAGGAACTTAAAAAACATGCCGCAATCAAAGCTTGAATAGTGCCTCAAACGGAAACTATCTTTGATTTTTGTTTTGTTTGAATTTTTGAGCGGTTTGCGGCTAACGACAACAAAAGGATCAAAAGTTAAAAAGGATCAAAAGTTATTAGTCAATCAGATTGAGAATCCTCGCCACTTGATGACAGGGATAAGGAAAGTTCATTGCTTGAGCAGATGTTGCAAGCGTCGGTGATGTCGCCTGTGACCACAGATTTGGAAATTTTGTGAATAATTGTTTTTAGATTGTGACAATTGAACTTGTTTCGTTTGTTAAAAATTTGCTTATAGGGCACCGCACGATAATCGTCGGCTTTGTCTTCGCCATCCTCTTCCGGTATGGTTGGCATCGCCTTCGGCATTCGCAATCTCCCCCTAGGTGTGAAGCACCAACAACTTTGCCTTACCATCTGATGGAAGTTTTGCATTTTGCTCGACGAGAACTTAATGTACTCTTCAATGTATATTTATGTGAATTGTGACAAAAAATAAAATATAAAAATCAAACTAACTGGGTCGAATGCCGCTACCAAAAGCAGTGCAGACCTGATAGCCAAACATGAGCCCAAACGAAGTCTTTGCTGGGCTCAGCAAGTGTTGAGAACAGTCAAAACGTTTACGAATGTGACACAAAGCAAAAAGTTAGCTTAAGGCTCTCGTGAGAGAAATCGCTGAATTAAGAGTTCAGTTGAGAGAGCTGTCAAAGTAAAAGTCATTGAAGCATACAAAATTTCTTAAATTATCTTGCATTTTATTTTGAGATTGCGCATCCGAATTGATGCCAATGCCAAATTGTTGTAGGCTACAATATTTGTTAGGCATATAAGTCGTTAATTATACATATTTTGTTATATTATATATATAGTACTATGCATAGGTATCGTTAGTTGTATTGTATTGTATATAAACTGTACTTATCTATGTAATTTTCGCTTATGCATAGGCATGTTATACACACGGTTGACGAAACAGTTTAATGGAAGCTTACTGCTGCTAGGGGCATTACAGATGGGTTAATAACTATTATACGAGAGAATCGATCCAAGTTTATAACGCATGCTGCAAATGCACAGCTCGCTGTTGCGGATAGGGCGGGTTAGCGAGGAAGGGGGTTTTTTTTTAAGGTCGATTGATTGATTGATGCAGCATATATATATATATATATGTATATATATATATGTTTGTCATAGTTCATATACAACACTACAGATAGTTTTTATAATCGAAAGATCCGATGCATTTTTTTTTTTTTTTTTTTGGCTTTTTCGATGTTTTTTTCTTTTCTTGTGTGGCGCATGGATCGTGCAAACTAGATATACATTATGTATTAACTATTAAATCGTATATTCTGTTTATACATCATTATTTTATGAACGCGTAGCAATCAATTATTCGATTGATTAAAAAATTGTGCTACAGTATTTGCATTTGCAATTGTTTCAACAACAGGTTGGTCTAAAAAAATTATTTTTTATTGAACAACATATTCATTGATTATCAATTATCAGTATATTAATATATATATGTTAAGCAATCACATCATGTATTCGTATTTTTAGAATTAAAATATGAACGATCGTTGGATGAACAATTTTCTGTTTCTCTATCCAACTACGAGGTGTGTGTATGTGTAGGTGTGTGAATGTTTGTGTATGTGTGTGAGTGTGAAGTTTGCGTTTGATTGAGTGTGTCAAAATTAAAGTTGTATCTCATTTCACGGCCATTTCTTTGCCCGAGATGGTTTTGGAATACAAAACGTAACAAAATTAAATTTAGAAACTTTCTTGTGTTTTTTTCTTCTCTCTCTCTCTCTCTGATCCTCTCCTTTTCTTATTCTGTTTAAATGAAAACTTAAATTTGTGTGTTTCGTGTATTTCAACACATAATCAAGACCCAATTGCAGATGCAGTCTGATCCACTTTGCTGCTAATTCTCCGTTTCCTGCACTCAATTCTCGCTGGGCTCCGGCGGTGTGGGCACACGCTTCACATTCATGCTGAAAAACTTGTTCTTGACCTGATCAATGGTGTAGTCCACCTCAATTGCCGGATAGCTGGACTTCTGAGAATAAAGGAGAGGGGAGAATGTTAAACACTTTAGGCTGAAAAGCTCGACGGGATCGGGCATTTACGTTCTGCGTTATGTTCTGGCCGCGCAGCAGCTGCCAGTTCTCTAGAATGTGAGCGTAGCGCAAATACTTCTCGAATTCATGTAATGTCTCATAGACATGGCACAGTCCCAAATAGTCATACTCCAGGCCGGAGTATGTGCGTCCAAACAAACGCAAACCTGCCAAGGAAGTAGATGCAATCAGCAATGGAAAGAGATGGCAAATGTCTGGCTGCTTACTTATGTCGATGCTGCGCAGATATAAATCCTCTGCCTGACGGAATTTCTTCATCTGATAGTTGTAGAGCGAGGCGAGGTGGCCGACGGAGAGACCCACCTCGTAGTCGTAGGGTCCGAGCAGATCGGTTTTGATCTTGATGGCCTTCTGATGCATACGCTCGGCCTCCTCGAAACGATTCATGGTCTGATAAAGCCGCCCCAGATTGCCATAATGCTTGGCCGTCTGCACATTGACCTCGCCGAACACCTCCAGCGACAATTGAAGCGCGAAATTGTGCAGCTCCTCGGACTGCAGCAGCAGATCCTCCTCGTCCATGCCATCGGCAATTTTATCCAACGCGATCTCCTCCAGCAGCAGGGCCTTCACACGCTTCGCCGAGGCCAGCATCAGATGATTGCTCGGCACCAAATTCTTCATGATATTCACAGCCTTATCGACATGATCCTGGGCGCAGCTGAAATCGCCGGTGCTATATTCGTGCACGTAGAAGGCATACGACAGATCCTCATGGGCAATGGCCACATGGAAGTTCATGTTGCCGAAGATGCCGCGACGCACGGCCAGCGCCTCCTTGTAGACCTTGACCGACTGGAACACCGAGTCCACATTCAGCAGAAAGAAGCCATAATCCAGCAGAGCATCGCCGTATTTCTGATGGTTGGGGCCAAAGTGTTCGCTGCGAGACAGAACGAAATGACAGCAATTAAAGAGAGACAGAGAGAGAGAGAGAGAGAGAGAGACATGGAGATAGAGAGAGCATGAGCACTTACCGGGCACGTCGCACCGCCTGGCAGATGAGCAAATTGGCGCGGGCGAAATCACGCTTAACCACACAGGCCTTGGCCGCCTGGCGTAGCACATCGATGGCAACGCTGGGAGAGATTGATGAAAGAGAAATCAGCACGTGTGTGTGTGTGTGTGTGTGTGTGGGGGGGGGGGGGTGTGTTTGGCAGCCTACCGTGTGGGCGCCGACATCTCCAAGTGGTGCATGGCCTGCACGCTCCACATGTGACTATTGTTGTACTCGTTGCGGGCAAAGTACATGGACGAGATTTGCGTATAGGCCATGGCAATCAGTGGCGTCGGCACCGCATCCGTCACCATGCAGTTAAGCTCCATCAGCTCGCCAAAGGTCTGCTGGGCCAGCTTAAAGTTGCAATGCGAGGACTCCGCGTAGAGCAGGCTGCCGGAACAAATAAACTGATCAATTAGCGGACCAATGGAAGGGCATGTCGCTTACCGCTGCAGGCAATCGAGACGCGTGACCAGTCCGTCCTTGTAGGGCGGCATGCGCTTCAGTCTTTCGTTTAGGCAGGAGAGCACCGCGATGCTCTCCTGCATCCAGCCGGCCTCGGACAGAAAGCTGCCCAGGCGCAGGCCCAAATCGATGGCCAGCACATCCTCGGCGGGCAAGGCGTCCATGGGCAGTGATTCGTTGGCCTGTGCGCCGCCAGCTGCATCCACGGCGGCGGCATCTGGCTTATTATCGGTGTGATGAATGCCGCCGGCAGCGGCCAATTGCATTTTATCATAATCAATGAACGGCAGCTCGATGGCCGCAGCTGCGGCTGTCACCTTATCGCCGTCGGCCTGTTCCTTGCTCTGCGCCTCGATCTGGGCAACGGCGAAGCGGCCCACATACGCATCGCTGAGGCGACGCGGCAGCGCTTTGTTGCTGGCCATCAAGGCGGCCACGGTGCGCAACAGCTTGCCGCGTGCGGCGGTGAAGTGCACCAGTCGCAGGAACACATCGAGATTGGACAGCTCCTCCAGGAGCGTGTCCTTCAGCTCCTCGCGCTGCGACATCTGCAAAAGATAAACGAAAATCTAATTAGAGCCAAGCAAACCCAAAAATCATTGTCAGGTTTCGAATCACATTATTTTTCATTTAAAAATAATATATTATATTTACTATTATTTTTATTTTTATTTTCTAGGAGGTATAATGTATTCTGACGAATTTTGATTAATGCAGCCTCTGAATTAAAAATTGTCATTCTACTGAAATTAAACCAAATTATTTAAAATTATTACTCAGTTCGGCGAAATTTGTATGCCAGCTTCAAGGTTCGGTTTATTATTTTAAAGAGATTACAATTACAGGCTTGAACCGGTTCGGCTTGAAACCAATTTGCAGCCTTGATTAAAGCTTATATAGCTGTATGGTAGTTAAAGCTTTAAGCCTTAAGTGCAATATTTATATATTATATGCAATCTATGCGATGAAGCTCGCTTCAAAGCTTTAACGGAAATCTTAAGCTCACTGTTAACATCATAACGGTACCAAAACAAAAAGGGGCCAGGGTTTAAAAATAATAGAAACATTGAGAGTGCTGCACTATTACACAACACTGCTCTTACCGTTATTTTAAGCTCATCTCAGTGTGTATTATGATAGAAGAACAAGCTAAGATAAAACAAACGTTACACAACACTGGCTTCAATTGCCAATTGTCTTGGTCGGCCATTGCAATCAGCTAGGCCGGAAGGGCCAAGTTCAATGGCTTCCCTTCGAAGGAAGGATGCACAACAAAAGTGCGCAAATGCGCTATTTTTAGCCGCCAGCAAGGTTGAGGAGGGGCAACGGCAACGGCAGCATCATCAGCAGCAGAATCAGCATCAGCATCAGCCTCAGTTGTTGTTTATAATTTATATTGTAATTGCAGAGCTATTATGACAGGCAATTGCTCGAGTGTGTGTGGGCGTGCGTGTGTGCGTAGTGAGGCATGCGGCATGCGGTTCAAGCCGAAGCTCAGATGCCCTTATCGAGCGAATGCTGTTCAAACATAGATACAGTGTGTAAACAACGGTTGTTGTTAAAGATATCATATCGCATAGCTATGTCAATGATATAGATAGCCATGTGCTGGCATTCTGATATGATTTACATACACACCCACACTCACACACATACGCATATGTGCGTGTGTCAGCTGTGCGCGTTAACCAGAAGCTTCCACGTGTAAACATAAACAGCGGAGAGCTTTTCGCTTGGCACGAGCTTTACCAACTCAAACAAATGCAGTTTCCACAAACTGGAAATCAAAACAAAACAAAACCAAACAAAATACAAATTCCTTGTCCTGCCTGTCGCCGTGCAGGCGAGCAAGAGAGCGGGAAAGAGAGCGAACATTCAAGAAGGGAAAAACGAGCTTATCTACGGCTTGCCGCAATTTGAATACCCTTGCAGAAAAATAAAAGATAAATAAATACGATGGTGAAAATTGTTATTTTGTGTAAAACAAAAAATCAGTTTTTGCGTGATTGTTTCTTTTCGTGATATTATAGTATGGTATAGTTATAGTTTGATGTCAATATTTATTTTGCTTATATGTTGTGAGCTCGTAATTGCCAAGTTTATGATTTCTTGGACAGCAAAAAAAGCATCCCAAACAAAAATTACATATACGATCGGCCATATAGGAGCTATATGATATATAGGTTCGATATTGATAAAATTATGCAAGATTTGCAGGATTTCTTGGGAAAAAAAATAGTTTTTTCATACAAAATCGTTTCTGTGGAATATCTTGAGAAACAAAAGATAGTTCATATATATTAGCTATATGCTATAGTGATCCGATAGTGATAAGATGTTGAAAATGTGTTGGGAACATATTAAGACTGTTAATTGCCTAGTTGGGTTAGGATAGAAAAACAGAACTGATCAGGAATATATATGTTTTATAGGCTGCGTTACACATTTCGTGACAGAATTAAAATACTCTCACAAGGGTATAGAAATGCCGTAACAACGTGGTGAGACACGCACACACAAGCATGTGCCTCGTCTGTGTGTGTGCGTGTGTGTGTTCTGTGCTCGTGTGCGTCGCAGCTGATTTTGTTATTCATTTTTCGCAGCGTGTCTGTGTTTTCACTTTTCTGCATCTGCTCCCAGAAGCAGAAAAACAATTATCAATAAAAACAGAAAAGAGTATAAAGTGAAGAGGTAGATAAGGCAACTCACCAGCTCGTAGACATCGATGAGCAGATTGCGCGGCAGCTCCGGCAGCTTACTGATGCGGGCCAGTGTGGCCACCTTGCAGTCCAGACTGTTCACGACGGCGACCAATACGAGATCGTACAGCGGCTCGGGGCTGTTGTTGTTGTTGTGCCCGGAGGCCGATGACATCAAAGCCAATAGCTGCTGTTCTGCAGCCATTTTATTGCTTTTGTTGTGATTGTTGTTGTTCTGTTTCAGTTGTTTTTTTTTTTCCTTTTTGTTTATGTAGCTTACTTTGTTTTTATTGCTTTTTCAATGATTGTTTTTGAACAAAAAAAAACTGCTGTTGGCTAAAAAAAATAAACCAAAGCCAGTCGCGGGCTGCGGGGAGCCTGTGTCGGGTCGAAGCTCTGCAACAAGTTCCGTTCGTTAATATAAAGCGCGCAAAAATCACAACAAAAATAAACAAAAACAAAAATTAACTCAAACTCTAAATAATTTGATAATGTAAAAAAACCAGCAAAATTCAGCTTTGTCGCACGTGCCTGCCAAAAGCTAACTGCTAACTGTCAATCGGTTGCAATGTCGCACACACACACACGAACGCGCGCACGCACGCACGCATACATTGGGACTGGCTACAGCCAGAGAGCAGCAGCAGCAACAACAATGACACTTGCCCTAACTTCACTTTCTTTTAAGACGTTCTTCGCTTTTTTCTTGGCTTGCCTTTCCTTTTTCGCTGTCTTTCTTTTTGTTGCTGTTGTCCAGCTGCTGGGAATTTCACTGCTCTTTGTTACTAACACACACACACTCTCACACTCGACAGTCAAAAAACTTGCTGAATTTGATTTGTTTCTTGTTTTCAATATTTGTGCGTGCTTGTCAGTCGCGAGGGGGAGCGGGGGAACTTACACAATATCGAATGCATTTAATTGTTGTTGCACGCACAAAATCGCACGTCAAACTGCCCGCCTGCTACACGTTCTTGCCTTCGTTGCGAGTATTCAATTGAGGTGCTTATTTTTTGCTTCGATTTTATGCCAAAAAAATTATTATTTGGCTTGGAGATGGACAGCAGCCAGCAGGAATCGCCAACTTACCAATCTGGCAAAGCTATCGCACCGCACTTATCGATAGCTCATGTTAATGAACAGTGCAACAACAGCCGAATAACAGGCGAATTTGGGCGCGTTAACAGAGGCACTGTGTTGATTAACAGCAATGTCTTTAAATGATTTAACATTTTTAAGCGCATAATAAAACAAAAGAAATTGTTAACTATAATACAAATGTAAAATAGAATAAATATTGATATTGTAGGTAGCATTTTGTATTATTTATTATTTGCACAAATCGTATGTCAAATGCAGTGCTGTAAACCGTGCAATGATTCAAATAATGTGCCGTTATGCGAGTCTTTATTTCATGATAAACTTGACAATTTTGAATATGTGACTAAAGATTGCCCTACTATTGGTACATGGCTAATTATTATTATTTTTTTTGTTGGTTTATTTTGGATTTGTCTTGTGCATTTTGTATCCGTGTTGGTTTGTTTGCCCCTGTTGCCGACTTCAAAACAGGTCAAAGGAGTCGTCCTCAACCTCGACGAGCCCAAAATCGTTGGTGCTGCCAAACATCCACCAGTGCCGCAAAATGTTCCGTATGAGCAGAAAGCGGGTCGTCACGAACTCGAAAAAGTGAAAGAAGAGGGCGCTGGACGTGAGCAGCGCACAGGAGGCGACGAACACCTCCTGCACGGTCAGCTGCTCGGTGCTGCCCTGGTTGAGGTTATCCATGCAGTGCAGGACCTGTACACAAGTAAAGAAGCGCAGATAAGCGTCGATCGCCCCGAACAGCAGCTGCCGCCACAGACGGTGCCACGGCGAGCACCCGCTCACCTGCTGCAGGATGACGTGGGCGAGCGGCATTAGCGAGGCGCTGAACAGCACGTGCTTCACGATCATGCCGCAGCAGCGGCCGCAGCAGAAGGCGCGCACCATCTGCTTCAGGCTCGCCCGGTCCGCCGTAATGTTGAACGGGGCGTTGCAGATCTCGCAGCGATTGTCTCGCCGTTGCATGATCCAGCGCTTCAGGCACTTCAGATGTATGTAGCCCTGGGCGGATGGAGTGTCGTGAGGGGGTGAGGGGTTGAGGGGTTGAGGGGGTGATTGATGTGGGTGGAGTGTGTGCACTTACTACGCTACCCTTGCATTTGCAGGGACAGTTGATGATCTCCATATCGCTGCGATTCCAGCGACAGATGCGGCACGAATTGCCGAACTCGTTGGCCGAGTGGACGCTCTCCTGCGAGGCCTGCCCCGGCCCCGCCGTTGGCAACACGAGTCCCAGCTGCTTGGCACCAACACCACCGCCGCTGCCGCTGCCACCGCTGCTGCCGCTGCCCCCCGCCGTGTCGCTGGCATTGTTGCCACACGTGCTGTTGGCTGCCTCGCTCGGCTCCAGTGTCTGCGTCGGCGTCTCGGGCTGCGGCGGCGTCTCGGGCTGCGGCGGCGCCAATGTCGGGGACGTGGCAGTGCCAGCCACGACGCTGTTCAGCAGCCGCAAGGCCGTCGCCTCCGACAGCTGATCCTGCTGCGGCTGCTGCTGTGCCATGTTGCTCGGAGCGCTCGTTGCGGTTACCCAGGCTGGGACTTGGATGTGCGTTCGGTGTGGGTTGGTGGTTATGTTAAGACTTTGTGTGCGCGTAACGAACTAAATTTCGATCGACGAATTTCACACGTAATTTTGTTTGGACATTTTACACAAAACTTAACGTTAGACTTTCACAGCATGTCTGAGATTTGTTTGTATATTGCTTCACATTTCTACCAGTTGACAGTTGGCCGTAGGCCGACTTTTAAAATACAAATTTCCATTTTCCTCTTTGCCATACATAACCTCACAAAGTGACAGACATAACCTCAAAGTGTATCTGTATCAGGAAAAAATTTAAGCTAAAATTTACTGCAAAATTTTATAAATATATGAATATAAGTATTTATAAATATAAGTAACCTAACTACAGTAGAAAAAAATTGTTTATGTATTATTTTGTAAGCAAAATAAAAACATCCATTTAAAATAGAGGTTTGATTAAAAAAATTGGTAATCCAATGGGATTATTTATGGATAATCTTTAAATGTGTTCTAAAGAAACTTCCGAAAGACTTCTGTGCACTGAAATACCCTTTAAAAATGCATAGACTATTTATAACAGATACATATGTATGTATGTATAAAGAAATAAATTATATAAAAATGTGCCATGGATCAATAAAAACACAAATTTAAAATTTTTTTCTTTTGTTTTTTTTTTTTTGTTTTTCTTTCAATGTTAATATTAGCTGTTGATACATATATATATATATATTTAATGTTGATATCGCAAACCGCTTGCCGCTGCTGCGAGTTAGTAATTTGTTCGTATAATTTCGCTCGCTTAAAGATCGAGTAGTATTTATGGGATATGTGGTATGGGGGCGGGGGAGCAGAGAGTACTACTCTCAACTCTCATCCAAAACTCAGCGGGGTTAGTAAAGTTTGCGCCTTGCAATGCATTCTTGTTCTTGTTCTGCTTCTTCTTTTTCTTTCTTTATAATTAAAATTATGACAAAAAAATTCAACAATTATTGCATAGTTTTTAAGTTCAATAACAAATAATAATAATAATAATAATAGTACAAAAAAATTTATCAAAAATAATATTAAAAAAAGGAAAATTCAAAGAAAAAAAAACACAAAAAACGTACAAATGTTCTTTTGCTGTTCAATTCGACGAGCCTGCCATTTGTGGGGATAGGGGGGGGGGGGGGGCGGTTTATAGTAAAATGGTTTAATAGTAGTTATATGGGAAGCGTGTGTTCCAGCGCGAAATGCCAAAAGGTATACATAGTTTAATTTGTTTTTTTTTTTGGGTAAATGTTGCTTAAAATTTAGTGAATAGTTGTTGTTGCCCACGTGCTGCTGCTGATGTTGTTGCTGTTGTTGTTTTTATTGGCAATTGCGAAAACGGCGATAGATGCTCTGCACATAGACAAAGACGCACTTCCAGTCGGGTCGGCTCATCTCCACCATATCTTCCACATCCAGCAAAGGCGCTATGCCAGCTTTCTCACTACGCACGCGAGAGACAGAGACAGAAAGAGGGAGATCAATTAGCAACTGTTAGACTACGATTGAGTGTACCATAGGTTATGCAGATTTCTGAGCTCTTAAAATTGTGACCTCACAATATTCGAATTTGGTGTTTGTATGCAAATAACGGCAATTTCGCTCTTAATTTAGTATAACGACTAAAGTAGTCTTCTTGGAACTTATCCGTATTATTAGTGCACACAGCACATACAAAATGTATATCAAAATTGTCCCGAGCGGACTACTATATCTATACAAAGCACAAACCGATATTGTGACGTCACGCTCTCTTCAATCGCGCTCTTCTTTTCAGCGGGCTTACATCACTCAATCGTGCAGTTAACCAGTGTTGTAAAACCTTTGCACTTACTCAGCAACGCTGAAGGCCAGCTCAAAGTTGTGCTTGCGCGTCTGTTTGGTTAGTGTTGTGTAGTCGAATGCGTCTGGCAAGAAATGATGTATCAGCGCACAAAAGGCCAAGCCGTCTGACCAGCTCGAGCTAAAGTTGCTTATTTGGACGTTCTGTGGATTACATAAAAGTCAATTGTGATGAGTGCGTTCGCATGGGGGGTTGGGGTTGCGGTTGGGTAGCGGCCATAACAGCTCAGTATTTCTTTTTTATTAGGCTTTTACATTTCATTCTTTTCAGTTTTTTTTTTCTGTTTAGCAGCAGCAGCGGCAATTAAGCAATTTTTGTTGTAAGCTCCAGCTCCCAAAAAGCAAATGGCAACAACAAAGACAACAACAATAGTAATGATAATAATAAAAGTAATTGTAATAATTAAAGTAATTAAAATAAGCAGCAGCGGTAATGCGTGTGTGCGAGTAACGTTTACAGTTACTTTAAACATGAGTTAAGGCTGCTTCTGCTTCTTCTTCTTCTTCTTCTTCATCCCCATTTTATTCTTCATCTTCCACAACTTCCAGTCAAGCCCAAGCCAGGCTCGGCTTGCGTGGTTTTGTTTTCTTTTTCTCTTTTGCTAATTGCGAGTATGCATGTATGTGTGTGTGTGGTGTATGCTTGTGTGTGTGTGTGTGTGTGTTTGTATGCGTGTGTAGATGAGTTGCTCAAAAGCTCAGCCAGAGGTTAGGCGCTGTTTGTTGTTTTGTTTTTATTTTGGTTTTGTTTTGTTTTAGTTGATTTTATTTTTGTTTGGGCCTAAGCGTTAGATTTTTGTTATACACTGTTGCAATATGAAAACGAACGGCAGTAAATAACAATTACAAATACAAAATATAAATCAAGTCAAAAAATCAAAATCAAAAAAAAAAAAGAGAAAAGTATCAAAGAAACGGAATGTAACAAATAACGGTCTTTGGCTGTGGTTTTGCGTTGGGCTGTTTTTGTTGTTGTCGGTATTTTTATTTATTTTTTGTTGGTAGTTTTTGTTGGTATTTTTTAGGTTTTGGATACCTCATATTCCTGCGTTTTGTGCTGACACCACTGCAGAAGCTGATCCTTGACAGTGGCGGCGCGCGCATTTAATGCCGGATCGGTAAATTTGAACAACGGTTGTGCTGAACCGCCGGGGGTCGTGGGTGTGCTTGTTGTTGGAGATGATCTGAACAAATGATTCAAGGTTGGAGGGGCAGACGTTTTAGCGAAACTCACACAAAAATTTTTTTTGTTTTTTTTTTCTTAGTTTTTTTTGTTTAATACATAAATTTTGTACTTTTGTATGTAATTTGGGTGTTCGAATTGTTTAGCTCGTGTATGTGTGTGTGTGTGTGTGTGTTTGGGTCTGTGTTAGCAGGAAATAACAACAATTATTACAATTATACTTAACATAGGTCAAAGAATGTATAACGGTTTTTTCTTTTTCGTGTGTGTTTTGTCTAAACATTGCTGTATTGTTTTTGTTGCTGAGAGAGACGACAGGTGCGTAAGGTAGTGAGAGAGAAAGAGACAGAGGGAAAGAGACAGCGAAGAGACGAAAAGTGACAAAAATAAGGTCCAGTAGCCAGAGCAGGACAAACAGACGTGCAGCACACACACGTATTTGCATACATGTGCATGTGCAGTAAGTGAGAAAGGAATGCATTTCAACAATTCACAATTTACCTAATTTACATATCGAATTTCACCTATGCACATAAGGAGACATTTATTGCCGATCAACCAACACCAGAAAATGGGTATAAAAAATTAGGCGAAACTAGTGATTGAGTATGTGTGTTGTTGGTGTGCGTGTGTGTGAGTGTGAGTGTGATCCTGCACCAAGTGTGTGTGCAAAAGGAAGGCAAACAAAATGTTAAAATGGTTGCCTGTGCGAAACAGTGTTGGAAATCGGCTGCAGCAGCCGGGCTATTGCATTTTGTGTGCTTTCCTCTTGATCAATAAACAACTTCTGTATGTACGTATGGGCAATATAGTATTTAAATATATATATATTTCTATTATTGTTGCTTACTTTTGAGCCTGCTGCTGGGCAGCTGCCTTGTCGAGCTGCTTGAATTTGGCCAGCGCCGAAACGTTCTTTGAGGCAGCGCTGCCGCTCACAGTGCGTGTGGTAACTGAAAGAAAGAGCGCAGGCCAAATGAGTACATTTATGAGTACATACATATGCATGTGGCTATCGATATCGATACCTTTTGTTGTTGTTGTGGTGACAACTGCGCCGCCATCTTTGGACTTGGTCTCGGTGCGTTCGCTGGTCGTTGAGCTTTGTTGCTTGTGTTGTGCTGTATGAAGAGAGTTTTTAGACGCATTTTTATGGGGGGAGAAAGAAAGAAGCGATAATTACAACAATTAGTCAAATGGCATGCACACACATAGAAAAAAATAAATAATAAATATATAAGAAAAGAAATTCAATTCAACAATACAAGTTTAAACATCATTATGTAGTTAAAGTTATTGAAAAAATGTTGGGAAAAAAACGGTTAGAAAGATTAATTATATTATTGTTTTGCTATTTTCTATTTATATACTTTTTTTTTGTATCTTGGCTTAGACTATTCTAGAGCAGGCAACACGGCAACGAAACGAAACGAAATACGTAGAACAATTAGCAAATTAGCAAAATTACATTTGCAATTTATTTATATAGATTTTGTTGTTGTTAAAATTGTCAGCGCTACACAAATCGAGCTACTTACAAAACGGAATCAAAATAAAAAATTGTTTGATTAGAAACAAGGGACGAATGGCAACGAAACACGCGCACAAGCGACTGTTTCATGCCGCGCGTTCCAAAATAAACACACACAGCACGACAGCAAAATGAAGAGTATAGAATGTATTTTATAGAAAAAAAACAAAATATTTATATATATGAAAACAAAACGTGGACCGCAGGTGGCTGCGGTGGCTCTGCTGGGCGATTTGGTGGTTGGTGTCTGGCGGTGCCGCTGGCGGTGCTGGTGGCGGTGCAGCTCTCGGTATGCGAGTTACGAGTACAAAAAAACCTTAAAGCTACGACATGCACAAGACAATCTACACTTTTGCCTTTATATACAAAGTACAAAAACAGATAAAGTGGTAAAGAAAAATCAACATGCGCAAAAAACGAGTGTGTGGAAAGCGAAGAAGGAGCCAGCACAGCAAACTGGGCAGCTGAGCTGTGACAGTAATCAAAAATATATTTAGGTATGTGATAAAAAAGAGGAGTCTATTCATTGTCTGGGGTGGTTTATATATATAGTATGTACAAAAAAGACTGAGACAAAAACAGTGAAAGACAGAGAGTGAGAGTGAGACAGGAGGAACAACATGGGAATTGCGTGTGTGTAAAGTAATGTATATATTTTTTTTTCTGTTTACGCTGGACCAACCAACCAACCAATCAACCAGCCAACGGAACGTAACGAAATGAAACGGAAACGAAAAACGAAACGGCAACGGAAACGTAACGATTAAAAAAAACGTTCAAAGCGCTAGCTAACTTTATACAGTTGTGGGGCTTTAAAATTTGGGGGCAGGCAAAAAAGTTTAATATATATATATATATATGTATGTATTTAAAAAGAAGTAAGAAAACAAATATACGAATAGGTGTATATATTTATATATATATTGTGTATAGAGTATATTGATATGCAGTTAGGCTGGGCGGGTGTAGCAATGGTAGTACATGGAACGCGCGATCAAAAAAGAAACAACAAGGTGGCAACGCTGTTTGGGGCATTTTGTACAATTGGTGTAGATTTTTTTTCACTCACAAATCGTAAGGTTTCAAGTTCTTCTCGGCTTGCGGCTGCTGCTGTTGCTCATTTTAACCAGTTTTTTTTTTTTTGTAAATCTTTTTTTTTCAGTTGTATTTTATTTTTTGCTTTTTTTGGCATCCTGCGGTTGGGCAGCGCAGCTAACTCGGGCAGTGTGTGTGTGTATGGGTGGGTGTGTGTTTGTGTGTGATAGAAAGCAAAAGAAAAACCCCGCATGTGGTCCCTCCTCCTAACTCAGAGACTTTGTCAAAATTGAGCGCAAATTAAACATATTGTGAAACGAAACGATATCGAAACGAAACGAAATTGAAACGTTTCGCTGACTAGAAACGGGCTGGGTTGGTACGTTGGTAACTACTCAAAAAAAAAAAATATGTAAATCAAAGCCTAAGCCTACGCTCAAAAAACAGTAGCGAGTTTTAACAGTAATCGATAAACGGTAATCGGTAATCAGTACAGTTACAGTTCGGCGTGTGTGCGTGTGTGTACGAGTGTGTGTGTGTGAGTGTGTGTCGTTTGTTGTGTCCAGTTGTCCACTGGAATGGCTGCTGAGTGTGTCGTGTTTTTACTGTTAGACAATCAAACGAGCTATCGATTTATCGATCTGCGAACGACCTATCGATCTGTCGTGGAGCTATCGACCTTGCTGCCGCCACTCAACATCGCTAAGCGCCCAACATGAGCTGCTCGAACGCATCCTCCACATTGCTCTCGTCCAGCAGATTGAGGTGCGCTATGTGGGGCATCGTCGCGCTGCGACTCAAGCCACCGATACCACCGCCAACGCCACCACCCGCAGCACCAGCCGCCATCAACTTGAGGCCAGCCGCGGACACATTACCGTGCGAGCTGGAGTTGAGCGAACTGAGCGATTTGCGCGCCGCCGACAGCTTCTCGCTGGTCTTGGTGCGATTTATGGCGGAACGGCGACTGGTCGCCGTTGTCGTTGCTGCCAGCTCCTCGAGCGGCGATTTCTGGCCGGAAAAGTAGGCGGCAACGGTACGCTGCTTCTCGCCCAGCTGCTCCTTATCGATGCCCGCCTCGTACAGCTTCGGCACCGCCAGCGAATGTCCCGATTTGCTGCGACGCAGCTCGCCAAACGCCGACGGCTGTTGGTGTTGCTGCTGCGGCAGCTGTTGCTGCTGCTGCTGCTGCTGGCATATTTGGTGCCACGAATCACATTTGCTGAGGCGATTCAGACGGGAGCCGGCGCCGGTCTGCTGCAGCTCCTCCTCCTCGCGACTGCGCCGGCTCAGCGAGCTGAAGGCGCTGACGTTGTTGAACACGATATTCCTGGGTATCTGCTCCTCGGGCGCGGGCTCGGGCTTCGTTGGCTGGCTGACCGTCAGGCTGGTGGTGCTGCTGTGCATGGAGCTGCTGCTGTGGCTGGTGATGCTGCTGCTGTGGTTGTTGTGGTTGTTGTGGTTGCTGCTGCTGCTGTTGAGCTGCTTGTTCAGCTGCGGACTCTGGTAGGCGTTGGGCACGTAATGATGTCGCTGCGGCGGCCCAAACTTCTTCAGCAGCGGCGCGTTCTCCTTGGGCAGCGACGACTTCACAATATCCGGCGTATCTGCCGGCGCGGAGGATTTGTACGGCAGCTGTTGCTGCTGCTGCTGCTGCAGTTGCTGCAGCTGTTGTTCCCGCACATTGCCCAAACTCTTGCGTCGCAGCTCGCTGAGCTGATGCTGCTGCTGCTGCAACTGCTGCCGCTGCAGCACGTGCTGCTGCTGCTGCTGCGACTCGTAGCCGGACTCGCTGATCGTGTGGCTGCGCGTGCTCAGCCGTGGCCGTGGTGGCGGCGGTTGCTGTTGTTGCTGTTGTTGTTGCTGCTGTTGCTGGTGTTGCTGCTGTTGCAGCTGCTGTTGCTGTTGCAGCTGCTGTTGGTGCTGCTGTTGCAGCTGCTGTTGCTGCAGCTGCTGTTGCTGTTGTAGCTGCTGCTGTTGCTGTTGCAGCTGTTGCTGTTGCTGATGTTGCTGCTGCTGTTGCTGCTGCAGCTGCTGTTGTTGCTGCTGCTGTTGCAGCTGCTGCTGCTGCTGCTTCAGTTGTAGTTGCTGCTGCTGCAGTTGCTGTTGCTGCTGCTGCTGCTGTTGTTGCTGTGGCTTCGGCGCCAGCTGCGGCTTGTTGCTGCGGTCCACGGGCGGCGGCAGCGACAGCGGCGCCTGCGCCACGTGCATGGGATTGGCCGTCCAGCTGGTCAGCGACAGATTCGAGCTGGCGTTCGAGTGCTCCGAGGGGCGACGCGCGCGTCGCTGGCCCAGGCTGAGGCTGAGGCTGGACTCGTGCTCGTCGGCGGAGTCCTCCAGCGGATAGGTGACCACGTAGCTGCTGCACTGCGGCTGCCGGTTCGGCTCGTAGCTGCTCAGCTGCGGGAAGAGCGGCTCCACGAGCGGCGCCTGGTACAAGCGTCCGTCCGGCGACAGGCAGCCCGGCTTGCTGGGCGAACTGGGCGCGGTCAGCGGATGCGGCGGCAGCTGTCGGGCGAGTGCCTTGCTGCCATTGCCATTGGCCTGCCCGCCCAGCTGCTGCATGGTGTGGAGCAGCGACTTGGCCGCCCGCGAGTTGCGGCCGTAGACCTCGTCGTCGCTGACGTGGGCGGTGCGTCGGCCGGCGACGGTGACCGCCGTTTGGCTGCGCGGCTTGCGCATCACCTTGATCTCGGCGCGATACTCGTGCATATTATGGTCCGAGTCCAGGTCCAGGTCGTCGTCCGTGTTGTCCGTCATGAGGGGCGCGGTCAGGCAGCTGATGGGACTCTCCGCGGGGCTGGCAAATTCCAGCTGCAATTGCTGCTGCTGCTGGGGCAGATAGGTGGGATTCGCACTGGTCAGCACCAGCGGCGCGCCCAGCGGATTCGTGAGCGGCTCCAGGGCGCTGCTCAGGCACGGCTGGCTGCGATAGTTGGCCAGGTTGCTGGGGCCGCGGCGCAGCGGCGCGAGATCCGCGTACGTGAACGAGATGTTGGTGGGCGTCGGCAATGCTGCTGCTGCAGCTGCCGCTGCAGCTGGCGGCTGGACGAGCCGCTGCCGGGCCGCATAGAGCTCCAGCTGCGGATCCATGGCGTTGGGCAGCGAGGGGCGCTTCTTGAACTCGCTGAGGCTGGGCGCCGGCGCCTTGGCGCGCAGCGAATTGTGACGCTGGACAACTGGTTGCTGCTGCTGCTGCTGCTGCTGCTGTTCGAGATTGTCGCGCAGCGAGCGCTCCTCGAAGTGGTGCGCCTTGCGCTTGAAGTCGCTGTTGTCGACGCGCGGCTTGGCCACCCACGGCAGCCCGATGGGCGAGTTGGCCGCCGTCGAGGCGGGCGAGGGCGTGTTGCTGTAGCCGGGCCGCGGCTGCAGATGCTGCTGCTGCTGTGGCGGGCCAGCAAGCGTGGCAGCTGCTGCCTTGCCGCGCACGCCGCCAACACCCGTCGGCTGCCAGCTGCTGCCCTTCTGCGCGATGGGCTTGTAGATGCTCGGCGCCGGCGCCACGCCCTGCTCGATGGGCCGGAAGACGGACTGCGGCGCGTGAATGAACTGATTGAGCGGCGCGGCGGCAACTGTTGCTGCTGCTGCTGTTGCTGCAGCTGCTGCTGTTGCTGTTGCTGCCGCTGCTGCGGCTGCTGCTGCGGCTGCCTGCTGCTCGCGCTGCTGCATGCGCAGCTCCATTTCCTGGCGTCGCTGCCGTTCCAGCTGCTCCTGTTGCTGTCGCTGCCGTTCCAACTGCTGCTGTCGCTCCAGTTGCTGCTGCGCCAGCTGCTGTTCGTAGTATTCGCGCTCGAGGCGCGCGCGCTGCTCGCGCTCGAAGCGCGCCTCCTGCTCGAGCCGCAGCTGCCGTTCGAGCTCCTGGCGTCGCTGGCGCTCCAGCAGCGCCGCCTGCTGCAGCTGTTGCTGCTGCTGCAGCTGCAATTGCTGCAGCTGCTGTTGCTCCCTGTGCAGCTGCAACTGTTGCTGCTGCTGCTGCTGATGTTGCTGCTGCTGCTGCTGGTGACTGGGCGCCTGGGGCGGCTTGCCCTTGGTCGCTGTGGCCGCGGCGCCCGTCTCGAACGTGTGCTTGATGTTGCCGAACTTGTGCGTCCAGTTGGAGACGCTGCGCGCGCCCGCCCAGCCGAGGCCGCCCTGGTGGCTCTGCTTGTTGATGAACGCGAGGAACTTGTGATCGTTTTCGGTCTTCGGCTCGAACGGCGGCACCACGTGCTGCACGCGCCGCTTGACGCTCACCTGAACGGCCCGCTTCAGGCCGGGATTGGCCTCCGTCCGGCTGCCGCGCTGCTCCTCCAGCTCCGAGTCGCTGTCGTTGTCGACGGCCCCATATTTGGCCTTCGCCTTGGGTATGTCGATGGTGTTGGCGCGCTTCATCAGCTGCTTCCGTGCGCCGTTGAAGCGCGGCGCCTGCCCGCTCGACTCTGGCGAGGATTGCTGCGCGTAGCTGGCAAAGCTGACCGCATAGTCGCCGGAGAGCGGACGTCGACTGTTGTTGTTGCTGGGTGGCTTCAGCTGCGTCTGGATCTGGGCCTGTTGTTGTTGTTGTTGTTGCTGCTGCTGCTGCTGCTGCTGCTGCTGTGCCGCGGCCACAAACTGATTGGGCCTGTAGAGCTGCGTGCTGGGCGCGCCCACAATGGCGCCCGAGCTGGCGTTCCGCTCCAGCTGCAGCGGCGCCGTCCGCTGCTCCAACATCAGCATATCCTCCATGTAGCGTCGCGCATCCGCGAGCTCCTCGCGGCTGACGCCCACCGTGTGCCGGTTGCTGCGCTGGCGCCGCTTGCCGAAGCGCGGCCGATTCGACTCGACTTCGTCCAGGTCGGGCTCGGCGCCGGTTAGCTGCTCGGGCGCGCTGAGGCCGTTTTGGAGGCGGGCGATGAGGGCGAGCAGCGCCTGCCGCTGGCCGCCGTCGACGGGCAGCTGTTGGCCGAGCTTGAGGCTGCACTCGAGGC
The DNA here is from genome assembly GCA_035041545.1 of Drosophila colorata. Classification (NCBI taxonomy): domain Eukaryota; kingdom Metazoa; phylum Arthropoda; class Insecta; order Diptera; family Drosophilidae; genus Drosophila; species Drosophila colorata. The sequence continues at coordinate 7,814,527 of JAWNLD010000490.1, read as the reverse complement.
GGCTGAGCGCGTCGGTGACCTCGTCGAGGAGGCCGCGATTCGCGTCGCTGCGCTGCTGCAGCGTATCGCGCAGCCCGGCGGCCAGCAGGCGCAAATCCTCGCCGCTCTCCGTGCCCGAATCCTCCTTGGGTACACTCAAACGTTTGGGCTGCGGCGCCGGCATGTCGGACGGCTGCTCCTGTTTCTGGCTGGGATTCGGTTTGCTGTCGGCTGTCGGGTCTTTGGTCTGTGGCTTCACTGTGCTGCCTAACTTCTGGCTACTGCTAAGGCTACTCTTGGCTGTGGACTTTCTACTGCTAAGGCTATGACTACTGCTGCTGCCTGATGCAGCTGCTCCTGTTGCTGCTGCTGCTGCTGCTGCTCTCTCCTACTGCTGGCTGTGGCAGGGACTCACCCTGTTGCCCGTCCACCTGGCTGTGGGGCAGCGTTGAGCCGGCGCTGGCCGCAACCACCTGCTTGCTGAGCTCGACTTTGGCCAGCTGCTGCTCCACCACTTTGGTGGTGATGCTCGACTTAGTCTCCTTTTGCTCCGCTTGTGGCTGGGGCTGTGGCTGTGGCTGTGGCTGTTCCGGCGCCTGCGCCTGCTCCTCGTCGCTGCTGCTGCTGTCGTCGGTTACCTCCTCGATTATCTCCTCATATTCGCTGGCGCTGCTCTCTTCCTCTTCTGCTTTGGCAGCGGCTTTTTCGCCGCCGGCCTTGGCAATTTTTTGCTCTAAAAAACGCGCGCGACGCAAGCGAAAATTTCGAAATTGTTTTTCGCGAATATGCATGAAAATTTTAAATGTGTGCATGAGTGTGAAAGAGATAGAGAGAGATATATAAGAGAAAGAGAGAGAGAGGGAGAGAGAGATTTATATGTTTATATGCATTTATAACCGAAAGAAACAACAAACAGGGTGGTTTGGGTGGTGCACAATAAGCATAGCCTTCGAAATACGAAACAAGGATTGCCCTGTAAAAATATGAAACTCGTTCGCAGTGGCAACGAGTGCGAGAGAAATTGGAATTTTTAGGAGCAGCTGGCCCGGTGACGAGACAGGTAACGAGTGTGCAAACAACGAGAGAACAAAACAACGAGTGAATATTTAACGAGTATATGTTTGACGAGTGAACATTGGACGAGTGAACATTAAGCGAGTGAACGCTGAAGGTATTAAAGATTAACGAGTGTAACGTGTTAAAGAAGAACGAGAAAATTTGTAACGAGTAAACGTTCAACGAGTAAGCGTTGCGTAAGTGAACGTTGAACAATGGAACGTAGAACGAGTGAACGCAGCACGAGTTAAGGAAGAACGAGTAAATGTTAAACGAGTCCACGATCAAAGAGTAAAAGAATGAAAAAAGTGAGCAAATGAACGTTGAACATTTGAACGACTTGTAGAATAACGAGTGAACGTTTAACAAGTACGCGAATAACGAGTAAGCGTTGAGCAAGTGAAGGTGGAACAAGTTAGGGAGATTAATTATATTCAAGAAGTGAACGTTCAACGAGTTGAAGAATAACAAATAAGTGCTATAATAACGAGTGAGCACTGAACGAGTGAATTTTGAACGCGTGAATTAATAGCGAGTAAACGTTGGACGCATAAACGTTAAACAAGTGAAAAAGGAACGAGTGAATATTGAAACAAGTAAACGATAACGAGTAAACCTTAAAGTTGTAAACGAGTAACGAGTAAAGAGAGCGTTTCAAATGATTATGAAATGATGAGAATACACATAAGATGAATGTGGATGTGAATAGTTATGCATGAATATGTCTGACTGATCGACGAGTAATTTGCAATACCTGGCCTGGATAATTCGCTCTATATATGTATATATATTTATATATATGTATATATTACTTTAGCCTAGCTACGAGTATGCGCTGCTTGCATATCTACAAGATACAAGATACAGAACACAATCAGAAGCTATAGAGAGTGTGTGTGAGAGAGAAAGAGAGAGAGAGAGAGAGAGAGAAAGAGAGACAGAGAGCTAAACCTTAATAATAGAAACCGCTTATCGATCTTCTTGGCTCTTGTCGATCGACATAATCCTCGTTGTTAGTGCTGCCATATGCTGTGGTTAGGATCGGGCTTTACTTTCGGGTCTGGAGGACTTACCTTCGCGTTCCGCCATAAGTTCGCGTAAACGTGCACGGATCTTGCGACGCTCCTCGTAAGTGGACGCCTGTTCCAGCTGGATAAAAACGAATTTTAAATTTAATACCAGAAACAAACAATCTGGCAACGCCTTGGGGCAAGTTGAAATTGGGCCGAGTGCTTACCAATTGCCTTAGTAGCTGCTCGTCCCAAATTTCCTCGATGTCACAAGTTGTGCGTGTAACTGGTGCTGAGGATGTGCTTTTCCGAGTGCTGCTGTTGCTGCCGCCTGTGTTGCTGCTGCTGCTGCTGTGTATGTTGCTGCTGGTGTTGCCAGCCTTGTTGCTGCTGGTGTAGCTGCTGCTGCTGGTGCGCGTCGTTTTCACCTGAAATGCGCAAGCGAAACCGAAATCAATAAATATTTTCTCTTCCTTTTTCATTTTGTTTATCAACCGGAAAATTTTTGGTTACCGCCCACACGCGCTGCGCTTTTTGGCGCGGCTACAGTGCGTGCCGAAAAGCAAACACCAGCTGTTTTTTTTATTTTTATATTTTTTTATTTTCGCGCTTTTTTTGCTCTTTGGCTAAATAAAGCCGATGAGCGCATTCGCCGGCAACGCTAGCCAAAAAAGCAATAAGGCCGAAAGCAAAGGCAGCTTCCCTCCGCCTCCCTCCCTCGACCCTGATCGCGCAATGATAAGGCAGAAATAAAAAGAAAACAAAGAAAGCAAAGAGAGCGAAAAAACAAAGAAACAAAATAACGAAGTCGCAGCGATTTGTCGTCCTTAGCCATGGCCAGACGTTTCTTCCGGCTGTTCGGCTGCCCGAAGATTGTCGCCAATAGCCATGAGCCAATTACGTGTTGTGGCCAAAGGCAGCGTCAACAAAACGCTGCCAGCATACCTGGCGTATGCGTAATGCCACAACAAATTGCGCATACGCCGCATTGACGCTAACAAAACACATAATAGTCTAGCATATTCGCAAGCGATCGCAAAATGTTCGAGATCAATAAAGAAGATATCAATAATAGAGACGTATCAATTTTGTCCTCTTTTATCAGCCCATTGTTCTATAAGCCAAATAAACAAATTGAAAGGTTTTATTCATAATTAGACTTCTAAGGAAAGTTTGTTTTAAATTAAGTTCAGTTAATTCAGTTTTTACTTTAAAAAATAACTAAATTAAAAAATATATGAATATAATTAACAAGAATTGCAAAAGAAAAAATTAAAAATAAACAAAAAGTAAGAAATATATCTATATAAAAATATTATGAAAATAGTCAAACAACAATAATTATAAATAAATATTAGAAATAGCTATACAAATAAACAAAATAATAAAAACAAAAAAAAAAAATCATAATTTTTGAATGAATAAAGTATGGTCTTCAGTTTTTATATAGTACATATGTATATAAATAATCAAACTGCTTACGTAGAATATATGAATTTTTAAAACAAACAACTTAATGTTTGTTCGTTATATTTATCATATTTAAAATAATACTCCCTATACAAGTATCTAATATAATATTGTTCGAGAAACTTTTCTACAATACACAACGAATGACTTTGCAATCTTGACCTATTATATATATGTTTATATATTATTTTGTGAATATTTTTAACATATAAGAAACTATGAATCTAACTCTTTTTAACTTTGCTAACAAATGGGTTAAATGGATATCGGCAAACTCCAACACAACTGAAACGCGGTCAGTCGGAAGAATTAAGCTAAAAACGAATCGATTTGCATTGCTGATCAACAATTTACCAGTTATTTGGTTTATGAGTTAACCACAGGCACATCTATTGAAAGTAGATAATGTGGTTAGAGGTGTGATAAAAGAAAGTTCAAACCTTTATGATAACTAGCCAAATTTATGAGAAGCTTTTATATTTTTTTATATTCATTTAAATTTTGTAGTCATATAAATATTTAGTATAAGAATTCGAATTTCTTTCCATTCTGAATTTGTTTTCAAAGCACGCTTTATTAATAGAAACTAGATTGCAAAGTCTTCCAGTGTAAAATCATCTACAGAATTTGACCAAAAAAATTCAACTTTTGGTCACCACAAAAATAACCATAAATACCAGCAGCAGCTACCCCATTAAAAAAGATGCTTCCATATATGCTACATACAGCTATAATAATTATCGGGCAACTGTATCTGAAGTACTTAAGCTATAGATGCGATCGTAAAGCGTCTAAAGACCCCAAAAAAAGGGAACGCTGGCAATATATACAAATACGTGCATAATAATAATTAATTAAGTATACGCAGCGGTTGCCCGCAATTGACTTGATTCACAAATGAGAAATGTGAAATGAAGAAAAAAGAAAAGAAAAGCAAAAATCAAATTCAAAATTGAATCTCGTATATGTTGTATTTTACGTACAGTACGTCAGGCGTTGTTCAGTTTTTCTTTACCCCTCAATTTGCTTGTGGCAAAAACAACAACTGCAACAAAACTGACAGCTGTACGAGTCAGTCGCAAGCCCCCGCCACGCCCCCACCCCGACCCTGCCCCTGCCCCTGCCCCTGCCCCGGCCACTGCCACAACGAACGAATGAGTATATTTTTTTGTTTTTGGGTTATTTAGAACAATTTGACCAAATTTGGCCAGCACAATATTTCAAAAAATAACAACAAAAATAAAAACAACAACAACAACGGTTTTGAGCATTTCAGAATTTTCGAACATGTTCCGAGAGACGAGAGCGACGCCAAAAAAACACGCGTTGCTATTTTTAGCATAGAGATTATTAAGGCAATACACACAGCACAAAGAGAAAGAGAAAGAGAAAGAGAAAGGGAGAGAGGGAGGGAGGTAGTTGGGTAGGTAGAGAGAGACGGCGTTCGGTAGAGCGAGAGGTTGTCTTTCATGTTTTTGGTTGTACGCATTAACAAAAACGTTTTTCTTAACGCTATATATATATTTGAATATGCCTTATAAGAAAGTGACATGCGATTTTTAGAGGAAATATGTGACATGTTGAAGAGATTGTGTCTGAGAGTAGCTTCAAAATCAATTCTATATAATCCCTTAATTTAATTCGTTTATTTTATTTATTTAATTATTTCATAATATTTGTTAAATTTATTGAATATATGGCTTATCAATTTTGGATATAGCAAAGATTCCAATATCCCAAGATTGTGTGCTATTTTTCGATAAAATAATTTGTGGCATAAGCTCTTAAGTTGAAATTCAGCTTTTATATCTGGTGCAAAGTAGCTAACACATTGTAAGTGTATTCAAGCTAAAAGTCAATGTGCACAGCTCTTTAATCATTAATTATTTTTACTTTTCCTTAAGCACTTAAAATCAAAGCCAAAAGAAACAACAACAACAATAATAAAAACACAAAACTAATTTGCCAAACATTTCTATCAAATTCAAAGCCAAACAAAAAAAGCAACAAAAATAAGTAAGATCGTTGCAGTCGGGTGTAACCGACAACGCAATACTCGATCCAAGTGTACAAAAAAAAACATATACGCTATCATAAACATGAAAGACAAAGTTATGGGAGTTCGAATCATGGGACTTATACATAGATCAACATTTTTTTAAATTTTAATGTCAATAAAAAAAAATCTGAACACTTTATCTGACGCGGGTATACATAAGTATATATTCCAAGTCTCTAGCTTCAGTAGCGATGGACTGATAGCAAGACGGACATTGGACAAAACCAATATACTCTTTTCACTTCGTTAACAAATATTTAAAGATAAATATATAAAAATTTTTTTTTTATATTTACAACAAAGAGAACAATGAAAGCAAGATAAATATACATGAAATAAAAATATATTTTATATTTAATTGAAAAATTTCATTTGAGTTTTATTTGAATTTAATGTGAATTTATTTTTCTAATAATTTACAAATTATTTTGTCCGAGCTGTGACGTGGCTTTGTTCTGTGTTCTTCTGATTGTTGTTGTCAATTGTTGCTGTTGTCAGTTGTTGTTGGCAATAGGCTTGCCAAGTTATTTGGCGCAATTCCGCTAAAGCGTAACAAGCCCCACAAATTGCCGCTAGCAAAAAGGGGTCGCTGCGCCGTCAGGCAGTGGGCTGGGAGAGGGGCAGGGGAGGGAGCAAGGGGTGTGTGTTTGATCGCATGCAACCAAGCATGGAAATCAAAATGGAAATTGCGGGCCGAAAGGCACAAAACAATTAAAAAAGACAAAAAGAACAGACTGGGGCGAGGTGTTGCTGCTGTGGATGTTGCTGCTGTGCATGTTGCAGTTGTGTATGTTGCTGCTGCTGCTCAACTGACCAAAGCGAATGCAGGCAGTTGCAGCTGCTGTTATTGTAGTTATAGTTATTGCTGTTGTTGGTGCTCGTTGTTCAGCTAGCTCAACAAATTGGGCAACTTTACAGATTGGCTTTGACACTGTCGCCTGCAACAACAGCAGCAGCAACAACAACATTTCAGTGTCTGGCTACAATAACAGCAGCAACAACAACAATAAAAAACAAATGAATTTGTTGTTAAATTTAGCTAAAGGTGCGCATCAACGTGTTTTGAAGGAAGGCCAAAGCGTATTTATACCCTGTTTACGAATTGAGTAAAGCATATTGGCTGTGTGCATTCGAAGCTAGAGCCTTGAAATTTGGTGCAGACAAATTGCAAATCTCCCACAGTTTTTTAGCACAAGTTGATAAATTTACCAAAAATTGCAGTCATGTAAACTTTCGTCCCCCACTAACTGCACTAATAAATAATTCCTAAATTTATTTTGAATTTCAACATTTTTACTAGTTTATTTTTGGTTTTCAATTTCATTTTTCTCAATTCAATTTCAATTTGAAAATCAATTCAAAACAAGAAGGAAAAGTTACCTTCGTCTTGTCATTAGATAAATACCCTGTGAAAAATAGCTCCTATATAGCTGCATAATATAGTGATTCGATTTGGCAGACTTTTCCATATAAACTGAATACAGCAAAAAGACGAATATATGAAAAACGTTTCCTGAGGACAACTTCAAAACTGAGAGATTAGCTTGCTGAGATACAGACAGAGGCATATATCTATATCGTCTCAGCTGTTGACGCTGATCAAGAATACATATACGCTTGATGAGCACGGAGATGTGTCTTTATCGCCTCGATACACAATGCGAGACAAATGGCTAATACCCTCTGCAAGGGTATCACAAATTGAACTTGCCTTGGGCCGCCACACACGCACACTCGCACACACGCCCACCCGAAAGCCTTCAATTTTCCAATTTTCCATGAAAATACAATGAAAAGCGAATGTGGCATTTGCTGCATATTTTTAGACACATGGATGAAAAGTAGAAAAGCAAATTTTGACATGCAAAAAGGCGAAGAGCGCAGACAAAGATGAACAGGCACAACAAGCACACATACACACGCACACGCACACACAACGATTATGAAACGGCAGAAAAAAATAAAATAAATTGAAGTAATGCAAAGAAAAGCAAAGATTTGCCACGCTGGGAAAATGACTGTAAACTAACAGTTAAGCGGGGCCGGGTGGAAATGGAGAACGAGTCAGAGGAAGGAGGGGAGGGGGGTGACAGCAAAAGAAAACCGGCTTCCCAGAGCTAAAGCAAAAGCCAAAGACGAACCACTTGCCGCTAGGCGCTGACTTTTTCTCTGTTGTTGTTTTTGCTTGTCTAGAAAAACAAGCGAAGAGAAGAGAGTAGGGCGGGTAGAAGGGGAAGAACTGGCGACGACAGCAAACAGTAGCTGCAAAAATATTATTATAAACATGTTGCGCTCGAATGAGCTTTAAGGCGTTAAAAAAACCGGTTCGGAACCGAACCATGAACCAAAAACAAATTGCAATTGGCATTTGTGCAAAGCCAAAGCAAAGGAAAAGAAAAATATAGCAAAAAAATCTTATAAAAAATGAAGTTGATAAATTTCTAAAATGCAGCTACTCTACTACGATCTATATTCCTTATGGAGACTTTTATAATGCACACAAAAATACAAATACATAATATATATTGCATATACGTCTTAACTAAGCTAAATATTTGAATATACTATTTTCTAAGATTTTCTTCGCAAGTCATTAACATATAATAATTGTAATAATATGTCTTCATATTTCCATTTATACTGACTTACTTAAATTACACATTTTATTTATTGCCTTTTACCTTATTTGCTTGACTTTTCCAGCTTCCTCAAGTATTTCTAAAAGTATTTCGCTTTGACAGTTTCGAAAACGTTTTGGTTTTTCAGATTATACAATATCTGTTTAAAATGTTTCTGACATTTTTAATGCTTGGGATTAGTTTAGCCAAGTGCAGCCAAGCAAGTGTGAATTGTTCTATAATTATAGCACATTGTATACTTTTCACAAGCTCTATAAAATTTTGCCTCTAGAGACTAACGGCCAAAGTTAGTTCTTCTCTCGGCCTATATTTATCATTTTAAATATAATACAATTTGAATTAATTTTTAGTAATATATTTTTTGAATTTAAAATAAGATATAATTGAAATATGGGATACTTTGTAGCTAACTTGCAGATAGTAAGATACTCTGGGCTAAATAAGAGATACTTGTATCTGCTCTAGATGTGAAATATTTTCACCTTTTAACTTTGTGGTTTACCTGCAGATTCTTTAATCTATACGACTTTTTGACTAACTTAAAAATACTTGTTTCTACTCTTGATGAGAGATAGTTTCTGACAAAAGATACTTTCTGATTGACTTCTAGATAACTTTCTCTATATCGAAATTCAGCTAACTTGGAGTTCGTTATATTTATTTTAGGTGTGGAGCAGTTGTAGCTAACTTGAAGATACTCGTATCTATAGTAAACTAAGATACTTGATAGGTAAGTTACATATACTAGCAGAAATTTGTCTCTTTAATACACCGAAATACTTTGTGGCTATATTGCAGATTTGTGGCTGACTTGCAGATACTTTTATCTACTATAGATGACAAATACTTTTAGACAAACTTGAAGATATTGGTAGCTTTAAAGATATGAGATACTTTCAAACTACCTGATAGATTCCTGTATCTCTTCTAGACTGAGATACTTTGTGGCTAACTTGCAAATATTTGTGTCTATAATAAACTCAAATACTTTGTGGCCAACTTGGAAAAACTTGTATCCATCACAAATTTAAGAAATTTTCTGGCTATGTCGAGCATTGTATTAGACGGCTTTGGGTACTCTACATATAAAGCATGGATGGTATTTGGTGCACAAGTTAAAAGAATGAACCAACAAAAAAAAAGTATAAAAAACGGGCCACAGCGCACGCACAGTGCAATGCACAACCCATTTGTAGCTGTATCTGTGCCTATGTATCTATAGCTGTGTGTATCTTTAGCTCTATCTGTAGCTGTGGCTGTATCTGTATCTGTATCTTTAGCTTTAGCTGTATCTGTATCTGGCCACTGGGCGCTCCAACGAGCGACGGCTACGTTCCGTCCGTATAAATAGTGCCATCGTTGCGCTATTTTTGTCGAAATTTTCCGTACGCTTGCGCTCTCATTCATGCAGCTATCCCCCTAGCCCCCCTTTCCCTGCCATCACACTACTCCCCGCCGCCACCTGCTTTTGCTTTGAAATTTATTTATTTATTTTTATTTTTATTTCGTTTTTTTTTTCTTATTTATTTATTTTTTTTTTATTTTGTCAGGCTGGGCAAATGCTTGGCTTTTGGCTTTCTGGCTGTATCTTTAGCTGTCGCTAGATGTATCTCTAGCATGCTTGTGTGAATATATACGTGTGTGTATGTATCTTTATGTCTATATATTTATATAGTCAACGCGTCTTCGTTCACATTTGCTTTTCAGGTGCATTTTGAGGTGTCGTGACAGCAAATTCTTGCCTCAAATTATGCGCACTAAAAATAATTGAAGAAAAAATAATAAAAAAAAAAAAAACAAAAACAAAAAAGCCAAAAAAAAAAATGTAGGAAAATTTTGTTCAACAGCTGCCAATTCCAATGAATCTCGCATGGTAGCCGCCCCTTTCCCCGCCCTGGCTGTTTGCCCCGCACACTTACGCGCTATTTGCTGCTGCTGCCGTTGCTGCTTCTGCTGGCTCTGCTGCTGCTGCTACTGCTGCTGCTGCTTCTTCTTTTAGCCGCTTTGACCAAAGTTGGTTAAACACTCGCGTTTCGACTGCAACCGTTCACCGCATTACAACAACAACGACAATAATAATAGTCGTAACAACGACAACAACGTTTACTTACAAAAAAAAAAACAGCTCAACTGCACACAACAAGAAGAAGAAGAAGCAGTAGAAGAAGATTCATAAATAACAACAAAAAAACTTGTCTTTTGTTGGCTGCTTTGATTGTAGTTGTTGTTGTTGTTTTTCAGCTTTTCTTACTATTTTTTACTATTGACTTTTTTTTCTACTTTTTATAAAACTGTTGTTTTTTTTTTTTTTTTTTTGTATTTTATTTTATTAGTTGTGCACTTTGCCGTCTGAAGATGAGAAGTTTTTCTCTAGCCCCTCCTCACGCCTCGTCGCCTCTGTCTCGCCTCTCGTCGATCGTCTCGTCTCGTCTCGTCTCGTTTTTTTTTTCTGATCGGGAACACAAGTCGCACAAGTGATCGATGCCGCCTCTGAGTGTGTACTGAAAAGGCCAACAGACGATGACGATGACGGCGATGGCCAAAGCGACGCGACGCGACGGCTCATTCCCGTTCCTGGCCAGAAGCGCGCATCACATCACGCACACGGCACTAAAACCGGAGAGAGCGCGAGAGAGAGAGCGGCGCGCGCAGAGAGACTGGGAGAGAGCGCACAGAGAGCTAGCCAAACTAACGCCAGCGGTTGAGAGAGAAGTGTGAGAAGAAGAGTGGGTTCGGGAGCGCATAGACAATGGCTGATCGCACACGTGGGCCGTCCACTGTGGACGGTGGGGCTGCACATTTGGTGGTTTCGTTGTACCCACCACAAATGGGTGAGCAAAATGGGGTACATTGGTGTTAAGCATATGTATGTAACAGATAGCAGAAAACGACTACAGCACAAGAAAGTATATGTGTATATATATATATATATATATATTCTTGATCAGCATCAACAGTCGAAGCAACTACTTTAAAATGTAGAGTTTATATTTTTAAAGCTATGAATTTAAAATGTAAGATTTAAGATTTTTTCTTCTTTTCCAATTTAAAATATGTCAAAAATATCAACAAGTTATATTAAATGTAATATAAATTATCAATTGGCTTTTATAACAACATAATAAATCATTAGAATACAAAATATACGCCACGTAATTTTATAATATAATTACATATACATAAGTATATTGTGTTTGCGTCAAATAAAGTGTAGCGATTTTCATTGACAGATTAAAATTGACCCAAATGTTGATATGTAAAGCACTCGCTCCCATATTTCAAACTCCCATAATTTTGTCAGAACTGAACTGATTTCCATTTTTGACAGCATATTAGTCATGATTTGTCCTAAAAATATTTGCATTATTGAAAATAAAATTTTTTTACATTTTTTGGACAAAAGGTCATGTTCCCCCTTACTAATTTTCGAAACATTTTTTCAAAATTTAAAATTACAAATTTAAGAGTAAGAGTTCCCGACTACGAGATGCCCTAAACTCAGCAGCGAGCTGTCGTTACAAACATTTAAACCCCTTTTGCATTCTTACATACATACATACAAAAATCACATATACACACACAAACGCCGCATGCTGGACACTTAACTTAGCGGCTGCTCTTGCAAAATTGAGCTAACTCCAAACGACACGCAAATGAATCTGCATACATATGTTTGTATGGATGCGTGCACAGCCATGCACTGCTTGCGCATGCACTGCTTGCTAATTGACTTGTGACATTTGTTTAACTTTAGCACACGCTTAATAGATTCTTTCAGTGCTATAGTTTATTCTCATTTGTTCTCATTTGAACCAATTTTGGTGTCCTAGCTCTCAAGGTATAAGAAATAAGCTTAACAACTTTGAGGTTGTTGTAGATTTTTATCGATTTTAGGAAAACGGCAAGAGTTATCGATCATTCGAAATAAACTTGATCTGCGTGTGAACAAAATTAAAAAGTCTAAGTTCAGACTGACGTTCATACAGACAGACAGTCGGACGGACAGACGGACATGGCTAGATCGACTCGGCTAGTGATGCTGACCAAGAATATACATTCATAAATTTGCACAAAACCAATATACCCTTTTTACCCATTTTCAATGGGTTCAGAAAATACAAATTTGCAGATTATCAGAGAGAGAGAGAGATGGGGAGAGAGAGTGGGAGAGATGGGAAGAGAGGTTGGGAGAGATGAAGAGAGAGACAGAGAGAGAGAGAGGGAGAAATGAAGAGAGAGAGAGAGGGAGAGGGAGAGAAAAATAAAGAGAGAGGGAGAGAGAGAGACATATAAGGAGAGAGAGAGAGAGAGAGGAGAGAGAGGTGGAACGAGAGAGAGGGAGAGATGGAGAGAGAGATGGGAAGAGAGAGTGTGGGAAAGAGAGTGGGGGAAAGAGAGCCGGGGGAGAGAGAGAGGGGAAAGAGTGGAGGAGACAGAGATGGAGAGAGAGAGAGAGTGAGAGAGAGAGTGAGAGAGAGGGAAGGATCGAGAGTGAGAGAGAAAAAGAGAGAGAGAGATGGAAAGAGAGAAAGAGAGACAGAGGGAGAGAGAGAGAGTGAGAGAGAGTAGAGAGAGAGAGAGATTAGAAAAGTCAGTCAATAATATCCAATGGAAAAAAATGAAAGAGAGATAATGCACTATATAGCACTTTAAACACTTAACTAAAAATAATGCCAAAACATATAAACCTTACCTGAACTCTTGAAAATCGAATAGAAGGGTGTTTTTGCATTTGACCAGTAAATCTTCTATAGGCTCCTCAACAAAAACTTATAAGAGAACATTTGCATATTTCCGGAGAGGGGGAGAGAGTGAGGAAGAAAGAGAGAGAGAGAGAGGGAAAAAATGGGGGGGGGGGGGGGAGAGAGAGAGGGGGAGAGAGCGAGAATCGGAACAGTCAGTCTATTAAAGCGAGCACAAAAACAATTATTGAGAGATATTGCACTGTATAACACTCTAAACACTTAACTAAAACTAAAACCAAAACATGGAAACCTTACCAGAACTCTTGAAAATCGAATAGAGGGGCATTATTGCAATTGACCCTACTCTGAAACAACAAGAAAGACGGCTCTAGTCGAGAGTGCAAGACTAGAACCCTGCGGCGATCTGTCGTTACATTCATTTCAACCCCCTTGACTTCTTACATACATACACAAAATCACGCACACACTCCCACATACACACACACATACACACACACACACACACTTTTTCACTACTCGTTTTCGAAAAAATAATTTTTTGCGCAGTCGGTTACACCCGGCTATTATTTTATTTTTAAATTTATAATTAATTTAAATTTCTTTTAGCTTTAAAGACAGGGTATTTTTTAGTCATGACTGTGACGATTGAAACCTGCCTCTTTTTTTTAAGGGGTGCGCGTGGTAATTGCTCACTTACCGCTTGGCTGCTGTTGTTGCTGCTGTTGCTGCCGCGCTGCAACTGTTGTTGCGGTTGCCGCTGACCCGCCGGCAACATGCTCTCCACGCCCTGCATGATGACGCTGGCGCCCAGGAATTTATTGAGCAGAGCACGAGCCTCGCGATCCTCAGCGCTGTCCCCGGGCTCGACCACTGCAGGCAGAAAAAGGGAGAAGCAGACCATGAATATTGTGGGAGAACTGAAGGTTGGGCCCGGTTGGAACTGGGATTGGGCACACTCACCGTTGTCGGCATTGCGCATGCGTTCGAGCACATCGTCGACGCCGCTGACGAGCCGCTCCTCGCCGCTGGTGTTGAGGAAGGAGCGCGTGCTGGAGCTGGTGGTGCGGGTGGTGCTGCTCGACTGCTGGCGCATTTGCGGCGCCTCCAGCTCAATAACGCTGCACACATCGTTCGACTCGCTGTCCTCCTCCGTCTCCTCGTCGGCCAGCTCGTGTTGGGCGTCCTTCGAGCCGAAGCGCTCGCCCAGCTCCTTCACCGAACCGCGACGCGGCGACACCGCCTCGATGGCATCCGGCCGTGCCTGGGCATCGATCAGCTTCAGTTCGCGCTGCAGCTTGGTGCTGCCGTCCGTCTTGCTGGTGCTGGTGCTGGTGCGCTCCAGCTGCTGCTGCAGCTGCAGCAGCTCCTCGGGATTGCTCGAGTAGAGCAGCTCCTTGCGCTCGTGACGCGGCGGCGATTTGTCATCCGCATAGAACTGCTCCTCGATGACATAGCCTGTGACTTCTGCGCATGGCAAGAGAGGGGAGGTGAGCACACTGTTTGATTGGCTGCTGGGGATGTGCTTACCTTGCTTTGTCTCACATGGCGCCAGCGGCTGTGGCTGCTTCTTCTTGAGCGCCCGTATGCCAAAGAGGGGCAGCCCGTTCTCATCGGTGGGTCCGACGCCGTAGCTGGACGTGATGGAGTCCTCCTCGCGCCGCTTGTTGCTGCTGGTGGTGCTGCTGCTGCTGCTGGTTGTGGTGGTGTTGCTGCTGCGCATCAACTTGCTGCTGCTGCTGTTGCTGGTGGTGCTGTTGGTGGTGCTCGCGGCGGAGCCCTTCCTTGGCGTGGGCGAGGCCGAGCCGCTGGCACGCAGCACCTTGCTGCGATCCGCCCAAATGGGACTGGGCTTTTCGGTGGTGCCCTTGCCCTTGCCGGTGGTGCGTGTGGTGCTGCTGGTGGTGGTGGTGCTGCTGCTGCTGCTTGTTGTCTTGCCCGATGGACTGCGGCGACGCGTCTGAGCGGGGCTGGCGCTGCGCTCGCGTGGCTTCACCGGCGGCTTGCCGTGACTGGTGGTGCTGTCCGGCTGCTCGGTGGTGCAGCCGCTCTTCAGCGCCGGACTGTGGCTGCGTTCGCGTGCCAGCGCCGGCTGCTGCGGCTGCTCTGCGGCGCGCCGTGCCAGCAGCGGACTGCGACTCGGCGTGGAGCTGGTGCTGCTGCTGCTGCGCGGCTGCAGCTGCTCCGGCTGCCTGCTCCTGGTGATTGTGGTGGTAACGGTGGTGCTGCTGCCACCCGCATTGATCATGTTCTTCTTGATCAAGCGCATCTGGGCGCGTATGCGCCGTCGCAGCTCGTAGCTGCTCACCGTCTCCAGCAGCTGCTCGAGCGTCTGCAGATCGAAGATCTCCTCGATTTCAGTGTCCTCGGTGGTGCGCAGCACTCCGGTCTCCGGCCGCGAGGCGCGTCGCGGCACATCGAATTTGACCGCCGCATTCGGATTGCGCGGCTCGAGCACGGCGTCATCCTCCACCGAGGATTTGCGGGAGTAGTGCGTCTTGCTGATCTCCAGCGAATCGCGACGGATGTGCTCCAGCGAGCTCTTCGTGTGATCCATGTAGGAGGGCCGGCGTCCGCTGGCAGGCTCGTGCGTGGGGCTGCTCGGCGATTGGCGCTCGAAGATGTTGCGACGCGAGGCGACGGTGCGGCCGGGCGATGTTTGTTGTGTGGTTGGACGGCCGCGCTCTAAAAGTGAGTCAACGTGTGGTTCAGTGTCTGGGGAGCTGGCTGGGATGTGGTTAGTTGGACTATGTGTTCGGGTTGTTGTTGTTGTTGTTGTATGCTTGGTGGTGCTGTGCTCAGTGCTCGCTTTAACTACGGTGGATTTCGAATTGGTGGTGGAGTCGATGGTGTTGGAATCGGGCTTGGTGGCGGCGCCTCGTGGCGGCGACATTGGCCGGGGGCTGGCGTTGTGACTGTGGTTGCGACTGTGGTTGGGCGCATCCACAGCGCTGGCCAACCACTGCTCGCCACGCTTGGTGGTGCTGGTGGTGCGACGTGTGGTGCTTTCCGTTTCCCTTGGATGGTCGCTGGGCTTGCTGCGTGGCGACTCCAGCGAGGGCTTGCGTGGTGCGGGGCTGCTGCGTGTGGTTGTCTTGGTGGTGTTGGTGGTGCGTCTGCCTGGAGATGCGGCTTGTGGACCTACGGGCTCAAGCTCCTCGACATCCACATCAATCTCGCTGCGCAACCATTGCTCGCCCCGCTTGGTGGTGCTGGTGGTGCGACGTGTGATGCTTTCCGTCTCCTTCGGGTAGTCGCTGGGCTTGCCACGTGGCGATTCCAGCGAGGGCTTGCGTGGTGCAGGGCTGCTGCGTGTGGTTGTCTTGGTGGTGCTGGTGGTGGTGCGACTGCTGGGCACAGTCGGCTGTGGACTGGCACTGTGGGCGGCGGGCGCAGGACCCACCACTTCGACATCCACATCCACATCGCTGAGCACCCACTGCTGCTGGGTTATGTGCTCCCTGCGCTTGGTGGTGCTGGTGGTGCTGTGCTCGGTATCACTTGGCCTGCCACGTGGCTGCTCCAACGAGGGCTTGCGTGGCGCCGGGCTGCTGCGAGTGGGTGAACGTGTGCCGGGCACATTGTGGTGCGTCTGCTGGTTGCGATACGATTTGCGTTCCTCCGTTATGAGCGCGGTGCTGGGACTGGGACTGGCGCGTGGCTTGCTGCCATTGGGAATGGCCTTGGGCGTGGCCGGCTTACGCTGGCCGAAGACCGACGGACGATTGAGAATGTCCTTCTGTCGCTTCAGCTCGATGGCTGTGGTGTGGTGCTTGGACATAGGCAAGAGTTCGTCATTCGATTCGAAGGGCTCCTCGGGCTGCTCGGAGTCCAAGTCGGAGGCCTGCTCCGGCTCCGATTCCTGGTCGAGTTCCGGCTCGCTCTGGCGCGAAATGTGACGCTCAATGTTGGCCACCAGCCGGGGCGACTTCTGTGGTGCGCTGGGCGCCAGCTTCTCGGCGGTGTCGATGAACTTGTGCACCTTCTGCGAGACGCTCAGCGTGCAATCGTCCTGGCGCAGCTCCTCGTCGATATCCTCGAAGCTGGGCCGTTCGATTTCGCGCGTGGGCGTGGTCAGTGGGTGCTTGGTAATGTTCTCGGCGGTCTTCAGGAAGCGATCCACCTTCTGGTCAATGCTCAGCAGGCACTCATCGCTGGCCGAGACCTTGGCATGCTCATCGAACTGGCGGCTAAACGGTGTCGAGGATTTCGGCTGTTTCACCTGCTCCGCGGTGTGGGTGAACTTGGAGACCTTCTCGTGTACGCTCAACAGGCACTCGTCGACATCGATGCCCGGCTGAGCATTGCTGGGCGTGGTATAGTCCAAGCTCTTGGGCGCCTCCACGGTGGGATTGTCATGGATGTCCGCCTCGATGCCGTTGGGATTGCGCAGCTCGGAGATCTGGCAGCCCACATAGGC
Organism: Drosophila colorata; assembly: GCA_035041545.1. Classification (NCBI taxonomy): domain Eukaryota; kingdom Metazoa; phylum Arthropoda; class Insecta; order Diptera; family Drosophilidae; genus Drosophila; species Drosophila colorata. The sequence continues at coordinate 7,797,191 of JAWNLD010000490.1, read as the reverse complement.
GTTGGCCTCCTCCTCGAAGATGGGTATGTTGGTGACGATCGGTTTCTTGCGCGGCTCATCGTCCGGCTCCTGCACAACGTCCGGATAACGCGGCTTGCCCGTCTCCTGCTCGGCGGGCACCGGTGTGGGCACAATGCGATCCGGCGAGGGTTCCCGCGAGCTCTTTGCATGCTGTATATCAATGATGACGTTCTCCATGTCCTCGCTATTGATCAGCTGCTCGCTCAGATTGATGGTCTTTGTGGTGAAGCATTTGCTGGGGCGAGTGCGTTCGGCGGGACGCTGTGCGGAGCTGGGATTCAGGGTGCTCATCTCGGGCGTCGTCTTCGGCTTTCCGTTGACCACCTTGATGACATTCTCGCTGGTGGAGCGCGTCACCTTGTCCTTGTCGCGACGCGTGACACGCGGCACCGGCGCCGATTCTTTGCGCTCGGTGACCGGCAGCTTGCGTGCCGGACTGGTCAAGACCTTGGGCGTCACCTTGCGCTCGGTCTTGGGCGAGGGCGTCTTGGGCGACGTATGATCTATGATGATCTCCGTGTGCACGGATATGTTGCTCGAGCGACGACGCTCGCTGGGAATACGCGAGGGACTCGTATCCGGCGAGGAGGACTCTCCGTCCACGTCATCCGTTTGGGGCTTCTGTTTGCGTGGCGACGAGCGCAGGCGATCCTTGATGTTGGGTGAGCTATTGTTGGGTTCGCTGGGTTTTCTATCTTTTGGATTGGTGTTGCGAGAACTGGTGGTTGTTGTTGTGGTGGTGCGAGTTTCCTCCACGAGACTATCCCGTTTCGCAGGCTCACGTCTTGGCAGCGACTCCTTGCGTGGACTCTTGACGGTCCTGGGCTGTGTTTCCTTCAACGGCTGCCTGTTGGTGGTGCTACTGGTAGTGGTGGTGGTGGTGCTGCTCTTTGTGGTGCGCGAGTTGCGTCGCTCCGTTTCGGTTTTGGTGCTTGACGGCTTCCTGGACTCGGGCTGCTTGGGATGTGACTCTTCTGGCTCACTATCGAGGGGTTGCTTCTTCGTCTTCGGTCCAGCCGTGGGTCCACTAGGTCTTTGGGTCTTGCTGGTCTTCTCCACCACGGTTTTGCCATTGCAATCGATAATCTTTTCGGTCACAAAATGCGTCGTTTCCGTTTGGGTCCTAGGTTCTTTGCGTGTAGGAGACGGCGACTTGGAAGGACGCTTCGATATGACCACAGTTGTCTCCTCCGTTATGTACTCGGCATCGTCCTTGGGCTGCTTACCGGGTGTAGGACGTGGCTCCTTAACATCCTTTGGCTGCCTACCTGTTTCAGGACGCGGCAAATGCCCATCCTTTGTTGGCTTACCAGCTATGGGACGTGGCTTTCTTTCGTCCTTAGGCTGCTTACCCGTTGCAGGATGCAGTTCATCCTCTGGGTAGGGCAAGTACTCTTTGCGAGTTGGTGATGGCGACTTGGAAGGCCGCTTAGCAATGACAATGGTCGTCTCTTCATTCACTTTTATAAAGTCGACGTCCTTCGAATAATATTTATGTACCGGACGTGGCTCCAAGTCAGCCTTCGGCTCTTTGCCGTTCAATGGCCGTGGTGCTTCATTATCCTTCGGCTGTTTGCCGAACACTGGAAGTGGTTCCTCCTGATCCTCAGAATAAGGCAAAGGCTCTTTGCGAGTGGGTGAAGGCGACTTGGTAGCGGGCGTCTTGGACGAACGCTTTGTTGTGATTGTTGTTGTCTCTTCTTCCAAATTGATGAACTCCGTATCGTCCTTGGGGTGCTTTTTAGGTGCAGGACGTTGTGGTCCGTCATCCTTGTGCTGCTTACCGGTTTTAGGACGAGGCTCTACCTCATCTTCTGAGTAAGGCAGAGGAGAACTGCGAGTGGGTGACGGCGACTTGGTAACGGGCGACTTAGACGAACGCTTTGTTGTGATTGTTGTTGTCTCCTCTTCCAAATTGATGAGCTCCGTATCGTCCTTGGGGTGCTTTTTAGGTGCAGGACGTTGTGGTCCGTCATCCTTAGGCTGCTTACCGGTTTTAGGACGAGGCTCTACCTCATCTTCTGAGTAAGGCGAAGGCTCTTTACGAGTGGGTGAAGGCGACTTGGGCGACTTCGAAGTATGTTTCGTTGTGATCGTTGTCGTCTCTTCTTCCACATTTGTAAACTCTGTGTCGTCTCTTGGGTGCTTGCTATAAGGACGTTGTGGCTTCCCATCCTTGGGCTGTTTACCAGTTTTACGTGGTTCCACCTCATCCCCAGGCTGTCTTCCAGTTGTCGGACGCGGCTCTACCTCATCTTTTGGCCAACTACCACCTGTGGGACGCGGTTTTACCTCATCCGTGGGCCAGCTACTAGTTGTACGTGGCTCGACTTCCTCCTCAGAGTGAGGTAGAGGCCCTTTTCGTGTGGGTGAAGGCGACTTGGTTGCGGGCGACTTGGACGAACGCGTTGTTGTAATTGTTGTCGTCTCTTCTTCTAGATTTATGAACTCCGTATCGTCCTCTAGATACTTGTCAGATAATGGACGTTCTGGTCGCTCATCTTTAGGGTGCTTTGGACGTGGCTTAACCTCATCGTCAGGCTGTCTTCTAGCTGTCGGACGTGGCTCTTCACCATCCCGTGGCCAGCTACCAGTTGTAGGACGTGGCTTTACCGCGTCTTTAGGCTGTCTACCAGCTGCAGGACGTGGTTCGTCCTCATCCTCAGAGTATGGCAAAGGGTCTTTGCGAGTGGGCAAAGGTGACTTGGTCGAACGCTCAGTTGTATTTGTTGTCGTCTCTTCTTCTACATTTATAAGCTCTGCGTCGTCCTTGGGGTGCTTAGGCCCTTCAGGCCACCTATCGGTTGTAGTACGTGGCTCTACCTTATCTTTGGGCTGTTTACCAGCCTTTGGGCGTGGTACGCCCTCATCCACTTGGCTTCCCACCGGCTTGGGCGTCTTTTTAGCTGTCGTTTTCTCAGTGCTGACGATCGTTTCGATTTCCTCCGACTCTGTGACATCCACCGTCAAATCGCTGCGTTGGGGCAACTGATTTTCCGGCTCTGATAGAGGTTCCTCGACTTTGATAACGGGCTGTGTGCGTATGACGTACGGCCTGTCATCTTCATCATCATCGTCGGGGCAATCCTCGATCTTGAACTCAAAGGTTTCTGTCTCTTTTACCACCGTTGTTGTTTCCTGTTCTTCTGTGTCATCATCGTCAACATCATCTTGAGGTTTTGGGCTGTAGTTGCCCTGGGTATCGCCATCCTCCTCCATGCCCAAGATCTTGCGGCAACGATCCTCAAAGGTCTCGCGACGTGTCAGACCCTTCTTGCGGAAGGTGGGTTTCTGATCTTCTTCCGGCTCTGGACTCTTCGATATGAAACCACCATCGGGTGTTTCGGATGTCTCGGGAGTCTTGCGAGTAGTCGGCTTATCGGTTGCCCTATCGATCATATCCTTGTCTTGGGGTCCTGCCTTTTTGGGCAACTGGGAATCAGGATTTTTCGGTTGCTCATCAAACAGATCTTGGGGCTTGCGAGTCTGAGGGTGGCGTTCGTTCGCTATGAATTCTTCGTTAAAATTTTTCGTTGTGTTGGTCACGCGTTGGGTTACGGTGCTCCTTAAGAGCGCATCCTCTCTGAATTGAGAGGGTTGCTGCTTGTCAGAACTAGGCTGACGTAAGTCCCTGGGCTTTTCGTAACTTGGATGTGGCTCATCTGTGGGTTTGCTTGGAGCCGAGCCTGGCAACTGTCTTTCAGGACTTTGATGTGGCTTATCGTTTAGTTTGCTTGGAGTGGGCTCTGAACGTGGCTCATTTCCCTGACGGGGCAGCTCTTTAGGCTTTGTTGAGCTTGGCAGTTGCTTTTCAGGGCTTCCATGACGTGGCGAATCCCTGGGAGCTGATGAAGGTAGTTGATTTTCGGGACTCCAACGTGGCGAATCCCGGGGTCTAGAGGGAGCTGTACCAGCTAGCTGCTTTTCGGGGCTACTGGGACGTGACGAATCCTTGGGTTTCGAGGGTAGCTGATTATCGGCGGTCCAGCGTGGCGACTCCTTGGGTTTTGATGGAACCGTTGATGGTAAATCCTGCACAGGACTCTGACGTGGCTGTTTATCGGGGCTACCAGCACGTGGGGTTTCCTTGGGCAGAGATGCTGGTAGCTTCTCGGGGCTACTGGCACGTGGCGATTGCTTGGTTTTCGAGGGTAACTGCTTTTCGGGACTCTGGCGAGGCGACTCTTTGGGCCTCGCAGGAAATGCCGCTGGTATCTTCTCCTGAATGTGACGTGGCACCTCCCTGGGCTTATCATTACCTTTTGGCTGACGCTGCCTAACCTCCAAGCTGCTCTCATCGATGACAATCTGATCATCGATGTGGGCCACATGGTCCGGCGAAAACTCACGCTCCACAGGCGTCTCAAACGTGGTCTCCCGCTGCAGCTGACGTCGCTCAATGCTGGGCGACTTGGAGCTGCGCCGGGCCGGAGTTGGCTCATCGTCATCATCGTGGGGCATGACAGTGCTGTGATGGGGTGTGCGTTTAGGTGCATCGCTGCTGGGTCTGGGTGCATGAGGTCGGCTCTTGTTGGGCGTGGCTGCTGCTGGGGGTGGATTCAAGGCATAAGCTAACGGGCCGCGCTCTACGACAATTGGTTCGTGTGCGTGTTTTGTGCTCAAAACGCTACGTTAATAGAGTATTAGTGACGACTACAACAACAGCTACGCGGAGTACAGGAAAAACTCCTGGGATTCCCTTTGTTTTGTTTATTGTTTTTTTATGTTGTTTTATTTAATTTTTTTTTTGGGCAGGGTTAATTGCTCTACGGGGTTAGAGAGGCAAAGTTGTAGCAGGTAGGCAGGCAGGCGGGTTAAGTCAGGCAGGCAGGCGGTAGTTCTTATATTTATGCAGTTAATATGCGCGCCCCAAAAAAAATTGTTAACCGTTAGTTGGCAAACTAATTACTTGGTCTAAGCCCACCCAAAAAACTTTGTGTACAGCGTGTGTGTGGTGTGTGTGTATTTGTTGTGTTTGTGTGTGTGTGTGTGTGTGTTTGTGTGTATTTCCATACATAGAACATTTCACATTCGCAGTTTTTTTGTTTTGTTTTTCTTTTGTTGGTATATTGTATAACAGTTTTTATTAGCAAAGTTCCAAAAATAATTGTATAGTATTACGTGTAGTAAAGATAGTTTTCAAAAATCATAGTTTTCGATTATATTAAACGGTATTTGGTTGCAAGTAGAAGAAGAAGGTAGTTGGTTGCTCGGGTGTGTGTGGTGTTTATTTATTTTTTTGTGGATTTTTGTTTTTTGCTTTTTAAGCCTTACCAACGGTTTCAGTACTTGTCACCGCCTTGGCAATGCTGGCCGCCTGCTCGACTGTGGACGCATCCGCGCTCGCATCGGACGGACCCAGCTTGTAGTAGTGTCGTCGCACACAGGGTGGCTCGTGCACGGCGGCGGCGTTGACGTTGCTGGCGCTGGCGCTGGCGCTGGCGGTGGTTGCTTCATTCGAGCTCAGCTTGGTTTTTGTTAACAATTCGTTGTGGTTGTCCTCAGTTGGGGAGTTGTACTGGTTCTGGTTGTTGTTGTTGTTGGTTGTTGTTGTTAGTGTTGTTGTTGTTGTTGTTGTTGCGATGTTGTTGTTGTTAATAGTAGGTGTTGAAGGAGTGGGTGGCAAAGAGAATATATCGGCTGGCTTAGTAGTAGCATACGTATACTGTGATTGGTTATCTGAAGGATACATTCATATACATAGGATTTTCCGAGATAGATAGATATTTGTATGTGTGTATATATAGATATATATATATATATTAGCTTGAGTGTGTTTTGGATGTGAGTGTGTGTGTGTGGGTGTGTGTTGGACTAATTCGTACCTGACACAGTTGGCGTCTCGCTGCTGGGACTAGCTGGAACATTGCGCGTTGTGGGAGTTGTCGGAGTTGTCGAAGTTGTCGGAGTTATTGGAGCTGAAGGAGTTGTGGGCGTTGCGGCTGTGGGAATCGATGGTGCTGTGGGAGTTACGCCTGCGGCTGGCTTATTGCCAATGGTTGTTGCTGTGGTTGTTGTTGTTGTTGTTGTGGTTGTCGTTGCTGTTTTCGGCGTTGCTGGCGACTTGGGCGAACGCTGCGGCATAAGATCGATTGTTTCGTTAGAACCTTGAACGTTACGGGTCTTCACAACAGTTTGTTGCTGCTGCTTGGTAACGACTGTTTTACCCACGCTCTTCGTAGTGGGCACGCCCACGTGGCGTGTCACCGTCGTCGAGCTAATGCGACTGGACTCCGACGGCGCATGGCTATCGTGGGAGCCCTCGCGTCCATCGCGCCTGTACGTCCGGCTCGACGAGATGCTCGAGCGCGGCGTTTGCCGCTGATGCTCCGGCGTTTGGCCGCTGTCGCGGCGCGGATGCGGATGCGGATGCGAATGATGATGGTGGGAGCCGGTCGAGCCGACGCTCTCCGCTGGCGAGCTGCTGCGCAACGAGGCGGCAAAGGCGCGATGCGCGGCATCCACCTCACGCTCCTTCTGCAGCTGGCGACGCGTCGTCGTCGTGGTGCTGCTGGTCGTCGTCTCCGTGCTGTTGCGCGCGGGCGTCCGGCTGCCGGCCGCGACGACGGGCTTCCGGGGCGGCGACTTGCTCAGCGGCGAGCGTGTCGGCGAGCGGGCCGACGGAAAGCCCTGGGTGCCGTAATCCTCACGCGGCTGCGAGCGGCGCGGACTTGCCGGCGGCTGGGCGTGCAGCGGCTGTGGCCGGCGACGCTGCTGCTGCAGCTCCGGCTCCACATCCTGCTCCACCTGCGTCTCAATAATGCGCTCCGACTTGCGGCTGCTCTGGTGCAGCACCTCGGCATCGGGCTGATCGGGCCGTGGGCCGCCACGCACCGACGGAAAGCCGTGCGTGCTGTAATCGTCGACGGGCGCCCGGCGCGGACTAGCCGGCTGCTCCCAGCTGGGCGTGGCCTCCGGCAGAGGGGCGCGCTCTTCGCCGGCCACGTACTCCGTCTCGACGGTGCGCTGCGAGCTGCTGCTCTGCTTCACATTGCGACTCTGCTCGGACTTGAGCACGACGAACTCCTCGGTGGAGGGCCGCTGGCTGGGGAACTCCTGCGTGGGCTTGTTGCCGCGCACCGAGGGAAAGCCGTGCGTGGAGAAATCGCTCGCCGGCTGCCTGGGCGTCTGCGGTGTCGTCGGCCGCTGGCCGGGAAACTCCTGCGTGGGCTTGGTCGACTTCACCGAGGGAAAGCCGTGCGTGCTAAAATCCTGACGTCCCGGCGACGGAGCCTTCAGCGGCTGCGACTGCGGCTGGCCACGATCATCGTACGCCTCAACGGTCTCCGATGTGGTCTCGGTGGAGTAGCGACGACTGGACGACGACTTCTTCACCGTCGAGTAGCTCTCCTGCTTGATCAGCTCCTCGGCCTCCGAGGGACGACGCACCGGCTCCGCATTGTCCACGACATCGCGTGTCTGGGTCTGGTGGTGCACATCCTGCGTGCGTCGCTGGCTGCTGTTCACCTGTGCCTGATTGTGGGTCTGGCTCTGGCTCTGGGTCTGACGCACTGCGTCCGCTGTGGGATGCACCTGCTCGGTCTCGTAGCGCTTGTTCTTCACTATGGTGCCGTCGGGCAGTCGCTTCACGGTGGTAATCATCTTGACGTTGGGCTTCGGATACTCGACGGTATTCGAGATGATCTCACCCGGCTGCGACATCAGGTGCTGCACGTGGCGCTGATACTCGGGCGAGGCCTTGTCCATGTCCACGTAGCGTTTGTTCTCCTCGTAATGCTGCTGCGTCTCCACGTTGCGGGTGCTCTTCGACTGCTCCCGGCTCTCCGAGTAGCGTTCCTCGCGTTGCTGTTGTTGTTGTTGTTGTTGCTGTTGCAGGCGCTGCTCCTGGAATCGTTGCTCCTGCACACGCTGCTCCTCGCGCTCACGCACCTCCTGCTGCTGCTGCTGCTGCTGCTGCTGCTGCTCACGCTGCTGACGACTTGTCGCCTGGCTGTCCAGCAGATAGCGCGGCTGAGCCGCATCGTCCTCGCCATATTCCACCGTCGAGGAGGAGGAGACAAACTTCGACGTCGACGAGGAGGTGGTGGAGCTCATCTTCATCTCGGTGCGTCCGCCGTTGCTCTCGTCGCCGAAGACGACCTTCTCCTGCAGATGCGTATTGGAGCTCTCCGCCGCCTGCTTCACGTAGTTCTTGTCGTCGCCCTGGTGCGAGGCGCTCGAGCGCTGCTCGTTGCGACCTTTGAACTCGGCAATGCCGCCACCATTCAGCTTCTCAACACCTGTCGCATGGATGGTTCGTGGTGGTGGTAATAAGAATTGGTAGTAGGTTTGGTGGTTTGGTGGTTTGGTGGTTGGGTGGTTGGTTGGTTGGTTGGTTGGTTGGTTGGTCACGGCACAGAGACATACAAACAAACAGAGTAGGAGTTACACACAGATTTCAACACAAACTAGTTAGCTCTAGTCGAGAGTGCCCGACCAGCCAGTTACCCTGTACCCAGCTGAGCAACATCTATTTTTTTATTAGTTGTCAACTTACTGTATTGACACACAAATACACTTGCATACTTAAGCGAAACACTTTGGTTTTCACATTTTTGACTATCACAATTATTTCATTTTTTTAATAATTTCTTTTTTTCAAATTTGCAGAATAATTTTTGTATGAATCCTAATAGTTTTTAGGAAAATTAAATGTTAAATATGCTTCTTAAGTGTTTGTCATAAAATAAGCTAAATGCCAAATATATTGCCTTTAATTTCCTGAATCTGAGCGATATACTCAAAAAGCTTAGGGTAAATATCGATACTAATCGATTTCGAGTATATAAAAGGAGCTAGCAAAATAACAGCAAAATTTTTGTTCTGAATGATATACGAAATTTATATATATGTATATATATATATATACATAGATTCGTTTATATAGACAGACAAATGGACATGACTTAATCGAAACAGTTAATCGTGCTGATCAGAAATTTATATATAATTATACATTTTTTTATACACAAAATATTATTTTTTTCTGGAGGCTCTATAGTCTCTGTAGATGTATGGCTATCCTGTCTGTTACATAAAGTTGCACAGCTGCAAGATACCCTCTTTTTATAAAATGCCCTTTCAAGGGGTACAGGGTATATGAAATGAAACCACATCGAGACTTACCATCTGTTTTGGCCAACGTCTCGGTGCGATAGGCGCGTCCGTCGGGACTGACCTCCGACGAGGTCTGCACATCCCAGCCGGTGGAATTCGGCTGGGTGAGGCTCATCGAATGGAACTTGAGCTCGTGCGTGGGACTCATCGAGTCGCGCACCTCCTTCGACTTGAGGCTCTGGAAGTTCTGGTCCAGCAGCGCATCGCCGTGGCTGGTGGCCAGCGGGTCCTTGCCGTAGCCGGACAGGGTGTTGCCATTCGGTTCGGACATTGCAAATGCCAAACTACTATCCGGTTCGTGCCTATAGAGGTTCCTCAGACGCGACTCGCGCAGCTTGTAGAGATGCGAGCGGATTTGCTTTTTGCGTTCGCTATCCTCCGATTGCTGCCACTGCAAAACAAAAAATACAACAAAAAATAGAGTTACAAAAAATAAGAAAGACATTTGATTACAGTTAATAAATGCGAAGACATTGCAACGTCCTTGGGCTAATTGAGCCCGGCTCGAGAGCCGCTCGGAGCCCACGCGCGAGCGCGTTCAGCTGAAACGCGCCTTTTATGGACGCGATTGACGCCTCGCACTGGTCGCCAATTAGCCGACAGCAGACACAAATAAAGCAGCAACAACTACAACAACAAGTTGACTTGGGGCTGAGCGGGAGATTGGTTGGAGCCGAGTCTGAGAACTGAGTCAGCAACTGTTCCACATCCAATGCCTTATAAATGTGATCTACGAGCACGAGAGTCTATTTAAAGCAGCACGTACACTCAGCGAAAATACCAAGAACTTTGTGCGTGAATCAAGTACACTGAGCGAATGAAATAAACAAGAGTTTTGTTCTTAAACCAAGATCAAGCGTTGTCAAAATCAAGTTTTTGGTCAAAATTTCGTGGCTCGAATACAAAAAAAAAAAAACTTTTTTGTTATCCATGAATTTTGGGCATCAAACAAATTCAAATTAAGTGCACTCAGAAAAATACACTAAGAAAAAGCCAATAATTTTGTACTTAACTAAAGTACACCCACAGAAAAAAAAAACAATTTTCTCCTAAAGTACAAGTGTTTAAATATAGCCAAGATGAAACTTTTTTAAGTTTTGTGGTACAATTCCTATTTTAAGAACATTTTTTTAATCCCAACCTATATCAAATATAGCCAAGATGAAATTTTTTAAGTTTTGTGGTACAATTCCTATTTTAAGAACATTTTTTTTAATCCCAACCTATATCAAATATAAAATGTTCTTATCCTTACTAACAAACTTCATCGGATATAGCTCGAAATCAACTTTAAAAAAGATTTTACCTATTTGCAATCACTAAAAGTTATATATTAAACAGATTTCGAAATCATCAGTTGGCTATATGAGGAATTTGGTAAGCATAGCTCAACTAGATGGTTAAGTTCGGATCGTTAGTCACTTGTCAAACTTATAATGCAATCAATTTTGCGCCACTTTATGCAATTGTGAACGAAAGTCATACGAAATTGCTGAAAATATTAAATTATAGCGCCAATTATTGAGCATTTTATCGCCCGGCTATCAGCTGATTGTTCGGTTTGTGTCTTGGCCTTTCATACTTGGTTCTGGTTATCAGAAACAGAAACTGAGACGCGCATTTGATGACGCTTCGTTTATAAATAAAAATAAAAAAAAGAATAGAGAAAAAACAGAAACAAAAATTATAAAAATTGTGCTGACCGATAAGTGGACAAGTCCTCTTCTGACGGTACTTGGCAGTTGGTGCCATTGATATACATGACATTCAAAATTTGTCAACACATTTTAAATCTTACACTCTGCTCAAAATGTGAACAAGAGTATATTGGTTTTATGCAATGTCAGATATTATGTTAATATATTTTGGCCACGCCTAATAAAGGCTCGTGTCAAAATTTGAACAGGTGGGCTTCTAATGAAAATTAAGAAGAGAAATAAAATATTATGTAAGTTTATTAATTAACCAAAATTAAAAAGAACAAACGTTGACACCGACTTTTTTCAGAATCACAGTTTGACAGTCACAGAATTTGGGGCTTATATTCTTAGAGACAACGGCCCAATAATGAAAAAACTCTTCTCGATCTACTTTTAGGCTCTTTTCACACCGTGAACAGAGTATTGCGCAGTGGAGTGCCACGTTCCACGATTGTTTTGAACTAATAACCGACAGGTTTGTGAAGGTTTTATATTCTAAATTTGCGGGCTGGCGGGTTTGGCGGGACGCTCATCAAAACGTTGGCAAACAAATTTGTTAGTGGAGTTGTTTGTGTGCGGTGATATCACCGGCAACCACCAACACCAGAGCGAAAATCGAAAGCGGAAAACATGGCAAATAACACATGTATTAACAACAATAGAGGCCAACAACAAAAAGCTGGCGAAAAATGCTTTGTTAACTGTTTTAAATTTAGATGCTTATAAACAAGACCGCAGCTATCTAAGAAACTTCAGTCAAGAAGTTCTCGAATATACAATAATATATAAACATTAATATATCAGACGATCATAAATCATATTTACATTAAGTAATTAATAATGCTATAATTCAAGGTAAGGTCAACGGGTTTCCATTGGAATACGAAGTGCATACGATTCCATTTCCATAGTATTTCCTTTCCTTGATTGTCACAAGAGATTTCCAGTGAAAACAACTACAAATATTTCCAGTACATTTCCAGGTCTAGTAGCTTTCTTATTTTCTTATTGTTCAAAATATTCTTAATCGAATTACTATTAGAAAGATTTCCAGTGAAAACTAAGGCATATTAAATGTGAAATGTAAAATTTTAATTCAAATAAATACTATGTACAAAGTTTTAGGATGAAGTTGAAACAGCTGCATATTTTGGGCTTATTATTATCATTAAAAATCAACGTATTTAAGAATTGCGATAAGATCGATAACTTTAACAGTCGATGTCAATTTTGTTGACACACAATTTAATGCTGCCAGATGGTCAATGAATTGAAGTCTGACAACAAGCTTCTTCTAACTTCTCATTGAAAAATTTGGCAATTAGATAAACTAATAGCTAAATTTGGACAATTAACAACAGCAGAAAATAAACCAACTATAATATCAAGTTAAAATAACAGTTTAAAAAAAGTGCAAAACAAGTTAGTGTGAGCATTGACTTTGGCTAACAATAATTTGACAGTGCGTTAAAGTAAGCGTTAACTTTGACATATGCAACTGAGTTCGAATGAGAATAAACAAATGACAATTAACAAAAAACCGAATTGAATAGCAAGTTAAAGTAACTATATACTTTGACAGTCACATGTGCAAGTGAATGCAAATGACAAAAATTCCGATAATGAGCGCCCTGTGGAAGCCATTGCTAATACCTGAACTCATTTTTCAAAGCAAAAGCTCGATTCTATTTTTGGATGGGTTTTTACACCCATTATTCAGTTGTCGCTCCAAAAGGAAGCAGCTCAGAGAAATCGCATCAGACTTTCACTCAAAATCGAGTCCAAAAAATAAAATTTAGAAGAAATAAAATTGAAGGAAAAGAAATAAATCTTTAGAAGATGCTGCTAGAGCGGGGCTTGAGGCAGCCTAGGGAAGTGCAACAAGAAGAAGGTTTTGCCCAGGAACTGGTCGCGTGGCAGTCAACGGCGACAGCGACAGCGACGTCGACGTCGGCGTCGATGCCAGCGTCTAGACTGGAGAGCAGCAGCGCGTCTTGAAGCGCCGCCTCGTCAAGCGACGTTGCCAAATGACGTAATTTCTAAAAAGTGGCCCGTGATAACCAGTTGAAGTCGCCGTCGCACCTCCGCTGCCAGCGGCAACCTGTTGACGCCGACGCCGACTGCAGCCGCCTTCACTCAGCCCCGCTGCTCCGCCTAGCTCGCCGTCTCCTGCCGCTGTTGATGATGACGTGACGTGCGAGATTTTGTTGATGCGAGACTGCCGCGAATGCTGATAAATTATTATTTTTGTTTTTTCTTTTTTTTTTTAAATTTTATTAAAGTTTTTTTTGCCGTTCAGTTTGTGAGCTGTCGTGTCAGCTTTGGAGGTCAGCCGTGTTTTGTATATTTCGTCTATGCATATAATTGTTGCTGTTCATTTTTGCCAAAAAAAAAAAAAAAAAATAAACAAAAAAAGAAAATCTCTCTGCTATTGAAATTAAAATTTATTAAAATTTAATTGAGTCAAATCGGCGAACGAATGTCGCAAAACATGAACACGAACATGCTAAAGACAGCAAGGAAGTGAATGCTGCTCAGCTGGGGTGGGGGTGCTGCAAAGGGGGCTGAGGTAGCGGAGGGGATTTATTTATTTTTGGCAATTTGTAAAATGAGCTTGCAAAATAGTTTTTCGCAATTACTTCGCCAACAACAGTCGCATTTTAAACTCTTCTATTGTTGAATTCGTAAACGTTTTACAACCTGTAGCGCTTTTTCATCATTGTCTTTGCATATTAATATTCTTAAGCGTTTCACGCTGGCTGCATAAAGACATTTGGTAAGTATAAAGCGAAATATTTATTGTCTCTGTAGAGATTTCTCTGTGCTAATGAGTTTTCATTTTCGTCACATTCGTAAACGTTTCACTGGCTGCTATATTATTACCAATATGCGTTCCCCTTTCTCTCTCTGCCACTTTACCTATATTTTCCTGTAATATATTTTGTGAGTTGCTGCTTTGTTGGTTTCTTTATCGTTTTACTGGCTGCATGCTAACTCTCTCTCTATCTGCCTCTCGCACATTCTCTTTCCATCGTTTATTCCAATGATATTTTGATATAATATAAGCCCATTTCTGTTAAGAAGGTTTCGTATTCAGGTGCATTCATTCTTGATAATGATTCGATAAGACTCTTGAGCTTATCAGCTTGGCCAAGAATGCAAACGATATGATATGAAAGGCCACAGCATGTTGACGATGCGTGCGTTCGGTTGATCAATTGCAGCGCCACCTGTCGACGGCGACACGCACCAGTGCGCCATCTGGCAGCGGACAAGTGCCATCTGGCATTTGGCATTTGGCATCTGCCATTTGCCATTTGACATTGGCAATCAGTTCAATTCGTTGGGGAAATTGTTTGCACTTTGCTGTTAATTGCCCGTCTTGGCTCATTTCTGTTCTGCTTGCTGCTGCTGCTGCTGCTGCTGCTTTTTGGCGTCAGTCGTTATTTATAACTATTTCAATTCCATTTCAATTCGGTTGCATGCATATTTAAGTGGGCGACCTAATTGCGAGCCGAGAATCGCGATTCGCCAATTCGCCGCTGAGAGCGAATTGTGTCATTTCCAACATGCTCAACCTGGCTGGCAGCGACGCCGGCAGCGACGCGACGCAACATTGTTGCTGGTTTTTTAAAATGCTTTTATCGCACCTGCGAAGCCGAAACCGAAATGGAAATTATTTCAAACTGCGCATGTTTATTTTTTATAAATATACCCTGTATGCCCAGGAATTAATAACTAGCGTATTTCGAAATTTCGAAACTTTACAATTTTCAAGACAGCAAATTTGTGCATCAATTTTAATACAACTTTAAATATTTCTAAAGTTAAAGTTAAGTTCCTCACTTTTCAGCTCAATTGAAAAATAAACATAAAAGTTATTTAAAAGTCAAAAGTCAGCTAAAATAAAAGACTTAAAAAAAGGGAAAATAAAATAAAATACTTAAAACTGTATATGGAAAGAATATTTTTGTACTCAAATATATTTCTAGATATTTGATGAGAACACACAAATTCTCAGCTAAACGGCTTAAAGGGTATCTTCCAGTGACACACGTTCTTCTAGAACATTTTTGACTTGTTTATGTCATTATTTGCTTGGCTACGGCTTGAACTCAAGTTAATTTCTGCTTGTTTTCAGTTTCAGCTGTTTTCATTCTGTTTTTGTTTTCTTTCTCATTTTTTCTTATTTGGGATATGACATTGCCCAGGTGAATAAAACATGCGGCGTCTGTTCTTGAAATTTGGAGCGCTTTCGAGGCCTCCACCCCGTGCATATTAATCACATACATGCTCTCATGCCACACATATGTACATATGTACCACTATGTATGCGTAGCTCACAAGCGACTCCAAGACAAAGTCAAAGATAATCTCTTTTTGGAAATGGGAGTTGTGTTTTCGTGTGGGAAACTTGGTCGCGTTGATCGATCGCAGCTCAAGTCGCAGTTGTCACCAGCTTCGACATTCACAATGCAACATGGCTCCATTTTGGTCACCTGCGACAAGTCGTTGTCGAAAATGGTGGAAAGCCCCCATTCAAATCATGTTTCACACGCTCAACAATTCAATAATATTTTGGAGTTTTCTATTTCAAAATTAAACCTTTGCAAAACTGAAACGTTTCGAACTATTTTTTTTTTATAAAAAATCCAAACATTTTATATTTCTATTTAAAATTATATAAATTTATATAAGATTTTATAAAAATGTTGAATTCAAAAATGTAAGAAATATTTAAGATAATTTCAGGCAACAAAATATTTCTTTTATTTTTTTAATCCTATCCAATCCAATCGGTTTTATGTCAAAACGTTTTTTTTATTTTTAGTTTAAATATTTTCAAAAATTTGATGGAACTAAAATGGTATTTTATATTTTTTGAATATAAGAAGAAAGCTAAAGCTTGTGGCATATTTATTGTTAGTGAAGCAAATATAAAAAGATTTCATAACTCAATTTATAAATTCTCAAATATAAATTCTACTAGACTTTTCTTAGGAGGAAAAACTGAACTTAAGCACTTTTTCTTGTAATAAACTTACAAGTTTAAGCTATAATTCACATAGCTAATGAACACTTGACTGTTATTTTATGCACACTTAACTTAATTTTCAACATAACATAACATAACTGTACTGATCGCCACAAATAAACTAACTGACACAACGAATAACAGTTCGCTGATCATGACGATCGCAACGAATTAACTTGATCGGTTTGTGATCGATGCATATAAAATGACCGGAAATCTAAATATCGTGTATAACGAAAAAAAAAAAAAAACAGTTGCTCAGCTCTGAAAGTTGAATTTTTTATGGTGGGTGCAATAATTACAAAAAACTGATCGAGAGGGAAACTCTTAGATGATCTAATTTATTCTTAAGCCCTAGAGCTAACAATTAGCCGATTTAGATACATATATACATATATATTGTTTGTTGCTTTATCTAAATTTCTTTCTGGCTATGATCGTAAGGCGGCGAACAAGGCCAACTGCCTGAGCCGCTGGAAACAGGTTTCACTGTAATTAGATTCATTTAGAGATTAGCATACGGCCTGCTAGAACAAAATATACCCCCCTTGCACTCTAACCTTAACTATATAGTGGCTAGTTGAAGATCTTGATAAAAAACGATGACACGATCGCTCATATTTATATAGCTCTACGAAGTCGCCTACCTATTCGTAGTCGTAATCGTATTTCGCGTTGTGCCAGAGATAAGGGCCTTTTGTTTGTTTACAAGCTGGTGGCCGAAATCGCTGACACAGACGCCGGCAGCGACGTCAACAGCGCCGCCGACGTCGCTGACTAACTGAGCGTTATGCAAAAAATAAGTGTATTAAAAAAATACGTCGCCGCCCCGTTAACCAAACAAACTTGCAAATTATTATTATTATTTTGTTTCCAAGTGTGAAAGTTATTAACAAATGCTAAATGTGTGTGAGTGTGTGTTTTAAGATAATATGCCATAAATTTACCTCTCGATAGGTGGGCTCTAATCACAGTGGCTCCTCCCAATGACGGACGCACGCAAAAGATGCCTTTGCTTTTTAGTGGCAGGTAAAAATTGTTGAAATTGTTTTCTTTCAAACTGCGCCCTTTTTATCGAATTTTTGTTCGTTGAGTTGCTTTTGGGTTCGTTGTTTTTGTTTTTCTCTTTTTACTTTTGTTGTTGCACCGGCAAACACACAAACAAACACTTGGCTGGAGGTGTGACTAATCCTGTTGCCGTTGGCTGGTTTCGTGCTTTTGGCTTATGTTCTTTGAGCTCGCAGTGGCGAATAAATCAAAAGTCGCTTCGAATTTTTGGGTTTCTCGCCAAAAAAAAAACAGATATGTACAGTAAAAAATAATAAAAAAAAGAGAATTCTGTGCTGTGCTTTGTTGTTGTTTTGTGTTAATGCTGCTGCTTGTTGAGAGTTGAGTTTCGTTTAAAACCGAGCGTCGGCACGTTGCAATCGATCGAGCACCAAAATCAGACTGAAGTTCGCCCATTCAGAATCAAAGCCGCGTAAAGTGGACGGCCAACCGGCCGAAGCTTAGACAGCAGCCGCAGAAGCAGCAGCAGCGGCAGCGGCAGCAGCAGCGCAGCTGATGACGACAGGGCAGCGCAGTCAGCAGCAAGCTACAAGCAGCAGAGATATGACCGAATACGACAACAACACCGCGAAGATGACAGCGACGACGACGGCGGCGTCGATCGAGGGCTATGCGTGCTTTCAGTCTGTTTGTGTGCGTGTGTGCTTGCGCTGCTGCCTTGACTTGTGTGCTTGTGAGTTGCCCACTATCAGTGCAGCGGCCGCAGTCAACTGCGCTGCCTTTTATGTGTGCAAATGAGAGAAAAACCAAACAAAACAAAAACAGCGGCTTAGCGTCAGGCAGCAGCAGCAACCACAAGGGCAGCGGCAGAATTTTTGCAAAAGCTCTTGACTTTGCGCGATTGAAGACGACGGCGACAACAATAACAATTTGTAACGGCGTGTTTTTCTTGTTTTTGTTGCTGTTTTTGTTGTCTTGGGCTATATTGACTTTTCTATGAAGCTTATGCAAGGCACTTACTGTAAATTGGGAATTTGTTTAATGTGTCTAATTGGAACTTTGAGTTTATTGGAAGTGAGAGTCATAAATGGAGAAGAGTAGCTTTTATATGTATGTATGGGTATATTTCACAATTGCCGCCTTATAGGTTAGGTTCGTATAGCAGTTTCTGTTTGGCGAACGTTTCAAGTTACGTTTAATTTAAAGTTTATTTAATTTCTTGTTAACGTTATAGTCTTTGTTTATGTTTACTTTTTTAGCTACATGTGTATAAGCTTAATGAGTTGTTTAACGTGTTGTTTTAGCAGTAATAAACATAGCAAATGTCTTTGTTTAGAGAGAGGAACCGTGAAATCGAAACACTCAAACTATAGGTTATGTATAAAATTACCCATTAAGTATAATTTTAATTGATTCATGAGCCCAAATAACATAAATATTATTATTTGTAACCAATTTATAGCAATTGCTTACAAATATGAACACCTTTCAGAGCCCAATTGAAATTATGAAATTTCAAGAATTAAATATTGTTCACTTGGAGTTAAAATGTTTTTTATTAAGTATATTGTTAAACATAAAAATGATTGCTTTCAATATTGATTTCAAAACAAATAAAAGAAAATTACCTTCTCTTTGGAAAGGGTATTCAAAGTTCGAATAGCTACAAGCTTGTAAAATACAAATTAATGAGTGAACTCTAATAAAAAGTAACGCTTGCGTACCTAAAATAGTTATTGCCGTCTTTGGTAAGGGCATATAAAGTTCGAGGTGCGCTCGAACAGTCTAATGCTGTTTACCTGTTTAGAGTTGAGTTTTGGCTAATGATGCGACAACTGATTGAGCAAATTTGCGTAAGGCATAGGCAACTCAATAATGATATCGCCAGTGAGATTCCAGCTAATCGATCGTGCCCAAATGGAAAACGTATCCCAATGCACAAAAAAAAGGGAAAAATAAAGAAAAAAAATGTCTGCCCGACAGCGCTGATATGTGCATATATATAATAAAATAATATATGTTACATGTATCGATATGAGTATTACTGCGTATAAATCAGTGGAATGGTATTCGTGTATTGATCATTTTTGGTGGGTGTCATTGTTGCAATTCCCATTCGTAAGCTTTTGTCAACGCGAATCGCCAATGAAGTCAAGACGCCCACGCGAAGATACGAAAAAACCGCAAAGCAGTAATAAAACAACAATAAAGAAACACAAGTAAGAGCGTTGCAGTCGGGTGTAACCGACAGCGCAATACAGTGTAATCATTATTAATCATTAATATTCGTACACCTAAAATGAGTAAAGTACATGATTTCTGACCAAAAATTTAAAAAAAAATTAGTTTCAATAATAAATATATTTTAAATGCAGAAACAATCTAGAGGACAAATTAATAATAATTAATAAAATATCATCAAACATGAAAATCTGCTGAGTTTTAACAAAGATATGGGGTGCTTAAAATATGGGAGCTATGGAGTTGTATGTATAGTTTTTTTTTATTAAATTAATTTTGGCATATTTTTTGACAAAAAATTTGACCACTCAGAGTATGTTATAACATTGTTTTTTATACTATTTATACTTTTGTGACAACCACAAACCCTAACACTTTATCTGACAAACAAACCCGAAATACTCTTTTCACTTCTTGAACGAGTATACAAATTACTCATGCAGACGCTGCGCAGACGTCGTGGCTAGACGCCAGCCGATAGACGATAAACGATAGACGGCCAACGTTAGCCGATAGCCAAGCGCCGATAGACGGCTACGTGACCAGCTCGGCAACGTTTGATGCAGTTTTTGTTCACTTGCTGCATTTGGCCAATTGCCATAGTTGCGGTCGAAACTGGTGGCAACTGTTGCAGTCGCAGACAGCTGGACAGACGGACAAGCAGACAGACGAACAGACAGATATGGCCATAGCGGGTGTCTCTGTGCCAATTTGTGGCTCAGGCTTATTGATTTAATTTGCAGTTAGCGTCAGCAGCGGCATCGGCATCGGCACTAGCAGCAGCAGCAGCAGCAGCGCCGCGGCCCACGCGACTTTGGCTTCAAATCATGGCCGAGAGATTGGTGCAATTGTAAAGCGGCCAACGCGCAAAAGCCTAAAAAAAAATCAACAGACTTAGAGTGCTCTAGAGGGAAGTGCGTCAGCATGACTGTCAGATACCCCGTGACCAGCAACATTCTCTTAGAATCGATAGAATATGCTTTAAAAAACATAACCTCTAAATAGATGTTTATCGATTTCAGGTTAGCGGCCGGTGCTATCGATAACATGAAATAAACTTGGTCTGCTAACTGAATGTTTAGTGATGTATACAAAATGCATATTGCAAATTTGTGTATTTTTCTCCCAGTGTACTTGTGTTGCGTACAAAAGTTATTGGTGTTTTTTTTTGAGTGTAGTTGATTTCAGTATAATAATCTTAGTGTTTTCTCCAGGTGTACCTGATTTACATAGGTGTACTGAATTTCTATAAACATTTTGTTTTATTTTCTCCGAATTCTTGTTTTTCCTGAGTGTACAGTGATTAAGGTATAAAATACTTTTTCTTTGAAATTAAACTTCAAGTTCTTGTTAAATTCCTGAGTCTAATATACCCTATTATTGCACATGACTTGATTTAGGGTATACAAAATTCGCCAAGTGCCAATGGAGCCGAACTCCAGCTCCAACTCCAGCCACGGCTGTGGCGTCATCGTCGCTTCCAAGGAGCTGGGGCCAACTGGATTTGCAGCGACGGTCCGGCGAGCATTCGACGCTGCTCGCAATTGATTCATGGCGGATGAGTCATCCGCGGCCAAACTCGCGTCGAGCCACTTTATCAGGCGGCCCAATTGGTCGCTTCAGCAGAGGAAGAGGGAGAGGGAGAGGGAGTGTAAGAGTGCGGCTCAGACGCAACGCCGCTGTCGCAGTCGCTGCCAGCGTCTGCGCCTGCGCCTGCGTCCGCGCCAGCGTGGGCTGATTAACGTCTGCTGCTATTTTTGTAAAATTTTCGTATTTATTATTGTTATTAATATAGATGTTTCTCTATTGTAGCTGCTCGTACATCATTTGGCCAAGTTAAGCGACAGCGTCATCGTTTTTCCATTGATTTTGTTTGGTTTTTTATTCATTTTTTAACGACTTTTTAACGATAATTGCGCGCTGTCTAAGCCAAGTCAGCAGAAACGGCCCACACAGCCGAGACGACGACAGACGACGACACCAACAGACCCGGCCAAGTCGGTCCGGGCCAGGCCAACCCCATAAATGACCCAATTTGGTCAGCTTGAACTGGGTACTGGGATCGCCAGCGTGAATCTCCCCAGCTCGTTCTCGAATGCGGTCGTCGTCTGTGCTTTAAAGGCAATGGACTGACGCATCCAGCGGCACCGGCAGCCGAGAGAGCCAATGAACTTGCAACAGGTGGCTCAGCATCAGGCAGCAGCAGCAGCAGCAGCAACAACAACATGCCAAGGAATGAGAGGAGATAGACCGGGGAGTAACAGGCAGAGAGTGCCTAAAACAACTACTCAACTGCAAATATTTTAATTAAATATGATAGTCAGAGAAAGAACGTATCAATTTGTACTTAAGGCACACTAAAAAAAACGCCACGAATTTAGCACTTAAATCAGGTACACTGAAATAAAGTATTGACATTTTTTGACCTAAATCAATATAGTTAACTAAATAAAGTTCAACTAAAAAAAACATCGAACTTTTACCTCAAATCAAATACACGCAAAGAAAACAAAGAAGTGTACACTTAAATCAAGCACACTTAGAGAAAAAACTTAAAATAAGTACACCCAGAAAAAAACACTTCAGAATTTGGTACATTAATCAAGTCAACAGTCGCAATTGAATTAGAGAAAAAGAGAAAAAGCATGATTTTGTACTCACATAAATTCGACACATAATGTACCTAAATTAAGTACACTCAGAGCAAAAACCAAGGAATTTGCACTTAAATCTAGTGCAAGTGTGGTCAAAATCCGGACTAGGTGAAAATTATTTTGCATGAGCACAAAATGGTTTTTTTTAAGAACGTTTTTTAAATACCAAAAATACCTAAATATAAGAATCAAGTGCAGTATTTAAACTAAGGCAGGATGAATTAAGAATCAGATAATTTTTGAACAAGATTCAAATTTGGGTTCACGGATGTAGAAATCCAGGTTCACGAACCTCATCTTCAAGACGAGACATCGATTTCAACCGTGAACCAAACCGAAATTTTGTTGTCGTTTCTTAATACGTAAAACAAAATGAAGACTTCTACTTTCAGGACACTCACCATTTTCCTCAGCAATTCCTCGTTTTGTATGGCACCCAAATCGCATTCCAGTTCCATGGCAAAAACAGTTGCAACGTTCGGTGGCGGCTCCTGGCAAAAGGAAAAACCATTCATATGCACAATAAGTAAGTAAAATTAAAATGAAAATGAAAATGTCAGTTGAGCGCGGCAGTTGGCTGCCGCCTGATGATGCAATTCACTTTTTACTACCCTGTACATGTTAAATGTGCGCTTAGTGTATGCTAGAGTTACCCTAAAATCAAAGATGAAAATTATTTTCAATAATGCATACACATATTTTAAATGCAGAAATAATCTAGAGGACAAACCATGACCAAAATATGGACCAAATATGGGAGCTATGGATCCTAAAGCTTAACATGTCAAAACTTTTTTTTTTTAATTTTGGCATGATTTTTTACCCTTAGCATTTATTTATACCCTGATTAAATGTTGCTTTTTTATAATAATTCTGACAATGCATTCAAAATATAAATTTTGCAATTCAAAATTTTTAAAAAAATTGTTTCTAAAATAAGTAAGGGAACGGGTTGGGGGTACATGATTATTTTTAGCAAAACAGTTTTGCAGAATCAATCCAGAGGACAAACCATGACCGAAAATTGAGTATAGGGTATCTCCTAGTCTGTCAGTTGCGATTTGCGGGCACTGTTACTTGTTGCCACTACAAATGCGAATGCATTTTTCATTTTGATTCATTTGATGTTGTTGTTGTTGTTGTTGTTGCGGTTTCTCAAGTCGTACGTACATAGATTCGTTAATATTATTTTCAATTTATCATGATTCCAGTGTGTGTGTGTGTGTGTGTGTGTGTGCGTGTGTGTTTTTAACATTTTTTATTGCACTCCAGCGCGACGACGAGGCGAACCAGATCCCCGCCAAGTCCAAGTCCCCAAGTGCCCCAAAGTCTCCCCAAACGAGTTGTGACATTTCCCCCGTAAATGGTTAAAATGAAACATGGCAAATGACAACACGATGTTGTTGTTCTTGTTGTTGTTGCTGTTGCTGTTGCTGTCGCTGTAGCTGCAATTGTTGCTGCTGCTGCTGCTGTTGCTGTTGTTGTTGCTCATTGGATTGACTGTTGTGATTAGTTGTTGCGCGGCCGCCAGCGACGCATTTGGGTTTCAGTTTTGGTTAAGATCAACGCGATGTTCGGTCAAACGGCAATTGAAATCCACAGCACGTTCTCAGCGACGGGGAGGGCGCGGGGGCGGAGCACGGGAAGGGGGAGGGGCAGCGTCGCGGGGCGAGGCAGTTGGCCGTTCGGCGGCCAAAAGCCAAACAAGTTCAAAACCGCAATTGGGCAAATAGGCTGACGATTGTCAGTCAGACACTCAGTCAGTCAGTCAGTCAGTCAGTTGGCTAAGCAGCAGCCGGAGCCGGACAGCTCAGCAAAATGCACCAACGAAATTGAACTTGAAATTTAAAATGAAGGTGCACGAGAAGAAAGCCCTTTAACAGCAAATAAGACTGAAGGTCAGCGAGCAGGACAGTTATCTATGGGGTGCCGAAGATTAAATACCCTTGCAGGCATGTAACAGATTTCCGCTATAAATCTACAGAAGGTTATATACATATATACTTAGTAGTTCGATGTTGATGATATTTTGGAGAGGGATGCGTCGAATTCCCAAATATGGTTTGGATATCTTTAAAAGCAAAAAAGATTCTTATGCAACCTAAGCCTAACTTTACATATAAGAAAACTGCATCTATCATACATAAAATATGCTTTAGTTAAAAGTATAAGGAAAGCCCTATACAAAATATTCACTTTTTTAAAATATTGAAAACATTTTATGGGCAATTTGAGGACCACGCACATAACAATATAAAGAAAAAGCAAACCAAAGAAATGAATAAAAGAGTTGAAAATCTGCTACGACAGTCCGATCAGATCGAGTTAAATATCTTAGATTATTTGAGACAAAATTTACCAAAACAACCAACTTAGTATCTTTTGAGCGCAAAAGTAATTGAAATATTAACAAATACCAAAAACCAAACATATTGCAATACATATACAATCAATTAGCATAATTATGGCCAATTTAGCTAGCCCACAATTCATTTGTGCTCGTCTCCTAACTCATAAGTCATAGATTTACATATGTTATACCATTTGTAATCTTTCAATTTGATGGACCAAATAGAATTATCGCGCGTCAATGTGAGAATCGCGTAGGCAGGCGCGTGGCCAATGCCCCGACCGAAAAGCGATAAACGATAAATGACAAGCGTGGCGCGCACTCATAAATTTTTGAACGGCCGAAAAAGTGAGCCAATTAAAAAGCGTTTGATTATCATAAAAATGAGACGCACCATTTTGGCCAGAGACGATCGTAAAGAACGCAATATGGCAATGCGACCAACTGGTATTGAAATTCAATTTGACTCGAATCAGTGTTCGCTCGATTTTTGGCCAGCGTGAGTTACATTTGATTTATGCGGAGCAACAAACGGCGCCCACAGCAGCCAAGCAAGCGGCCAGTGCGCGAGACAGAGATGGCGCGATGGGCGCAACAGTGTTGCGTGTAATGCGAGAAACATCGATGTTGATTGATTGATTGGTTGGCCCGCTAGATGGCGCCAAAGATGGCAGCAGGAAAACCGCAAAGCGCTTTAAACTTTGTGGAACTCAATTTGTGTGCAAATGTGAGTGAATGCAGTTGTATGCAATTATATATATATATATACACATGTGTGTGTGTGTGTGTGTGCGTGTGTGTGTGTGCGTGTGCAGTGTTGTCATGCTCACCTGTTGCTGCTGCTTCTTATCAGAGACGTTGTCAACGTCGCGGCTTTTGTAACTGGAGACAAACACAAGTTGTAGACGACAAACAACAACAACAATTTCAAAAGTGCATAAGAAAAGCGCACAAAGTTTATGAAAAGCCGTATGTAAATATTGCAAGTGTATTAGCTGGTTCTACAATACACGGAAAGAGCTAGAATTACGTTCATTTACCAGAAGCGTTCGTGAAGGGGGGGTGGGGGAGGGGGGCGACAGGGGTGCGCGCAAAAAAAAACTGTTTGATTGACTTGCGGTTGCAACAAATAACTGTTTGTTGTTGTTTTTGTTATTGCTGTTGCTGTTGCTGTTGCTTTTGTTGCCGGCACACGCGAATTTACCGTACAAATATATTTTTAGGCTAAGTTCAACGAAAACGAAACTTAAAAAAAAAAATGAACGAATTTTATGTTTTGTTCATAAAAATAAAAAAAAATTAAAACAAAATGTTGCTAAGCAAAATTTGTAAATGTTTTGCTGCAATTGTTTAAAGTTCGTTGTTGTTGTTGTTGTTGTAACTGTTGTTGTTAACTGGGCGAAAGATGCGCACAACCGTTTGGCACGAGCGGAGGCTCTTAACTGATTGCGCTAGCTGCAATTGTTGCTGCATTTAGGCTCGGCTCCGAGCGGAGAGATAGGCGCCAACAGCAGCAGCGGCAGCAGCATCAGCAGAAGCGGGGGCTGGGGCTGGGGAGCTGTGGGCAGCGGTCAACTCCCAGTCCCCAGTCCGGATGTGGTTCGCCTCGTCGCAAATGTCGCTGCCAGCATGTGTGCGTGTGTGTGTGTGAGTGTGTGTGTGTAGTTGTCACAAGGAATGAATAACTACCACAACAATACAATCCACAAATCAGACATAACCTTCAATCCAGTGACAGCACTTGAACCTAACCTGTTTGCAGGCACTGCTACAAGGACTTTTTTTTATTTAATTTTTTCTGCTCGTTATATAACTCAAATTCAGTTTAATTGTGAAGCCTGTTCAACATAATAGAGTAGATATCATGCATCGGGCTCGCGTTCAGGTTCGTCTGATTGCTGGTGCAACTGGTTCGGTTCAAGATTCGGTTCAAAATTTTTGAAATATTGGAATTTCGGATTAAATTTTCCGTTTCCTCCAAATTTATTGACAAATATCTTTTAATACAATTTTAAGATTTTAAAAAAGTTGCAACTGTTTTCCACCAATTTTCCACACTTGCGAGTGGAATTTCTCAAAACCGTTCGTCGTACTGTGCGCCCACACCTCAATATTTAACTACAGTCAAACACACAGCTTGCTAGCTCTAACCGCTTGGGCTGTGCACAGAACATCAATCAGTCAGTCAGTCAATCATTCAGTCTGGAAAGGGATTCCATAAGAGAACTTAACTGCCACGATTTGTGTCACAACCTCTTATAATCTTACTAACACGCTAAATAAATTGAAGCAGGAACATCGATACTAATCGATTTTTGGCTAATAGTAAAACAATGATAAAATTGTTCTACAGTAATACAGTAATATGAGAGTAGCTATAATCAAAAGTTGAAGTTTTTAGTTTTCATAAGCTCTGAGATCTTAGACAGTTTACACAGACTATTAATGCTGATCAGGAATATATATGCTATAAAGTTTCACCTGTTACATACATTTGCACAACTACTGTATACCCCTTGCATAACCCAATTTCAATGCCTACAGGGTATACTAAAAAATACTACATTACATTAAAACCTTTTTTTTATTTTTAACAGTTCCTCGACTAGATGAGCCGCCCCTTGGATCGACTTTTAAATGTTCTTTGTGTAGCGACGGCGACGACGACGTGGATAATGCATAACATTCGCCTCCAGCTGGAGCTCGTCGGCGCTCGTCGAGGTGGACAGCGGGACCTCGTAGCTGGAGCTGCTGTCGCTCTCATCGCTCTCACCGCTGGCATCGCTGACGTCGCTGACATCGCTGACATCGCTCTCATCCGTTGTCACCGGCGATGGCCATTCCGAGTCGACGATTTTCGAACCAGCTGCCTCCGAGATCGCCATCCCATCCAGCCCGAGATCGGACTGGTCCTTCACGTACTCTTTGGCAGCGAGTCCCTCGCCATCGTCCTCCGGTATTGGCGGCAATGTGTCCGGCATCTTGAACGATTCCCGCGACTTATTCAGCAGCGACGAGACATAGTCCCGCTCCTTGACCAGCTTACGTACGTTCTGCATTTTAGCCCTGGGAAGATATCAATGCACTTAGGGTGTATATTTTATTTTAATATTTCGTTAGACCATGTGACACAAGTCAGTGTTCGGAAGTGAAAGCAAAAAGCAATGCACACTTGACAGACAGCTTCATAGAAACGAGCAGAACATCTCGATGGCTTTGTCAACCCTACAAAATGTCAATCCTGTTCATCACAGACGACTTGAATTTTATATTTATATTCTTAAGAGCTCAATCTTCGGTACATCAATTATTCAAAAAACCACCTGAAATTGGCGTTCGGAAATGTTAGTGTTAGTTCTGAAGGTCTTAACACAGTGTTAAAAACATTTAACATTTATTTAAACAATAAGAAATCTATTCAATTTTGTTTTTCAACCGATTAAATCAAATCAGACTGAAACATATTAGTTTGCGAACGATTTCTATACTATATTATCTTCGGGTTTTCTTTTGGTCAAATACTTGGATATAACATTGTCTGCCCACATATCAAAGTATCTAACTCTAGTACTTATAGGCGCAGAGTTTCATGAGGGTATTATTAATGAGCTGGAGTATGCAGTAATATTACCTTCTTATGCTTTTTACGCATTCTGTACCTACAGGGTATTTAATAATATATATAGTTAGCAGCATTGTATATTATACGGCAAGGTTTGAAGCATTCTGAAAGGAAGTTATGGGTTAGATATGTATATATATATATATTTGTACAATTTTATATATACATCTATATAATAGTTAATTAAGAATAAAATATGTTTTAGATGCATTTTATGCTTAATTTTTGCTTCTAATAATTGAAGCAGAATTTAACAGCTCCAGACAGAATTGAATTTAAATAAATAAAGTTAAAGATATAAATGGTATGGATATATTTGGTATAATGTGCGCATTGCTTTTGCTCCTGAATTAGATGTATCGAGATAGTATGGCAATAACATTAAACAGAATCTGGCTCATCTTTAAATCTTGGTACAACGATAATATTGATTATAAGTAAAGCTTTTATCTGTTGAATTTAAAAATAAGAATTTATGATAAGGTATGCCCTATAAAAACGTGCTAATTAAGTCGCATGCATATATAGAAAAAAGATAAATCGTTAGAGCTTATCTATATTGTTAAGAAATGTGATAGATATACGTATGTATGTGTGCTTACTACTACTAGTGAAAATATGATTTAGATGTGCTTGCAATTTGTATTGTGTTTTATTGTTTCTGCTCTTAACTGTAGTCCACATAGATAGCGCAAAAGATAATGAAGTCTGATATAGGTTACATCTTAAGACCTTATCAATGTGTATTATTTACGCTATAGAGCTGCAATGGAAATATTGTTGATTAGAGCTCAGAGTACTTCGTTGTACGATGCAAACAAGCATATGGTTAATATTTGGGCCCCGTTGATAAGAAAGTCGACACAGATGTTGCCCCAGCGCTGATTGTGGTTTCGTTAAACATGAGCCTTAACGTTTACAGTTAAAGCTTGTCAATTGTGCAGCAGATACCTCGATAAGGCAACTGATGCTGCTGCTGCTGCTGCTGCTGTTGCTGTTGCGCCCTTGTCGCATGCAACAAACCAAATCGAAATGCAAAGCGCAGCGCGAGGCAGCACCAAAATAAATAAAAAGCAGCAAAAAAAATAAATAAAAAAGCAATCAATAATAAAAAACCGAAAATAAACAAAATGTAAAAAAAAAATCAAGCCAAAGTGATCAAGTCGAAAGCAGATAACAGACTTAGAGATACCCTGCATCCCGCTTCGACATTAATTTCTATTCACTTTTAAGCACACAAACGGAAATTTGTAATATAAAAAATGTTTTTAACAATCGCAAAATACAAAATTAAATTATATTAAAATATAGTTCTATATCTAAGCAACGTTAAACCTCCATAAAAAATTGATTAACGGCTATTTAAAGAATGCAAATTCTTGTATTATGTATTTCTCTGTTTTTATTTACGAAATCAAGAATA
The DNA here is from genome assembly GCA_035041545.1 of Drosophila colorata. Lineage (NCBI taxonomy): Eukaryota > Metazoa > Arthropoda > Insecta > Diptera > Drosophilidae > Drosophila > Drosophila colorata. The sequence goes on along the minus strand of JAWNLD010000490.1, from coordinate 7,768,020 downwards.
GTCCAGGCTCAGTTCAATATATTTTAAATATTTAAGAGCGAAATGTTTTGAAGTTTTAAAAACAAAACGGTTAAATATACCGTTAGTGCTGCAATTTAGATAGTTTTTTTTTTTTTTAATATAGTGTAATATTTCTAACAATGCGATTATTTTTTTTTTAATTAAATGGACATGAGGAAACATAAACATACAAACTTAAACAATTGATGCTGATCAAGAATATATGCATATACATATGTATATATACAGCCTCCTTTTGCCTGTGGCCTGCACTCGCATCGACCAATGACACCCTTCATTCAAGGGGTACAGGGTATACGCATAAATGAAAACACAAAACGCGAAAAACCTGCGAATGCCACATGGTCAGTGGGTTGTGCAGTTTTGGCCAAAACCACTGGCTGGATATGTAGAAACCAGTGGATGAATTGGATGCTACAGGCAGTGGTGTTGTTGTTGTTGTTGTGCGTGTGTTCGAGTGTGTGTGTGTGTGTGTGTGTGCGTGCATTGAATGTCAACGTCAACGTTCAGTGTCAATCAAATGAAATCGAATGAAATGCTGCAAAATTCTAGGAAAACATTTTTAACAAACATGCAACTGGCACAAGGAGATCAGCAGCAACAATAGCAGCAGCATCAGCATCAGCAGCAGCAGCAGCAGCATCGGCAGTAATGCAGGACAACAATTGCGCATTGGGGCAACACTTTGCTGGACGCGGCCAGCGGCAACAAGTGGCAAATGCAACTCTAACGCTCAATCGATGCAACAGCTGCAGCTGCAGTTGCAGTTGCAGCAAGTGCTGGCAGTGAAAGTGATGCAACTGCAGCTGATGCAAAAGCGTAGGCTGAGCCTGACCTTGCCCGGGCGAAGCGAGAGCAGGTGCCGCCCCGGGCGGCGCACGGGGTTGAGGAGGGGTGGTTCGTGGCTCGTGCGGGGGTGGTTCGTGCGGGGGCAGGTGCAACCAGCTGACGTCAGTGCGTAGGCAGACCGAAGAAGTGGCTGCGCCACAAGTGCCGTAAAAGGATGCCAGCAACTTTTGTGGAAAATATGCAGCGCACACACAGCACACACACACGGCACACACACGGCACACACACGGCACACACAACACAACACACAGAGGCAGTGCACAAAGATCACGCATGAAAAATGCACAAAAATTGATTTTAATTTATTTTAAGTGATTCACTGCGAAATCGCTAAATGCAAACCTTGGACGCGCTAAATTTGTCGCTGACAGCAGCAGAGGCAACAACAACAGCAAAAGCAGCGGCGGCAGCAGCAACGGTAACAACAACAACTGCGCAATTAAAATGCATTTGATTTGAATTCCGATTATGTGTGAAATTCCAAAATAGCGATGGGCGCGTGTCGTGCGTTCTAGCGTGACACGCCCGCTGAGTTAAGGGAAGCTAAGGGAAGCTGGCAAAAATACTAAAAAAAATATTTAAAAAAAAAACCATAATTAACAGTTGTAATAAAAAACGCTAAAGAACAGTTATCTTGTGTTTTACACAAAAACGATTGTTTCTATTTATTGCTATATAATACATCCAGCATACCTCGCTTTACGGCCGTCCCTATTAACGGCATCCTTGCTTAGCGGCCTCTGCTTATTTTATACCAAAGTCCAATTAGCGCCGAATTTTATTGATTGACGGCAAACATTTTGTTTGGTGTTTTTTTTTTTTTATATAAACAAATTAAAGTCTGTTGCTATTGGTAATTTTTAATTCAGTTTTGAAATGAATATGCAAAAGTAAATTTTAATCTTATACATTTTTGAACATAATTCAATTGCATGGACTTTTTTGTTTAATTTTACGACATTTCGAATTAATGCCAACTTTTTTGGAACGAGTTAGGGCCGTAAAGCGAGGTGTGGGTGTAGTTTAATGTTGGTGTTATTTTATTCATATGTTAGCAGCAAAGGAACGCTCTCAATTCGCAGCTTTGACTAGGATATCGTTGAAAAAAATCTCTTTTTTCTAGCGATTGCTCCTATGGGAGCTATATGCTATAGAGGTCCGTTGTGTGTTTGGTTTCGGTCTCCACAATAAAAATCCGAGCAAACATAATTAAATTTCTTCCATGCCAGCTATGCGATATAGAAATAGGACCACAAGCAATATCAAGTCAGCAAGAAGACAACAATCTGAAGAATATATATTTGCTTATATATAAATAGTCAAATATAGATTTGGAAATGAAATTGTCGCGATTCTTGAAGTAAATTCCAAAAGCAAGTCCATCTCAAAACTTCAATATACGGATAATTTAAAAACATTTATGCTTTTTATTTAAACTAGATATACAATAAGGAATAAATTTGTATATAATCATTAATAGTTATAGCTAAATTAATGCCATACTGAATGCAGTTTACGCAATGTGTTTAACTAACAACTAATCAGTGCTAAATACAACTTAGTTATATTATAAACGGGCATGCCCAATAGCTGTCTTTATATAGTATATAGCTCTATGTATATATACCTTTATATATATATAGTATATATGTATCGTATCGTATGTTCGAGAATGTCGTCGAGATGATATCAATATGAAAGCAACAATTTAAAAAAAAATACTATCTGTATTATGTAATGTGTGCAAATATATAATAGTATACATAAGTGTATGTATGTGCTATGAATAAATGTGTATGTGTGTAAAAATTGGTATATAAAGTATTAGTTACTAATAGTTTAAAAGGCATTACTTAAAAACAAATTCCAAATCAAATCACAAAATCAATTGAATTGGCCCCGGAAATGCAGATTAAATGATCATCCGAATGAACTTAATGGAAAGCTAGAAAATGGAAAAACTTGAGGCAAACATAGATTCAAATAAATTCTAATGATCTGGTCTAACTAGACTTAATGAGTTCATGCAAAAACTACTTCAAATTATCAAGTTAAATTCAATCACAAATAAAATAAATTAGCTAAAATATTTGAAACGAAAATTTAATACAAATGAAATGAACATTCGAACGATCTAAATGAAAAGTGCACAAGTTATAAGATTACAACGGAAAGAATCATAAATAATTACGTTTTTAAATTAAAAATCACAATTACTTCGGATGATTTGAATGCTAAAAGTACTTCTAAAGGGCCTCTAACTAATACTCCCAAGTGATATGCTATGGCTGATGAATGCAGAATGAATACGAATACTAATCTGAACTGAGATGGGTACTAAATTCGAGTTAATCAGAACGAGAAACAATTAACATTTGAGAATTTTGGCACAGCTTAACACTTAAATGCTTAGTTAAACTACATACATATGTATAATACTAATACTAATAGGTGTCTTTAGGGTGTGGCAATACAGCGTTTAGAAAAGCATGGCCTTATAGACTATACACACATATATATCTATATATGTACGATGTAAGCACAATACACATACATTACAATACATGATATGTATGCATTACTTAATGTCTACAAATGGAAGAACAGTTCCGTCTTATAAAATGAAAATATTTAAAAAGGAAGATTGCATTTGCAGTTGATTTTTTAGGGTTCGAGCAGCTCGAACGCTGGCGGACACATACAATGTATACACAAAAAAAAAAAAGAAAAATTAAGTAAAATTAAAAATTAAAACAAAAACTCAAATAAAATTGCACACACATTGAGATTTTTCAAAGGACTTGGAAGCTAGAGATATTATGAGAATAATTGGCAGCTGATTTAATCGGTAACGCCCAGATGCACCAGCTGCTGCATGGTGCGCTGCAAGTAGGTGGGATCCGGAAACATATTGAACTGTGTCTTGTGATCGACGCTATTCCAAATGACCACATCCTCGCGACCGGTGGTTACCGAGCGTCCAATCGAGAACAGCAAACGACGATCGAAGGCGATCTTGAGGAAGCGCAACACCTTGCGCCCCAGCGGACAGTCCGGCAAATAGCAGATGCGCGGAAAGCCAACGGCAAAGAAGGCCCGGCCCGGATGCGGGTGCTCGGCGGTTTGCAGGCCCGACGCAATGCTGATCGAGTGTATGAGTGAGAGAGAGAGAGAGAGAGAGAGGGAGAGAGAGAGCAATGGTTAGTTGGAGTGGGATAAAGTGTGCCGAATGCCGCACTACTCACTCGTATACAATTTGTATGGTGTTCTGGCTTTCGTGGCCGGGCAAACTCTTGCTTATGATGCTCCAGGACATGCTGCCAATGGGCTGGTTGCCCACCTTCTCGCCATACACAATGCCACAAACGGGGCACTCGATGAACAGGTTTTGCTGCAAGCATATGATCGAGAAAGAAAGAGAGAGGGAGATTTATTGCATGATTAGAGGAGAGTTGGCATGATCTGGTGATAAAACATTAAAGTTCGCATTTGGATTCGCTTGGCGCGTTTCACTGGCTGCGAGCTTCACTTTAACTTTGCTTCCTCTAAAAAGATTGGCATTCGTAAACATTTTGTTGGCAGCAAACTTCACGAAATATAGGTATAATAGCAGACATCTTGGAAGATTGAGTAATCTTCCTTTAGAGAGCACTTAGTTTTGGCCATTCTGCTTGGCATGGAATTCGTAAACGTTTTACTAGTTGCAAGCTCAGAGAATATAAAAAGAAATTCAGATAATTTGAAAACTGCATTTTGCTCCTTCCGAATAATACTTGGTTTTGGCCTTTAAACTTTGTATGATATTCGTTTACGTTAACTGACTGCGAGTTTAGCAAATATTAACAGAAATTAAAGCTTTCATCACTATCAAGCAAACTGGAAATTAGATAAGATGTTCGGTCTGCTGTGACCACGAGATCGTAATCCTGCAGCTGCTCACCTTATTTAGCTCGTTCTGCTGGGCTATGATCATGCCGTTGAGGCACTGCAGATGCATCAAATGCTGGCAGCGACTCAGCGATATGGCAGGATTTTGTGCCGAGTGCACCAGCTCCTCCATGCACATGGGGCAGGGCTGGGCGTTGGGCCACAGCGGCGGCTCAACGACCTTGACAAAGCGCGATATCATGTCGCTGGCTGGGTCCACGCCCACAATCGAACCAGCGATTGATTGCTGCTGTTGCTGTTGTTGCTGCTGCTGTTGTTGCTGCTGCTGTTGCTGCTGCTGCTGCTGTTGCTGCTGCTGTTGCTGCTGCTGATGATGGGGCATGGGCAGCGGCGGCGGCACCGGCGCTCGTTCGCCCAGCGACGACGGCGGCAGCGAGGGCACAAACACCTCATCGCTGCCCAGCGAACAGTCGAGCAGATCGTTAACAGATATGGCAAAGTTGCGACTGCGCAGGCTCTCCTTGCTCTCGTGACTGAGGTACGTGGAGACGGTGTCCACGCTCGGCCGCCGCCGATGCGACTTGACGCTGTTCGTGTCCGTGTCGGAGGCGCGCGTGCGCGAGCGTGAACGGTGCGAGCCCATGCGGCTGCTGCGCTGCGACTGCAGCGAGCCCTCCGAGCAGCGGCTGTGATGGCTGTTCATCGAGGAGGTCAGCATGCTCTTGCTGCTGTGCGAGAAGTGCGCCTGATGCTGCATCAGATGCAGCGTCGAGCCAGCCACATTCGAGGCGGAAACTGTTGCTGCCGTCAGGTGGTTGTTGTGGTTGTGGCTGTTGCTGCTGCTGTGGCTATGGCTGTTGCTGTGCTTGGTGCTGCTGCCAAAGATGTTCAGATTGTTGAGTATCTGGCGCAGATTTGTAGTGGAGATTTCGCTGTGCTTTTTGTGCGGCTTGCGTTGCTGCTGCTGATGCTGCTGCTGATGCTGCTGCTGATGCTGCTGTTGATGCTGCTGCTGGAGCTGCTGTTGGTGTTGCTGTTGATGCTGCTGCTGGTGCTGCTGTTGATGCTGCTGTTGATGCTGCTGCTGGTGCTGCTGCTGGTGCTGCTGCTGATGGTGATGTCCGTGCGAGCTGTTGGGCAACGGATGCTGTTGGCGATGCATGGGCGGCAGCATGGCGCCCATCTTGGGCAGCGTATTATTGCGCTGCTGTTGATGCCCGGGGACATAGTCATGTCCGTTGCTGGTGACCTTCAGCTGCTGCGCCTGCTGCGGCGTCAGCTTGACCAGCGGATACGGCGCCTGCTGAGTGCGACGGATGCTGCGCAAGGGACCGCTCGGCTGGCGCATTTGCGTCAGATTGCAAAAGTTGATCGTGTAGGGCAGGCTGATGTTCGTGTTGCACAGATCCAAGGTTTGTTCGCCCTGCAAATGGGAGTCGATGGGGATTACAATCGGGCTCGATGGGTGAGCACTCGAGTTGGTCTACTTACACGCGCCCACGCATCCTCGATTATGCACTGCACGTGCATGTTGTATGGCCGCCAGTCGCAGTTGCTATCCGCACTGCCGGCGGACCACTCCCACTTGGTGCCCTTGCCGGCGGGACTGCTGGGCGCATAGAGCATGCGCCGCACACCGATTGTCAGCAGTCCGGCCTCTGACTCGGTATCCGACTCCTGGGTCATGGTGCGCACGTTCACATAGTACTGCTCCAGGCTGGGGTCCGCATCGCTGAGCATCACGCGCGTCAACTTCTTGGCGTGCGCCCGCTCCAGGTGCTGCGACACGGCCGGCGAATATGGTAGCCATTTGCCGCCGCGCGACTCAAACTCCCAGACGCAGACGGCGTGCGTGTGATTGATGGCTCCACCACCGCCGCCGCCGCCAGCAGCACCACCAGCCCCATTGCTGGCCATTTTGCGTTGATTTGATCACTCACTTCATTTTCTAATTATTCGTTTGTTTTCTCAATGCGTTCGCTGGGCCAATTTGCGTTTTGTTTATGGTTTTCGGTTTTCGCTGCCCGTTTTCGTTCTCTGTTTATGCATTCAAATTCGGCTGCGATCGGTGCTGACACTGCGACACTGCGACGAAGATGGAACACAAAATAAACAAAGAAATTAAAAATGGTGGCCCTGCCTGGGCAGGGGAGGAGTGCATGTCAGCAGTATATCAATCAGTACCTTCAACTGCACTGCACGTTGCGTTCAAATGTGCGGCTTGCACGGCACAATAACGTATGCACCAATTGGTGTGCACTTTAAGTAATTCTTATGCAAATTTTAGCATTTGAGCGCAGGCGCAAATGTTAATGCAACAGGTAGGATAAATTAAAGTTAATACAGTGTGACCGCATTTTAAGTGCAATACTCGTTTTTTTAGTATTTAACTACTGATCGGGTATTTATTTTGTTTATTTTTGTGCTTATCGCATGCGGTTACACTACTCAGATTGTGTATGCTGTCAATCGAACATTGACATATCGAATACTATCGTTTGCAACACTACATGCGCCATCTGTCGGCTGATAAGTAGAAGCTGCTCAAAAATGCAACCCTGCCGTTGGCAAGTGTCAACTTTGACAAGCAAGCAACTTCCGCCGCTCTCGCAATTCCTTTACCTTTCTGACGGGCAGACGTAAAGCTGGTCTTTTTAAACGACCCGCAAAATAATCTGCTTTTTTTGTTAGCATCGTTGAATAAAACTGTGTGAAAATGGTTGTTAAGAAGGTAAACAACGTTACCCAACCAAATAAACCATACATTTTCAGTGCCAAATGTTTCGCGACGTGAATTATTTTCATTTTTTTTTACACTTATTTTTTTGTGTTTTTTTGTTTGTGTTTGTGCAGTGAACGCCATTATACATGCATATGTTTAGGTGTTGTTGTGTGTGTTGCCGTGTCGTACTAAACTGAACCAATTTCACGTTACAGCCCAGGCCAAAGAAGAAGCCAGTGACCAAGAAGGTGGCTCCAGCCCCATTGGCCGTGAAGAAGCCAGTGGTCAAGAAAGTTGTCAACCAGCTCTTCGAGAAGCGTCCCAAGAACTTTGGCATTGGTAAGTGGGACAATGGACAACAGCCCCTTTGGCCACAACTTATGTTCATCATCATTTTACAGGCCAAAATGTTCAGCCCAAACGTGATTTGTCGCGTTTCGTGCGCTGGCCCAAATACATTCGCATCCAGCGCCAGAAGGCTGTGCTGCAGAAGCGTCTGAAGGTGCCGCCACCAATCAACCAGTTCAGCCAGACCCTGGACAAGACCACGGCCGTCAAGCTATTCAAGCTGCTGGAGAAATATCGTCCGGAGTCGCCGCTTGCCAAGAAGCAGCGCTTGAAGAAACTGGCCGAGGCCAAGGCCAAGGGCAAGGAGGTTGAGCCCAAGAAGAAGCCCAGCTACGTCTCTGCCGGCACTAACACCGTCACCAAGCTGATCGAGCAGAAAAAAGCCCAGCTGGTCGTCATCGCCCACGATGTCGATCCCCTAGAGGTATGTGACCGCCTCTTAGCAAGCCCCCTCTCCGGTCGCGTCCATTCAATGATGTCAACTTGAATTTCTTCAACTGAAACGTTTACATTTTATATAATTAAACGTTGTCTGTGGCAAATTGACAGCTGAGATTGTGACACGTCCCTCGACCCCCCACTCCTCCACTTGTGGAGCACGTGTCTGACTTAAATAACTAATTGTCTTCTGTTTGCAGCTGGTGCTCTTCCTGCCCGCCCTGTGCCGCAAAATGGGCGTGCCCTACTGCATTGTGAAGGGCAAGGCTCGTCTGGGCCGCCTGGTGCGCCGCAAGACCTGCACCGCCCTGGCGTTGACCACCGTCGAGAACAACGACAAGGCCAACTTCGGCAAGGTGCTGGAGGCCGTCAAGACCAACTTCAACGACCGCCACGAGGAGATCCGTCGCCACTGGGGCGGTGGTATTCTGGGCTCCAAGAGTTTGGCCCGCATCGCCAAGCTGGAGCGCGCTAAGGCTCGTGAATTGGCCCAGAAGCAGGGTTAAGTTAGCGGATGCTGCAGCAACTATTGTATGCCTAAAAGCAAGTTGGACGTCGATTCAAGTAGAGTTGATCCCATACAACAACAACAAATAAACATTTAAGTGTACAATTTTTAACTATTTTTTTTTCTCTGTGTATATCGAGTGCTAGTGCCGCTTGAACGGGCCAAGTCTCCTCTTGGCGTTCAATAAATTATAAGCCATCTACTCGTCCAATCTTTGTTTTTGCCAAAAGAGGAGCTTTTTTATTTGGCCAACAAGTCGCGCATCGGAGAGCTGTAAAATTTGAATGTTCAACGAACACATTAAAGGGCCGTGAGCTGGTGCCCTAAACCGAACAATACCATAAATTGCAATATATTTCCTTCGAGCAAAACCAGAAAGAATATCAGTTCGGAGTACCGAATATAAGATTTGCAAAATTTTAGAGCAATTGTTGATAAGATCTTACCCAAAATGTGTAATATAGTATAGCACGCTACTGCCTTGTCTGATTGAACTAAACATTTAATTTAACCAGGCTCTAAAGATGTGATTAGAAAATTATAATAGTAAAGGTCACAATATCTTAGATTAACAAAGTTTTGTTTTGGCTAAATCTCAATCTTCGACTGATTATTCCAGTGGCAGCTATGAAATATAGTAATGCGATCTGGCCGACTCCAACATATGTTTAGCATGCAGCAAAAAGACAATCTGCCAAGTTCATGCTTAACTAAATAAAATAATTTACATAGAAAGAGTCAGACTATACCAAATCGATTCAGGTCGTGCTAAGCAAGGTCAGAAATGATTTTCACATTTCGTGACGACTCTATAATGCGCTTGGCAAAGCTGTAAATAATATTGATTTAAAATAATATTTGTTAGCACACTATTTGCGGCCATCTGTCCTTTCCTTACTTTTGAATTCGAAAAACGCGCCTTTCACAGCACACATTCGTTAACATGCTGTTAACTCGAATTGGTAAATGTCAGAAAAATGCAACGCTGTCACAAAGCTTGCACAGAGTTGGCAGCGCTTCAGCTCAGCTGGAGATTAATGCATTTTTACATTCCCGTTTGTGTTTAGGTTTTGCGAAAGATGAGCATCAACTGGATAAAGATAACCGAGCGGTAAGCGCAACTATAACATTAGTTATTGTCCATCCACTGAACGAGTTCGCCCCGCCCTCAAGCGCACGCGAGGGCATCAAAATCATCAATGCCCTGCCCCACGACACGTTCACGACGGTGCTGCTCTACGTGCACCGTCAGATGAGTCCTGCGAGCGCGGCTGCTGGCTTGTCAGGCGCGTCTGCCTGGTCGGGCGGCGCGGCGCCCAGCGCCACCGTGGGCACCAGCGTCACGACGACGGATCGGGCTGGCAGCGGCAGCACCGAGACGAGCCACGCCAGCAGCGAGCCGGAGTACACGCTGGAGGAGCTGGAGCGCTTGGTGGGCGTGCCGCGCGCCGACTTCCTGCTGCTCATCAAAACGTTCTCGTACATCTTGCGACGCATCTCCACGTTCATCATCAAGCCCAGCCACCTGCAGCGTGAGCTACGCGAGAAGCTGCAGCTGCAGGACGAGGCCAAGATCGATGCCATTCTGCGGCTGTGGGTGCGCCAAACGACGCCCATGATGAACAATCTGGCCAGCGAGCGTTACGAGTCGAATGTCATTGATGACATGGCCTGGAAGCTAAACGTCGAGATCGCCTCCCACTGCCAGCAACGCGAGAAGACGGCGCTGGCCGTGCTCCAGCTGAAAACGGGCGCCGGCGAGGACATCAACTTCGAGATGACGCAGCCGGAGCTGCTGCAGCTGTACAATCAATTCGAGCACATCCAATCCGAGCTGGACGCAACGCTGGCCAACATGCAAGGCGCCAGCGGGGAGCACTAATTAACTGCAGTTCAACCTAATTTATCCTTTGTTATGCCTTCTTGCTATCGCAGGCTCTGTGTAAGATATCTATGTGTATTTAATTGTTTTAAACATATTCGTTTTAGCTATAGCTTAATTTAATTAAACAAATCAAAACAATATAAAACTGTTGTCAACTTTTAGACCTTTGCTGGGAACTGCTTGCTCTTGATCTGATCAACTGATCATTCATAAGCATTGCTAGGCTAATGGTCCACATATCTTCTAGATGGGAGAAGTAAGTATGCATATAGTTGAAAATATAATTGGTTAATATGCTAAATTTTATTTTCCAGATTCGCGAGTTGAGTTTTAAGTAATTTTTGAAATGCCTCTTCAATTATTAATTGTATGTAAATAATAGTGTAAAAAAATAATATATTTAAATATTATAAGTTTGTTATAAATGAATGTGTAAGAAATGCAAATAAAAAAAATGTAAATAACAATTATAAGAATGAAGAGAGAAATTTAATAAATCAAGTTAAAAAATGATACCAATTTGGTTTTATACTATCTGACGAAACTTTCTGGGTATTTTTTTTTTGAAGCAGATTGTCCGATTTCCTTTAAACCCAAATTTCAGGGATGACTTTGATACTATTGGAATTTGACAGAAACGAGAAATTCGCAGTGTTGCGTTCACCATATCGATAAGTTGTGTGCGACATCGATATCATTCACGGGTGGGCGCCAGTAAAAGTCGTTGGTTACAAATTTAAAATTGAATTTGATTTTTGTTTCTGTTTCGTTTTAATATGCATTTCATTTTTGTTTCATAATTCTACTGATAAACATTACAAATTATTACAATGATATAGACGTACTTTTATATGTATATATGTATATATTGTATATGCATATGTATTTTGTTTATATATATATAAATGTATATATATGTAAGTATTTATCAAGTCGAGCATACAAACATATATGTCTGTATGCAATTTTCGAAACTCTTGCAGACTTGTTAGTTATTCATTGATGCATATGTATTGTATAGTTTATACTCGTATGTAAGTATATATGTATGTATGCATGCATATATCTATATGTGTGAATTGCACACCTTCAGTGGGAGCGGAGCGGGGATTGTTGAAGTTGGGGCAGTTGTTTCGTTGTCTGTCTTATTTTTGTTTTGTTTCTGCTTTATATTTGTTTATTATTTTGTTAACTAGACTAAAAGCAAAACGTATCTATTGCACATTACCAACTAATTTCAACTAAGCTTGAACAAATTGTTGTTGCTGTTGGCAAAATTAATTAATTAATTAATTTTCACTACATTTTTTGCTATTGCTAATTTGTTATTGTTACCGTTTAGTTTAGTTACTGCTGCAGCTGGAATCTCTTCTCTGTATGTGTGTGTGAGTGTGTGTGTTTTTCGTGTTTCGTTTAGCTTTGGCACCGGCTAAATGCATTGTTCAATTGCATATTTGTATTTGTTCTTTTTTTTAAGGCTACAGGCTCTACTCTTAAATTCTGTTGTGTTGCAGTACTTATACATATACGTACAAAAACAATCAGAGAACACAAACGCAGCTTCTTTGTTTTTGTGTTCGATTTTGTTTTTGATGTGTAAATGATTATCGCCTTGCAAAATGCGTTGGTCAGTTGTTTTTGTGCTGTTGTTGTTGTTGCTTTTGCTCGGTGTACTGGTTCTGTTAAGTGTTCTGTGTACTAACAGCGCCTTGTGCATTAACAGTACCGCGCGCTGTTAGCTGGCATATCGTATGTAAACACAAAAAACAGAAGCGTTTAAATTTAAACAAAAATAAAATACAACACAAAATGATAATTTTTTAAATAAAATTCTATATAATTAAACAATATTAAAGTAGCACATACATACATCAAAATTACACACATATACAAAGGTTTTGTTTACATATAATATATATATAGGATATAGGATAATAAAAAAAATATATAATAGAAATAGACTAAAAATTAGATGGTACATTTTGCTAAGCTGCTGGGCTTGCCACAAAATGCTGCAACATGTTTTTGTTTTTGTTTTTTTTTTTATATTGTTTAAAACTATGTAACTGAATTATTGCAATTTTTACATACATTTTACGTATATGTACATATGTATGTGTTATATGTATGTATACATTTACATATATATCGTTTATGTTCTCAAGCAGTGCTTTGTTTACTTGTTTTTCTTTTGTTTTAGTTATTTTATGCCCTTGTATGAGGCATACACATATGTATAGCTTATATATAGTATATATATTGTAGTATATGTATATAAAAAAAACCATTTAGCGCTCATTTCTTTTCTTTTTTTCAACTAACATTTAGTGTACAAAAATTGGAAGTTACATATAGTTATATATGTCTATATGCATGTATATAGTATGTATAACATTACAAAAAATTGTGGCTAGCAATAAAAATATGTTTTTGTTTTGTTTTGTTTTTTGTTGACAATCAGTTATAATAATATCGGTAGTATCATTAGCAGCGTTTACAGAAGTACAAGACAATACAGGATTGGATTGTTATATATATGTGTGGTATATATAGGTCTGTGCTATATAACTATTTCAATTTCACGACTGATTTATATATAGTATATATAGATATACATATCTGTGCGACATGATATTGAAACCGATTTATAGAACAGATCTTTTATTAAAATTTTATGTTTTATTTTTTCTTTTTATTTTCTTTTCAATATTTGTCATATTTATATAAAAAAAGTTATATATAGCGCATCCAATCCAGACGAGTTGTACGTTTTCCACGTATACATATATATAATTATATATGATATATATATATAAATATCTATATATATATGTATATGCTATATCGAGAATAATATCAAGCGTTGCTTTTCGAGTTGCTCTTAAGTAAATTTAATTATGTAGTTTGCCACATGGGTTCATCGGGTTGTTGGGCTTGGGGGTGGGTGTGGGGCGGATAGGCTCTGCTTGGGGGCGGGTGGTGTCCTGCGTCTGCTGCTTTACATGCCCGATTCCGCAATGCCCTCGTCATCTGCAAGTATTTTCTAATATTAGCATTTGTTATCAAAATTGTACATAAGAAACAACAAACAAAAACAAAAAGCAAACACTTAATTTCGGCATGCCGAAGCTTTAATACCCTTGCAAAAGAATATAGAGAAGATTATAAATGTAAAGTAAATTAAAAAATTTAATAAATAATATAGTGGCCCGGCCAAGGGCTATCTAAGACAAAAATTGAACAGAGAGAATTGACAGAAATTTAAATTTTAAATGCAGAATCAATCCAGACAAACAAGGACTGAAATGCCATAAAACGTGAACATCGGTTACGTTTCGACAAAGTTATGTGAGTTCGAAATATGGGAAAAAATTCTTTTTAATTTTATTCTGTCTGCAAAAATTGTTCTATTACAAGTTTTTCTCTATGTGACTGTTAATACAGATCTTAAGAAAAAACACAGCAATAAATATATAGATGTTCTCATGTAAAACATTTGGAACGGACGTGGTTGATAAAGATCACAAAATATATATAAATTTATATTAAATTTATACTTAAAACAAAAAATAAATATTTTTATTTTTAAATATAATTTTTATTTTATTCATTTTTAAATATAAAAATATAAAAATTTTTATATATATATATACATGTATATTTTGTGGAATCGTCACATATTTCATAACTATATTAGAATTCCTTTCTGCCAGGGTATAAAAAAGCACAAATTACAAAACAAAATTAATAAGGTAAAGTGCATGCAACACAAACAACAACAACAATAGCAGGAACAACAAAAGAAAGAACTGAATATGCAACATGCGGTAGAAGGAGAGCGGAAGAGTGGGCTAGCATGGGAGAGAGGCAGACAAATAGAGATAGAGAGAGATACAGATAGAGAGAGATAGAGATAGAGATAGAGAGAGAGCGAGAGAGAACGGTTTACAAACCCATAAACGGATTGGCATAGATGATGCCACCGCTGCCGCCAGCTGGTTCCATGCCACAAATGCCCATTGTGGCGCTTGTTGCCGCTGCCACGCCCCCCACAGCCGTTGTGGCTGAGCCAACACCAATACCAACGCCAAGGCCAAGGCCAAGACCATTACCAATGCCCACACCATTACCAACACCGAGTGACCCTTGACCCTTGGCCAGCCCCTTGTTGTTGTAGCCGTCGCCGTCGCCCATCAAGGTGGCAATATCCTCGTCCTCGTCGCCGTTGCGCGTGTTGCAGCTGCTGCCCAGTAGCTGATCGTAGCAGCTGACATCGGTGCTGATCACATCCACCTCGATGTCGTCGTCATCCTTCTCCAGGCTGTTCCGATTGCTGCCCGCCAAGGAGCTGTGCAGCGCATGCGAGTCCTCGTAGCTGCCGCCGCCGCTGTCATCGTTGGCATTGTTCGATTTGGCATCGATGTGCGTCTCGAACTCGTCGTGCATGTAGAGCACATCCACCTCATCCTCGTCCTCCTGCTCCTGCAACTCCTGCTGCTGCTGCTGCTGCTGCTGCTCGTTGTGCTCCTCATCCAGCTGGAGCTGCGACTCCTCGCCCACCTCCACGCCCAGCTCGACCTCGAGCAACGAACGCCGGCGAAAGACATCGTCGGACTCCTGTCCGGCTGTGGCTGCCGGACACTGCACATCCTCCTCGGCAAAGCTGAGACGGACATTGGCGCGACTGGCGCGCGTGCTGCCATTGGCGGCGACTCCAGGCGTGATCAGCTCGTGGCTGAGGCTGTTCTTGATATCGCAGGAGCTGGCGCTGAACGTGATCAGCTGCGATTTGCGTCTGTGCTGGAGCGTGGTGAAGCCGTTGCCAGGCAGCGAGCTGGTCATAACAGCGGCCATCTGCTGCTGTTGCTGCTGCTGCTGCTGCTGCTGCTGCTCCTTGGAGTCGATGTCGATGCTGCTGCCCTCCTTGCAGATCATTGAGCTGGGCTTGTTGTCAACCAGGACAATAACCACCGAATTGTTGTTATCGCTCTGATTGACAACCGAATGTCATCTGTCCGGCGCGTCTACGCCGAACGAGCTCATCGAGTTGGAGCCCACGCCCATGCCCATGCCCATGCCCATGCCCATGCCCATGCCCATGCCCAGGTTGAGGCCCAATCCACGATTCACGCCCAGACCCATGTTGTGGCCGCCGAAGCTGTTGCCCGTCAACGGCTGCTGATCGTCGTTAACAATTGCCGCGTTCGCGTCGTCGATCGCCTCCGCCTCGGCCTGTTGCAGCTGCAGCTGCAGGTGATCCTCGATGGTGGCCACGATGGCGCCGTGCTCGTCCAGCTGAGCATCTGCGCCTGCGCACAGCAGCGTGTGTGTGTGTGCGTGTGTGTGTGTGCGTGCGGCGTGTGTTTGCGCAGGTGTGCGTGTGTGTGTGTGTGTGTGTGTGGAGGCGCGCGCGTGTGTGTGTGTGTGTGTGTTAGAAGAAATTTGCATCTTGGTTAGTTATGTTTCGAACCCAGCACCAAGTGAATCAAATAACAATTAAAAACATTGCAGTCGGATGCAACCGACTGCGCAATACTCTGTTCACGTGCACAGTGTCACAAAATAGCTGACAAAATCCTGTTAATAACTAGAAGCTGGCTTCAAATACATTCCAACTTAAAGGTTTATACTTAGTTTATATACTCAAAATTTATTTTAAGGCAACAAACTTCGAAATGGTAAAAAAAAGTTTCTTCATCTTAGCGTAATTTTCGTTTTAGGGCGGTTTTTTTTCTTTATGCTTAGGTGTTTTTATTCCTCGCCCTCACACTATGAGAAGTTTATTCTAAAATAGGTTCTGCATTTTTTAATCGATCGGTTTTGAGGATTTTGAGATTTACTAAAACATAAATGCATATTCCGATTTTTTCAAAAATGGAATGTAGAGTTATGCGATTAATTGAAAATATATTTGATATGTGCTTAAGATTTAAGGCTGGATATCGATATTTATCGATTTCTGGAAAATAGGGCGTGGAGTTATCTACAATTTGAAATGAACTTTATATTTTTCAGAAAAACCAGTCACAGATATCGATACTTATCGATTTATGGAAAAAGGGTGAGGTATCGACAATTTGAAATAAGCTCGATAGTCGCTTTTAATAGGGTTACCCACATTCCATAAAATTTAAATGCTGAAGCTGCTCCTTCTGTCTGTTTGCACAAAACCAATGTACCCTTTTTAAATATATACAGTGCATACGGGGTATAGGCAAGTCGAAAGCGCCGTCCCAGAGCGTAAGCTAACTACCAAGGCAGGCACTGTTAAACTGTTTCTTTCTTTAAGTACATCTAAATGTTAGTCTCTAGCTTTGATCGGATATTGCACCTTGTGAACAAAGTATTCAAAAAAAAATTGCTTACAAATTCGGTTCGGAATTTGTGGGTTTGTGTTAAAACGTGGCGTTCGCAACGAGCGGCCCAGCACCAGGCAAACAAGAATTGGATTGGGGGTTGGGGGTAACTTGGTGGATCGCACCTACCTTCAAAGCCTTCGTTGTCGTCCATGACACGCGCCGGACCCACAATATTCTCCTTGCCCTCGAGCACCGCCAGCAGGCACTGGTGTATGCAAATGTACTGCTGCTCCGTTTGCACCATCCAGACGCGTTCTACGAGATGTATTTGGGGGTTAATTGAGGCTGGGGGAGTTGGTTTGGTCGACCTACCCTTGCGCATGGCATAGACAATGCCAAAGATGTCCACGTAGTCGGACGTATTGATCTGCTGCAGTATGCGATCGAGGGTGATGAAGGTGCCCGATCTGCCAACGCCAGCGCTGCAGTGCACCAATATGGGACGCTGCTCGGCACCGATGCGATCCCGGAACGCGCGCACGAAACGCACCAGCGTCTGCGGCGGATTTGGCACGCCAAAGTCGGGCCATGTGATGAAGTGGAAGTGCCGCAGGATTCGCTGCTCACTGCCCTATAAGAGAGAGAGAGAGAGAAGCGAGAAAGAGAAAGCGTGAGAGAGTGAGAGTGAGAGAGAGCCGAGGGATCGGTTAATGGAGTGATAGATCAGTTACAGATCAGGAAACAAATTTAAGAGGTCAATTAAAAACAAAGAAGGGAAATAAATCAAAGAAAGCACGAATGATCAGTCGAAATTTAATCAATCATTCTATGAAAGATCATTCAGACTAATAAAATATAAGAAATTACAATTACAACTTGAGATCAGTTGGGAAAACTTAAGGAATCTGTTTGAAAAAGTGATCTGTTGGCAAAACGAGTGAAAAGTTTTAAAACGAGGTTTGCAGATTCAAGATCAGAGATATAATAATTCGATAAATGCGAATTAATGAAGGATTAGTTGGAAAAAGGGAGTTCATTGAAAAAACTATTTCGGATCAATTCGAAAAAATAACGATTACTACTGGGTAAAAATAAGAAAACTGTTAAAAATAAAAGCAGATCAGTTGTAAAAGTCAGTGATCAGTTGTAATAAATTATATCAATTGGGCAGAACACGGAAACCGTAGAAAAGGCAAAGGAACCATGGATAAACGAGGGAACAATTAAAAAACAGACAATCAGAGAATCAGTGGGAAACAACAAGCCATCAGTCAAAACTAAAGATCGACTGATCAGATGGAAGGTAATGGAAGAAAGAAACAGCAGAGCCAAAGCACTTACCCGACACAACATAAACTCGGTCATCACCCAGTCGGCGTAGTGGCTGTCGTTGAGTATTTGCACCTTGATGTCGCCATAGAAGACGGGCACCGTATCATTGGGCCAGTACTGATCGCACTTCTCGCGTCCCTTCTCGAAGCAGCGCGTCAGCATGACGATCGCTCGGGAGTTGCTCTCCCAGCACATGCGCCAGAAGTCGTCGCGCGTGGAGTGCAACGGTCCCTGGGTGACAATGAACTCACGCGGCGAATTGTGGCCGGGCACATAGTTGGCATTGATGTAGTCGGAGCCCTCGTCATCGTCGACGGGCTGCAGCTTGAAGCGCGAATGATCGTAGGGTAGGATGTTGGTGAATCGGTTCTTGGGCCGATTGCAGGGCAGATCGGCGAACGTGCACGGCTGGTCCCGTCCGACGTGCTTCAGCTCCTCGAACTCCTCGCTGAAACGGAAGTCCGAATCGGCGGACATGAGGCGATAATGCTCCGCAAAGTTCTTGATCAAAATGGGACGATTCTGTTCGATGACACTGTCCGGCAGGGACATGTTATCATTGGCCCGCGAGTCCTTGGTGGTCTTGCGGCAATTGTTGCGACGCCGCTTGTAGAAAAGGAGCGTGACCAGGAGCACCAGAATGATGGTCGTCGGCACAGCAATGGCCACAATTAGCGAGGTATTGTCTTGATCTGCAAAAACGATTGGCAGGGATAAAAGAAAAAAGGCAGTTTAGTTTAGGCGCATTGTGGGTGGTCTTGAGGCAACTGCTAATCGTGGACGACAGCTTACCCGGCGAGCTCAGCAGTTCTAGAAAGGATCATAGAACATGCAACAACAGGCAAGACATAGATTATTCACAAAATGGGGGTTAAACAGAATGCAGGTCAATTAGTTTTTTATTCAGGGACGTCTAGTTAGGGGGCTCGAACGCAGTGCTTTAGTATTTTGCCGCTCACCTGTTTGTATGGGGAAACTGTAGGCGGTGTCCGTGAACTTGTCGGGTCCGGTGAAGGCGCGCACCTTGACGCGATAGGTGGTGCCCGATTTAAGCGGTCCGTTGCAGTAGCCAATTTTGTGATTATCACAGTTCTCGGTGCCAATGGTAAAGTCCTCGACGGACCGATTCTCGAAGGGGTAATACGGATCGATGGCCTGGTAGGGCAGCCATACGCTATACGATTGAACATCCAGCCAGCTGGGCATCTCCAGGCCGGAGGCATTCTTGGCATCGTCCTCGGCCACGATGATCGTGTACATGCGCACCTGTCCGTTCTGATCCGAGAAGTAGTTCTTGCGGAAGCGTATCTGTATCGTCGATGAGCTGCGGTACACCTCGGTGGGCACCACCTGGGTGGCGGGTCGCGGTGGCGCCAGTATCGGCATCGTTTGCTTGTACTCTCGCTCCGGACCGTAGCCAATGGCGGTTTTCGCTTGTATCTTGAACACATACGTCTCGCCGGGCTTCAGGTTCTTGATGACGCCAAAGGACTCCTCGGAATCAAAGTCCTGCATGCCCGCATCCGTCAAATTATTAATGTTCGTATACGCAATGGAGAACTGTCGGATGACGCCGTTCGCCTCGCTCGAGGGCAGCGACCACTCAAAGTTGATCTCACTGGGCTGTACGTCCATCGGATGGAAACGTTCCACGCGACCCGGCACCGCCTCGTTGGTGGTAAAGCTGGCCGAGAGCGGTGCACTGCTGCGCAGCACCGAAGACTCCGTGCCGGAGCGCACCACCACGGTGAAAGTATAGTTGCGATGCGGACGCAGATCGCTGATGGTGATCTCATTGCGTGTGGTCATGTTCTGGGCCAGCAGATTGTCGGCCGTCAGGTAGGCGATATCAAAGTCGTTGTACTCGCCCTTCGGCAGATCCCAGCGCAGTGAAATCTCCGTGTCCGTTATGTTTGTCGCATGCAGCTGTGTAATGGGCTCCGGATATAGGCGATCCTGGCGCTGTATGGGCAAACTGGCCACACCTCCGCTCACCGTCCAGACGGTAATATTGTACAGACGACCCGGTATCAGGCCCGTAAAGGTCACCTTGCGATCGGTATCGTTGGCTAGCTTCTCCTTGTCCTTGATCTCGGCATCACCCAGCGAGAAGCGATAGATATCGAACTTGGACGAGGACTGCGGCGTGGGTGTATAGCTCAGCGTTATGGTGTCCCGTTCGTCCTCCTTCTCGCCATTGGCCACAACCACATCGGACTGGATGAGCGGCATTGTGCGCGGATAGAGGCTTGTTATGCCCGACAGTATGCCGTACGAGGTGGTCTGTATATCGAACTTGTACTGTAGACCCGGCATCAGATCCCCAATTAGCACTCGCACCGTCGACAAATCATCGGCTGTATGGAGAAAGTGAGACAGAAAAAAGAATTAGTTGTAAATGTTTATAAAAAATGGAAGACATTTTTAATTCAAGGTCTGCTTCAGTTGGTTTCAAGGTTTATTTTTTCATAGATTTTAAGAATAGCTTCTGGTTCCTACATATCTCTACATATAGTCGAGAACCCTTCTCTAAAGAGCTCTTATGAGAATTTCTGTGATATGTATATATACACCATCCTATCTTGATTCATTTTGTTAGGATATTAACTTAGAGCCCTTCTTTTTTTTGGTAAGATCTTGTTATTTTACCTAGTCAAAGAAAAACGGGCTTGAGGAGCTTCTTAACAGTATATTTTTAAAATTAGACCTTGCTTTAACAGTAACTTCTTTTTCCAATAATACATTGTCTTTTTAAGACTCTGTCCTCAACTATCAGGTTAAACCTTTCTTTCTTTCATCAAGCTTCCTTACTTGGATTATCTTTTCAGTTTAGACTCTTAATTCTTGAAATATTTGTATCTTTTAAGACTTTGTCAAACCCAATTTAGTTTTAGACAAGACCATTTCTTCCAGTTCTTATTTAGTCTTTATTGTTCTTCTTCGTATTAAGTCTGAGGCTTTTCTTGGAGCAGATCCTTTTTTCAACACCCCCTCTCTGAGCAGCCCACTTACCCGACTTGTTCTCCGAGACGTTCTTGGTTTGCACACGAGTGGGATTATCGCTGGGCCACCATTTCAATATGTAGGATTCCACGCGACCCTCCGGCTTGGGCCACTCGAGTGTTATATTCCGCGAGTCGACGAGTTGTATGATATTGGAAACGGGATTCGGCGGCACGGTTGTGTTGACCTCCTGGGGATTGGGACTCTCGACGCCGAAGCTAACCGTGTTCACCTGTATCGTGTACTTCTCGCCCTTGGTCATGTCCGTGATGTCGGCCTCCGTGGAGCGCACGCTCGGCAAACGCACCCACTGCTGTTCGCTGTCCGTGCGATAGCGTATGGAGTATTCCGTAAACTCGCCGCTCTCCGGCGGCGACCAATGGACCAGCACCGAGTTGCTGCGCACCGTTTCAATGGTCATGTTGCGCGGCGGATTGGGAACTGCAAGTGGTAGGACAGGGGAATACCCATTAGAAGGTAGCAATTGCTGAAAATATGCGATGTTACTTACAGACTGCCTGGAAGTAGGCGTGCGGCTCGCTGCGCAGCTCGTGACTGACGGCAAAGACCTTGAGCTCGTAGCCGGCGCCCGGCTGGAGGTTCTTAATGACCAAACGGGATTCCTTGGTGATGAGGGTGCGCACCTCGCTGGTGCCGTTGCGCGAATAGAGCACCTCGTACTGCTCCTGCTTGGAGTTGACGTCGCTCTTCCAGCTAATGTTGAGGCCCATGCGAATGCTCTTCAGGTCCTCGATGATGGGCGATGAGGGTCGCGTGACCACAAAGATGCTCGTCTCGTTCGACTCCATTTTCTTGGATACCGCCTGCACGGACAGCGAGTAGTTGCGACCCGGCAAGAGGCTCTCGAGGGTGAAGCGTGTGCGATCTGTGGTCAGCGTGCTCGTATCGCCGTTGAATGTCTCCAGCTCATGGTAGCTAAAATCAAAGGAAAGCAAGGATTTAAGGTTTGCGGAAATTTGAGACGGGACTGCCGGGACTTACACAATGCGATACTCGTCCTGTGTGCTGGCCGCATCAGCCTCCCAGGTGATGATCATCGTGTTGGTCTTGTCGTCATTGAAGCTGCGCAAATTGCGCACGGGCAGGGGACGGAGCGTCACGTCGCCCGTGGCGGGCCACGAGGTGACCTTGCCGGAGACCGTCTTCACGATCACATTGAACGTCTTGCCCGGCTCGGCAATGTCACGGAAATCGAAATAGGCGATCGGCTCATTGCTGCGCGCGACCGTCGACTGGCGTCGCGTGGTTGCTACGGAGACCTGATATTTGTCGAATTCGGAGACGCCCTTGGGCGCCTCCCACAGCACCCGGAACGAATTGGACGTTATGAAGTCCTTGTCGAATGTGACATTCAAGGGGCGCAACGGCACCGTGCGATATTGTGCGGTTGTGGGCAGCGATATCTCATCCTCGGACATGGTCTGCACGGATATGTTGTACGCCCGCCCCGGCACAAGGCCTTTGAAGGCCGCCTGCGCCGGACCGGGTGGTTCGCCCTCCTTCTCCACATACAGGACACTGTCGTTGGCGTCGGGCGGCTCTATCGACACCTTGTAGTGTGTGTAAATGCCCGCCGGATACGGCGGCTGCCAGAGCACCAGCAGCGTCGTCTCATTACGAAACCACACAATGAATTTCCCCGGCGTATTGGGCTCTGCAGACATCAAGCAGGAGCAGAAGCAGAAGCAGGACCAGGACGAGGACGAGAACCACAATCATCGTCAGGTGCACGCAGGCATCCATCAAGAAACATACAAAGAAGCAAACGAAAACGCACAACGTCGGACGTTGCTTTGTGTTAGCTGATTTGCCAGTTAAACACTGATATATAGGGGTGAGTATGCTAGATATACAAGTATATATTACATACATATTTGTATGGGGCATGCAAGCTGCGGGCATATTAGTTTAGTACATGTCTGCATAGATGGTTTGGCAAATAATCATACGCACAGTGGTTAAAGCTTGAGTTAAAATATAGAGTTGAGTTAAAACAAAAAAATAAAAGCAAATGAATAATAAAAATATGAAAACTTATATTGTATTAGTCAGAAGCTTAGAACTAGAAATGGAAAATTTCAGATTAATTTAAACCAACACCAAAATGTAAAAAATGTGTGACTTTTACACAGTTAAAAAGTGTTGTAGCCATATTTTTATTATTTACACTTGAACATGACATTTTACAACTATTTTAAATTAACATGCATCTGTAGTTAAATAAAAAAAAATGTTAATTGCCAAAAACAAAAATAAAATAAAATTTAATTTGTTTGAAAATGTTTTTAATTTAAAATTAAGATTTAGCAAAGGCCTTCAGTCGTTATTTAAAGCTAAAATTTGTAACTGTGTGAAGTCTTAACTATTTGAACTATTTTTTTTAAAGAAATTAATTTATTTAGAAATCATTAAATGAGAGAGAGATTGAGTACTACTAATTATTTTATGCAAAGAACTTTTTCAGAAAGCTATTATGTGTAATTTTTTTTAGTAGCTATTTTTATTTTTATTATTACCATTATTACCATTATTATTATTTTATATTATTGTTAACATAAATACTAAATGCTCCTGAACTTAATTCACACAAAAAACTTGAGCTATTAAATAAAAATACACGAACCGAGTCAAGAGCAGCCAACTTAACGCAGCACTCGAGCTGATTTGGGGTTGCCAGACCGCTTGGAATTCATGGCATAAACATAGCCATAGACCACGGCAAGCACTTGTATATGTATTCGTGTTTGCAGACAGAGTCGCATGAGATTTGTGTGTAGTCGCACTTTGTTGTGGTCTGCGGCATGCAAATTGCGAGCACACAATGCCGGCCGAAAGGCCGCGGGAAAGTGCAAGGGGTTTTTGCAATTTCGGGCTAGTAAAATGAATTTGGCACGTTGCCAGCGGTCAGTTGGGCTTTGGGGGCTAGGTCAGGGTTGTTTCCACAAAAAAAGGGGAAATGAAAAGGGAATTGGGCAATTCGGGCTTTCAGGGTAGCGGTTGGTTTGAGGTTAGGTCTATTTTAAAAACGAAAAAAAACGCAATCAAAAAAGAAAACTACATAAAATGCGTTTCGCATGCAGCTCTAAAGGCAAGAAATCCTTAATGTGTGGTTTAACATTACCTCTCAAGATTTTAATGTCCAGCAATTCTTTATGCCGCGTCCTCCGACCTTAGTTTTTTTTAATTTTTTTTTTTAGTTTTTAGTTACATTTACAAGTAAAAGCACAAATGGTTTATTTGGATAGAGAGTAGAAGAATAAGATATTGTTTTGTTTTAGTTACATTTGAGTGCCAACACCATAGGAAAGGTCAAAAGGCAGAGGTTGGTTGGGGGTTCACTTACTTGTCGTAAAGTTGCGACTCGTATAGGCCACAGATTCCTTGCCATCGTAAATGGTATAGGCCTGCACCTGGTAGGTGGCGCCCGGCGTCAGCTCCTTGACACTGTGCTGGAATGTATTGTCGTTGACCTGGAAAGTGCGATTATAGCTGCTCGATGCCTCCGACAGACCCAGCACTTTAATCTTGAATGCCGTATAGCTGCCCTGTGTGGGCGGTGACCATAAGATAATGGCGTTTTTGCCGCTGCGCACCTGCACGGACAAGTTTGAGGGCGGATCGGGCGCTGTAATGAATTAAGAAAAATATATAATATTAAATATTAAACTAAAAAATAAAAAAAAAATACCAAAAATTATATTTGCATCGGCCGGGAATCGAACCCGGGCCGCCCGCGTGGCAGGCGAGCATTCTACCACTGAACCACCGATGCTTATTAGCGAGTAAAGTGCTGACAGCATTCAGTATGTTCAAAGCTTTACTCGTTGTTGCTGCTGTCACTGTCGCTGCCTTATGTCTATTTTTAGATACGCCATAGTTGAACGCGCTTTTTCTCTCTCTCGCTCACACATTTGCTTGTTTTGTTTTTGCAATTGCTGCTGCGCGACTGGTTTTTGTTTTTGTGTGCCTGTCTGGAAGTACGCAACGATTTTTCACTTTCTACTTTTGACAGCTAATTTTATTGGCTGCGTCAAGCAGAGACAGAGCGAGAGCGAGAGAGTGCGAGAGCGAGTGGGAGTACACTTTGTAAATGCATTTCGTTACTTTTAAGTTAACGCATTTCAATCAATGAAAAGGCAAAGCATATAAAAAGCAAATTTTTGAATTACTCATAAATTTCAGCTTAAAGCCCTTTTTTTTGGCCAGTACGCTCGCTGTGGTCAGCAAGTTAAGAGGGTGGCGCTGCGTGTTTAAGTGGCCACTTTTATGTGTTCGTATGTGTACATATATAAATATATAAATCTTTTATGTGTTATACACACAACACCCTACTTTTAACGCAGCCCGCACGCAAACCAAACCGTGTTCAATTCAATGATACCCTTGGGTAATTTATGGACTTGGGGCTGGTCAGCTGATGCGCAGGTGTTACACTGGCTTAGTCATATAGCCAACCACCCAATATAGCCAATCACAGGCATAAAAAAAATATATATATCTTGCATCGGCCGGGAATCGAACCCGGGCCGCCCGCGTGGCAGGCGAGCATTCTACCACTGAACCACCGATGCTTCGTACGTTAGTCATTCCTAACGGCAGCTAGATGATAGCGCACTCTCTCTTCCTGTTATATCGTCCTCTGCGAGCGCAATTCCTTCTCTATTTTTAGACCTTGTGGCTAAAATAAAATAGGCCAGCGTGCAGACAAAAAACTTCGGCAATTTTTATAATTACATACATATGTACACATGTATATGTACACGTATATATACATACGTATTTATGCAAAATTTATTTAACCATACTTTTGTAGATATTTATATACAAATTTAGACTAAATGCTCACTAATAAATTAACAAATATAAATGTCTTCTCACTTTGGTAGTTTAAAGATATTTGGAAATTTTTCAGCATGATTTTTTACTATGCTATGGTGTTTACGACAGTTGTTTTCTATGCAACATTACTCTCTTGGGCTCATGAGTTTAACAAAAAAAAAGCGCTAATGGTCGAAATCATATAAAACCTTTGTCTGTCAAAAAGCTTTCACATTTTCCATAATAATGCACATAATTTCACCATTCTTTGTGCCCCTTTTTTCTTGGCCGCGTTATCTTACCCGTCGTAATGGTCACCGTCCATGTGAGCCAATCGTGGTGCGTAAAGTTTGTGTAGTAGAGCCAGAAATTGTACTTGGTGCCGGGCAGAGCGCGCGAGAATTGAATCTCGTCGCCAATGTCCCGCGAGGCGATTGTTGTGTTTGGCTCCGGATAGCCAAAGGGCGGGCTGTAGTCCAGCCGATACGAGGCGCCATCATCGAGGCCGGGATTGTTCGGTATGCTAATGGCCAGATCCGCGCCATGTGCGTGCTGCAAGGACAAAGAGGAGGAAAATTAAAATAAATAGTTGCAATTATTTGCAGCAAGGTGCAGCTGCGGGTTAGTGGGGCACAGTTGACGCACAGTGAAAAATTATGGTAGGCCTTAAACAAACTTTTGAGTATTTAAAAAAAAAAACACTTTTTGAATTGGTTTTTAATTTAAATCGTTTTGGATTATAAAAGACATAAAATGTGGCTAGTTTTCTTTTGGTTTCTTTGCAAATATGCAAAGCAATAAGAAATAAAATTAAATTTAGCTCTTATTGATGTTGAACTAAAAAACTAATAAATTCAGGGTATGTAAGTATTGCATATAATAAATATAATAAGATTATTAAATGCTGAATCAATCTACCGGACAAATCATGACCAAAATTCCATCAAACATTAACAACAACAAAAATGATTTTAGTTTTAAAAACATAATGTATTCGGTCCAAACCAGAATTTTTTACTGAGTAATTTTTCCGGGCGGCTCTCGCACAAAAAGTGCAATGACATTCGCGTAATGCGAAACAAAAGTCACAAGTGACAATAAAATGGCGCAGGCTCCAATGATGAATGGAGAGCACAGTAATAATGATGATAAACATCATAATGATGTTGTTGATGATGTCCTTGTTGTTGTCCTTCGGCTGGTGCCAGACACCAAATATTAACACCGCAAACAATGTGCTCGGCACGTAAAAAAAAACAAAAAATAATGATAAAAAAATAATGGATTTGCTTGCAACAGGCAGACATGGCGCAGCCCAATTGTGGCCCACTCACACAGGACATTTAAAGGATTAAAAATGAGATACGAGTCCTGCAAAATGCGCAGCTATGCAGGCGTCGCACCGCTCAGCACCTACTGAAGGGTGCCGTAAACAGCGCTCTAGATTAATGATAAAAAAAATTCGCATTCAAATGTTTGGTTTTCCTTATTGAAATAGGAATAATATGGATAATTCTAGGGCTACGCACGTAACGTTCGAACAACTTCAATATGCAGAAAATATAAAAGGAAAAAATTTATATTTAATTTTCCATATTTTGATATTTAAATAGTATTTCTTAAGGCACAATTTCAATACTTGAAAATATTTGCAATTCAATAGTAACACGTTACGTAACTGTAAACAAAATAAAAAAAAATCTTCATCTTCCTTTAATGTTTTGAAATAATGCAATCCTAAATTAATATTTGTGTTGTGTAACGACAACCGAACTTCGAATCCGAAATTCCATAAATAAAATATTCAAACGAATAATTTGACAAAATAGCACCCGAATCTTAACCTGAATTTAACGTTAATTTCGAAAAAACATAATTTGTTCCTTTTATATTAATTTCAAATACAAAATGTTGATTAAACAAAAATATTGAGAATAATAAACTGAATCCATTTAAAAAACGGGTTCGCGAAGTGCACACCACAATTTTAAAATGTTTTTTGTAGGTTTTGCAGCAATGTCGAAACTTTCCCAAACTGAAACGTACTTTATTAATTGTTGTTCTAGCTGACCTTTAAGCAAACAGAAAAAGCTTCACTTCAGGCTCACCCCGATAGCATTTTTTGCTAAAATAAGAATTTTAATTAAAATAATTTAGTTGTAGCTCGAAGTTGGCAGCAGCTGAAGTTGTCATCATTAAGTTGGCTGCGCTCAACCACTCCACATGCACGTTAAGTTAGCTGCGCCGTTAAGTTGGCTGCAGCTAAACATTTAAACATGCCCACCGAACCTCCTGGGCCTCAGCACCGCTTGATTTGCAATTAAATTCGGCGTCTAGTTGATTGCGTGTGTCGCCTGAATTAATGCACATTTCTGCGAATCTCCTATAATAGTCAACAATTTGTGCATTTGTAATGACGGCCTCAATTAAATAACAACAACAAGCAGACTTTATGTCGAGCTGCCTGTTCGGGAGCCAGCAACAAAATCCAAAAATGCATTTGTTAAATTGAATTATTATTGTTGCTGCGCGCACGGCAATTTAATCAAATAAACAAACGTGTGGGCAGTGGACGTGGCCGAAAACATGAACTAAAGTCAGAGTGTTAATACTGTACAAACACACACACACAGCCAGACGCATAAATAAGCTCAAAATGGCGCTGGAGAAGCAGCAAAAAAAATCAGCAAATAAAATTGTTGACAAAATGGCGCACAAAATGGCGTCAAGTAGCGGAAGTTTCTATGAGCAAAAAGGAAAAAAGCGTGTTGAAATGATTGATGAGTGGTTCGAAAAAAAAAACCAAAAAGAACCAAAAACAAATTTTATTTACAAAATGTTTGTGCGTGGTGTAAATCACGAATTAAAAGTAGTTTGTATGCACTGTTCACAAAGTGAAAAAGAGTATATCGGCTTTAGGGAATGTCTGTCTTGTTGCCGAAAATGTGCATGAATTCAATTTTTTTGGATTTATTAAAGCTTGACTTGACTGACTTGATATTTGGAATATACATAAAAATAAACAAGTATACTAAAAAATTAGAGGTCGGGTAATAAACGAAAGTCTGCGATTCATTTTTTTTTTATATGTTTTTGAGTTGGAGTAAGCAAATCGGTCAAAAGATCTAGCTAGCTAACACCTATATACATATATTACCAAAAATCTTTCGCTTTTTATAGAATCTGACAGAGTATTCCGCAGTCTATTGCAAAATAAGTTGCAACATTCGAACTATTTTTTACATTTAATTCACTTAAATATTTCAAATGTTTGAGGCATAGGGAAAAAAATAGGTTTTTAATATAAAAAGTATATATGCCAGGCAGAGTTTTTATGGTTTTCAACGCATAAAAGACTTGAAGAGTTTGACACTTGAAGTTCGTGTTCCACTGGGGCACGTACACACGATAACACTTGTCCTTTTAAGTTGAGTGGCAAACGACAACTCAGAAAATTGCTCGCAATATTAAAAATTAGTTAGCTGTAACCCCTAAATGAGTTCATTTAATATTCGAGCTATATTTCTCACTTTTAAATGCTTAAATATTGCATGCTTTTTGTGTGTGTGAGTGTTTTTTTTTTAAATTCTTCTTTGTGCTCGTATTTATGCCTCGGCAGTACATGTGTCATAATTATGTGGATAGTAAAATTATAGTAAATTATACAAAATATTCTTGTATTAATAAAATGTATGACACACTGGCAAAATGTCTGCAAGATATTTAATCTTCGTCAATCCAAAAACCTATTTGATATTTTCATATTTTGATCACATTCGAAAGCTATTTGCTATGTCAGTGCAACTCCCTACATTCCGGCCAGTTTAACTCTGGCAGTCAGTTGGTCAGTCAGTCAGTGAGGCAGTCAATCAATCAATCAGTCAATTAGTGAGTTAATTGCTTACTTCGCGCACGCTTAACTCGTGCATATGAATTGCAGGCATTTCCATTGTTATTATTTTCTACTTGGTTTTTTTCTCTTTCTATTTACACTTTTTGCACCGTCTGTCGTCACATAATCAATTACTTTGTTACACTTTTTTATTTATTGCGGCGCAAGTTTTTCTACATTTTTCGCAACATTTTTGAGTAACAAGTTTTTTGTTGGGTGGTAATTTCAATTGCAATTTATGTGAAGCTTTCGCTACATTTTACTGCTCACTCACACGCACGCGCACACACACAAGCACATACCATATATAAGTAGTTGAAGAAAAAGTAGAAAAGAAACAAAACGAAACTCAACGAAATGTTGTCCAGGTACAGCAGCAGCAACAACCACAAGTGCTGTAAAGCGTGTGTTTAGCATGCAGGCATCTGCTGCCCTCTCTACGTAGCATCCTCTCTTTCACACCCGCACTCTCGGCCGGTCTAGCTTTGTGTTCATTGCATAATTGGTGCGTTTCTTTCTTTTTGCCGTTTCGTTTCATGTTTCGCTTTTGGGGATTACATGATGCGCGCTTTTGGCAGAGCTGCCGCTGTTCAGTCATTAGTCATTTGGCGCAGTCGTCGCTGCTGCTGTGCTTAATTATCATCAACTAATAATGATGATGAATGATAATTAGCGCGCGCATTCATTATGCAATTCCAATACTCGCAGCGCTTTGGCAGATTAACTCAACATCATCACAACGGTTCTCGCTAAAAGCTCAGCTTTGTGCTCTTTGAACACATTTTGCAATTGGCAGAGAGCTAGAGATATCTGGCACCATTATTAGCTTATTTTGCAATTACCAGTCAGCCAGAGATCTCTGGCTTCATTATTATTGCTATTTATTGTTGCTACCTGAAGCCACTCTAAAACGAAGTCAACTTGAATTGAAATAAAATCAAGTTTTGGAAAAAAAAAAACAAATTAAAAAGAAATATAAAAAAAAAGAGGTATGAGAAAAAATTAATAACAATTAACAATAAAGCGGCAAGCAACCTTCGCGTTTGGTTTTCGCTTTGGCTTTGACTTGTCCAGGGTCGTTGGCGATATTTATCGAGTATCGGGCACAAATTCAGAAGAAAGAGAATGTATAAGAGGGAGAGACGTTGACGGAAATTGTGTTTTTTGTTTAAATTTTTCTACATAGTTCTTATTTTTGAATGTTCTAATTTTCAAGCGATCGGTGTACTTGGTAGGTTTTATTTTAAATACACTTATGTGGTACAAAGTGTAGTTTATAATATACATACATATGTACATAAATATTAAATTTAATTTATGTACATGTATAATATATTCTAATTTATTTAAAGTTTTTCCAAGTTCAAAAAATCATTTTTTCTGATTCTTTCTTTTGTTAAATGGGTCACAAATATTTGAGTGCTGCTTGGATCATGGATTTGTGTACATATATCAAATAGAAATAGAAATATGAATATGAATATAAGTATTCTCTCTAGCCAGGGGCAACATGAACTTCAGCATTGGCTGCAGACAGCGTTGGCCAAGGCAAACAGAGACCAAGACAAACAACGCAAACAAGGCAAATAAATAAATAAACAAACATGTCAGCCGGGCAAATGTAAACAACAATCCAAGCAACAACAACAACAAAAGGCAAGCAATATTTGAATAATTAAAGCCCGCAGTTAGCCAAGCAAACATCCACCCACACGAAGAAATACAGCCCATTCAGACAAGACAGCCAACTTAACAAAAATCATCTTGTTTCTATATACATATATAAATATAATTATTTATTTACTTTTTTTTATATTCAAAAACAACGTCAACGTCGACAAGAAACCCCTTTGAAACATTTTGTATTTACAGTAATCGATATTTATCGATTAATGCATTTGCAAAAACCAACTTCTTTGAACTCTGCAAAAAACTGAAAACGTAGCAATATAAAATATAAATAATATTCAATTAATTAATATAAGTAAATAATTGCTTCAATAAATTTTTTTATTATTTTTAGCTATCAAAAAAAAAAAAACTCATGTCTTGAAACAATTTCTATATATATAAATTACACTAGTTGTGCAAGTGTAGAGAAATATATCACTAATTTGGCATGGCTAAATTGATGAATTTATAAGTCATGCAAATCTCTAAAAAGTAGGCTATAAGAATTCTTGCAACATTTACGGAAACAACAAGATTATGTCAGAATCTTTTTTTATCCATTTTTTATATCGATCAGCGTCTTGAGATCTTATATAATAATAATAAAATGATAATGATGCATATAAGAGCCTAACTTAAAAAAGAATACAAATCAATAACAAATCCGGCTCTAAAAACTTGTACATCTAAATTAAACAATCCAGAACTGACTTGTGTTTATGTAGCCTACATATGTTAGCCCAGACCCAAAACGAATTGAGCCCTATAACAACAACAAAAAAACCGAATTAAACCAAACAAACCCAATAAATCTGCTGGCAATTATCGATAACATTCTAAAAAGTATATCGAGTGTCGCGCCTGTGGTAACTAAGTGCTTTTTAACGAGCTGATTTAAACATGGCATATACAAATACACATTATATTTATCAAAGTACTCATATTTAACTGTTAACAATATCCATCTGTCAACTGGGATTTATTAGGTGTAAATTACACGTATTTTTTATTTTTTTTTGCCAGACATTTGCACTGATTATTTGCGTCCAACTCTCACAGAACGTTGCGCTCCCTCACACTTAAGCGGAATGCAGCAAAAGCTCACCCCTTTTGAATGCACCATCCCTTTTACGCCCGCAGTCGCACTTGACTCTTGTATGGGTCGCACTGTTGCTACCTGACCAAAAGGCAAACGCGCAATTAGCATAAAGTGCCGGACAGACAGACAGACAGTTGCAACTGCATTTGTGTGTGTGCAGCTGTTGTTGTTGTTAGTTAGTTAGTTTGCCATGTTTAAGTGTGAAAAGTTGGCTGCAAGTTTCAGGTTGATTGCCTTGACGATGATGACGACGACGACGACGACGGCAACGACGGCGACGACGGCGACTGCGACGGCGAATGCAAAGCGCAGCGCATAATAAGTGAGTGAGTGACTAACTCGCTAAGTGAGTGAGCGAGCGAGTGAGTGAGTCAGTCTGTAAGTGAAGCTCAGTCTGTATGTGCTTGCGTATGAATGTGTGTATGTGTGTCGTCTACCTGCACAGGTTACTTGTGCATTGCGTGTCTGCCGTGCAACTCCCACGCATACAGACACAAACACCAACACACACACACACACACACTGACACACAGAGAAAAAAGGTGGACTACAGAAACCAGTAAAGAAAAAGTTTGTAATATCTTAAATTAGGATTTTGAAAATCTTAGGTCAGATATTAAAATCTCTAATCAAAATATAAAAATCTTAAATAGAGTGAAAGAGAATTTGAAACAAGATTAAATAAAATAATATAATAATATTTTATACTTCAAATTTTTAAATTATATTTGAATTAAGAAACAATTTCTAATATCAGGTACGTTTTGAACTCACTTTTTAAATTTTAAAATTATAAATTACTAAAATACTTAAGTTCTCTGACTTCAGAAATCTGCCTTGCTATATGTATGTATGTAAGTTAGAATTACTTGACATTAGCAATTTCAATCTTAGTCAAATAGTAAGTGTGAAATGTGGAATTTTAAATATGATATAGAAGACTTTTTCTCTCTGTGCACACCCACACTCCCTATTCAATTCAGTCAGCCCTCGCTTAATTTATGTTCATTTACTTAGTTATTGTCTCTCTCTCTACTGCTGCCGCTGCCGCAGCTGCTGTTGCTACTGCTTTATGCTATTCCCTTTTTCACTTTGCCTTCGTTTTGATTTTGTTGTATTAGTTTTTTTTTATTTTTATTTTTGGCATGCAGTGCACGTCCCCCTCGAACCCCCGCAGACTTAACGACGCATGCCGCACTGAGCCGAGCTTAGTTAAGTTGAGCGCGTCTCTTTGGCGGCAGCGCTCTTGCTCGCTGCTCTCACACAAAAGTAAAATCGCTCTCAGCTGTTGATGCGATTGTGTGTGTGCGTGTGCGTGACTAGAATTGTTGCTGCTCGCTTGTTTGTTTTGTTTTTTGTGTTGTTGTCATAACAGCGCCCAGTTATCGGTTTAACAGCAACAACAACAATTACT
Source organism: Drosophila colorata (assembly GCA_035041545.1). Taxonomy (NCBI): domain Eukaryota; kingdom Metazoa; phylum Arthropoda; class Insecta; order Diptera; family Drosophilidae; genus Drosophila; species Drosophila colorata. The sequence continues at coordinate 7,733,812 of JAWNLD010000490.1, read as the reverse complement.
TTAAAGGCAGCAACAGCAACAACTAACAACAGGAAGCTTAAATTAAAATGAAATTGCCTCTCACTCGTTGTTTATTTATATGTACATATGTATGAATGTATGTACATCTGTGTGCATACGTGTCTGTGACATTTGCAAGAGAAGCCCAAAAGTAGCGCTTTAATTATTTAAAGCTCTGTCAGAAATTGGGCACAAACCTTCAATCTCGCAGATTCAAATTGAATTTTGATTTATTATTGAAATATTACAATAACAAATCAATTAACATAACAAATGACCATTTGACAATGGACATAAGATACCCAAGTTGTTGATATAACGACACACACACAAGCCACACGGAGCAGAGGAAATGTCAAAGCAGGTACAGTGAAGAACCGTTTAGCACCTCAAGAAAATAGACGCATTTTTGGCTAAAATGCTTTGAAAATGTTGTTATTTAGAAAATATTAAAAACCATTTCTGAATTCGTCATTTAATATGAGTAAATTCTGTTTGGATTGATTTGTCTTTAAAAATGTTTAAATGTTTAAATATAATTAAATAAAACCAATAAGAAAAAAATACAAACATCAAAATACAGCCGAGCTGCAAATTCGGCAACTTGAGAGCAATAATTCAATTTTTATAATAGCAAAAACTCTAAATAAATTACCGAAATATAAGACTCAAACTAAGCATAGAATGAATGTTCGATTGTTAAATAATAGATGTTGCAAAGCTAATTTAAGAATATTTGAGATCAAAAATGTTTTTAAAATTATGGACACAAAACAGAACGCTTTCTATGCCGCTCGTACGTTGTATTCGCACAGCATGTTTCACTGAGTGTACGAATTATCGAGTCAACACTGTAGGCGAAAATTGCCTCGAGCTATTTGAAAGGTTTAACCATAAAGCGGCTCCCATGCTCCTAGGCAGCCAATTGATATACATATACAGATACACATGTTGATACACATATGCACACAACACATACATATGTATGTATGTTCAAAGGGGAAACGGAGACGTAGGGGAACTGGGAGACACATTGACATGACTATACACTTAGACGGTGACGCATGGGGGTGGGGCAGGTCGAGGCTTGGGTCGCAATTTTGCAAAGCAATTTGCAAAGTGTTGACAACACTCACACACACACACACACACACACACACACGCACGAGCACATCAAATATGCGTGTGTGTGCGTTGCGAAACTTGCAGTCAAAGTGGAGCAGCGCAGTAAGAGAATTTATTAGTTGCCTTTCACAGCAAATATTGTGACAAATAGGCGTATAAAAGAAGCTTTGCAGAGTGTGGGTGAGCGAAAGAGAGTGCGTGTGTGTGTGTGTGAGTGCAGCCTCCTGACTGTGCGTGACAGTAAGCTTTATGTGCGCGTGTGTGCTAAAAAGTTGCGACTTAAGTTGTTGGCTCAATGAGCTGACAGAACGAGGCGCCATGTTGTTAATTGACATCCGCCCCCCCCCCCCCCGCTCTTCCCCACACTCCACCCACACACTCATAAAGTTCGAGCCTAGACAATTTACTGTGATGGCGCCATCAAGTGTGCGATGTGCGTGTGTGTGTATTTTGATATGTGTTGCATACTTTTCAGCCGTTGCAAGCACTTTTGTCCCTGTTTTTGCATTCGTTTTATCAGTGGATTGATTGCATATATTACGACTTTATTTGCCTCTTATCGCTTTCGCGCAAATTTTCACAAATTGACAGCTATCGCACCTCAAATTGTCGTCATGCAGCAAATTGTTGCACACGACCACGCCCCGTGATGCCAGTCTCCCATCAGTGTTGCCAAAATTGACGATATTTTGTTGCACATTTTGTTGCTGTTTTTTTTTTTAATATTTCCTTTGATATACCCTGTAATGGCTTTAAACTGTGAGTTATATAAGTTTATGAGTGCTCTACGCTTAGTAATCTTGGTTGATGCACACTAAAGCTCAGTGCTGCGTAACTTATGCTTAATCCTAGAGAGCAAGAGAGTAAAGCTCAAATTGTAATTTCGAACTGAAAACTTATAGAACATTTTTTTACTCTCTTAAAAATTATTGTAATGTAATATAATTAATAGGAAATTTTATATAAGAGATTTACGGAAATTTTGCACATTTAAATCGAAAAACAAAGTAAACACATAAACAAATGTTTTTTATAACAGGGTATCGTCGGGTTAAATTCATTTAAAAAACAAAATCATATGAAAAACAACCCAGAGTCTTCTTCTATACAAAAAATATACTTATTCCAGGGTATTTTGAGGACGAATTAACTGTTGTTCACCATTAAATACCTGTCTGCTTGCGACAGTGGCCCCAGTCATGTCATCAGGCACGTAAATAGGTTTCTTTATACAGATGTACGAGTATATAGCTGATTTGCATCTGTACACAACCATATATACATACATAAGTACATATATGTATGCATACATGTAGCGCTGTCGAGCTGTCTGTTGACTTTTCAGCCGCACTGTTGCCCTGTGCAAATTTCCCTGCATTATTGAACATTTCGCGCGCGCTCTTTTCTGGATAAACAGACAGCAGCAACGTTCAGAATTTTTATTCGCACATTTTTCCTCGTTTCCCGTGGGAAAGGAGTAAATGGCGAGAAGGTAGGGAGGGGGACCAGGGGGGGGGGGGGGGGTGCTGGTCTTTTGCCTTTTTTCTGTAGTTGGCGGCGCCGTGTGTTTAATTACCTCGCAAAATGTTTATCGTTTAAAATGATTTTTGCTAACGATTTGTTAATTGAAAATCAAATATTGAAAGAATACAAAATAAACACAAGCAATAGCTGAGAGATAATAGTTTGATATATCAGAATCAGGGCATGTTAATGAAAGCCAAAAACTTTTTAGAGTTTCTGTGGACTTTTGTGGATTATAGAAAAAACAAAAGGTTTGTTATAACCTCTATGATATAGTATAAATATTTTTTCAATTGGGTTATTGTAATAAATATTCAGGAATTGAAAAATTAAAAGAGCTCGACTAGAAGATACCCTAAGTATATGTATGTTCATATATGTGCACACACACTCATAACCACTCACAAAATCTACACTTAAAATTTAAGAAGAAGTTATCGAAAAATAGAAAGTAAGTTAACAAATTTAAATTTCTTATCTCTGCTGAGATCGATAAAAAACGGTTTAAGAATATGAAAATAATAATATTAAAAATATACTCAAGAAACATATACCTAATAGCAGTTATATCTGGATTCGCTGAGTGCTTCATTTTAATCTGCAAGTTATTTTCAAGTTGAATCAACTTCCAAGTCAGGAACTGACTGGTTCTGGCACGGCGCCAGGAAATGCCAGAAGTTTTGCCCACTAATAACCCAAACGCATTTGCTTCGAAATGCATAAATTACGCCAAGAGCCTAGAGAGGGGAGGCAGGGTGGTGAAATAATGGGGTAGGGTAACCACCCATTATGAAATGTTATTGTGTGTGTGCTTAATGGTTTTGTGCAGAGTTGTAGCAGAAAATTTGCATACAGCTCGGTAATAAAAATCGATACTCGTTAAAAGGCAACGAGAGGAGTCGATGCAGCACCCCCTTCCCCCATTTCCCCCTTTTTTCCTGCCCCGCTCTATTATATGGTAATCATAAAACACATTTGCAATGAGAAACCCATGAAATATGCAAAAATAAAAATTGAAAAATGATATAGTGCCCCGAGCTGAACCAATAAATGTCGCCAACAAATTGATAAATATGACAAAAGCTACAAGAATTGAAATGATGGCAGAAGGATACGAGTATAAGAAGCATAAGATATTGGAACTTTTTTTTATGTATACAGTGAACTCAAATTATTAACCTTCGATTTCAGAGGAGTTTTCGAAATGCTTAAAATATAATGTGGGTTTTTGGAAGGTGATTTTTAAAAGCTCTGTTTTCCATTAAAAATGGAAATAATGTCTCTATTCAAGATTATTAAAAAATTATTCAACAAAAAATTAAACCATTTTAAAAATAAGAATTTTAGAATTTCCAAGTAAAATGTCGATTCTTAAATATTAATAAAATATTTAGTTCGTAAGACTTTTATTGCCAACATGAACTTACGACCTTCTAGAAATGAAAGCTTCTTCAAACAAACAAAAGTTTAGCTATCAAATTATTTGAGTATTTTTTCCATATACATATATATGTATAAATTTAAAAAAAAAAAAAAAAATGCAATATGACACATGTATATATTTTAGCATTCGAATCATATTACATTTTCTCGTCACAAGACGTCAACTTCTCATTGCAGTGTTGCCAAAAGGCATGGAGATGCCATACTTGCATACAGAGACAAAGAGAATGCAAAGGAAATTAAACTTCCTGTCGTCTAGCATGAACTTTGACAGCAGCTTGATAAGAAGCTGTCGGTGCTGTGGTTTATTTATTAACTTTTCGGTGGCCGCACGGCGCCCGAGCAGGGACTGTTTATGACTAGCAATACCTAGCGAAACTGCACCTTCCCCGGGGCTCCATTCAATAAAAAACAAAACGAGCTATTCAAAGTGCTTCCAGTTGAACGAGTGATTAATATGTAAATGATTGATGACTTAAATCGTAAAAACAACAAATAGGAAAACCGAAATTCAATTAAGTGAAATGCGAATATGGCCATAAAAGAGAAATATCTAAAACAACAACAATGGCTTTTGGGCAAGTTAACGTTGCGCTGCGTTTGGCTTCTGCTTTTGGCCTTTTGGCATTTAAACGCGTTCGGCTTTCTTCTGACTGGCTTTCAGCCTGGCTGACTGGCACTCAAATGTCAGTTAGGATTTCAAATAGCTGTTGTTGTTGCTGCAACCCGGCTAAAACTAATTAAGCCAATGCCGAGCGGAGCGAGTCTGGCCAACAGCCAAATTTGACTTTGATGAACTGCTCGCATGTGTGTGTTGGGCGCAGATTAGGGAAAAGGGAAATTGTTCGCAATACGAGACGCATTTGCATAACAAATGGAGGCGGGGTTGCAGGGGCTGCAGCGGAAAGGGTGCGAAGTCGGGCTCAGTTGGCAGGTTGCGCCTGTGGCAAGTGCAGCAAGTTGCAGTTGCATTAATCTAAATTAATGCCATGTTGTAGCACTGGCTGCAGTCGCAATTGCTGCATATTTCAAGTGCAGCGAACGCTGACAGTGCTGGCACAGTTTTAAAAAGTAACCAAAAAAAAAGCTAGATTGATAAAACTTAAAGCCTTAAAAATTATATATACAAAATGTATAGAAAAATCAAAAGTATTATTTCTAAGCATCGAGATGACTGTGTTTTCAAATAATAATATAATATATAATATTTATGAATATAAATATTATTATATTTTTTTAATATCAATATTTTTAGACAATAAGACAATAGGGTATATTATCTGAATCATCAAAAATGTCATTGTTTTTTGTGGGAAATTAGTTTTAAATAGTATAATTAGTAGTGCTATCTTAAGCATTTTGAATTTTAAAAAACATATGATTATAAACAAATCAATAATAACAACATTGGGAACAAAAAAAATGAAACAAAGTTAGTGTAAACTTTTGTAATATATTGAGTTTTGAATATTTTCCCTTTAAAAAAAACGTTTTTTAAATTAAACGTAATCGTGTTTTTGCTTTGTGGAAACACATTAAGATTATCTAATATATAAATATTAATAAAATTATTAAAGGTGACAATTTGTTGTTCAAATAAGCACTTGAAGCAAAAGAGGTAAAAAATATGCTCATTTTTTAAATAGCTAATTTTATATAAAGCTAGAACTAGGTACTAGCTAGAACTAGCCGCAAAAGCTAGAACTAGATACTAGCCAAAATGGCAACGCTGCATTGAGGAGAAACAAGTAGAGAGTCAGAGGGGCGGAATGGATAGGGGATGGTTGGAGCAGTGCAGCGTTTTAATTAAGCGGCAACTTGCAAGGATTCGATTTGGCTTTAAGCCGACAGGCAATAGCGGTTTTCAGACTGGCTTTTAAGAGAAATAGGAAGAGTGAGCGCGTATAGAGGAGGGAGAGTGAGGTGCCCGTTAAAGCTAGGTCAAGCGTATCTTAGCCCAGTTTAAAAACTCAGCTGCTGCCTCGACCCAAATGACATCGAAATGGCGCTGAGCAAAACAAAACGCACGACCCCAATTTGCAATGGAGCCTGTGCAGATTACCTTTGAGCAAGATTTTGTAAGCCAAGCAAACACACAGAGAAAAGCAAATACTATACACAACAAATAAGAAAGAAATACCCGGTTAGCAAATGCTCTACAAACTATTGAAATCTACACATAACCATAAAGTTTTTGGCAACGATTTATGCACCACAGTTCGAATCCTTAATGTGGTCAGTCTTGATATTTCATTTAATTTTGCAAGGAAAATTGTTGTTAGGCGTTTAGAAAACAACCTAATATGCTCTGTTCAGATTACAATACCAAGCTAATATGTATGATTATGTTGGTTTGTCCGCTTGATACCTTAACTTTTATAAAACAATGAGCTAGATACCATGTTTGTCTTGGTTGATCTAAATTCATAATATTCAAATTCAATATATTTATAATATTTATATTAAGATAATTTTTGCAATTCGAATTTGTTGTAATTGTTATAATTATTATTTTAATTTAGGTTCCTTTATTATAATATAAACAGCTCAGCAGGCCTAGAAATTTATATCTTGGGAAACATATTTTATTTGTGAAAATTGTCTCAGCATTGCTGAATTAAATCTTAAACTCTCTTTTTTAAATATTAGCATTCACAAAACAAAATGTTGATAAAATTGTTGTTAAATCTTATAGATCGTATTCACTGTCACGAATAGAAAAAAAAAACATTTATTTATAAAGCAAAATTTTAGCTCGAAAAATTGCTTGCCTAAGAATGGAGCGGAGTACGGCGGAATGAAACGAAATGGAATTGGAACTGGAATTGGATGCAGCGCAAAAACTTCTGTTGCGAATTCGTTGCCACCGCGGAATGCGATAAAGTTTGTAATTGCAAGAGAGAGGACGGACGACACACACACATTTTGCAGCCATTAAAAACTTGCTGACATGACAGAACCCAGAACCCAGACCCCCATTTCAACCCAACCCCCTGCCACCAACCGTCACTTGCCACGCCCCTAGCCAGGCGCAAACAGACACCCTTTCGGCCACAATGTCGCTTAAATTGTTGTCTGAGTTTTAATTAACTGCAACCATTTGTATATGACTGGAAGAAGAAGAAGAACACGTGATATTCTCGTGTATACAAACCCATTAAGCTCGGAAACGCGAGCGTTGGAAAACTTTGTAAGTAAGACTCTACTATAATATCCATAAAACTGAGTAGGAAGTAAACATAAGTCTAAGCGTTTTAAAATATTTGATTTTAAATTTTTAGTCAGCATATTTGGTTTGGTCGAGGAGTAAGAAAATTGGTATGTGAACACGCATTAAAAAAATATGAAAGTAAAGTTTAAATTAATTTCAAATACGTGCATATTTTTTTGTTTTATTTTAGATTTCTTAATTATGGACCCAACGAACTTAGCCTAAATGTACAAAATTTGGTAGGTACAAAAAGATATTACATAATTACTTTATATCTGCAAATTTTAATAAATTATATCTTAGATTTTTTAAATATGGATCCCACAAACTCGGAGAAAATAAGTCAAAGTTGAAAAAATGAGTATGTAGGCGTTTAAATGACTTAAATTTTATGAAATAAAATCTGCAAGTCACAGCGATTTTACTTTCTTTATCAAGATTTATTGTCTTGCGGACTGAACAAACTCCAATTTGGTTTGTGCAAGACATATAAAGAATATTATGAAGAGTTTGTTGCAAACAGATGATGATGGACTTGACGAACTTGGCGAATATTATTAATGGTGCTAAATCACCTAAAAATTGTATTATGGTTTTAAGACCTTGTTCCAAGAAATCCTTTATTAAAAGTCGTACTGAATACACAAAAAAAAAAAAAAACATTGAACTATTTGTCAAATTAATAAATGTATTAGATCATATATAGCCAGGTTATACTAATCATATAATTGATCATTGGATTAGTTTTGAAAAATTCAGTTTTATTTCAAATTTATTGTGTGCAGTATTCATATTAAGACACCGACAATGCTCGCCTGAGCGTTGGGTCGCTTTACTTTTTGCAATCGAAATTTTTTAAAGTCTCTCGGGCTATATATGTATCTGTATATATATATGCCTGACAAAAAAGAAGAAGAACAACAACAACTAGCAAAGGATATTATCGCAACGGTATAGAAAACCTTGAAAAGGAGTAGAAGAATCCAAAATGTGCGAGGTGCAGAAGCTGCTCGACGAGCTGGGCGAAACGTTCAACAAATTCAAGGAGCTGCGGCGCGTCGAGATGATCAACTTACTTAGCCGGGTGCGTTGTTGTGAATGCGGCCACAGGACGCGGATGACAAAGGCGCAGGAGTTGGCCAAACAATGCCCATCGCCGACGAGAAAACTGCTCACAGCCTGTTTCGTCCTGCTGCTGTTTATCAGCATTTACTGGGTATATTTGGCAAGGAGATATAATCACATGAACGCCTACGGTAACGGAGCCTGCGTCTCCACATTCTTCTATACCTACACCGATTGCGATGTCTATGTATAGCATTCGCCCATAGCTAGTAAATATAAAACTTTTTTAAATATATCAAATTTTTATTTTATTATTTTTTGAATATTATTAAATCTCGTTAAAGAAAAACGTGCGGAAACTGTGTATAGAAGGCGGAGAAAACGCATGAAATCGCCCCGGCTAAGTGTTGTATAATTTTGGTATGTTACCTAACTTTTAATCTAACCTTAAGTAATACTTTTCGTACAGGTTTTCAGATGTCCACCCGCTGGCCCGCAAGACGCTTTCAATCCATTTTACCTTAAGCCATTATATTGTGATATAAATTAAAAAGTTTTAATTTTGTATTTAAATTTATGCTTTTTTTAAAAATTTAAACTAAAATTTTAAAATTTTAGAATTTTTGTACTCATTTAAAAGTTTTTCATATATTTCAATAATTCATATATCTTCAATTAGTTGGTCAAGCAATCAATCACTCAGTCTGCCAATATATAAAATTATTTCAATTAAAAAACAATTATTCTTACCAATAATTGTTATTGTTTTAACTTTGCTAGGCAAATATGCACAACAGATGCCACTTGTTACTGGTAACCATTGAAAATTCTTTCCAAAAAAAGATGAAATAGAAAAAGGCCTTTACAATTCACTAAACAGCTACAAAAGAAAAAGAAAAAACAGCAACAAAAAGCAATTCCTAACGCAAATTGCACAAACACACAAAAATGTTTGTGCTACAGAGTAACAGCTCAAGTCCCCGCTCCCCCACCGCACACATTTCCCTATATTTTAACAAAAATCAACATTTGCCTTAAAAAACAGCTACAAAAAAAAACACATCAAAACAAAAAGAAACAGTTGATTTGTTGATTTTTATATGCCGAAGATTCAATACTCTTCCAAGTAAGTGCAACTCATTTCTAAAGAAAAAAAAACCATAAAATAGCTCTATGTTGATAAGGTTACTTAGAATATTATGAAAATCAAAAATGTTTTTCATAAATTATCGAAATCGTCGACCGATTATTTCTATGTTAACTTTTTGATATAAGACTCCGATGCTGATAAGATATTGCTCAAAAATTGGGTGTCTTATAAAATTAAAAAGTTAAGAAAATAATTTATACTTATATGATTTAGTTTGTATATATACCAAAAACTCTGCTTTTAAACGACACTTCCTATGATTCCTATATAATATAGTTTTACGATCCGGCTTACTTCGAACCTATGCGAAGTTTTCTAAAGATAGCTTTAAAACTAGCTTGACATAGCTTCTCAATCTGATCAAGTATGTGTATATAGAGATCTTCTTTTATACGTTACACATTTCAAAACAAATGGATAATACCCTCTGTAGTTGTATATGAAAAAAAACAAAAAAAAAAATAGAAAATGAGAAACAAAATCAACAAATGCGCAGCACAAAATAAACCAGAGCGTGGGAGAGGGGGCGTAGGGAACTTGAGGGGGTGGGGTCTGGGGTATGTAAGCAAATGCTGCCACGCCCACCAGCCAAGCTCGTTGAGGCGTTGCGTTTAGTGTTTTCACTGAATAGTTTTGCAATTTTTTCCCCTACGTTGTTGTTGTTGTTTTTTTTTTTTTTTTTTTTATGAATGGACGCAAAACGCGGCTTAGTTCCGTGTGCGCGGTGCACGGCAGGGGGCGGGGGGAGGTGTGGGTGCTGTGCTCGTTATGAAGGCGGCTGCCGACACTTGAAAGTGTTGCCAGGTTTCTATATATATATATATGTATATACTATATATGTATATATATTTTTTTTGTGTTTTGTTTTTTCTAGTTTGCCATTCAGCAACAACGGCAACAAAAGCGACAGCCGTGCGACATTAATTGAAGTTTGTTGAACCAAAAGCTGTTTGCATGGCCCCCATTCTTAATGAACCAGCCCAACCCCCCTCCCGCACTGTGTACCCTCCTCTTACAAACAACCGCCTTGTAGCCACCTCAGCGGCATCTTCTGCGAGCAGTTGCTGATGGTAACTGATAGCAGCAGCAACAACAACAACACACAAGCACACAAGCACACAAAAAGAGGTTGCCTTATGTCACCCGGTTCATTTTTGAACGCTTTTCAATACGCTTTTACGCAAGACACAAAATTTACATCTTTATTGTAAAATAAAGATTTTATTAAATATTATGTCAGTTAAACCAAATTAAATATATGCGAATTTTTAGTTTTTTTTTGGTCTAATTTGTTATGTATATATATCATATTATATCATGGTTGTATATAGCATAAAGTATAATCACGAAAAAGTAATTATATCTTCAGTTCAACTATTTTTACTTTTTTTTTGTTGTTGTTTCCTGTCGTGTTTCTTTGACTTTCAAAAGATTTTCACAGCTTTGCTGAAGTTTTCTTTTTTGGCCCGTCAAATTTGTGAGGCAACTTTACAATTGAGTTTGACTGGATCAGCCGTAAGTTGAATTCACGTAGACAATGAAATGGGTGCGACAGTTGCTCTCATGATTAAAATTGCCAACTATCGTGTTGTCATTCTCTTCTGCTTCTTCACTTCATCCCCGTCCGCTGCCTCTTTGTGTGTGTCTTTCAGTTATTTTTCCACTATTTCGCATTGTCACATTTGCATTAATGATGCAATACGGCGTCTTTGTTAGAGGCAAGAAAAATGGCTAAAGAAACAGAAACAGCATTTCCTAGTTTTAGTTTATTTTATTTATTTTTTTTTTTTTGGGAAAGCAATTAACAGATCTTTTTATACCTAATAATTACGGTAAGAGACAAAAAGGGGTTTCTTAGGGTTATGCGAGTGTACGCAACGGCAGAAGGCGGCGGCAATATCTTGATCAGCATTTTAATAATAATAATGAATAAGCCCATTGATCTAAGAGAGTGTATAAAATATTCTTTAAACTTTGCCGATCATAAGAAAGAAGTAAGGGGTATCTATCTCTCTTTCCATTATTCTCTTATATCTTAATTTACTGATAAAATTCTTAAAATAGGCTCCAAAAAAGTTTTATGAGCCAAATCTTGATAGAAAATTAATAAAAACTTATAAAAAATTGCATAAACACAACAAAATTTATTAGAGAAACTATTATTTGAATATAAATCTATTATTTTTTAATTTAATTATATAATTGCCTTGGCGTACTTGAGATCTGAGCCCAGAGTAACCTATAGCCAATCATTCTAAGCGTTAGCATTCCCATTTACCAAATAACAGTAAAATAAGTAGAACCCAAGATAGCTGTCAGACCAGGGGAAATGACAAGGTCTTTGCCTTTTGCTCACAAATCCATTTTAGCCACTTTTCGGAAATAGGTTCGATGCGCCCGAAAAAAATTAATTTCTTCCTTTTGCTTTTCTTTTCGTTTTTGATCTCATAAACTTGACAAAGTGGCACAGACACATAGAGGGAATTTTCCCGGACCGCTGCATATTGCGCCGTCTTTTCCTTTTGCCTGCTGCAGCATCTGCAACTCACCTCCTTCTGGGTGGCATCTTCCACTTTACGATTGTTCGTTGTCTTCTTTGAGGATTTTACTTTCCGCTGCGCCCATTGAAAATGTGCAGTTTACACTACATTTTTATACCCTTTGATTTTTAGTGGGATACTTTGAGTATTTTTATAGGTGTTTCCTCGAACTAGCTGGTGTGGTAATAAATGTCACGAGAGGAAAGCATGAAGAAAGGAAAATGATGTGGTTGTATTTTCCCATGCCAGCTAACAACCCATATATACTTGGCAAATACCTTAATCTGGCTTTTAGCATTTTTAAACACCTATTTTTGCATAACTTTTAATATAATCACAAGTAGCACAGTATTTAAACGTTTGCTCTTTTTTCTATTTATATTCTCTTCTATTTTTTGCCTGACATGTCATTCAGAGTGTCCTGCGTGACGACTTACATGACAGGTCATCTAGACTGCCATGCATGATGCCTAGCATAATGTGTCATCGAGTGTCCTGATGGCATTTCTCACGATGTCAGCAAAATACCATTATGTAACAAGCCTTGTCTTCGAAAAATGCATGCTTTCGAATTTAATTCTATGTAGGGTATACAAGCTATATTTGCAGGATTATAGGGTATAGCATTTAAGTGTATTAGAATTTCCCTCAGCTAAAATTGTGTTTTATCTTTTGGGTTTTTGCTTTTAGCCGCTTGCCACTTGGCATTATATTCATTGCATCCAGACGAGCATTTTGGCAGGCGCTGTTCGGCTGGAAGTGTGACAACTCTTTATTTATTCAAATAAATTTTAATTTAGCTTAAAGTTTATTTCAATTTAAGGCTCTTCGCATTCAAAATCACAACGTTGGTGTCAATTTGGCAATCTGGCAATTCTGGTAAAGATAGTTCTTTGTTTTTGTTTTGGAAAAACAAATAATTTGTAATTATTTTATAATTGTCTAGCGGAAATTTTGCCTGCCAGAGTTGCCACCATTTAAGCCACAGGCACGCAAATGTTTGAGCAAACAATGCCAAGTTTCGTCCACTGAATATCAAACAAAATGGCGTCGATTTTCGGGCGGGTGCCGGCGCCGGCTCAAGCTTCCCCTGCCTTTCGCTTCTGTTGTTGTTGCTGCTGGCTATGTGCCACCTGTACGCTCCGCTGTACACCGTAAGCCCCCCTCTCCCGCCAGCAACACCGCCATTCACACAAACACACATCGTTTCAAGGACATTCTGGCTCCTCTGCAGCCTCCCTGTTATTCCACTCCATTCCCCATCAAGTCCCACATAAATCAGCTCCGTCTGCTTCGGTTTCCGCTTTGTTTCTCTCCTTCTTCTTCTTTCACTTCTCTAGCTGCTTTTGCTCTCTGTTGCTTTGTTTGGCTGTCTACGTTTTTCTTGCCTCGCATATTCTCCTCCCCCCCCTAGACAATAAAAATGGAAAGAAAAAAAAAAAAACTTCACTCGAAAAGCATTTTTCTAGGCTCCATTTCTAGGGTTGCAAATGTGCTGGGTACACAAAAAGTTTGCGAAAATATTTATAAGGCTATAGTATACTCTTTAAAAATGTTGAATGCATAATGAAAAGTATACCCCATATTAAGTATTTCGGAGATAAGTGACATTTTTGTAGTATAGATCAGTATAAGATAAGCCTAGTTGAAAAAATATATAAATCTTCAAGTATTTAGTGGATAAAAATACAAACGATAAAGACCGACTTTAAATAGGAAAAATAAAAAAAATGACTGGAAAAGCCAAAGGATTAAAACAATAAAGTAAATTGATAGAAAAATACAAAAAGAAATGTAAATATATTTCCCTAAAAGTTACCATTAAAATGGGATTTACTTAAGCAAAATAAAAATTGTAACTGTATTGTTTTTATTTTTGCAAATATTTGGCTAATTTTTTTTGTACACAATGGGATTTGTTTTCCAATTGGTCGTAACCACAGGATATCATGTTAAGTATCCTGTGGACAAGCTCAAATAAAATATAAAAAAAGGGGGAATCCGGTTTTTATTACGTTTATCCTTGCGTTTTATGGACGCCCATTAAACCATCAAATTCGCATAAGGCACACATCCATTTGGCATTATTTGGGACTTGTCTCGGTTTTGTTTCTCTTCTTTGCTCTTCTCTTCTCGTATGCTTTGTTTGTTTACAACTTGTTGTTGTTCTTGTTGCTTAGAAAAAGCATTTGGCAAAGGGTTGACTTGAAACTTAGCGAAAATAAGAGGGTGGGGGGAGGGGGGTTGAAAACCTAGTGTCAAGGGTTGGCAGTCGCCATTTGTTTGATTGATTGATTAATCAATTGATGGGCCCTACGAGAGTTACGAGCATAGAAGAGAAGAGAAAGAATCGATATGAGACTTAGTTATAGGTTAAGCTAAAAGTAAGATTGGGAAAGATTTAAACATACATCCAAAAAGATGGTAATGAGGATAAAGGTTTCTCAAATTAGAATATAACTGAAAGGTCTAACAAATTTAAAAACTTGTTAGATTTATATGAAGCATACTAAGTAAAGTAAACAGGATCTAAGACTTAAGTTCGAAGGTATGAAAACCGTATTAAATGAAAGACTTCAGCTCGAAGACAAGTTTATTTTTTAATTATTCATATTTTTTATTTAAATGTGCGATCTGTGCTTTGACGATAAACAAATCATTTAACGCTTAAAAGTAAGTTCCAGTTAACAATATATTTCACCAAGTTAAACTTAAATATTACACACACTAAATTAAACTAAAAGCCAATATGATTCCAACCAAATATAATATTTCTGAGTGACTTAAATAATTCAACAAACCATTTAAAGCATTCGGGCAGCTACTTCTCAAGGTGAAAATACTTTGTATAGAGTGCGACATCAAAAGCATATTGCCCCAGGGCAATTTAAGCTCAGTTTTCTCCCGCACTGCCTCATGGCTAATCAACGTATGGAAATTCAAAGGAAAAACTTTTACAACAACCACAACAACAAAGTGCCCCTAAAATAGAACTCAACTTGAATAATTGCATATATATCATATATACAGTCGAAGCGAGCTAAAAACTTCATGAGCTGGCAAAAATTCTTGGCCAAAGATTTGTGCGAAACAGAAAAACTTTATTCGCTTCGCAATAGCAACAAATGTCTGTGTGGGCGTTGCCCCGAGCGACGCCACGCCCCGGACCCGCCCCCCTATTAGAGACAGCAAACAGGCTGAAAGTGAAGTCGGTCTTAGGGTAAATAGTCTATGTGGAGTTTAGGTACGGGAGCGACAGGGCGGAGGGCTTTATATACGCATGGCCATAAGGGCCAGCAACCACCTTCACTTTTGCCTCGGCCTGTTGCTAAAACCAGGAAACGACAGGGCCACAAATGTAGCTTTGCACTTGTGTGCTCAAGTTTCAGTTTTACAGTTTTCATACCCTGTTTGGCAGAGGATGGGGTTACTCATGAAATCAAATGCGTATCTTTCACAGTTCTAAGGTCACAGTTATAGGCACAGTTTTCCAATCATTAAATGATGCTTTCTAGGATTATTGATGATCTTTAAAAAATAAATATAAAAATAAATACAAATATTTAAGCTACGTATATTGTCGCATTTTGTAAATTGCACGGATTTGAATATTCCTCAGATTTAAAGATATCGTTTACAGTTGTTGGAGTCACCAAATTCGATTTCAAAATAAAATAATTAAATCCTTTAAAACACAAGCCAAAACTATGTCTGCCACGCCCACATCTGCTTCTACAAATGACAAAATGCAAAAATAAATAGTTTAAGAGTTTACAGTTAAGAGTCACTTGCACAGTCACAGTCTTAGAATCAGAAAATTCTATTTTTTTCGACTATAAAATATTTTTAGATGCTACTAGAAATATTATTTTAACCTATTATTTAAGATCCCTTAACCAGAATCTTACTTACTAACTGATCTAAGTTAAGTTTTAATTTTTCATATATGCGCACATTTAAATATATAATATTTTAAAACTAATTGTAAAAAATAAAAAATGTAATTATGGTATTTTGTAGCTAGTTGCAGGGCATCTCCTAATCGGGCATTCTCTACGTGAACAGCTTCCAGTTTTTTTTTTCAGACTATTTCCCACTGCTAAAAGACGTCAAATTCAATTCGGGTTGCTCGACAAAATGTTTCTTTCATGTGCCGCAAGCGACACGCAAAAAAAGGTGCAGGAACAGGAATAAAAGCAGACACAACAGCCGCACACACACACACATACACACACACACCAACACTCACGCACAGGCGCTAGCGGAAGCTGCACAAAGGAAAAACGGAAGTGTACAACAAGGTAGACAAAAAAACAAACAAAAAAAAACACGAAGCAAAACAAAATACGTAAAGGCAAAAAGCTTTGTCGGAACAACGAATTCGCAAGACTCTTAATTTTTAGCTAAAGTCAAAAAGGTAAAAGCCAAGCCCTGAAGCAAGTCAAAAAGCAACGCTTTTGCAAGCTGACCCAAGCACACAAAGTGAACATGGAGGACTAAATGTCTTTTCAGACGACTGCAAAAGATGCCAGATAGAAGAATATTATAGTAAACGGAAGAAGGGAAAGTAAACGAATTTGATGCGTACAGAAACCAGAGAAAAGAACAAAAGGAAGAGCACAAAAAGTGCCCATGAAAAATATAAACTTAAATTACGTACACTCACAAAAATGGAAATGCTCCACATTTCAAAACGAAAAACAAGCCCAAAATTTCCAAAACTTATTTATTAGTTAGACAATTTTGTCTTTTATTTAAGAAGAAATCCAAATCTAGAATCAGAATTTGTTTGGTTCAGGCTCAGCTGATATTGATAATAGGTGGTAAAAAAAATGTGACCATGGATCTAAATTGGTTAAAATTAAAGCGTTGCATTTGGCAGCAACCGACTACGCAATACTCTTTAAATGCATTACACATTTTGTGCAAGAATATAACAAATTAATGAAAAATAAATAGGTGCCTGCTAAACTCATCATCAAAAGTAGCTAAATTTAAGTCTTAAACCAAATTACTTTCAATTTAATTCACCTTTCCATTGTTTCTTTATTTTTCAAATCAGGTGGCTTTGTTTCGTTAGTGATTCAAACAAATTGTAGGTAATTTTAACGCATTTTTTTTAAGTTGCAAACCCAATGAAAAACTTTGAATTTAATTTAGCTAAACTTTTAATTAAAGGGTATTTGCAAATGGCAGATGCCGAAGCTGTGCAGCGCCAATATCAAGTATACGACATGTGGGTTTGTTGCCCATTGTGCAAAGTTGTGAAAATGCTTTGCGGTTGCATGCATGTACACAAAGATGTTGTTGTTGTTGTTGTTTTTGTAGTTGCCTCTGCAGCCAAGAAAAGCAAAACCAGCAAAAACTTTCCAACTGCAGTTGACGGCGGCTGCTGCTGTGCCATATCTTGAAGCGACAGCAGCAAAAAAAAAACAGTGTCTGGCAGAATGTTAACAACAACATCAACAACAAGTAAGAATGATCGACTAGGCGATGCCCTGTTAATAAGACACATATGCAACAAATACACACAGCTGTGCTTTTTTTTCTACTATACTATAAAAATAGAGCATTTTTAAAAAACTTCCTCGTTTAGTATGCGATTTTTATGAAATTTTCAGAATTTAAAGATGGCTTTTAAAAAGCAAGTACCATAAATCAAATGAGTAAACCAAAATTTTGGCTGTTTATTTCATTTTAGGGCGAGGCATTTCTTATATCTGTGCATTCATACAATCTCAGAGGTTTGCTCGAAGAACATAAGCATAAAATCGACATTTTTCGATAGTTGAGAAATGAAGCCAGTTATAAGAAAAAAAGACGACAAACTTGTTTTGCAATCGATAAACGAAAGCAAACATTTTTAGTTTAATGTGTCCTAGCTCCAATAACCTCAGCGATATGCTTGAATAATTTAAGATTAAAATGGATATAAAAATTATGAAAACATTAACCATTCACTCAAAAAAAAAAAAAGATAAACTTGTTTAATTTACGAGCAAAAACATTTAAAATTTATGCACAATAAAAAAATTAAGTTCTTCCAATCGTAAATAACCTAATCTAATCTGTCGACTTTTTTTCCATAATATACCTACTATATAATGTCGGTGATGCACCTTCTGCCTGTTACATACAATTGCGTACATCCGTTATACCCGTTCTTAAGCATTTGCAATAGGTACAGGGTATAACAACCGGAGCAGACGACAAAGTAAACGGCAAATGTGAAAATGCTCCAAAAGGAGCACAGAAAATCGATAGATTTCGGCAGATACACACACAAAGACAAACGCATACACACACCCACAGACACACACAAATATCTATATATATATATATATATATATATATATATATATATGTATGTACATAGACAAAAGGCAAACTTCCTGACGTTGCCGGCGACTGTTTTGCCTGCCATTCTGTATACGCAATGTTGCACGGAGCAAGCGAAAGGAAGGGAGCCAGTGAGAAAACGTAAGACAGAGAGAAAGAGAGAGAAAGAGGGGGGAATATAAAAGCGACGCCCAAAGAGAAAAAGAGAGGGTGTCACTAGCTGAGGGAGAGTTGCTAAGGGCAGGGGATATAATAAAATGCTGCCGGAATTTGAATTTTGATGATGATGATTATTATTGTGTCGTTGTTGTTGCCGTCGCTGTTGCTGTTGTTATTTTTGTAGTTGCTGTTTTTGTTGTTGTGCATAAGTAGTTGCGGCTGCTCGAAGAAGTCGCAAATATTTGCTCATCCCTGTGAATACATAAATAAAACCCAACAACAACAACGTTGTTTTAATACTGTCCAAAGCAACATATGAAATTTCATAACTTTTTTTTGTTTTCCTCATATTTTATAAAAGCAGAACGAGAATTTCAATATGAATACAGTAGTTGATCAAAAGTTAAAGCTGGCCGAAATTAAAAATGTTCGGAAATGCATTTTATGTACATTAAAAAAAGTATTTATTTTTATTTAACATTTTTAGTAACTGCTTCTCTGCAGCTGTAAAAGGTTTGTGCAAATAAATTAAAGCAAATTGATGAAAAGCGTTCTAATTTGCGGGCGAGCACCAAACTTGCAGAAATTCGAATCCTATAAAATATATACATAAATATATATTTATATATATATATATATATATATAAAATATATACCAATTGGAAAATCCATTTACATAAAGAGTATTTGTATACCAATTAGCTTAGTTATTTAACTTAAATAAACTTTAAGTTTTCGTCCTTTTACATTTTTCATTTCATATTAAAGAATGATTTTAAAGGCCTTTTATTCATTATAATTGTCACAAGGTATCTGCTGGTCGAGCATGCTGCTTTGTTTTCTTTTGCCTTTGTTTATGTATGCGTGTTGTCTTTTGTTTGGATCAATTTTTTTGTTATATTTGGTTGCCTCTGACCCACTTGCAAAGCAGCCAAAGAGCTTTCCATTCATTATCCTGTGCAGGTGTGTGTGTATGTGTGTGTGTGTTTGTGTGTTGGTGTGTGTGTGCGCCTGTCCGTTTATGTAGCATTTGCTCTGTCAATTTTTAATATTGAATCCGAGCAAAGAGATTAAATCAAGCGTCACTGATGCAATTAAAACGAGCGCCGGACACCAAAAAGGATGTCAGCAGCCAAATGGCAAGGGCAATAGGGGGCCAAAGGGACACAAGCATCACGTGTGGGAGGGAGGTATAAACACGTCCTGCCTGGGGAAATTGCATGGAAAATTAGCTTTGTCTGGACAGCAGTGGGGACACAGCAGTGTGGACCGCACAACAGATGCCTGTGGCTCGACGAAAGTTTATCGGCTAACGAGCAATGAGTGTCGTTGTGGTCGGCAGCGGCGAGAAGCAAAGTGAGAAGCAACTAATAATGCGACAAATTGAGAGAGCACCATAAGCCACAAAAAACTACATAAGAGAGATGCAAAATGAGACGAAAGGGAATAACAAGCAAAAACTCACTTTTTTTCTTTGATTCGCTTTTCAGTGCGATTCTCATTTAACTTCTCACTTCTAATTTCTTCTCCCTCGCTCTAATTGCATACAATTCTGAGTTTCCCTTTCACACAACATCTCGACGGACTTTTTTCTTTGTGTATCACTTATTTTTCTAGGCTTTTCACATCCTGCACTTCACGATAACTTTCCGCTATGCTTTTAACTTAGCTTCTAGCTTCGCTTTTTGCTTTGCTGTTTGATTTGTATCCTGGTTTGCTTCGTAAATCCATTGCTACGTTACTAGTTACTTTGCTTTTAACTTGTTGTTTTGCATTTGCTTTATTTCTTGGTTACCTTTTTGCTTTCCTCTTTGCTTTGCTTCTCGCTTTGATTTTTAACCTTACTTTTACAATGCTTCTCATTTTATTGCTTTGCTTCTTGCTTCGCTTCTTATTTTGAACTTTGGAGAGTAAGCTCCTTGTTTTGGTACTTTCTGTGCCTATCGCTTTGCTTCTCACTTTGCTTCTCGCTTTAAGTTTTGCTTTCTTTTTTGCTATGCTTCTCTCTTTCTGATTCACTTCTTGCCTTGCTTTTTGCGTCCCTTCTTGTTTTGCTTCTCACAACTGTTCGCATCGCTTCTCCCGCCGCACGCACTTTACTTTTGGCTTTGCTTCTTCCTTTTCGCTTTTTCCCCATTTCACTTCTCGCTGTACACCTCTTACTCTTCCACTCCAACACCTTTCAGTCAGCTGCCTAAGGGAGCGCGATGTTGAGATTTAATGCACGCGCCAATTCTCTAATCGCTTCTCACTCCGCTTGTTAGGTGTCTGTTGCTTCAGCTGGGCGCATATCATAGCCACGCCCATTTGTCTGTAACGGAAATGTAGGCAACGAGACGGCAGCAACAGCAACAACAGCAAACTGGAACAAAAGGATAATGGAAGAACTGCAGGCAAATGCAATTTCCCCGTCGCACAATGGTCGAGCATTAGGGCGACACCTGGCGGCCGGTGGCGGCAAATTACAGGAATTGGCAACAGTGAAAGCGGAAATGTGCAGGCAAAGAGCTCCATTGTTTATGGCTGGAACCAGCCCAAGGCAAATCCAACTGCGACTCCTGTGAACCATTGAACCGCTAATGAACCGCTAATGTCTATAAATGAAAGGAGACGTTAGGCCATTTCAGCCAGAGTTGCCAACTTGTTTATTCGCCAAGTGCCAATTCAAACAAAAACAAAGAAAAAGGTAAAGAAAAAGAAAAAGAGCTGCCAACAAACTTGGCAACTGTCAAAGCCAAACAACTTGGCCAAATGCCAGCGATTTGTATTTGACTTCAAGCAGCGGCAACGGATTACAATCATCATCATGTTAACGCTGATAATGATGATATTGATGATAATGATGCTCTGAAAGCCGCTGCAAAGTGTCACAAATATTGAACAATTGACATATGCATTGTCTCCATGTCGCAGCAGCTGAAAACTATTTGCTGAAGCGATTGATGATCACGTTTGGAAATGGAAAAATTTTGATGTGAAAGAGCTGAGCAGTTGATTTAAAAAGAAAATCACGTTATACTTTAAAAAGGAAGTAAAGTATTAAGCTCAAATCAAATACAATTCTTGTCAATATTTAGCCAAGCTTGAAATTTCCTAACCTGATTTCGAAATTCCTTTTGCCGGCCATTTCTCCTAGGCCGAAATTTTCCAACACTAAGACTCAAATACAGAACTTAATTTAAGAAAATTTGTATTCCTTTTGCGCATATTTTTACAAAAATATACCCCTGTAAAAGTTAAGCCAATAATTCGTACACATTTTTATTAAATTTTTTGCTTTATACAAATTCCACCCATTTGCTTGAAAAAAATTTGAAATACTTTTGCATGAAATTGTTTTTCCATTATCATAAAAATGTAAGGCATGCTTCACTGTTCAAACCGGCGGAAAATGGGCAAAAGTTTATAAATAAAACAAAAGATTTAAAACAATTAAAAAACAAAAAAGGAAAAGGTTTATTTTCATGCGTCTATATCCCATCTATATATACACTCACAATTGCCCATCCAAAACCGTGGTTTTTTAAAATTCCACTCACAAGCAGGAAATAAATAGTTTTCAACGATTTCTCAAAAAATACATCGCTACGAGTGGAAAATGAGTGAAAATTCGTTGTTATAATTTTTATTAAAACCACTAAACAGCTAATACGAGCTAAAATTAAATGCAGCATTTGAGCCAACATATTTCCATGGCTAGCATACTGACAGAGATAAGTTGATATACCCTGCAATCAACAGGTCTATATAGCTAAATCATATTTCAGCGGATCAAGCTTGAGCTAAAGGAAATGGCAACAACAATTGTCGGGCACTGCGAAGTGTTAAGAATCTGTTTACAGTGCTGTCGATTAATCAAAATGGAATCACAAACGGAAATAAGTCTGGAAAGGAACAACAACAAAAACAACAAGGAAAGCAGCGAACACGAGAAGAAACAACTGAGATAAGAGGAACGCAATGTGACAGCTGTCAAAGCACAGCAGGATTGTGGCATGAAAACAGATTGATGAAGAAGAAGATGGGGGGAGGGGGGCTTAGAGTGCAAAAAGGGAGCAAAAGTTAGAGAATAGGCATAGCAAAGTATGTGACAATACTGCAAAAGGCTAGCAGCGACTGCGCCATACTCTGTTTACAATTGAAAAACATCTAAATGAGGTTTTTTTGATTTTAGGGATAAAGGCTCAGTGACTTTCAAACTGTGACTTTAGCAAATATCTATTTGGGCACATCTTGGCTATGTGAGTGGGCGTGGCTTGGCCTTTAAAGGAGGTCCTTAGTTAATAATCCGTCAAATATGCTGACTTTATTAGCTCTAAAACAGTGGGAGACTTAGATAAAAAACCTAAGCATATTATCCGATGTGGATATATACGAGTATATAAAAAAATAATGATGTTCAATATACCCCCCAATATACCCCTTTAGCACTTTATGAACAGAGTATAGCCAAACACAGATAATGTCTATGGGAATGCAGCAAGAAGCCAGATAGGAAGCGACAAAAAAATAAAGAAAAAAAAGAGAAAGCAACAAAGTACTCGAATTATCAAGAAAACCACCCGAAAATCTCAGCGGTTGCAGCGGGGAGCGGGCTGCGGGGCGCGTGGAGCAGCAGCTGCTGTTGCCATAACAACGACAACAACACTCAACGCTGATGATGATGATTATGGAGCAGCGGGACTGCTCAGAGGGGCGGCTGTGGGGGTGTTGTTGGTGGTGGAGTTTGCTGGCGCTACACAGCACAAAGTTGCGTTTAAACGGATTTCATCACGAGGCACGAAATTCAATTTAATTTATCAGCGGCAAAAGCGAAAACAACCCTCGCCAGGGAACAACAAAATAAAATAAAAATAAAATAAAATATAGGAACAGCGCCCAAGGGGGGTTTCGCTGCATAGGGGCTAAAACGGGAAGGAGTTCGGAGCGGTTGCGTTAGTGCAAAAGAATTTGTTTTCGTTTCGCTTCCAATTTGAACAGCTCAATTACAAAATGCAATTAATCAGTTTTACTTGTTTTCGCTTTTCTCCCAGTTTTTCGCACAAATATTTTCAGCTACATTTAATTTCACTTCAAAATAGGCTTTTTCTTTTCTCGGCTTCAATAATTGTGTTGAATAAGCAGCTACTCAGTTCTCAGCTTTTTATCTGATTAACCCTTGAGCAACCCCCCGTTGAAAAAGCATCTGGCAACTCTGTTATCATCTGGCATCAGTCATAATTGGGCCAATTTGCAAGTGAAATTGAACTGTTAGAGCAACAGTTAATGCGGCCTCTCTCTTGCTCCCCCTCTCTCTTTCTCTCATTCGCTCTCCATCCTTCTCCTGTTCGTCCAGTCTGCGGTTAACCCTTTTTTGGGCCTTATTGGGCACCACTTTGATTAAATTTATCAGCTTTGTTTGCACTTTGAGCTATTGTTTTAACTTTTGAGATAAGCTTAATACGCCCAACATGCTATCTCTCTCTCTCTCTCTCTCTCTGTCGCTTTCCCTCTCCAACCCTCTCTCTAACATGTACTATTTTTCTAGTTTCTACATTCATTTCTTTTTGACTTGATGAAAGTGGATCTTTATAAATATATATTGATAATTGTCAATAAATTATAATAATATAATATATATAATAACATATTTAACAAATTATAATTTGTAATTTTCTTTCTGTACCTTCGAAATAGCTATTAAGTCTGAATAATCAATAAAGTGGTACATTTTGAATGTTTATATAAATAAGTAAAACCATTTTCATATAGCTAATTCAAATTTAGTATATAAACTAAAGAATTGTTTAAGATTAAGTAAAGTTTGAAGCGAACTTAGTGTCTGAAGTAGCTGGAGTTTAAATATGTTGTATATGGACGCTTTTATATCATTATATCCTAAAGCAATAAACATAATTTAAGTAAGAGATTATTTTTTACTAGAAATAATATAATATAATAATATAATATAATATAATAATATAATATAAATTTACATTTAGAGACATAGACAATTAAAATGGTCAGCTGGAGCCCAAACTGTTATTTAAATGGTGATCCAGATAAGCTAGAAATTAATTAAACCAACTCAAGAGCCATTTGAAATTGTTGCGACCCTCTCGAATTTCGCATTGGATTATGCGCCATTTTCAGGGTCGCTTATGAAAAAACCGTTTAGCACCTGAATGCCAGACAAATTTATTAAAAGAGGGAGAGAGCAAGAGAGGAGAGGGAGACTGAGAGGTAAGCAAAACAAAAAAGAATTAACTGCAATGCACAAACTATGGCAATAAATCTGTTTTAGGCAACGTGGCCAGAGAGACGCAGTTGCTGTCGCATTGATAATCTCCACACACAGACGCACACCTTTATGAGGTGTGTGTGTGTGTGTGTGTGCGTGGGGCTACACACACACGCAGCGAGTTGAAGGACAGACTGCAGTTGAAGGCAGAAGCATTTAAAAAGCGGAAATCAGGCAGACAACATAAATACACACAGAAAGCCACAGCAACAGAATGAAAGCGAAAGAGTGTGTGCGAGAGACAGAGATAGCCAGAGTATGGGCAATGGGCCAAAGGGCGGGGGGGATTAGGAGCTGTTGGCTAACAAGTGCAATGTCGCCAGGGCAGACACAGCTGCGCCAGCCGCAGAAAGATAGCACAGACAGAGCGAAAGAGAGAGAGAGAGAGAGAGACAAAAAGGCAGGGAGTTGGGCAGGCTGACAGTCTGTCACACCCGCTCATAAAATGGGCGTTGAATTCCTAACTTCATTAGTTGGCCTTAAAGAACGCTTTGTTTAGCCAGCGCCTTAGATAATTGCATGCAAAGCGATTTTCTTTTTCATTTCATTATCACAAAAAACGCCAGTGGAAACCCTTATGCGACAGTGGAAACATTTCAACGCGATAAAAGAACAAAAGAAGAAGCAGAGCAGCAGCTAATGATATAAATTAATGCATAATATAAGCAAAATACATTTAATAGCCCAGTTATAAGCAAAGTAAATGTTAACTTGAAGAAAATGTATTTTCATACAAAAAAAAACAAGAAATTTTAAATTACATCAAGTGCACTAAAGGAAAAAAAACAATCAAAATGTATTTAATCAAGTACACCGAAAAAACCAAGAGTTTTGTACTTAAATCAAGTACATTTGGAAAAAAATAAGAATTTTTTAGTTAAATCAAGTGCATTTAGAAAAAAATCCCAAAAATGTAGTACTCAAATCAGGTGCACTTAGAGAAAAACTGAGAGTTTTGTAGCTAAATCAAGTACATTCAGAGAATAAAATAACAATGTTTAGACTTGGTGCAAGGTAAATTAACTTAATAACAAAAATAACAAATGTTCAAAGCCCGTAAATCCGATATATAAGATTCAAATACAGTCCTTTAACTAAGAGATATTGTACTTCAATTAAAAATGTTTTACACGTCTTTGAAGTACGAACGTTTTTTTATTGAAATCGTATGAATATAAGGGACTTAAAAAAATTCAAGAACGAAATGTATTTGAAATTTTTAAAACAAAAAAAATACTTTCATTTAGAATTGCTTTTGTTTTGAGTGTATGCCAGCTTGCTTGTTTTTATATTATAATTTCAATAAAGTTTTGCCCATGGAATTTGGGATCATAAAATTAAATTGCAATAATAAAATTCAGTTTATAGTTTATGAAGTCGAAGAAGTCTTAAATGATATTACACTCTGCATTTGCCCAGGGCATGCACATATTAGCAAATTTAGAAGTTTAAACACTCTTACTGAGTGCTGAGGTCATGCATACCTATGTTTCCATCACGACTTTAAAGTTCACAGTGGAAACAAGCCTTGTAATAGCATACAACATTTTTATATTTTTTTGGATGCAAAGTCAAGGGGCAAGAGCATCATCAGAAATGAGTTATGCACAACGCAAAGCTGCACTCTCTGCTCGCCTTTACATTTGTATATACTCGCATCTATTCATATGTATGAATACGAGTACTCGTAAATGCTCCATACACACAACACTTTGCACAAAACCACTTGACGTTGCGCTGAGTGTCTTTTGTTGCCCCGTGACAATAAACTTGAATTATGGCCACAAGACATATGCATAAATGCATACATACACCTGGAGAAAAATGTTTTACTTAGTTTGAATTATGTTATTTAAGAATTATGATATACACAATAGAATCAAGCTATGTTTTAATCACATTCATTTTTTAAATATTGTTAAATTATGTATTATTGATTTTAAAATTTAATATTTATGTTAGAAAAAATATATAAAAAAAAATTAATACATGCCAAGGGTATTTATTTCTTAAATTAAATATTGTATTTAAGTATTGCTCTTTTTGGGAATTTCGGAATTAAAAACAAAATGAATTTATTTTCAAAATAAGAATTTTATGCTCAGCTTAAGAAATGTCTTCTTTGGCTGTACTTTGACAACATTTGTACTTTATTTAAGTACAAAAAATGTTGTTTGCTTTTCTCTGTGTGTAGATAGCAACCAACAGAGGTATCTGCCACACAAGTATCTGTATCTCCATCTACATCTCCAACTTAATCTGCATCTGCATTTTGCATCTGCATCTGCATCTGCTTCTGTTTTATTGTGAACTCTTGAACATTGCAGAGGCCGTGATCTCAGCATTAAGCTTACCGCATTGTTCTTGGGGAAACTTTAAACAGGGGCTTCATGTTACATACCTGCAATGAGAGAGAAACAGAATTTAATATTTATATTTTATTCATATATGGTTAGTTAGTTGCATAAATACAAATTTAACATTTTTGATGAGCTTGCTTGATAAAACTTTCAGAAAGCCTAATAAACGCGCAACCAGAAACACAATAAAACTTTAAAGTGCTTTGCAAAAATATTTAAAGTTAAAATATATCAATAAAAAATATATTCAAACAAAAATAATAAAATACAAAAAAAAACCTAAAACGAAAGAATGAATTTTAGTTAATATAAAAGTAATGAAGCATTTCCAGGATTTACATCCGATTACCGTAACTGATCACGAATATATACTCTATAGGGTTGTATTGGCTTTTCTACCTGTTACGAACTGCAATATATAGCATTTTACCCACATTTTCAATGTGTATAGGATATAAAATATACTTTCAAAAAGCAAGTAACTGTTTGTGAAATGTGTGAAAATAAAATGTAAAAAAAATGAACTCAATGTCTATTTAAAAACCATCCATTAACTCAAGCATATTGTCATCAATCAATCAATCAATCAATTAAATGTGTAAATAGCACAAGAAATACTTGAGATTTTCCGGTTGTATGGCATACAGAGAGAAAAGTGTGTTAGCGCCAAGTTAAAGACAATGTCAAGAACTGAGAAAAAACAAAAGAATAAAAGAGAGCAAAAGAGGGAACGCAAGAAAAGGGGGGGAAAGAGAATAAAGTTAGAGCAGCCAAACAGCTTAATTTAATGTCATGAGCGACTGCACTGGAATTGTTATTGCTGTCATTATAAATAATGTGTGCGACAACCCTGGCAGAGATCAATGCTGCGCGTTTCTGTAATTGTTCTAAGCACTATTAATGCCGTTTGTTGTTGTTGGTGTTGTTGCATTTAACCCCCGCTCGCAATGAAATTAGAGCGCAAACATTTCAATTTTTATGTCGACCCGCCCGCCCGAAGAAATCGTGACTTCCACACAATTCGGTGGTGGCTGCGGGTGGGGCGGGGCGTGGTGGTATGGCGGGTGGGTGCATTAACCTTTATATACACCGGTTGACACCAGAAAAGCAGCGTCTCGTTACAAACTTTTCCGCATTTCCACCCATCTACCTGAACAGTGGCGGGGCAGCACCAACAACAACAAAAGCAAAAGAGCCAAGTTTTATCCTTTTGGCTGTGTCACATCTGTTGGCATTCAGAAATGCTGTTGTCCTTTCTCAATATGCGTCAGTTTAAAGCCCTCGTTTTTAAATGAAATGAAACATGGTAAATCCCATTGCTGATGTCCCCTGTTATCCTCTCTTAGCTCTCATAACTTTGTCAAAACTAAATCCCTGTGCATGTGGTATCCCTTTTTTTGACTCGGTTTGTGCTAGCGTTTGACATTTAAATTAAAAGGACATTTTTTTGCTTTCATCAAAATTGTTCTTTTTCTTTATTCAAATGAAGCAATTTATCCAGGAGTTACCCTAACGTATTTTTTTTCATTTTTTATTTGCTTATTCTCTTAATATACAAATTTTTTTAAGCTAGTTTATGATATATATTTACGTATTTATATTAAAAAAAAAGATTATGAGCTTTAAAGATTGCATAAAACATCGTCTAAAAACACATTCTGCTTTGGCTCATTTTTCTGTCAAAAATCATGCCAAAAATTACAAAATTACCGACTTGTAAAGCTCCCAAATCTCCCCCTCGGCTTTAAACTGCCATAACTTGATAGCATTTTTGTCGTCATTTGTACTCTAGTTTTATTCTGCATCTAAACTGTACTAATTTTTGCTATAACATTCAATTACCAATTTTCCCCTTACTTGTTTTGAAAAATTTTTTTTTGCAAACTGTAGAATTTTAGATTTTTATTTTTAATCGCTTGTGAGTGTCAGTATTAGTATAAAACTCCACATTTTAAGTGATTCTGGGGTGGTTGATTTTTCTGTCATAAACCATGCTAAAAACAAGTAAGATGGCTCTAGTCGGGAGTTCCCGACTAGGAGATACCCTAAACCCGTCCGTTGGCAACAAACTGCCTTCATTTTGTCAAAATAAACAGATGTTTACGCTTGATATCATTTTGGTCGTCATTTGTACTCTAGTTTTATCCTGCATCTAAATTTTATTCATTTTTGAAAAGAAAATTAGAAACATAATTTCACTAAACTCAAACTATTTCTATTCGTTTGTTTTTCCTAGCTAAAATCATTTTGTGCATTTTGCAAATTTTTTAATTTACAAATGTTGCATGCATCTTTTGTAATTTTATTCAATTGCTAGCACTTTAAGGAGTACCCACAATAAATTAAGTATATTTAATTAGGTTCATTTAAATGCTTTTGATTTTGTAGTAGCTCCCAACTAATGAGTTAACGTTGACCCAAGTAGCGATACAAAAGGAAAACAAAACCCAAACAATGTCCAAAACCAACCCTGTCGATAAGGGAACAAAAACAAGTAAGATGGCTGTAGTCGGGTGTCCGCGACTAGGAGATATCCTGAACCCAGCGGCGGACTGTCGTTATATACATTTAAAACTCTTTGCATTCATACACACATTCACAAAGTCACACACACACACACACACACTTTGCACATTGGCTGCGCTTGGCCCCATTATGGAAAATGAATTCTTAAATAACTTTTAAGCTAAGAATATGATCGTTATGAAATTTTCAGTGCTTAATAGCATTAAAGCATCCAAATCTATGTACAAACTAAAGCGCAAGTCTGTAATATTTGATTTGCGTTTTCTTGATATGGGGGACGAATGGGGGGAGGTATCCAAAATCCGAAAATTTTCATAATCTGCGTATCCTTTACGAGAACATATTAAACTTAATTTAATGGCTGTAGCTCGTATAGTCTCCGAGATATGCCAAGAAACCAAGTCTTAAAATCGATTTTTATCGATAATAATGAAACGGAGCAAGATATCGAAAAAAAATGATAAACTTGTACTGCGTATGGCTTAGGAAAATCTGTAGTCGTTTAGTTTAGGTTTCTAGCTTTTGTAGTTTTCGAGATCGCTGCGTTCATACAGACGGACAGACGGACATGGCTAATTCAACTCAGTTCGTTGTGCTGAACAAGAATATATATACTTTCTGGGGTCGGAGATGCTTCCTTCTGCCTGTTACATACATTCGCACAAAACCATTATACCCTTTTTACCCATTTTCAATGGGTTCAGGGTATAAAAATAAAATAGAAGAAACCGAAAAGGGAACCGTTGACAGGCCGTGTTATTGGCATTCCCTGCCCAATCGAATGCCAATCGATAAACAATAATGGCAACTCGATGCCAGCAGCCGGCGGCAGGCAACAGTTTGTCCAGTTTCAGAGTGCACCCCGCCCACCACCTCCCTTCACACTACCGTTCCCCCCTAAGCATAAACAGCCACCCCATAGTGCTGAGACTGACAGAGCACATGCCTAGACTGAACCTCGGCCTCTGGCTGCGTTCCAGTAACAGTCGCCACCCCTGGGAAACGCGGTGAATAAACCAAAGGAGAAAGAAAAAACCGTAGAGAAAAGTGTTAAAAATGCAGCCCACAAAATTGCGAGAAATATGCGTCTGACTGGCGGCTGCCCGTTGTGATTTGCAGCGCCAGTTTTAGAGGTTTTTTTCGCTTTTCATATACCCTGTAACCACGGTAATGGGCGAAAACCGGGTATAATAAAGCTTTGCAATAGGCTGAAGGAGGCATCTGTGACCTTATTGATGCTTAGTTATAATAAAATTCATATACTAAATTATGTGAAGCAAATGTAGAGTTAATTATTAAGGCAAAATATGTCACGTAACGTATAATATAAGGGAAACAAATATAAATTTAAATTAACAATATTGTATATTATATAAAAATAAAAAGCACTAATTAAATCGGCTGATTTTCGTCGACTATTAATTTTTATAAATGCCAACGTAAATCATTTTTTGCGAGTCACGTAACGTGTCACTATTTGCTTGTTAATAACTTTTCTCAATATTTTTAATGGCTGTCGTTTTCTACTCTTAAAATAATGCAACAAAAGTACTAATTATAAAACAAATCAACCCGTGGGTAAATAAATATTAAGTTTTTTACGCAAGGTATAATATATATTAGGATTTGTATGCATATAACTGTCATGCCAGAGCACTTCAGAGCTGGTTGCAGGGTATCATCTAGTTTAGCACTCGCAAGTAGAGTACAAAAACCATTTGTTTTTTCTTATTTTTACGGTTAGGACATAAAAATGAAGCAATAAAATGCTGCTGCGCCACGTGGCCGAGCTGTTAACGGAACTCCTAAAATGATGCCACATGAATGAAAATCAAAAGAAAAAAGCCAGTGAGGCATTTCAATTCAATTGGCGTTTGAACGAGTTGTGAATTACAAGCTGATTTCATTAAAGAACAACTGCCACAAGCATAAATGGAACTGCCAGTGTAACTATAACTGTAACTGCAACTCTAACTCTCTCTCCTTCTCTCTGTCTCTCTTTTTCTGACTCTCGCTTTCTGTCTCTCTCTCTCTCTCTCTCTCGTTTTATCTGGGGTCGCACAAACTTGCCGCAAATTCAATTTCCTTGCGGCAACATCTTCCAGTGCACTTCGTCACGTAGTCCTCGGTACCGTAAAGTGCACGCGGTCCAAAGAATAAAATGTTTATGCAAACAGTTTAAGACCCAATCCTTGCAACCGCCCCCCGCCCCCTTCCTCCTTACCCCGCCTGTCTAGAAACTGCTGTGGCTAAGGTACGCGTGCCAAGTATCCGGCCATTTCTATGCTAAACGTTTGTTTACCGTCTAGTTACATGCTTCAGGGCAGCCGCGGGCAAAGGGGCAAAGAGCGGAGGCTTGCCCTTCTGCCCCCCTCGTCTGGTTGCACATATAACTTGTAACGAGCATCGTGTGGATGCAACAGCCAGCGCCACGCTCGAAGGGTGCTGAACGTAACGCAACTATGCACCAGGGAGTCATAAATTATACGGACAGACAGGCGGAGGGGCGAAGAGCAAGACGCATTTAATTGCCCTACGGCAACAATATACCTATATATATATATATATATATATATATATATATATATATATATATATATATATATATATATATATTAATGTACATAGGTATATGCGAACAGACGTGCACTTGACAGCCGGCGAAATTTGTATTAATAAACTGCGAATCCTTGAAATGCAAAATGCGAAATGCACATTACCTCAGCTGCTCGCAGAGATGAAGCCCTCGGGGCTCCACGCAGCCGGACAGCCGGACAAGTACTCTTTTAGAGAATAATATATAATAAAAATAAAAAAAAAACATTGTGTTCCTTAAGGCTCAGCAAATTAAAAACGTTCCATTGCCAGTCAAAAAAGTATCTTTACAAATATTTTTATTAAAAACCTATAAATTCCTAATTGTTATATAGAAATTCCTCTAAACAATGTGAACTCAAGCAAAATTAGGTGTTAATAGATATGTAAAAAAAAAAAAAAACATTTTGATAACTGCCATTCAAACAACACACATTTTTTGAGTAAAGTCTCAAGGTATTAACTAAAATCTGAAAGTAAATATAAACTTTCAAATTTTCTATAAAACAAAAGATCCGATTTGATTATTAGATTGGACGTGGACAATTAATTTTGCATGCAAGAAAAATATTTGATTTCCGTTTGAAAAACAATTATTACTTTTATAATTAATATAAATATTATCAGTATATGATAAAGTCATGTTCACATCCATTCAAACTGGGCTGGGATTCGAACCTGGCTTCAAAATTGTTAAGTTGTTTTGAAAAACATACATATATACATATATATATATATATGACATCTGCTTTTTAACTATATACTCTCAAGCTAAGTAAATCCTCAATCGATTTAAATGCGTATGAGATTCAATATAATCTTCCCTTGATCAATATTTTCCAATTTTTTCTTTTTTCTTTAGATTGGCAAATAGTTTATCAATTTATCAATACAATCATTCTATCATTATCTCTGGAATAATTTTATTGTTCAGATTCGTTTGAGCTGTTGACATTTTCCGGCTATCGATGCTGTCTTTCCGTTCCATTTTCCGGCTCAACTGCATGGCAAGTTGATTGAGTTACCGTTAGCTTTGAGGTTTTCGCTATAAACGCATCAAGGTCAACGCTGTGGGGGACAGGGGGAGGATGTGCTCAAGTGCAGGGTTGTACGAGCGACCTCGATCCGTACGTAAAGAAACCGAAAGTCACCCCGTGAGCTCGGAATTCGGTGATTATGAGTACATGGCACGCATTTCCTGAGCTCGCCTTGTAATGCCCATTCCAATTACCATTTCCCATTCCTCTTTATCATTTCCATTCCACACCCATTCGCATTCCCGCACCCCATTACAATGCCCACAACCATTCCCCAGACCCAAACTAATAATTAAAACTACAAATGAATTCACACCCTTCGGTCAGACGCAACCAAATGCTGTGATCGAGCGAGCGAGTATTCAATGCGAGTGCGTGAGTGGATGTGGGTGGGTGTGTGCATGAATGAGTGTGTGTGTTTATGTGTGTGGGTGTGTGCGTGTGTGTGTGAATGAGCTGCTGTTCAGTGCTGTTGAAATTAGGCTTTTGCCTAGACAAACAATTGAGCAGCATTTACGTATTCATTTTGGGCTAGATTTTGAAATGAATGCACTTGAATGTTATTCATTAAAAAAAAAAAAAAAACAACACTCAACACATTCAAAAATTTGTTATCATAAATACTCCTAGCTAAAAGTGCAATTAGTAATCAAACGCATTGAATACTCGCATGCATAAATGTTTTTTTTTTTATGAGTGCAAACGTTATTCAAACAGAAGCTAAAATGATTCATAATGTCTAGGAGTATCAAATTTGAGTAGCTCGTAACATTCACATGTTTCTCCAGTGAATACTCAAGATATTCATTTGGCTGCAACGCAAGTACATTCAGACACTCACCCCCAGGCACTCACACTAGCCAGGGCTGTCAACTCGCCTGATTGGCAGACAGAACAGAAAAATAAAGAAAGAGGAAAAGAGAAAGAGAAAGAAACGAACTGACAGATGCGATAATATACAGCAAAGTTTCAACATTTTTCCCGGCCGCACAGCAGGTGTCAATCAATCTGGCCACACTGGCAATTAGCGATGACATTCTCGAGACTTACGTGTTCACGATTGAGCCCGAGCTGCAAAGGTGAACCACAAAAGTAGCTGTCAGTTGCACTAATAGGTAAAGTTTTTTGATAGACATCCCGCAGTGGTTTCGCATTGCAGGTGACCATCAGGCATTCGACTGGTCACACTGGCTATGACAATTGTGCACTCTCGCACGCACGCGCTCGTTGTTTAGGTTTTTTTTTTTATTTTGCTTGATAGATAAACACTTAACACTTGAGTACAGCAAATTTCTACGACTTTCTCCCTTTACAAACCTTTACAGGTGTCAATCAAGCGCTGAACTGGTCACACTGACAGTTAGTGGTGCTACGCACGTGACAAACGTGAGCCACGCGTCTCTGTTCGTGATTTGTGGATTGATTGTCAGGCAGTCGATAGGAAAATACAAAAAAAAAGTCTTTTCGCTACTCTGAGCCACTGACAGTGTCAATCATGCTTTGGACAATGATTGATGATTTATTGATAATTTATAAGAAATTCATGTGGCGCGCGTTCATCACTAAAATATGTTGAATACGAAATACAAAACTTAGCTTTGTTAGCCAACAACTTTAAGATATTCTGCACTCTTTTATTCTTACCTATAGGTGTTTACAAGCCATAAACTGGTCACACTAACAATTATTGATTGTTGATTGAACAAAAAAATGCACGCGACTATTTTTCATCTTTAAACTATGTTACTATAGAGCTATAAGGACATCAAAAATATTCAATCAATCTGTGGCCTGGTCACACTGGCACATAGAAAATTAAAGTTAAAAGGCAATTATTATACTGGCAATTAATATACATCTTTTACAGCTTAATGTGTAGAGATACCTTGCATTCTTCTATGCATTTTCGACGTCAATCAAAATTTTCGATTGGTCACACTCACACTGTAAACTGCTGCGCACTTGACTCACGCACTTATTGTTGAGGTTTGCACTGGCAGCGATCATTAAAAG
Organism: Drosophila colorata; assembly: GCA_035041545.1. Taxonomy (NCBI): domain Eukaryota; kingdom Metazoa; phylum Arthropoda; class Insecta; order Diptera; family Drosophilidae; genus Drosophila; species Drosophila colorata. The sequence goes on along the minus strand of JAWNLD010000490.1, from coordinate 7,698,445 downwards.
TTGGTTGAGTGCTGCCTGAACCACACCCATTTGACCCCCAAAGGGAGCTAGGGAGCTAGGGGCCTGACTGGGGGATTGGAAGCTTGATTAAAATGGCATTAAAGTCTCAAATGGCGCCCACAAAACAATCGCAAGAGGCGGCTGTAAAAGCAATGTTAGTGGAAAATGCTACCAGTCGACGGCGATGAGGGTGGGGGTGGCGGCAAGGGATGGGCAGGGTAGCGAGTTCTGCTGTATGCGGATAGGCAAATCAGAAATAATAAAGTCAAGGGGCAATATCCTGTAATCATAACATTCACAACTCGCACAGACGCTGCGGCGGCGGACCCGATGGGCCTCCTTCCCCTATACCGAAGAACAACAACAATTGCAATGCGCACTCAATAAATTTCAATTAGGCAAACAGCGGCCTGTGCATTTTCCCACTGCAGTTTATATTGTTTATAGTTTTTCTTTTGTTTCGCCTGCTTTTCTTCTGTTTTTTGTGCATGGCACCCCGCAAAGTGCGTTCGGTGGGTATATTAAATGAAGTGTAAATTGAAAGCATTTTAAAATATTTTGTTCTAATATTTTCATATCTATTTCGGACTAATGGAAAAGTCACAACAGCCAGAATAATTGGCCTGAGAATTAAGGATAGTCAACGTTTACAGGGGCTGCATCCAGAAAATTTCGGTATATCAGTTATTTGAAATCAAACTTTTTAATAATTAGCTAAATATTTAAAACTACTTCATTGCATTCGAACTAATTTGTAATCGCAAATTTTAAGATATAATATTATTAATATGATATCATTATTTCTTATTTATATAATTTAAAATAATAACATACATTTGCTTCTGATTCAACAGGAAAAACACCCTTAATAGAGAGCTTTTATTTTATGGAAAAACATGAAATTAAAATAATTTATAAAGTTATATTTATTTATATAGTTTTTGCAATATTAAGAATTTTACATTTTCAATTGTTTGTATAGAAATAAAGACTTTAAAACGTTCAAAGCTATTTCTATACTATTCCATTCCTTATGAATATTATACTCTTTGAGTACTTCATATGTATATTACTCTCGAGCTACCTACAGGGCATTACCTAGTCGAGCGTGCAGCAATTAATTAGCCTTTAGTAATTTCCATTGTGCATAGCACATTGCACATAATTTATGTTGCATTGCGAAAATCGATTTTTAATTTAGTTTATTTTAGCTTTGTGTTAATTTGTTAAGAAATTTGTAAAGGTACCTGTATATTGGAGTACAAATTATCTGACAACTAGTTGAAACTGGGTATTATAATCTTAGGCAATAGAGTGCCTGGAATTTATGTTCAATTTTGTTTAAATTATTGCTTGATTGAAGCTGTTGCTCGATATGTGAAAAGTATTCAGTCAGTATTAAGAGTTCCTAGAGTTCGCATCTAGTTTTTGTTTATAAAAAAAAAAAATTGAAATTAAAAAAAAAAACACCAAATAAGAGTAGTGTTAGAAATTTTCAGTGAAATTTGTTTTTTCATTTTTTTTTTGCCATCTTTTATTTTAAATATTCCTATTGTTAACCGGTAGGTGGTAGCTAGTGAGAGAGGCTAACGGTTTTTAAATACTTAATCAAAAAAAATAAAATAACAGCTTTAGGTCGATCCCCCAATCCCCGGAGAGTGCCCGAAGCGAATAACAGCAAGCCGAATCTGAAGCAGACCGAAGAGGAAACGCCAAAGGAGACCTTTAAACGGAAGACACTTCGGCAAACCATGGAGCAGACCCCGAAGCCAGCTTCAAATCTCCCCAAAAACGAATCATGCCTTAGCCAGCCGAAGCTGACGGATGTCCAATCGCGACCACCCAAGCCGAAACGTTTTATTCCACGAACCCGAGATCAGGCGTGTCAAACTCCGGTCCGAGCGGCCAGCTATGACTATATCACCTAGTCGAATTTTCTCCACGATTTTCTCCTAAACTGGACGCCCCATGTCAATGGATACAGTTAACCAATGAGACGCTTGATTCGCTTCTTTTTGCTATCAAAAGCAGATTGAAATAAACGAGGTTTTGATCCGGACATGCTCGAACCAAATATTCAAATTTTTGTATAATATATTATGTTTCTCAAAAATACATATAAACAAACATTCAAAAACTGGGTCTAAATGCCAGTTATGTAATATTCTAGCTGAGTTGCAAGTCTGAGCCCGCTTAGCAATTTTTTTTTATTATTTCCGAACTAGTTCTTTTGTTTAAAGTAAAGTGAGCATATAAACAACATTTTAGCGATGTTATACATCAAATTTCACAACCATTTTAAAAGCACTCACCAAACATTTTTTATATATATGTATATACATAGTGCTTGTAAAGATTTCCTCTGAAATTATGTTCTTTATCTCATTGTTCTACTTAGCTCACATTTATTTTCATGAAATGTACTCAAGTGCCAAGTCATTATGAATTTAGGCAAATTTTGGGCATGTTTAGTGAGCTCTCTTTTTTGCCATTAGACAGTTTCTGACAACAGCAATGTAATTACTGAGTGAAAAGCGAACGTACACTTGAAGAAAATATGAAACGAGTTTGCGCATAAAGAAAATACTTAAATATATATGTTTAACTTGATTATAAAAATTATGTTATAGTTGATACTCCAAACATTTTTAGCTTCTAAAAATGTAAGTAAAAAAATTTAATTTTTTAATCATAGTGAACCAAATAAGACCTAGAAGAAGGAAATGAAAGTTAACTCAAGAGAACATAAGTAAAACTTTAAAAATGTTCGTATGCAGCAATTATTAATTAATAAAGTAAATATAAACAATAAAAACAATGGAGAACTAAATTAGATAATTAGTATAGTAACATAGTTATTAGCATAATGAACATTGATTAAATATTAGCAAAATCGGACTTTCTATTTTATGAGTTTTGACAAGTTATGAGCTTTTAACTTTCGAAACCAATATGTTTTTTTTAAGTGTATTATTATTATATAAACTTGCATTGTCACGACTTAAATATATGAATATATATATATATATATATATATATTTATGTGTGTATCTAATGACTTTAATAACGTTGAAGTGGGTGCAAAAACTAGCGACACGAGGGGTGACCTGGCCGAATTTGAAAGCCCAACCGACTGGACGGACTGGGGGACGCTTCACCCTCGATGTGTCTGAGCGCCTCAGTCCAGTCGTATAGTCCAACAGTTCATCATGCAAGTGCATGATTCATGCTACACTTACAACATTCAACTAAATATTAAGCGAGTTCATATATACACCCAAAATACTTGTATACGCTAGGCACATACATACCTATATACATATATATATATATATACATGTACACATATACAACTACATCAAAAGTCACCCTCGCTTTGGCTGCGTTTGTCTTGAAAGCAATGTTGTTGAGCAATTTGCGAGCAAAGAACTTCACGAAGTGCTCAAATACTCTACTCTTCTCTTCTTCCTGTTCATTACATTATTTTTATTACTCTGTAGCCATGGAAATTCGGGTATAATCGAGGCGATCTTAGAGACAATGGCATATGTGTACACAAAATATTTTTTTTACTATAAACTCTTCCATTTAAAAAAAATCGATAAATGTTGATTTGGAGCTACTTTGAGCACAGCTCAAAAATTGCAAGAACAACAGACAGCAAATCTTGAAGATAAGTTCTCGTTTAGCATTAAGAGACCATGTTTACTTTAAATAATCGTTAGCTCGCACATTTCTCAAAATAATATAAACTATCAGACTTATCGATATCTCCCATATTACCCCTGAGATCGATCAATAACAATTGTAAGCATTGACTTGTATTGAGCATATTTAAGAGATTTCTTTCAATAATTAAGGTTACAAAAATATGGTAAATAAGTTCTTAAATCCTCAAAATCAATAAATATCAATTGCAGCCTAACGAGTAAGGAACAACAAATTTTTGATTAGATCCTATTTTAACAAGATCAAGTTATTATTTAACTTTCACTAATTTCCTCCATTGCATATCGATTTTAAGGAAGTTTTTTAGAATGTCGGTAATATTATAAGACATAAGAAATCACGAATATTTTACTTATCGTTTTCTTCCCAGATTTTTGGTATACGCACACATTGGAATAAGAATCAGTTCTAATATTATGACAGTTCGAACTACTTACGGGGTATCTGCTAGTCAAATATACATCCCGCTGCGTTGGGCGGCAGCTGGGGGGTTGTCTTGGCAATTGATTTGTGTCCAAAATACTTCCGCAATTGGTTCACCGAGTAGTTCAGCTGGCTGTCAGCACTCGAAAGCGAGTCGCAGACATCGGCCCATAAATACATGCGATATATAGTTTTATATATGGTATATGGCTCCGGTATATATGTGCCTATTCAATTGATTTAAGCGTCCAAACCAAGTGGCGTTTGCCATTTCCGATGTCTACTTCAAAGTCATCTCGCTGTCTGCTTTTTGGTTTCCTTTTTTTTGTTGTTGTTGTTGCTTTTCTCTCCTTTTTTTCTACTTTTCGCATTTGATGGCACATTTCCGGCAGCGTCGTGTTGATTTTTCGCTCTATTTTTGGCTGTGGCGCACGCATGAACTGCATTGCTCGACTCTGCATTTGGCCGAGGATCTGAACTTGTTCCCGTTGCTCGCCAGATGCCAGCCGCTAGAGAGCTGTCTAGTTCCCTTTTCACGTGAACTGGTTCATAGAGCTCTTTTACTGTCCGTGTAGTTTGCATGCAACTTTAACTCTCTTGCGTTTTTAAGTTGCAATTATATTCTTTGATTTTCATATTTTTTTTTTTAACTTTTTCATTAAACATCAGAATTTTCTCTTTTTTTCGTTTCCGTTTCAAATTTACACGAAGGGCTTTTAATATATTTTCTCTATTTTGTTTCATCTCACATTCTCTGATTCACCAATTAATTTGATCTCTATTATTGGTTTCAGTTGAATTTTTCTACTACTATCTCTCTCTCTCTCTCTCTCTCTCTCTCTCTCTCTCTCCCTCTCTCGCTCTCTCTCTCTCTCTCTCTCTCTCCTCTCTCTCTCTCTTCTGTCTGCCTCTTTCCCATCTCTTTGCTCTTTTTTTTGCTCTTACTAAACTCTCAACGTGTTCTCTCTACTCTCCACTTGCTTCCTTTGACCGCTCTCGCTTGCTATCCTGTCTCTTCTCTTCTGTCTCTCTACTGCATCCTTTTCTCTTTCCTTCTCTTTAGACCGGCTTTTCCTTTGCTCTCTCTTCAGTCTCTCTCATCTCTCTCTTACTTTGCATTTTCCTTGTCTCTCTCTTTCTCTCTCTTTCTCGCTCTCTTGAGTGTCTCGTTCTCCTTGTTCTCCTAAGATCTCTATTTCACTCTCCACCCCCCGTTTCTCTCTCGCTCCCACGCATAATTAGCCACTCAGCCGAATTGCTTAATTCATGCAAATTCGAGTCGAGTTCAATTTTATTAACCATGCGTAACGCATACGCTGGGTGTCGATTGCATTGAGGGGCGCCCAGTTCGCAGCCAGCCAGGGCAGGGCTTGCCAGGGTTGCATTTAATTGAAAAGCTCAGCCCCAGCCCCTCAGCTACCCCAACCCCTTTCACCTAATGGGCGTGTGTGCGAAACAAATTGTAATCAGCGGCATTTGGAGTTTTCAAGTGGACTGCAACGGCCTCTGGAACTAGCTGCTGCGTCTGTTTCATTTGTTGTTGTTGTTGATGTTGACTGTTTCTTTGGGCCAACTTGACACGTGCCATTGGACTTATCTGCGATACGCATCTGCGGCCATGGCCTTTGTCTTTTGCGGTCGTGCATTTAATTGCCACGGAGCAGCCCACGCCCAAAAACCAGAAAACCAGACCAGACCAGACCAGACCAGAGCAGGCCCGAGCCGAGCCCAATCGCTATTTCAATTCCGAATGCGACTTTGTATCCCAGGCCTAAATCCCAAATCCAAGTCCATAACCAAACCCAAAACCCATTCGCATTCGCATTTGCATTTGTTGCTTTTGGCCTCGCTTGTCTGGTTAATTGTTTTTTTTTTTTCTTCTTGTTTTTATATGTACATACAATATATTTTTTTTTCGTTTATTTTGTGCCAGCTTCAAATTAGGCCGCATTTTGCGCTTAATTTACCAGGCATCCGTTTCAGTCAACATATTCGTAGCTGTATCTGTATCTTCAGCTGGCATATGCAGCTGTATGTGTAGCTATAGCTGTATCTTTATCTGCATTGCGCCAGTTTTATCTTTGATTCTTGCGACATTTATTTTTTATTTTTTTATTTGTCAGTTTTAGTTCTCAATGGTATTGAATATCTTTTTCAATGGTTTAAAAAAAAAAAAACTTTTATTTTTACGATTACAGATTGTAATTCAACTCAAATTGTATTTTAAATTTGAGCCTTGAGCTGAGCCACAGTTTGGGCTTTGAGTCGAGAATTTTGAAGATTGCAAATTTTAAAGTTGTAAAAAGCGCTGCTTAGATTTGTTTATAATGTTTAAAAGCTTGTAAGAAATAATATAAAAAAGCCTTCTTTGCATTTGCCAAGTTTTAAAATGTTGACTAATTTGTTAGTTTGTTTAAAATATTTTATATACAGCTTTTTAATTTAAAGCTAGGCTTAAAATTATATGTACGGCCAGTTGAAGCTTTAAGTATGTTAATTTATAAAAGTAAAGCTTACGTCTGGTATGGTTAATTTTAAAATAATGTTTTCTTAAGTTTACCACAGTTTTAAAGTTAGCAAATAAAATAAAAGTTACAGCTTTATTCAGATGTGCTTAAAATAAAAGCATTACCTTTAAAATATGTGTAAAATGAGATTTTATAACTTTTAGCTCTTGATTTTAAGCATGTGAAACTAGGAAGTCAACTTGCACACATATATATATATACATACATACATACAGTATCTTAAAAACAAAGGTTCAGCTCCATTTAAGGGCTGTTCAACATTTTTAGGCAGAACTTTTAAAACTTTTAAAATTGTTCGATCAGTTCGCTGAACCAGACGCGAGGGCAACGCTTGCAGATACCACCTTCACATGTTTCACCTCTCTATATTTAGGTACATGCATGGTTATTTCTCCCAATTTACATATTTTGCTCTTTTTGTGTGTGGTTTTAAAAGAGCCGTGCGGCAGACGTGACTTTTGGGCCATGACGTTGCCACAATGAGTACCAATTTGTTGTATGTGACTAAATGGCGAATATTTGCGTTCGTTTATCGAATAGACAAACAACAATAATAACAATGCCAGTTGCGAGCGAACCAGCGGAAGTGACAACAAAAAACAAAAAATCATAAAAAAAATGTTTAAAAACAAATCTAATTTCAATTGCTCTCAAATCGAAACTCATTCACACCAAGCTTAAAGCGAAATGCACCGAAAAGAACCAACGTGAACTGGTTCACAATTGGGTTGCTTAATGTTCACACAATTTGTGCTTAGCTGTTTCTTTAAGCTGATTGCACAAGCATGCGAATAACTAACTTACTCGTAAATCTAAGCCCTAAATGCAAAATACTAAACTAAATACTAAACATGCTTGCCCATAATTTATTATCACTACGTGATGTTCATTTGCTTGGCATTTGCCCCACAACAGTCGTTAATTCCGTTGGGTTTTTTTTATGACTCGAGCTAAAAGCGCACAAGTTCTTAATGGGAACATTCTCCAAAGGTTTCGTAAGGTAATATATCATATTAGTAAATTTTAATGCACATATTGCCACTTAAGTAATTCCAGAAATTCGCAAAATAAGCAAAATATGTCGTAAAAATACCAGGGCCAAGAATCGTTAGTTAACAATATATATACGGTTTTAGGCTATAAAAAAGAAGTGCGGAAAAGTTCTTTGCTCCAATCGATTATTTACCCCTGATGCTTGAAGCTAAGAAAAATATAATTTGTGACAAAAAAAAAAACAAAAATAAAATGAAAACAAGTCAGAACATTGCAGTCAGGTGTACCCGACAGCGCAATACTCGATTACAGTGTAATAAAATCCAAAACAAAATGGAAAATTAATAGATGAAAAATCGGTTCAGTTTTGCCAATGTTATGGTATTTTAAAATATCGGAGCAATTGATCCGAGAGCTTTTAAACTTTTAATTTGGTTTCCTTTAAAAATGGGGCCTAACTAAAAACTGGATTCCTGGATGTTGCAAATTAGTTTCACCCACCTAACCTTTAGGCCATTGAGTAATAAGGTACATTTTATTACTCAATGCCTTTCGGCGAGGCATTGATTTGAATGCTTGACAAGTCATTTTTGTATGCTCATAATGAAGAGTTCAGGGTATCTAATAGTCGGATCGCCTTAAGAAGAGCTTTCTTACTTGCTTCTTTTTTTTAATGTTGTAGCCTTTAATACTACAAATACAAAAATCCAAAACGGTTCTAAGAAATGCTGAAAAGTAAAAAGTTTGACCTGATGCAGCTAATCTGAATTCTAATCAATTCTAATTGGAATGCTAATCTTGTATTGAAAGCGATCAACTCAAAAGCTCTAACAAAGCTTTCAAATTCCGCATGAGCAACTAATTCATATGCAGATATATATGTATGTATTTACATACATACATATGTATGTGCCTTTGAGTAATAAGGTAATAATATTACTCAATGTGTATGTGCATATATGTTGTCAACAGATATTAAGACTCCAATTATTATGCAACATGATCCAAATATATAAATCTACTGATCGCTTGAATCCATGCTTTTGGGTATCCGTGTATATGTATCCGTATCTGTTCGCATCTGTCGAATGCATATTCATGTCTCGAATATTTGCTCAAGGTCTCGCACGGAAACAGTAAAATACAAAAAAGAAAAAACAACAAAAACAACAAACACCCCAACACCCGCTAAATGCTGCGCTCGACTAGAAGACAAGTTTTGCAAGCAGAAAGCAAACAAACAAACACAGCCAAAAACACGATGCGAAATAATTGAATTTAATTAACATGGGAAATGCGCGCAGCCACTAAAAACAATGAAAGACTGCAACAGCAGCGAGCGGCTGTACAAGAGGGACGCATAAATCACAGCTGCACTTGCTGTGTTCTTCATGCACATGCTCTTGTTGTTGTCCAAATATGTTGCCAGTGTCTGGGCAATGTTGCTAAACATAGCTGTCAAAAGAAAGTTAATGATCCTATGTGCATGTGTATAGTCATGTGTCTACACATATGCCATGTATATATACATAAGCTCTGCTTACCTGTGCGCAAAATGCAGCCAAAAATGTTAAGCTCCAGAGCCAGCGATGTTGCTGAGCTGCTCTCGTTGTTGTTGTTTTTGGCTGGTTATGTTGCTGCTGCCTTTTGAGTCGAATTCTTGTTGTTGCTTTGCTCAGCGTGTACAACATGTTGTGGCCGTTATGTTGCTATTGCTCTTGCTGCTCAGATCGCTGTTGCGTACGTTGATAAATTTATTTATTTATTTATCTTATTTTTTTTAGCCTTTGCGTTTTCTTTACCAAATGCACCTTTGCTAATTTCTTTTGATTTTCGACATTTTCGATACGAGCGTAGTTTTTGTTTTTAGCAAATGCATTGTTTTTTTATTTTTTCCTCAATTTGTTTGTTTTATACAACTACAATTTAATTATGTATTTTTGTATTATGAACTTTCCTCACGTCATTCTGCGAGAGAGTAAATTGAAGCGTGTGAGAGAGAGAGGGAGTTTTCAATTAGCAACGCGTACAAAATGTTGATGAGAGCGCGAGAGCGCCAACTAGGCAGGTAAACACAAGTGAACCAGCGAGTGTGTGCCTGTGTGCCAGTTTGTGTGTGTGTGCAGCTTTTGTAATCAAGCTCAGCTCAGCTCAGCTCAGCTTTTTCTGCTGATCAATATCTCTCGCTCTCTCTCTCTCTGGTTGTTGCTGTTGTTGCCAACGCTTTCTGCTTCTTCTACTGTGCGTTTATTGCCAGCGGCGCCTGCGCCAATGTTTTTTTGTTGCTACTGCCCAAAAGCTTTCGATTTTTCTATGTGTTTCTTTTACATTTAAGCTAGTTTATTGTTGTTATTGCCATACACGTAACACGATATGCAACACGAATTGATTGCATTGAAGTTTTTTTTGAATATTTTTTAAAATATATTTTCTTAGTGCAGATGACGTCAGATGCAAAAGCTTGGCAATAGCACATAAATACGCACAGAAATTGGTTAAATATGTATATCTCTAAATGCAAATAAAAAGAAATCAACAACTTTTACAAAAACCAGTTTTTGTATTTTTTCGTTTTTGTTATTTTGTTAAAGATAGGGCCATGTTGTTTTTGTTGCTTGTTAATAACATTGCCGTATGCAAAAAGGCCTTCAACTTTGTTGCTGGGCTGCAGTCGAGAGAGCACGACAGCGCAAAAGAAGAAGAAGCAGGAGAGATCGACCAAACTGTCAATGATGGTCAATTTTTACACATGCTCTCACAAGCTTTGCAAAAAAAAAAAAACAATATAATGAGCTCCAAGCGGAGCTTGAACCATTGTTCTGTCATTTACTAGAACAACAACAGCAACAACATAAAAGCTTAAGAAACGGCGGCAACAAAAACAATGCCAAAGCTCGTTAAAACGAGTTTTGATTTTAATTTTGTTTCAAGCCGAATTTAGGACAAGTTTTTAAGCACAGCATTAAATAAAAATAACAAGAAATAAAAATAAAAAATAAAACAATAGGCATTATTTGTTTGTGCTAAGCAATTTCCGTAAATGTTTGTCAAATTCATTCACAATTCTAACAACAACAAAAATAAAACAAACAGTTGAATAATTTCATTCAAACTAAAAACAAAAACAATTTATATTCAAATTAAATAAAAAAAACAAAATAGCGACAACAACAAGAAGAGACAGTTGCAAATCGGCGCCAACAGAGCGCGCTTTGGTTTTTGTCAGGGGAAGGGGTTATTGAGGGGACGGGGCACGCAAAAGAAAGCGACGGCAACCAAAAAAAAAAAAAAAAAACGGTTGCTGCTGCCGGTGTTGCGTAGGTGTTTCTGTTGTTGTTGTTGCGACGCACTCGAAACGCGCTCAAACACAAAAACAACTCTCAATTTCTGCTTTTACTTTGGCTACGCTTTGCTGGGCATTTCTTGGCCAAAAACAAAAGTGTACAGATGATGTGTTTGTGTGTGTGTGTTTGTTAACATATACTACAGACACGAACTTTTCTTATTCAACAATAAAAACTTTTAATATACACACATATATTTATAAACATGTATAAATGATGTATACATCTGCGTTCAAAAATATTGCTAACCGTCGCCAAAAAAAAATATACAAAACAACCAACAACAAAAAAACAACAAAAACGTACACTCAGACGCAGACGCACACACACGTAAACAGACGACGACGGCGGCGGCGACAACGAAACGGACAACGATGAGACAATGACGCGCACCTGAACACGCTCACGGCCAAAACTCAACTGAGTAACGGACTATTTAGCGGTGGCTGCTGCTGCTGCTGCGGCTGCGGCGGCGGCTCTGCCTGCATCTGCAAGTTGGTTGAGCAAGTGTGTGTGCATGTGTGTGTCTGTGTTTTTTTGTGGGAGACAGCTCCCAGCACTGGGTGGTTGTTTTTGTGCCAGTGTTGCCACATTTGGCGCGATATTTAAACAGCTTGCGAGCGAACTTTGCAAGACGAAAATAACTTCTATAATTAAATAGCTGAAATATCTTAATTTATTACCATTTAAGAAATATAATAAGTAATGTACACCTTTATTTAATTGATTGCAAATTTATAGAAGCGTAGAAAACTACAGAATAGCCATAACAACCAATGAATATTTGCAGATAAATTATTTAATTATATTTGCCATTACAGACAATTGTAGTACTGGAAAATGCCAACAATACATCTCCTATCGATTACACGCTTGAGGATCGATAGCAGCTGCTTACTGGCCTGCACAATTCGATGTATCGTGTTGTTCCCCAGTATCGATGGCGAGCAGTTCAAACTATCGATACGCTATTAACATCCCTAATTGCAGTGTTTCTTTTTTTTTGTACATCACTAAGAACAGCTACACGGCTACACGGTTTTTTTTTGTTGCAATTGCTCGCTGCACAAATATTTATTTACATCATAAATTAAGTGTGTTTAAAAGCATTACGCGCCGCTTCAGAGCGCATTTGCAATTGGTGGCAATAAGGCGCGGCAAGTGCAGATAGCGTAACACTCGCATGTACAAACAACAAAAAAAAAGACCGGCAGCAGCTTCCACACACGCACACACACACACTTACACACATACATGCATATGTAGGTTAATCTATGAGAGTGTCGCTAAAACAAGAATCATCTCCCATTGTGCGTGCGAGCGAGAGAGAGAGCAGTAGGTGTCATCATCAACATATTTAGGCCATGAAGAACGTTTTAATGGTGGCCGAGAAGCCCTCGCTGGCAGCCGCCCTGGCCGGAATCCTCTCCAACGGGCGCTGCACTTCGAAGCGAGGTTAGAAACGATAAGCAAAACAACTGTAAACCATCTATATATATTTGATTGACTGAGCTGACTAATTGATTGACCGACTGACCGATTAATGATCAATCCATAGCGTAAACCGTTAGGTTTTGTACGGTAGTTAGCGTGGATGATATAAGTGTGGAAAATTTGCGAAAGATTCTTTGTATGGAAATTTGTTTGTTTATTATCCGATCGGCCTCGAAACATTTAAAAATGGTTCAAATTTATTGAAAACGTCCGATTCACCTTAAATCTGTCTTCAAAGATTAGCAAAAAAAAAATTAATAAATACGTGATTCAGGAATTTGCTAAATTCCAACAAGCTCGGAAAATGCGCAGAAAACTGTCAACATTTTACAACACATTTTTCTTTTTTTTTTTTTACAATCAAGTTCAATCGTTTTTAAAAATCTTTTTACAAATCCACTGGAAATGTAGGATTCAAAACTTTCAGAAATACATATGAAAAATTTTATAAATACGCGTCCGGGAATTTATTGTAAATCCAACAGCAAGCTCAGAAAATGCGCTAAAACTGTTATAAACAACTTTGAAAACTATTTTTAAAAAATAAACCCTATATTGATTTTGTGCAAATGTATGTGACAGGTACATGGAGACATCTCCGAGCCCATAAAGTACACATATATATTCATGGTCAGTATCCACAGCCAATTTGATTTTAGATTTGATATTTTAAAAGAAGGATTAGCATGGAACGACAAATAACTGAAAAAGTGAAATTTTGATGCAAACAAAACATGATTTTATACATAGCCTGTATTTTAACCGTCGACAGGCAACAATTCCTGCTCGACGCACGAGTGGACGGGGCACTTCCGCAACGAGGGCGCCGTCCACTTCCGGATGACGTCGGTGTGCGGGCACGTGATGTCCCTGGACTTCACCAGCAAATACACCTCGTGGGACAAGGTGGATCCCGTCGAGCTCTTCGGCTGCCCCACCGAGAAGAAGGAGTGCAATCCCAAGCAGCAGATGCGCTCGTTCCTGGCGCACGAGGCGCGCGGCTGCGACTACCTGGTGCTCTGGCTGGATTGCGACAAGGAGGGCGAGAACATCTGCTTCGAGGTGATGGACGCAGTGCAGCATGTCATCCACAACGTGTACAGTCGCAGTGTGACATATCGGGCGCACTTCTCGGCCATCACGGACAAGGACATCAAGGGCGCCATGGAGACGCTGGGCCATCCCAACGAGAACGAGGCCAAATCTGTGGATGCACGCCAGGAACTAGACCTGCGCATCGGCTGCGCCTTCACGCGTTTCCAGACCAAGTTCTTTCAGGGTCGCTACGGCGATCTGGACTCCTCGCTCATCTCGTACGGGCCGTGCCAGACGCCCACGTTGGGCTTCTGTGTGAAGCGGCACGACGACATACAGACCTTCAAGCCGGAGACCTTCTGGTACCTGCAACTGACCGCCGGCCAGCCGGAGTTCACGCTCGAGTGGGGCCGTGGTCGTGTCTTCAAGAAGGACATAGCCATCATGCTGCTGAACCGCGTCAAGGAGCACAAGGAGGCGACGTGAGTGCACAAATCGGTTGCCAATTCAATTGAATAACTTTTCTTTACCTTTACACTTTGAACGATGCCAGCGTTGAGAGCGTGAGCAGCAGGAGACCTTCAAGAGCAAACCGCAAGCCTTGAACACCGTCGAGCTGATGCGGATCTGCAGCTCGGGCCTGGGCATCGGTCCCTTCCAGGCCATGCAGATCGCGGAGCGTCTGTACACGCAGGGCTACATCAGCTATCCGCGCACAGAGACCAATCAGTATCCGGAGAACTTCGATCTGCACGCCGTGCTGCGCGTGCTGCAACCCTCCGGGGAGTTTGGCGAGGAGGCGCGCGCCATTGCCGACGATTTTCAGACGCCGCGCAAGGGCAAAGATGCCGGCGACCATCCGCCCATAACGCCGATGAAGCTGGGACAGCGCAACGACTTCGATAGGGACACCTGGCGCGTCTACGAGTTCATCTGCCGCCACTTTATGGGCACCATATCGCGCGATCTGAAGTATCGCGTGACGACGGCCAAGCTGCTGGTCGGCATCGAGTGCTTCACGTGCACGGCAAATGTGCTGCTGGACGCCGGCTTTACCAAGGTGATGACATGGCAGGCCTTTGGCAAGGACGAGCCGATGCCGCCTTTTGTGCAGGGCACCCAAGTGGCCATCAACGATGTCCGGCTAGCCGAGAGCCAAACGGGCCCGCCCGATTATCTAACCGAGGCGGAGCTGATCACCCTCATGGAGCAGCACGGCATCGGAACGGACGCCTCAATACCGGTGCACATAAACAATATCTGCCAACGCAACTATGTGCGCATCGAGACCGGACGCAAGCTGATACCCACCACGCTGGGCATTGTGCTCGTCCATGGCTATCAGAAGATCGATCCGGAACTGGTGCTGCCCACCATGCGCTCCGAGGTGGAGCGCATGCTCACCCTGATCGCCAAGGGCTCGGCGGACTTCAACGATGTGCTGCGACACGCCATCAAAATCTTCAAGCTCAAATTCATGTATTTCGTACAGAACATTGCCAGCATGGACATGCTCTTCGAGTCCTCCTTCTCGCCGCTGGCCGAGTCCGGAAAGGCGCACTCACGCTGCGGCAAATGTCGACGCTACATGAAGTACATACAGGTGCGATATCTGCGTAGATGTTTGTTATAAAGATAGAAAAAAAAAATAGTTAAAGGTTTAGATTTTAAGGTAGACAAGGGTGAAGATAGAGATAAAATTATGTAAAGATATAGAGAAGAATTTATGTAGGTATAGATAAACATGTAAAGCAAGTTATAGATATGGATAGACAACGGTGAATATAGGGAGAAAATTATGTAAAGATATAGAGAGATATTTATGTAGGTATATAGGTATTATAAACATATAATCAAGTTATATATGGATAGACAAGGGTGAAGATAGGAACACAATTATGTATGTAAGATATAGAGAGGTATTTATGTAGGTATATATAAACATGTAAGCTAAGTTACAGATATATATGAATAGACAGATATTGTTATGGAGCAGTTGAAGGCACAGAAATGTTACGTATTTACAGATATAGAAATAAATATGCATTTTGGCGTAGATCTTGATACAAAAAAGGTCTATTAAATGTAATATGGATATACAAATATGTAGGAATACTATTGAGCCAGATATTATGTTGCAGAAAAATATTGATAAAGGTACATGAAAAGATATACTTAGAAATGCGGGTAAAGTTAATTTTACAAATCAAAAAAAAAAATATAGGTATATCAAGATATAGTTATGGACAGATACAAATTTTTTGAAATAGACATGGATAAAGTTAACAATAAAAATGTCGATAATTTTATAGATAGGCATAGGCATAAGTGCAGGTATAGGTCAAGGTGTAGCTATTGAAACAGACACATACATATATATGTCAAGATATAGGTATTGATAGTGAAATACAATAATTTTGATATGAGGTTTTTGTTTTCCCCATCAAATGGTTATGGGCGATTATGCTATTCGAATCCAAGCTTTACAACATAGAATAACAGTAACATATTGCCATCTCCCTCTGGCCGCATTTGCAGACGAAACCGGCGCGTCTGTACTGCTCACACTGCGACGAGAACTATACGCTGCCCAATGGAAATGTGAAGGTGTACCGGGAGTTCAAGTGCCCGCTGGATGACTTCGGTCTGCTGGCGTTCTCGACGGGCGTGAAAGGGCGCTCGTTCCCATTCTGCCCGTACTGTTACAATCATCCGCCGTTCAGGGATATGCCCAAGTTTGGCGGCTGCAACACCTGCACGCATCCCACCTGCCCGCACTCGCTCAACACGCTGGGCATCTCCGGCTGTGTGGAGTGCGAGACGGGCGTGCTCGTGCTGGACAGCACGCTGTCGCCCACCTGGAAGCTGGGCTGCAATCGCTGCGATGTCATCATCAATTGCTTCAAGGGTGCCACCAAAATCACGGTCGAAGGTAAGTCAAAAAACGAAACAGGAAAATCTTGAGCCAACATATTTTCTTCTTCTTTGCAGAGAGCAAGTGCAGCGAGTGTGGCGCCCAGCTGGTCAATGTGGTGTACAAATCGGACAAGTCTAAGTTTAAGGACGGCAGCGAAGAGAAGAGCGGCTGCATATTCTGTTCAAATGAGTTCTCCCATCTGGTGGAGAAACATCGGGCGGTTGCCTCCCGCCCGGTGCGCAGCGGTGCGCCACGTGGCGGCGGTGCGGCCGCTGTCGGTGTCGGCGGCGTCGGCGGTAGCAATGCACGTGGCGGACGCCATGGTGGCCGGCCGCCCAAGGATAAGATGGCTCAGTTGGCGGCATATTTCGTTTGATCCTGCGCCACTGGCTACCAAGCATATCGCAAACCGACCAGCTCCAACTACATTGCATTTAATTATGTAACTTGTCAGCAATAAGTCTGCGGCACTTGGCAGTAATAAACGAAATTTGTATAAAAACTTGTTTTGTTTTCTGTTTTGATTTGGCGCTGCCCGTCGACAATAACAAAACAGTGTTGCGAAGTATCGATATTAGAGGTGGGCAGGGGTCGTGCCAGACTTCGTGGCCCATGGGAAATTGTGCTTAATTGTCGGCCTCGTGCCTAAGAATATCATTTCGGGCTCGTGCTCAACTTTAAGGCACGAAACACACCAAAGTCCCAAACGAATTAAAATTACAAATGAATTTTATACCCGTTAGATTTTGCATGCAAAGTTCAGAGCTGCATGCCAAATTTGGTGAATTGAGCTCTAAAATTCTGGACTTTACACAAGAACATATTCCAAATTTCAAGTCTCTAAAAATGCGTTCATACGGAGAGACGGACGGACTGACTGCAAGACGGACATTGCACAAACCCAATATACTCTTTTCACTTCGTAAACGAGTATAAAAATAGAAAGCGTCTTCGAGTTTGGGTAATGGAGTGGATATACAGACTAAGTGAACGTGGTTTTGGTGCTATGGCAAATTGCCACATCGTGTAAGCCCGCCATTTATTTAAATTCTTAAAAGAAAAATCGATTAATTTGCGATAGTGGCAAGTGTATATGGATTATTGCGCCAAAATACAAAACGGCACAATCGATCATTTGGCAATTGCTGCCGGGTATAATAAACAAAACAAAAACCAACTCTAAAATGTATTAAATAATATAATTAATAAAAATTAATTTAGAATGCGTGACTCTTTAGTTATACACGAAATTCAATTTAAGTTCACAACACAGGTGTTGAGCAAATGTTGCGCAACTATCGATTGGCCTATCGATGGGACGGCCATAGCATATGCAAATTCATTGTGCGATAACACGCGGTACGCAAGGTCGTTGCCGATAACAGCTGTTTGTGTCCGTCTGTTATTGTCGAAGAGCCCCATCGCTAACACTGCTCTTCTTGTCCAAAAGAAATTTACTAAGATTTCGACAGATAGTTAAACGCAACAGAGGTACTCAACTGCTCGCAGGCAAGGCACACTGCGATCCCAACCGTACGGCCAGTGTACAAACAGCTAGCACGCGCGCACTTCACAATTTAGTTCGTAACAAGTTTTTTTTTTCAATAATCCAATTTCGCCCAGTCGCCAGCTACAACAATGGACAAACTTATAAAAATGAAGAACCACCGCTCCGAGATAATCGTGGGCGAGAAATACAGAATCATACGCAAAATTGGTAAGTGCCTAACCGACCCAGTCCATTAGTCACAGCCGCTGCGGGCCACGGCGCGTATGGCGCAGTTGGCCAGATCCCTGGCAAAATCGCCACGCAGCGTGCCCAGCTTTAGATTTGTGTTTTGAATGTGTTTTGATGGGGATTTGAATTTGCTTTCGGTGTCGGCAGGCAGCGGCTCCTTCGGCGATATCTACCTGGGCATGAGCAAGCAGTGCGGCGAGGAGGTGGCCATCAAAATGGAAGCGACCAGCGCTCGCCACCCACAGCTACTCTACGAGTACAAGCTGTACCGCGTGCTCAGCGGGGGCGTTGGCATACCCCGCATACGCTACTACGGCAACGAGAAGAACTTCAACATACTGGTCATGGATCTGCTGGGGCCCTCGCTGGAGGATCTGTTCAACTTTTGCACGCGCCACTTCACCATCAAGACCGTGCTGATGCTCGTCGATCAGATGATCGGCCGCCTGGAGTATGTGCATATGAAGTGCTTCATTCATCGTGACATCAAGCCGGACAACTTTCTGATGGGCATCGGGCGGCACTGCAACAAGCTCTTCCTGATTGACTTCGGCCTGGCCAAGAAGTACCGTGACCCGCACAGACGCATGCATATACCCTATCGCGAGGAGAAGAACCTGACAGGCACCGCTCGCTACGCCTCGATCAATGCGCACGTCGGCATCGAGCAGTCGCGTCGCGATGATATGGAGTCCTTGGGCTATGTGATGATGTACTTTAATCGCGGCGTCCTGCCCTGGCAGGGCATGAAGGCGACCAACAAAAAGCAGAAGTATGAGAAAATCTCTGAGAAGAAAATGTCCACGCCGATCGAAGTGCTCTGCAAGGGCTATCCGGCCGAATTCTCCATGTATTTGAACTATTGTCGTAGCTTGCGTTTCGAGGAACAGCCCGACTACATGTACCTACGTCAATTGTTCCGGTAAGTGGCAGCCAGCTGTCAACTTTATCCCGTAGTTAAATCGAATGCGCTCTTATTGTTCGTTTTTATTTTTTTTTATTATATTTTTTTTTTTAGCATTTTGTTCCGCACGCTTAACCATCAGTATGACTATATCTATGACTGGACAATGCTGAAGCAGAAGACCCATCAAAATCAGCAGCAGAGCACCGAGAACATGCTGACGCCGGAGCAGCAGCGCGCCGAGCGCGACAAGGAGAAGCAGAGCGGCAGCAAGCCAAATGTGATGGCCGACTAGGCGGGCGCAACGCCGGCAGCCCAGGGCAATGGACAAAAATCAACAATATATATCGAATAAAACGGCAATTGAATGCACTGGCTGCATTGCAGGACGAGCTAACCAGAATTAGATATGCATATATACATATATATATACGAGATGTATATATATATACATATATATAGTTTATTTTTATAAAACAAAAGCGAGAGAGAGAGCGAACGCGAGAAGAGAGGGCATCAGCTATTATATGTATATAGAATTTAATGTTATACACGGACACAGATAAACCCTAGGATACACATTACTGCAAGCAAAACGTGATCGACACACATCACTCGCACACACACACACACACACAAAACACACACCTACATGTACGTTAAATATTTACATATATATATATATTTATATATATATATATATATGCATAATATGCACTATATATATATTTATGTATAGTTTGTTATCAATGCTATAGTTTGTGCGGCTTGACTTGTTATCAGAGCCAGCGCAGCAGTGCATCGTTATATACACACACCCATGCCCATATATACACATATATATTTATATATATTCTATATATGCTATCATAAACACACACACACACATACACAGCTGTCAAGCACACACACACACACTCACTCACTTACAATTAGTTTTATTAGCTAACACAAACAAATTTGAAGCGCGGAAAATGTGTTTTTCTTTCATCCGCTTAAGTTACAAAAGGTGTCGCCAGGCAATCGTCGACGGTGACGTCCCAGACGTTGCATCGTCTATCAAATCTGGTGCACAATTACACACGCCCCCACATCCACACACACCTCTACGTCCACACTTAAACACATATATTATGACAATTTTGCGTTTAGAAGAAATGCGTCAAGTTTGAATCAAGAATTGAAAGACGAGCACAAATTCTACGTTTATGAGGAATAACAAACAAATGAAGAAAACAAAATAATAATAAACAAATCTATATGTATTAATTTTTTCAATGTTAATCGATTATGAACAACAACAACAACAACAACAAAATATGCGCGCAACAATATTTTTTTTTGGCGCTGTTTTATGTGAACTGATGACGTTTGCCCAGCGCAAGAAGGCAAACTAAAAAAAATAGTTTAACAAATGAATAAAATTAAAAATAATGAATAAAAAAAAAACAATTAATGCATTAAGTATAAAAGTATGTAATATAACAACAATTGTAATAATGTAATCTATTATTATGAGAAACGTTTACAAATAAAATTACAAAAAATCCCCAACAAATTCATAAAACAAAACTTTTTTTCATCAAAGTGTTGAAGGCGCAAAGCCTTGATTGATCCAACAAGGAAAATATTTCATACATTTTTATGTTTATTTATTTGTACAATTTAGTTAACTCTTAAACGCTTTTGGCAAGTTTATACAACATTTGTGTTTCGTTTTGCCACAGTATTCATATCTATATATATATCTTATAGTAATATATAGTATGGTATATAAAAGAAATATATATTCACAGGCAACTGTATAATGATTATCCGGGCTCGAATCCCAGACTAATTTACGACAAATAAGATTTTCGTAGCCAAAGCCCTTAGAAGCCAATGTTATTAAGAAAGTTTGTTTGATGGCCTTTTCATTGTCTTCGTTGACTACATTTTTGATTCCAAACAGTGAAATGTTGTTTCTTTAAAATTTGATTTCGTCAGGCGAAACCAACGGTTTGCCAAATTTCACGTGTCCCGATTGAATAATTTCAATTCCTTCGCATATGTTTCCAAGTTGTGCAAATCCCTTTTCCCTACACCCTTACTGTCTGTCTGTCCCTATGTCTGTCTATAGTTATTGTAGTATACCGAACATTAAATACCCTTGCAAAGTTCTTAGAAAAAAATTCAATTTTCTTTGTTATTTTTGTTTGATGTTCATAATCCTAAAATGCGTTTGAATATTTTGAAAATAAAAACTCCATTTTTGACCGATTGTTCCGATGAGAGCAAAAGCAGAAACTTTAAATGTATATATACAAAATTAAAATCTGAGAGACTAGTTTTCATAAAAATAGATAAACAGGTTCAGCTCCTTTAATATGTTACAAATAATTAAAAAACAAATTTAAAAAAAAGTAACAAGAAAACAAAAAAAAAAAGTATTTCGCACAATTCTGATGAGTTAGCGATAGATTAATTCAATGAATCATCATGATGGAACAACAAGTTCAACAAGTTATTATTATTGATAAATTGCAATAAAAAGAAAGACATCTAAATCTGATCTATAAATAAAAGGAAAAGAATACGCATACAAATGTTACCAAGCCAGCAGCGTAATACAAAAAATTTTAATAAAAAAAAAGAATCAACTTGGCCGTTTCCGATGCCAATAAATAAACATCTGAGCCAAGTTTCATATAAATGGCCAAGGCTTTTACATCACATCCATAGTCGTCATAAGAATGCATTTATTTATACTTTGTTTGCGTAAGATTGGCAATCGGGGCTCAAGTAGCCCCATGAGACAGCTCTTATCTAATATCAGGCGAAACGTCGTCAGTTGTTAGGCAAAAACACAAAGAAACATAACTGAGGCAAACTTTTGGACTGCGCTCGACTGACAGATACCCTGTAAATAGCACGAAATTCCTGTACACATAAGAGAACTGAAAAATGAATCGCAAGTTGAGAAAGTTTTTTGTGATTCTTAAATAACTTTTGTAAATGTTCTCTGACTGTTATCAAATGGTGCTTAGATATACCAAAAATCAATTCAACAAAAAACGCGGGCTTTTGCTAAAAATAACATAGGCTGAAAATCGGTATTTATCGATTTCGGAAAAATGTGTGGAGTTTAAGTCTATAAAATCATTAACTTTAACCGAAATGCACAAATCTGGTATGCCCTTGTTTGTTACCCAATTTCCAATGGATGCAGGGTATCAAAAATAGAAAAAAAATTTCTTTTGCCTGACGAATGTGTCATTGGCCCAGCCGAGCGGAAAACGTGATAGGCAGGATACCTGCGTCAGCTCCCAGCAGGTGACTTTCTGTGACATCGCCAGAGTGTGGGGTCTGGCACCCCGGAGATAACAGTCGGCACCACATCCCATTGGTGGCGGATGATGCGATTTGAACTTGTGTCCTGGTTGTGCCTTTGGAAGCTATATGATATAGTGTGTCCGATACTGATCATACTTTATTAAAAGCATTCTGAAGCTCGTTATTTGTGAATTATATATTAAGCAAGTAAAAATAACACAGTGTATTACACAGCAAAATCAATTTTTTCGAAAATTTAGTAAGGAGTACATTATTGTTTTTTATTACAAAATTATCTTTCAATAGTGCACATATTTAAAATGCAGACTCTACAGGCCAAAGCATGACCGATTCATGATGAATTGATATCAGACATGAAAATTGGCTCAGCTTTGACAAAATAATGAGAATTTGAAATATGGGACCTAGAGCTTCTCATGTCAAAATGTTGGTCAATTTTGGCATCATTTTGACAAAAACATTTCACATTTTTAGAATCGGGCTTAATGTTGTTTTTCATACTAACTGTGGCAACCATAATATCTTAAAAATACAAATTTGAAACTCTAAATTTTGCATAAATTTTTTTCGAAAATAAGTAATTTAACAAAATAGTATTTTAAATAATGTATATATGCTTGAAATGGATCTATGGATCCGAGAGCTTTGCATGTAAAGTTTGTTTGCCAATTTTAATATCTGCATATATTTGGTATTCTAGCTTTAAAACAGAGAAAGATATATAATAAAGATGAAAAATCCCCAGTAGTGGGCATAGTCAAGAATTCTTAATTCAAGTCAAGAAATAATCTAATTCGATTCGAGCAACTGCGACATTGTATTGCTAACAGCAGAAAAATGGATCTATGCATAGAGATCTATAGATCTTTGTATAGAGAAACCGAGACAAACAGAACGACATGGCTATAACGATTCCAGTTTTGATACTGACCAAGAATCTATGCATATAATTTATGGCTTCTCAGATATCCGGTCACATTTCATGGCAAATTGATAATACCCGGCCCTGCATGGACATATGGAAATAGCGATAGAATTTCGGTTTCTCACATTCGTAAAACAGTAGCATTCTTGATAAACAAGCGAGGACTCTACCAGGACAGTCAGACGCAATAAAAAAAACATAGAATCGTAATTTTAATTTCAACATATTTATTGATGTAATTCAAAAAATTAAATATAAGTTATGTTTATAATTATTACGGCTTACAATGCAAATTTACTTTGCAGTTTTGCGTTTTGTTGTTGTTGATTTTTTTTTGTATTTTAATTTTTTTTGCTGTTTTTTATACTCCTCTCTCCCCTCTTGGCCTTACACGCATGTTTTTATTTTTGTTGTTTTTTTTTATGTTTTGTGTGTTTTATTAATTAATTAATTAATTAGTTATTATTGCGTTTCATTATGCATCGTTTGTTGTTGTTTTGTTTTTATTAATTTTGCATTTTATTGAATTAAATATATAATATATATTTATATATATATATGCAAATATATATACACACGAGACACATTTGTATGTGTATATGTTGCTATACATATATAATATATATTTATGTTTTATACATATATATATGTATATATATGTATACATATATATTGTTTTTCTTTTTTATATATTTTTTTGCTTGCTTGCTTTTATTATTATTATGCTAAGTGTTGCTGTTGTTTGTTGTGTGTGTGGGTGTGTATGAAAAGTG
Source organism: Drosophila colorata (assembly GCA_035041545.1). Taxonomy (NCBI): domain Eukaryota; kingdom Metazoa; phylum Arthropoda; class Insecta; order Diptera; family Drosophilidae; genus Drosophila; species Drosophila colorata. The sequence continues at coordinate 7,674,309 of JAWNLD010000490.1, read as the reverse complement.
GCGTGTGTGTGTGTGTGTGTGTGTTTGTGTGTGTTGCTGGTGAATTCCATTTAGATATTTTCACTTGCTTCCGGTTTCTTCTTCATCTTCTTATATGTTTAGTATTGAATTTAAATTAATATTAAGAAACATCCCAACTTCCGCCGCGTTCTTTTTTCCTCGTTTCTGCTTGCCTGTTCCTTTCATACCATTTCTGCTGTTATGCATTCCTCTTCGCTGATTGTGTTTGTTGTTGCTTTTTGTTTTTGTTTTTAACGCTTGCCACCCAGTGTTCTTGTTGTTGTTGTTGTTGTTGCTGTTTATTATAACTTGTTTATCTTTTTTAAAGGTGCTGCTTCAGCTGATTTTTACTCGGTGATTGGAGGTTTGCAGTTCGGTTTCTCTTTCTCCTTATCGCGATCGTTGCGCGGCTCCAACTGTTCCAGCAGCAGTGCGGGGTTCGGTTGGCCCTGATGGGTCTTCTGCTTCAGCATTGTCCAGTCGTAGATGTAATCGTATTGATGGTTCAGCGTTCGGAACAAAATGCTGCAAGGCAAAGGGAAACGGCGTAAAACAAATGCATCGTAATATATATATCTCTATATATACAAAAAAATATAGACTGTTTGTCCTGCATGATTGTGCGATTGAGCAGCTGACTGACTGATTGATTGACTTACTGACTGAGTGGCAAAGTGATGGCTAAACTTTGGAAAAAATAGAACAAAACAATTTGTTTGCCAACGCTGCGAGTGCGGAACATGGTTGAAAAATGTTTACGAAAACTGTTTTGAATTGGCATTGAAAATGAGTTTAGCACATTTCGGTTAATGGGGTTGGGGTGCAAGGTTGTATGGGCAAAAGTAAAATTGATGTTCGATCAGCTCGAAGCTTATTTACAGTAATATGATTGCACTGATAAGTTCGAAAAAAGGAGGAATTTGAGGTGAAGAAATGGAAGGCAAAAGCGAGCAATACTTGCCAGATACTAGATAGATAGATAATATAGATAATACACTAGGGCAACACTTACCGGAACAATTGACGTAGGTACATGTAGTCGGGCTGTTCCTCGAAACGCAAGCTACGACAATAGTTCAAATACATGGAGAACTCGGCCGGTGAGCCCTTGCACAGCACCTCGATGGGCGTGGACATTTTCTTCTCAGAGATTTTCTCGTATTTCTGCTGCTTGTTGTTGGCCTTCATGCCCTGCCAGGGCAGGACGCCGCGATTGAAGTACATCATCACATAGCCCAAGGACTCCATATCATCGCGACGCGACTGCTCGATGCCCAAATGGGCGTTGATCGAGGCGTAGCGTGCGGTGCCCGTCAAGTTCTTGTCCTCGCGGTACAGGATGTGAAGGCGCGTGTGTGGATCGCGAAACTTTTTGGCCAGGCCAAAGTCAATCAGGAAGAGCTTGTTGCAGTGCCGCCCGATCCCCATCAGAAAGTTATCCGGCTTAATATCACGATGGATGAAGCACTTCAGATGTATATACTCCAGGCGGCCGATCATCTGATCAACAAGCATCAGCACGGTCTTGATGGTGAAGTGGCGCGTGCAAAAATTGAAGAGATCCTCCAGCGAGGGTCCCAGCAGGTCCATGACCAAAGTATTAAAATTCTTCTCCTTGCCGTGATGACGGATGCGGGGAAAGCCGACGCCCCCGCTGAGCACACGATACAGCTTGGCCTCGTACAGCAGCTGGGGATGACGAGCGTTGGCACTCTCCATTTTGATGGCCACCTCCTCGCCGCTCTGAATGCTCATGCCCAGATAGATGTCGCCAAAGGAGCCGCTGCCTGCAAGTGCCAGCAATGGATAAGGCATTAGTTAAGGCCACGTTTGTAAACGTTGCAGAACGTTGGGAATTAATTATTGATTGTAAAAATAAAGAAAAGGTGAAATGTCCTTGCAAACATTTAATGTACATTACAATCCAATCTTACTTAGATTTTGGTACATTGATTTATTTATTATAAACAGTCGACAAATCGAGTCACAACGAAAGGAAATAAGTACAAAAATAATATAGATAGCAACCCTTGACGAATTGTTTGCCTCTTAATTGGCTTAAACATAGCCAGAGGATATTTTGAAATTGCTTAAAGGCAACAAGGAATTGATTTACAACCAAAGTTGTATAGGTGCAAATTATGACGGTTTTTGCCAATATGAAATATATTATAAATATTATAAAACAAACAGTCATGTAGGCAGACAGACGAATCAGGAATAAACATATATATTTTCTTCTTCTGAAAATTTGTCCAATGTTATTAAATGTGACAAAAAAAAAAGTAGGAATAAAGCTCATAAAAGCCTTATAATACAATTCAAAAGACAAATTGAGAAAAGGAGGTCGTGTCTTTTGGGTGTAGCATGTGCATATATGATGCCTACTATAAACTGTAGACTGTTATTGTTAACTTTTGCCACAGACTGTAGATAGGACAGGCCTCAAGCAGAGTTCAAAGTTTGCTTCTCTTTTATTCAATGATTTACGACTCAAATACAAATTCCAAATCGATAACTCTGTAAAGTGCTTTAAAAAAAATTCAATATGAATTTATTAATGTGCATATATCTTAACTTACCGATCTTGCGTATCACCCGATATTTGCCGCCGATTATTATTTCGGAGCGGTGTTCCTTTATCACCCGTATCTTGTCCATGTTGGTCGAATAGTGGCCTCCCAACAATACAATGTAAAACGGGTTTTATGCGTGTACTTCTAGACGAGATCTGTGCAAATATATTAAACAAAAATTAAAGTTCTTTTCAAGTGGGATTTTTTATTATTATAGTTTTGGATTTTTATTTTTTTTTGTATTGGCGCCAAAATTCACAAAAAACACTTTCTTTTTTGACTTTGGCCAACTTAGCTGCTGCTGTTGTTGTTTTTGTCATTGTCGCTATGTGTCTTTTATTTTATTTTATTTTTTTTCTTGTATTCGCAGCGTATTGTTTTGTTATGATTTTCGCTGGCTTACGCGTTATTGCTTGCACTCTCTTTGGCATTTATGCTTTGGTGCGCTCTTCGTTGCCAAATTGCCTGCGAATATTGCGTATTTTCATAACGAAATTAACAATTGAATCGATAGTCGATATATTGAGTGCATATGTGTACACTGTGTGTGTGTGTGTTGGACAACAACAACAAAAATGCAGTGTGGGGCAGTATCAGGTGGCCCAGGAAGAGACGTAAACAGACCTCGAGTCGTTGATCGATTATTTATGTTCATCATGTCGATTTCTATATAAACAGACGGGGGCCATGCTGATAAACGATAAACAACTGCGACAACTACAACTACAATGACAGGTACAACGACGACAACAACAACTACGTGCTCCGCTTCTTTTACCCCGTTGGAATGCACATTACACACACCAATGCAAACGCACGCACCAACACTTAGGCATCGATACATACACACACACACACACACACACACACACACACACAAATACAAATACAGCTGCAGGCACAACTGCACCTTACATGTTTTTTCATCGTCTTTTTTTTGACACAAAAGAAAAAATTGAGTCAAACGTCAGCCCGCATTTGAGCGCATGTTTTTGTTTTTTGTTTCTTTTTTTACATGCGATATCGTGTGCATATCGTTTGCAGCACAATTTCGTTGTTATATTTATTTTGGCGAAAAATCTTACCACGAAACTGTTGGAAACTGCTGTGCTGGGTGTTTCTCAAGGTTGGCTTTTTTTTTACTATTGTACGCGATTTTGGGGGAGGGGGCGAAGGGGTCGGGCCAAAACGAATGACAAAAAAAATATGTGTGAAATTTGTTAGCAAATCTGCGTCCGTGACAGCGAGCAAGCCCGTTAATGCACTTGTAACTGTCGCGTGAATGTCTTTTTGCACTTTTCGTACGCGCACAACGAAAAAAAATAGGAAATATGTGTATTTTATTAACTAAAATAAAATGGTTAGACTCCAGCAAAAATGCTTTTGCTAGTGCTGACAGCCAGCGATACACGCACGACTATCGATTGGCCGGTCTGACGATAGACAGTGCTGTGCAGCAGTGCTGCATAATAGCATTTGCACAGCGCATTTATGAACACTGCACGCAAATGCTGTGTGTACTCTTCCGTTGTGGCTTCAATTCAGCGTTACCCAACAGTGTGAAGAAAGCAACAAAATAATAGATGAACAAATGCGCATGTATGGGTAATTCAGTATAGGTTTTACTGTTGCTTGCTTAATATTATTATTACTTTTCACTAGGCAAGTCTGCATATGCATGTTTATTTATGTAATAAATACATCAATTAACAAAATAACATACACAACAAAAGCTGCATTGAAAAGCTTTTATAGTAGATAAATGTATAATTGATGACTCATAATTAAATGAATTATATCGTTTTTCGGTATTATAGGCGGGAATATCCTGAATTTAAATCAAACTTACTTTTTTGTACGCAAATAAGAGGGACAGCTTTTAGCCTAAGCCATTAAAGTTGTCTTTAAATAAATTTTGGCGGAACTTTTTCTTGCAAAAAGATTCGGTTCACGGTTAACAAATTGCTTTGCCTAAGGTTCGAATCGCAAACTTGGTTTTCCACATCTATGAGCCCAGGTTTTGGTTTAAGTTTTGGTTCGTCAGAGTCAAATTTAAATGGGAAATATTCTATAATTATTATTTTTAGAAAAACATAATTTTCTTCGAACAAATTTTAGTTTATGCAACCTCAGACCAGGCAATATAAATTGTTGGGCTTAAAATTTTCTTCAGGCTCGGAAACATTTTTGGGAACTGGTTCGGTTCATGAAATTAAAAATAATGGAAATCCGGTCCGGTTAAAAACCGGCTCACAGCCTTGATATCAACACAATCCAATCCAAATTTTTAGTTTATAAAAACTAAAACTAGAATAAGTTTGCACAGAATAGGATCAACAAGAATAAATTTGTCTCAGTGAAAAGCCACATCAATATTTTTTTTTTTTGGTCTATATATTTTATTAAAAACAGTTTTTTTTTGTTTGGTTTTTTGTTCTTTTTTTGTTGTTTTTTGTTGTTTTTGGTTTTTGTAAATAACGTGACGACTTGAAAACAGAAATTAAATAAGTGTACTTTACTCGTAATGTAGTAGAAAGTGTTATAAAAGCAATATTACAATAACTGTGGTAGAATTGGCTCCTAAAATAGATATTTTACAACTGATACCACTTTTTGTCTTTATATTTAAGCATTAATTGATGCGCTGTACCGCTGAAATCTTGAGCTGTATTGGCCATACGCTCGGCGCGCTCCTCCAACAAATTGAGCTTCTCGCCACGCTCCATGGCCAACTGATGCGCACGGCTAATTTCCGATGCGGCTGTGGAAGCACGTTGACCAAGCTGGTCCAAATTGGGACCAGGTATATGCCGTGCAACGGAACGATTTGCTTTCCCGCTCTGTTCACCAACTATGAAGGAAATCGACAGAAGAATCTCAAGTTAAATATAAATATTTATAGCTGATATATATATATATATATATATATATATATATATATATATATATATATATATAAATTTATACATACACAACTCTTCGCGATCCAAAAGCTTGGCGCCACCGCCAAATAGACCCTTAAAGAAACTCTCCTTCGGCTGTTCGGGCATTTCGTGTACCGTATATAACTCACCCATCATCTCCAAAATAAATTGACTAAATGGCGCATAAACAAAAAGATATTAGTCATTGTATAAACTATATGGTATATAGCTTTTAGCTTACCAAAATTCCGATGATATCGTGAATTTTTGAATTTCGGTGGGCGATGCCATGTACAATCCATGACCTTTATGACTAAAGCAAAATATTTTTGATATTCTATAAAACAAGATAATCGGGTTATAAAAGTTGATCAATTTAAATTGATTAAGATCTTTTCTTACTGAGTTGTATCTTCATGAACAATGATCTGTTGACCCCATATCGAAAGCATTGGATCCACAATTCCCTGTTTACATTTGGTTTGAAAACTAAAAAAAAAAAAACAGAATAGAGAAAATATATTTAAAATAGAATTAAACTATTCGTTGAGCTCATTTGATTGGCATTGCTGTCGCACCTTAAGTCCATAAGCGGTAAGAAATCAGTATCCAATAACAGTTTGAGACTAGGAAGACTATGTACCATTAGATGGCCATTCGAAAGATAGGTTGCTAAGCAAGAGCCATCTATAAGGAAGGAAAGTTGAAATTACAATTACAATTACAATCGTAATCAATTTTAACTTAAGCTAAAAAAAGATGTTATCATCGGATATCCGAAGCTGTGAAACCCTTGCAGATACATAAATAAGTAGGCGGTAGATCTACACGTAAAGATGTTTTTCGTAGAAAAAAATGAATTTTTTTCCAATCGTTCCTATGGGAATGATATGATATATAATTTGAGTAGTGTGATATAGAAGTTTGATGTTGATTGCATTTTGCTTGTTTCTTATAAAATTAATTTTGATTGTTGTTATAAGAACCACATGATATAGTTTGGATACATTGATATTGGAAGTAAAGTTAAGTTTCTGTTTGGTGATTTTGCTTTAGATATCAACTTTTTTTTTTAAATTTAATTTTTGATAGATTTTTCCCATGGGCGTCATATGATATAACTGTGCGATATTGATGCGATTTTACTTAAAAGTTGGGGGTATAGTTAGTATAGTATAGATTGTCAAGACTGGTTACGATATCAAGAGAAACAACAAAGTTGTTCATGCAAAAACTAAATTTTCGGCATATGTATGTGTCATGTCAGCTATCTGATATAGTGGACCGATCCGGCCGATTACAAATTAGTTTTAAAAAATTTAATTAAAAACTGTTGTTGCTGATCATATAGCATATATATATATATATAATAAACATATATACAATATTGGGCTTCGAATATATGCACTACTGTGCTTCGCACATTTCGCAAGGACATTCTGCAAGGATATAATGATTTAATATGATAGTTGTGGCGACCTTTCATCGTGATAGTTTCTGCCTTGACTGCAAAATCCATTTCCGATAATTGTATACGATTAATGCAGCATTGGTTTGCCACATCGAAGACTTTTGTTTGCTTTTCGCTAGCGATTACGATATATTGTCGATCGGTGAGTGTTTCCAGGCCGGTGCTAACGCTTCCGCTGATGCCGCTGCTGCTGGCGCTGCTGCTGCTAATGCCGCCACCGGCGCCAGCGCTGCCGCTGCCACTGCCACCAGGCGCACCACCGCCACCACCGCCAGCACCGCCACCACCACCACCGCCAACAGCAGCACTGCCGGCAGGAGCCATGACGCCGCTGCCGGCGGCGCCCGCGCTCCCAGCACCGCCAGCAACCGAAGTGTTTGATATTGTATTGGCAGTTGTTGGTGTAAATGTGGGACTGGTGCGGCTGCTGCTCTTCGTGGGTGTGCCTGAAAGAGAGACAGAGAGAGAGAGAGAGAGAGAGAGACAGTGGGCTCAGCTTCGATTGTTCCTATCGAAATTTGTTATATGTGCAATTCAATTACGATCTTTCTTATCCCTGTTCTCGTCACGCCAAGGCTCAAATGTATAGGGTATGATAGAGCCGTAGGAGTCTAAAAAAGACATGGAAGTTATGGAACCTTTGAGTCGTACCACGGGACCGCCTGAAAGAAATACAAACAAAATACCAGATAGCTCAGATTCTATACATTTATTTATTTATTATATTTGGTTTACCGTTTATTGTAACCAATACCGGCTGAGATTTGCGTACATCGCGCTCGGGCATTGTGATAAGCAATGTCAATATTGAACCGAAACTAGTTCCAATCCATAAAGTAGGAACAAGCGTCAAAATATCTGAAAAGGTTCAGATCGAAAATTAGAAAAAATCGTTTTTATCGTAATAACCGTTAATAGTAATATTAAAAAACCATTGATATACTGCCCAATTGTATTCATATTATATTTGTTTCGTTCAAGTTCAATTTAATGTATATATATATTGCTTAAATTCCCTCAATTTGTTTATGCTCGTTTGGATATTATATTTTTTGTACGTAAGAACACTGAAAATATCTTCCTTAAAACTATCTTGTAAACTCTTAATTGAACTCTTTATTCGTTTGTTTTCTGTTTTTGTATGCTTTTCAATATTGTATTTTGAAACCCCTTTGGAATTGGGCATATAGAAACCTTAATTGAACTGAATTTAAAGCTTCCAATAATTAGAATTTTTCGAAAGTTAGAATCACTTTAAAAGTTTATCTGCTTTTCTATAGCATACTTTGCCGTAAGTCTAAAAGATCAGCATACGAACTTAAACAGGCCCCAAAAAGTATGCTATATACAGTTGTATATAGGGCTATGTGGAACTCAATTAAAAAATATATTCCGAATAAAGCTAACTAAATTGTTTTGAACAATTGAAAATTAAATTTTCGTTTTTAATTTGATTTTTATCCAACTTACCATTGCGTTTTGCATAGCTCTCGATGAAAGCTAAGCAGGTAACAGATTCAGAGGAAGACATATCAATGCTGGACATTGATGACGATCTGGATCTCGAGAAGGTGCCATCCAATTTATCTGCAAGGCAGGTTTTGTATGGGAAACGATTCGATTAGTTCGATAAATGCATGAATATATGTGTATATATATATACATATGCATGTATATATAGATTGCGGTACAGCAAAGAGAGTGGCAAACGATTACACAATACAATTGATATAATAGAGATTTACGGAATTTTGAAAGAGTGAGAGAAATATATAGAGAGAGAGAGAGAAGGAGAGAGATGGAAAGAGAGAGAGAGTAAAAGCGGCGGGCGGTAGTAGGCATAACTTTTGCTTAATAATTTATTTTACTTAAGTTTTTTTTTTTTATTCACTATTTTCACTAGGCTGCTAATTGTTGTTCTTATTGTTGTTGTTTTATGAGTATGTATGTAAGTATGTATGTGTTTGTGTTTGTGTGTGTGTGTGTGTGTGTGTATGTGTGTGTGTGTGTGAGCCGCACACTCGATACGTTTTAGCTGATGCTTTGATGGGCCAATTATTCAAGGTCCTCAATTAAATACACTTCTCTATGTGTATGTGTGTGTGCGTGCGTATGTGTGGGTGTGTGTGTGAGTGTGTGCGGCAGGCGACGTGCCAATACATTCGTTTTTATATGCGTGTGCGTGTGTGTGTGTGTGAACTATGCAAAAATACTTTGCCAATGCAGAATTTGTTGAGCTTTTGTTGCAGTTAGTTGTTGCTGTTGTTGCTGTTGTTATTTAATTGCTAATTAGAAGCGTGCACAAATACCGAGAGCGAGCGAGCGAGCGAGACAGAGTGTGTGTAAACAAATACGTAAACATATTAATTTGAAAGACAGAACAAGAAGAAGAGAGAGTAGAGAGAGTAAGAGAAAGAGAGAGAAGAGAGAGAGAGAGCGAGCGAGCGAGCGAGCGAGCGAACGAACGAGCGGTAGTGTTGAGCGAGCGAGCGAGTCAGACAAATTCGAAATTCGAAATCGAAAGAGTTGTTTGTGAGCGAAAGTGGCGAGCAAATGTGGACTAAACGCGATATTCCTTAACTGCCCACACCCAACAACACCCTCCCCCCCTACCCTATTTGAGAGCAATCACGCTGTCGCTGCCGTCGCCCCCGCACCAACCAGCAAAGAAACAAACGCAAAATGGCAAAACAAATCAAGACAAAAACACAAAAGACAAGAAACGAAATCAGAAAATGTCGCTGCGAACGGTTGGGCGGGCGCCGCCAGGCAAATGGACAGAGAAGAAAGAGAGAGTGAAGAACAGAGAAGAGAGGCAAACCACAGGCAACGTGCTGCTGTGTGTCTATATATATGTGTGTGTGTGTGTGTGTGAAGTAGAGCGATAGAGTGCCATATATGTGTGTGTGTGCGTGTGAAGGTAGTGTTATATTTAAATGTGTTATACAAACAACATTTTCGCATTGGTGTAGTACACAAATACACATATATAAATATACATATATATATTTATATTGAGAGAGAGAGAGAGAGAGAGAGAGGAATGCTTGTGGTGCAATTTGTAGTTGTTGCTGTTTGCAGTACTAGTTGTTGTTATTTTCATGTAGTTGTTGTTGTTGTTGTTGAGTTGTACTTTTGGGTGCTCTCTGTTGTGCTCCCACCTTGTGATTTGGACTTTTTTAGGGGCTCGTACGATGTCACTGACTGCTGTTGCTGTATAACGGATGTTTGATGCTGATGCTGATGCGGATGCGTATGCTGATATTGATGTTGATGCGCACCTGCAGCACCACCACATCCACCTGCACTCTCGCCAACGGCTGTCAACGATTCAGCGTCAAACGACGAAGAAGAAGCAGCAACCGACATCAGCTGCTGTTGCTGCTGCTGCTGTTGTTGCAGTTGTTGCAGTTGCTGCAGTTGTTGCTGCTGCTGTTGTTGTTGTTGCTGCTGCTGCTGTTGTTGTTGCTGCTGTTGCTGCTGCTGCTGTTGTTGCTGTTGCTGCTGCTGATCAACGCTGCCGCTGCCACCGCTGCCGCCGCCGCCACCGCCCGCACCTGAGAGGCCACCGCCAGCTTTGGCACTAACACTACCAATACCACCAACACCAACACCGCCACTAGCAACACCCGCACCTGCATCGTCCGCACCATAAACGCCAGACGCCGACGCCGATGCCAGCGTCGCTGCCGCTGCGTTCGCTGACGACGACGTCGACGCTGACAGAGGATCGCCAATCGTCTGCTGCTGCTGCTGTTGTAGCTGCTGCTGCTGCTGCTGTTGTTGTTGTTGTAGCTGCTGCTGCTGCTGCTGTTGTTGTTGTTGTAGCTGCTGCTGCTGTTGCTGCTGCTGCTGCTGTAGCTGCTGCTGTTGCTGCGCTGCATTTGAGCTCGCATTAGCATTCGCATTTGCATTGCTGGCTCCGCCGTTGATCTGGTCAATTGTAAATAAACAATAATAATGGAGAGCAGAGATACGCACAGAGAGAAGGAGAGAAAGAGAGAGATAAATGCACTAAATGATTGAATGGAGCATCATTTCATTTGTTGTTGTTGTTGTTGTTCGGTTGTTGCTTTTGCTTTCATTTTATATACTTTTTCTTTTTTTTGTTTTGTTTTTGTTTGCTCTGTGCGAGTTTTGTGTGCACGTATTTATGTGTATGTGTGTTCGTGTGGGTGTGGGGAATACAAGTTGTAGCATACTTTGTGGCTTGTTGTTGTGGAGGTGGAGGTGGGTGGAGGTGGGTTTAGGTGGCGCGCGTATTGAACATAAGCAACGTAACGGTAAACAAAACGAATGCATAACGTGTGCGTGTGCGTGTATGTGTGCGTCTGCGTGTGTGAACATTGTAAGCTTCGTGTGTGAGTGAGCGAGACTTCGTTTGTGTAATTGAATACAAATTACAGTTTTGCTCGCTGCCCGTATTTGCGTATTTGCTTTTGTTCTTGTGCCAGGCAAAACAAATGTGTGAAAAGCATTTACTGATGCGGCTGAGCTTAATGAAAGAAACACAAACAACAAGCGTCGTGTTATGAAAATGAAATTGATGTATATTGATGTTTTTGCTATTGTTGTTGAGGTAATGGTAAATGCTCAAGTGTTGGTCAATCTCTTAATGGTGCATATGAATAATGACGAAACAACAAATTTGAAGTTATTCACAACACATACGAGAGAGAGAAAGATTGACAGAGAGAGACTTATTGAGAGAGAGAGAACACAGCGAGTAACGATGGCGGCTGGTGAGGGGCGGAACAAAATATGAGACATAAAGCACGCGGAACGAGGAACGAACAAGAACGATAATTAAATAGTAAAATAGTAATAGTAAAAATACATAAACATACATACGTGTACGTACGTAGATAATGTTGTTAAGTAAGCAATATGTAAGCATATGATATAATAATCAAAAAAATCAACTGCTTATATAGACAGCTTTAGAAAGTTTGTAAGCCGACTGGGTGTCTTTATGTATGTGTGTGTGTGTATGCAACTGTATATATGCACATGTATGTATGCGGGTTACATAGGCAACGATAAAGCAAAGCAAAATTATATCGATAAATATTTTATCGAACATGTTAATGTAATTGTATAATACATACATCGATGTATGTGTGTGTGTTTATGATTATGTGTGCGTGTGTGGGTATTATATGATATACATAAGTAAGCTTAGTAATTATATCCGTATTGTTCGTGTTGTTCTTGTATAATTTTACAGTGTTCATTTGTAGGTTAGGTAAGATTTTTCTTTTTTTGTTTGTTATCGATAACGAAATTAAAGAGTAAAAAGCCAAAAGGAAAGTATATATAAGTGTATATAAGTATATAAGAACTGAACAATTTTGTTAAGCTTTTAAAGCGCTAGGTATAACACATTGATGAGCGATTGATAACGCACCCGATAACTATCGATATCGAGCGATCAATTGCAAGCATGAGGGACTCTTTTCTTCTTCTTTACAACAAGGACGTCGAACGAGTGAAAAAAACCGTACAACTTCAGACAGACAGGTGACATACGTACATCGAGCGAAGCCAAACAAACAAAACACATACATACACATACAATATGTACATATGTCTGGTTAATCGATAAACGATAACACTGCTGTACAAAGTAATTACAAGACATATTTTGTGTGTGTTTGACAGCTGATTCCACAGATATCTTAGTATATATCGTATATGGGGTTTTTCTTTTTTGATGATTTATATGACGAATATTTTTGTTGTTTTTGTGTAATTTTGATGCAAAGAAACTTACACTAACAAACGTGTAACATACAACAGTCAATAACAACCCATTTAGTCTTATATTTATGTGGTATAGGGCTTTAATTTTTTGTTTTGGTATTTTTGTGGTATATACGATTTTGAGTTTTTGCACAGTGCATACACAGAGTACGATTTGAGAATATACATTTATAATTTTATTTTGTTGTGAGCTGGAATGCTTAAGTGGTTTTTCGTGTGGGTGGTATTTTTATGGTATTTTTATTTTAAATTTGTTGCTGTTTTTTGTTTACAACAGTTATGCATACTATATATTTGGGTATTTATGTATATACACACATACATATACATGTATGTATTTATATATATATTTAGAGAGAGTTAGAGAAAAAGTGAGTGAGAGAGAGAGAAAGACACAGTTTTATATAACATTGATATGTGTGTTTTCTTGTTTTTGCCGCCATTGCAGGGGCGGGTGGTCTATATTTTCTAAGGGGGGTTTGGGAGTTTCACACTACTTTTATTAAATATACATATATTTATATATATACTTATACATATGTATATATAAATTGTATATGTATATACATACTTATATGTATATGTATTTGGCGTTATGTAACTATGTTTTGTGATTGTGCTAATTCTTCCTCTTCTGCATCATCTTCTCTTCTTCTTCTTCTGCTTACTACCAAGTTTTGTAAGTTTGTGTGTGCGTGTGTGTGTGCGAGTGTGTGAGTGTGCGTGAGCTGTGAGCTGTTATTTTGCAAATGTGTTTGTAAGTGTGGTGTTTGTTGTTGTTGTTAGAATGAATTACCAAAGAACTTCCATACAATCACATAAAGGCAGTTATATTGCAGCTCTTCTGCATCCGTTGCCTAGTTTCAGGAGAAAGAAGCATAGATAAGAATTTGATTTTGATTTGAAATTTGATTTGCATTGTTGTTGTTGTTGTAGTAGCTATTGTTGTTGTTGATTTGTTGATTTTGTTGTTGTTGATTGGTGCAAAACGATCTGTTGTTGCTATTGCTATTGTAGTTGTTGTCTTTAATTATTATTATTATTTGTATTATTATAATTATTATAATTATTATTATTGTCATTATTTTTGTAGTTGTTTGTTTGATTTTAAGCTATTGAAACAAAGAACTCTACAAATTTTGTTCACTATACAAAATGCAATTTCAAAAATCAAAAATGAAGCAGCCCCAACTAATTGTTTCATTTCGTTCATTTACAGCATTGTTGTTTTGATTTTCATTTACGCTCTCTAATTGGTGTAATTTTATTCAGTGAGCGGGCGAGCGGGGCGATAGGAGGTAGGTGAAGGGGGCGAGCTTGCATAACTACAACAAAAATCTACGTCTTGCATACGAAACATACAAAGCTTTAGGTTTTATTTTTTTTTTTCTTCTTTTTTTTTGAGCAAAGAGAAAGCGCGCCAGCACAGTGGAGTAGAGTAGAGTATGCCCCAAACAGAGCATAGCATGATGAGCAGGCAGAGAGAAGGGGATGGTTGGTTAATTGCTTGGGTACGCCCTAAATCATACAATATATTTGAACACCGAATTGTTGACAACATGGTAAATCAGCAGCAGCAGCAGCAGCAGCGAATGTCTGTGTGTCAAGTGTTTGTGTGTGTGTGCGTGTGTGTGAGTTTCGTCAAGTCTGCATATACTTCCCGTTTAAATTTCACGTTCGTTGACTCTCTCGCGATCGCTCTCAACTAACTGCAACTGCTACAACTACATGTAATGCAGAGCTTTCGCTCACACGCTCTCGCTCTCTGTGATTGGACAGTTGGTTAAACACAATTTGTTGGCACGCTTGCGCCTTTTACGCTCTCGTTTTCGTTATAATCTGTTTTTTTTTTTTTTTTTTGTACTCTTTTTTTTTTTTTTTTTTGGTTTGGTCGAAGGGGGATTAGGGTGGTTAAGAAGCTTTTTGTTTTGTTTTTGTTTTTTTTTTTTAATTTGTTTTACACACGTGCTTACAGCATACTTACGTATCTTTTTGGTTAGACTGCCGCTCATCAGCGGCGACACATCGTTTTTGTTGGCCCGCCCGACGCCCGCTCCGATGCCGATGGCGCCCGAACGCTGCTCTCGCGGCTGATACTTGATGTTCGGCACGGAGAGCAGACGCTGATCGCGCGCCTTCTCTTTGAACTTTTGACGCGACGGCTTAATTGGCGGCTGCTGCTGTTGTTGCTGTGACTCGCTTAGCGGCAAATTGTTTGGCCGCTCGCTGCTCTCCGGCGGCTGCTCAAAGTCCACACGCTTCTGCGGCACCGTTTGCGTTTGCGTCTCGCCCGTGGCCGCTGCCGTATCACAATTGAGCATTGCCGTCGCCGTTGCCAGGTCGACGTCCTCCTCGAGCGCCTCGGCGGCGAGGGGCGGCAGCGACGGCGGTTCATCGCCCGGACCCGATTCCGGCGAGCTCTCCTTGGGCGCATAGAATATGGAGGAGCTGTTCCGGATGGACTCCAGCTCCGTATTGACATTGAGGCTGCCGCCGATTTTCATATTGACTTTAGATAATTGACGCTTCAAATTGAACGTTTTCCAGGACATGGATTTACGGCGATCCTGCAGCTCTTTGGGCGCCGCGCCAGCCTCGTCCCGTTGCGGACTCTTTGCCGCCGCAATGACCGCCGCTGCCGCCGACGAGGCCGTCGCTGCGGCTGCGCCACTAATGAGCGACTCTTTGGCGCTGTTGATCACCTGGCCGTATTCACCGGCCACGCCCACGCCCACGCCCACCGGCGATGTGGGCCTCGAGGCGCCCTGTGCCGTCTCCATTGTCGCATTCGGATTGTTGGCCGCCGTCGCTGCCGCCGTGCTGTAAGCCGACGTCGACGTCGCAGCCGCCTCGTTGGCCTCCGGTATGAACTCGATCGACGGACTGTCCGGGCTAGTCGTATCGTGTAGCTATATAATATGCGAGGGGGGGAGGAGTGGGTGTGTTGCCACAACTTTTAATAACGATCCGGCTTAAACATGACTCTTAACAGGGGCATTCGACATAGTCCGAAAGACGTGCGCAAAGCGGACAAAGCAAAACAATGCGGCAGAAGAGGGGGGAGAACAACAACAACAGCAGCAGCAGCAGGAGGGGGGAAAGAAGGTCTTCAATATTTTGTTGTTGTTTACATACTTCTTAATTGTTTGAGTAAGACTTCCTGTTTACTTGTTTTCTTTTTTCTAAGTTCTCAGTTTAAAAATTTAACATATCTCGACTTCATTTGTGTCATAATTTATTTTTAAAAAAATTGTAGCTGCAATTTTATTAATTTTGAATTTAACTTTTTATTTAATTTCTTTTGTTTTAAAGTTTTAAATTTAAATTTCATAATCTGGTTTGCTCTGAAAACTGTGCTACACTTTTTTTGTTGTTGTAAAAGTTACAACTTCAAAATGCAAATATTGTATTCGAAAAACAGAATTTTAAGAAAGTTTAAAAATTCCACGAACTCTCTCTTTGGGTCAAGAATATTTCTGTAAAATAAGTTTTAATATTGATAGCATCTCGTGTAATTTTCGATCGATCCTGTGGAAAACCCAGTCGGAATCCCATGCACAGATCTTTCTCTTCTTCAACATAGTTCCCCACCTTATTGTTGCTGTTGTTGTTCGTATTTTTCTCTTCGATGTGGATTTTTGCTTTGCTTTGTAACTTTTCTTGGCACTGAGATTTTGTGTGTTGTGTTATATAGTATATTATTTTTATTTTTATAAAAGGTGTTATATATATATACTTATTTATTCAGGATATATGGGAGGGTTGGAGTAGTGTAGTTGAATCATACCAACTATACACACACATACATACATACATATATATATCTATATATTGAACATACAAAAGAGTTTATAGATGGAGTGGTTTTAGGGTTCGGGGCGCAATTAGAGTTAACTGGAGTTTAGGCAACGGTTAAGAAAGGTTGTTATACGTCTAGCAAATGGCGTATAACAGTTATGCCACATACATACACAGACACACACACAGGCAGAATATAGACTTGAGGAAAATTTTTAAGATAGTTTTAGTACTTGTATTTTAATATATACATATACATATATATATATATATATATATATAGTGTATGTATATCAAATAATGTCAATCAATATCATTCAATGGGCAATTATACATAACAGCTAATAATTATTGTATTGCTTTTAATTGTATTTGGTAAAGTTCGGAGTTTAGTTAGAGTTTAGTTTAGTTTAGTTGAATTTAGTTATATTTAGTTAAGTTAGGTTAGTTTGATGGATAGGAATAAATGTTATATTTTGGTGGATTGGATTAGTTGTACGAGTGGATAGCAGAAAAAAATCGTATATATATATATATATATATATATATATATGTATGTATATGATAAACGTCAGCCTCACATTTAAAACAAACTAACACACACACACATACATACATATACATACACTAAACACGCACATCAATCAATCAATCAAAGAAACGTGTCTGGTTTTTATGTTACAGTTACTACTAAGTGGAGAGTTGAGAAAATAATGTTGTTATTAATTGTTATTGGGTGTTAGTTAAGACTTCTCATATAGAGAGAGACAGAGAGAGAGAGATAAAGAGAGAGCGACAGAGAGAGAGAGAGAGAGAGAGAGAGAGAGGTATAGAGAAAGAGAGACAACAGATTTGGCACACACAACATACAACAATCAAAACCAATCAATCAAATGGCATATCAATGATTTTTCGTGAAGAGATGCTAGCGGTAAGGTGTAACAGCGTGTGTAACAATCAAAAACCCATCAATCAATGTCAATCGATGCAGCGTGCAAAGGAAAATTTATAAAAGAAAAAATAAACACACACATACACACGTTGCTCATATGCATGTAGAATAAAATAATTTAATCTTTTTTCTTTTTGCTTTACAATAAAATCAATCAATCAATTATGATTTACCATGCTGACAATATGTGCGTTCCGTTTAATAGTTTAGAATTTCAGGGCAAAATTAATAGCGTTTTTCTTTAGTATGAAAAGAGAGACAGAGACTTGCATATGTAGACGGAGTGAATGAGAAAGATAGAAAAAGAGAGACAGCGCGCGCGATTTTTTTTTTTTTGGGTATTTCGAATTCTTTTAGAAACTTGCATCAAGTGGAAAATCAAACCGAAATGGTTCTGGGAACTGTAACTAAACTTGACTATATAGCGAAAATAATACTAAATTAAAATAGCAATTGCTCTCGAATGCTGAAATTCTGTTTTATAGCAAATTTAAGACTCAATTAAGTGTACGAAAAGTGTATTTAATATAGATAGAGACGGAGAGAAAGAAAGATATATGTATATATATATGTATACATATATTCAGAGAGGGAGAGTTAGATAGATAGTTTTGGGCGCTGGCCAAGCGTCGAATTCAGTCGATGGACCCATGAAGCAATTACGCCGATCCAAAATGAACTAACACAAAACAAAAATTCAATACGCAAAAAAATAGAACTATAAGGAATACAAATATACTAAAAATACTACTAATATATTTGTAGGCTACGCAAATAATTAACTATATATATATGTATTTATATATATGTATAATTTACTTAGATGTTATAGAAATGTATGTCTAAATGCTTTTTTGTTTTGTTTTTGGGCTAAACAATTTTGTATGTAGCTTGCTTTCACGTGTGTGTGTGTGTGTGTGTGTGTATTTTACTTGTTGTTCTTGTTTTGGGTGTTGTACTAAAAATGAGGGGAGCAAACTCAAAGGAAAGGTGTCGTTTGAGTGTGTGTGTGTGTGTGTGTGTGTATAAGTTGTATTAGAGAAAATTTTCATCATAAAAAGAAAAAAATGCACTCAATCAAAATACCAGACAAATGCAAATAGGTTATGTTTTTTTTTTCTTTTTTTTTTTGGGAAGGAGGGTTGTTGAGGATAATTTTTATAAATAAAATAGCTTAGATAACTAATAAAATTGCGTTTGCTACAATAAATTAGCTTGTTTCATTGTTAATCAATTATTAATGCATATATATTAAATGATGTAAGTTGATTAAAATATAGTTAATGGCATATCTTTTTTTTTGTTTTGTTTGATTATTATTCATTTGTTGGCTCAGATACATCATAAATTTGGTATGTGTCAAATTGTAGCGCTATTTGTCTAACACTTGATGCGTGTTCTGTATGTGTGTGTGTATGTTTGTGTGTCTGTGTGTGTGTGTTTGTGTGTGTGTTGGTGTTGGTTTGGGTGTGGGTGTGTCTGTATATGTCTCTGTGTCTGTGTTGTGTATATGTGTGAGCGTGTGCGTGTCATTGAAGGCGGCAACAGCATTATCATTATTAACATCATCAATCATCATCAATCATGATCAATCAACATCACCATCATCATCAATCATGATCAATTTGTGATGATCAATAATCATTTATTAGCATTTAGCAGTTAAGAGCCAACATCATCATCATCACCATTATTATCATCATTGTCATCATCATCAGTCGTTATCAATCATTATTATGAAATCATGATCAATCAGCACTTACCTGATCTGAACTGGGCGAACGGCTTTGCTCCTCTTTGCTCTCAATACGTTTTGGACTTTTTGGTGTTCGCGAATAAGGATCGTGTGCGCCATACAGATCGGGACATGCAACACTCAATAGGCAAATTTTTTGGATTATATCAATTATGACAAGTCCATATTCGGTACCATAAGCCATTCTAAAAACAGAAAAGAAAAGAACACGCCATCATGTCAACAAAAACAGCGGCATACAACAAAAAACATAAATGAAAATTACAACAAATAATTAGAACACAAAACTAACGAGTAAACAAATCAAAAGTAAATAATACAAATAACATAATTTTATATATTTCTTTGCCGCACACACACACACGCACACACACAGGCACTAAAGTCTGTTTGTCTGTCTGTCTGACAGTCATGCCGTTTGTCATACAGTCTAAAGCTCGACTAAAACTTACTGTAACGAGTGACAAGTGGCGAGTGACGAGTAGCTGCTTGCACTCGATCTAACTGCCAAATACACAACGCAAAAACAAAAAGCTTACTCTAACGAGTAGCGAGTGACGAGTAACGAGTAGTTGCTTGCACTCGGTCTAGCTGCCAAATACACAACGCAAGAACAAAAAGAAAAAACGTAGACCAACGAGTAGCGAGTGGCGAGCAGCGGGTAACGAGTAGCAAGTGTTGCAACTACTTGATAGACAAAAAAAACCATAAAAATAAAGAAAAGGAAAAATGTACTCTAACGAGTAACGAGTAGCGGGTAACGAGTGCACTCGCTCTAGCTGTCAACTGTTGCAACTACACAACGCAAAAACAAATCAACACAGTTAAGCGGGTGCGCGTGGCTATCGTTGCGTCCGTGTTTTTTTTTTTTTTTGGTTTTGTTTTAAGGAGGGGTTTTTTCGGGGTTGGCTTTTGACTAGGCTCTAAGTACTTAGTAGTCAGGCGCTTTCAGAGAACGTCATGCACAATATACGAATACAAACTACGAATACTGCACTAAGTTTTTTTTGTTGGTCCGCGTGTGTCCTTGTGTGTGTGTGTGTGTGTGTGCGTGTGAGGGGTGTGTGTATGTGTGTGTGCGTGTATGAGTATGGGCAACTGTTTGGCTTGGGGTTAAGGCGCTAATGATACTTACAGGCCATAGCTAGAGTTGATGCACAACGAGGTAACCTGTACGGTGCGACGATTCGGTCCCGTTGTTAGGCAAACCAATTGCGATTGAAAGCCCGGCGGCTTGCGCTGAGCACCAAAACGCACCTTAAGCGTGCACTCCGCCTAAAGGCAGAATACAAATTGAACATGAATATAGTTGAAACATAATAAAAATCGCATTTATGGGCAAATTCCAGGGTCACGCATTTGAAAGTCGTACGTTTGTTAATATGTAAGGAAAAACAGGAAAATAATTTCAAATTTTTCTTCAGATTAGTTAATCAAAGCGGTCAATTAAAGATTAATTCGTTACGTAATGTAACGTACAAAGGATTACATAGATTTGAAATGCAATTTATATATAATTATTAATACAATTTTAAAATTAATATATATATATATTTATTATATATATTCTGTTACTTTAAATAAATCGTTGTAATATATATCGTCTTCAGCTTTTTTCTTTGTACAAGCCATATAATAATAGGATACGTGAGACACACGTTACGTGACGAATTTTGAGTCCATGATTCACTAAAGATTTGATTCACATAATTTTATATCACAGATTATAGCTTATATACATATATAGGACAAACCTCAAATAATCTGGAAATGCCCATAACAATACATATACATATATATGCACAATTGAATTATATGCCCACCTTATCCGAATCGCTAGATTCGGTCTTCTGCACCTGATGTCCGGTTAGGAAATCGCATTCGGGACTGGTGCCATAGATGTCATCAAAATTCTCATAGAGTATTGGTATCTCCAGCACCAGAACCTCCGATGTAGACTCGACCTTGCGAAATTTGAACAACATTACCTGACCCATCGCTCCGGCGACGCACAGGCGACGCGACTCCGAGCATAGAAATATCAAATGCACCGCCAGCGGATTATCGCTATCCGTGTGGCTCACATGACGCGGCTTCTCGAACATTTTCGCTGTCTTCAGCTTGTACAAAATCTGCAAGATTGCAAGGCAAAAAAAGTCAGGTTCACTTTAGGTAATTCAGATGCAACTGCTTTAAAATGTAGACGCACCTGGAGTGTGCCAGCGCCAGAGTCCCAGAACTTGAGGCTGCCATCCTGATGGCCAGTGATGACGATCTCCGAGTAACTGCACGAAGCTGGTGACCATTCTCCCCCAGAAATGGGCCATTCGCGCTCCGAGAAGCCCGTCTTTTTACTTGTCGTTGTGCGACCAACCTGCGAGAGAGAGGGAGAGAGAGAGAGAGAGATAGAGAAAGAAGAGAAAGGGAGAAAATTAGTTAAGAGAAGTTTAAGGTATATATGTACATATGTATAAATATATTTATTTGTATAGATATTTAAAATAAATATATTTGCTAATTTTCTTGTCAAACTGAATGTTAGTTAATCAGCAACTATTTTATATTTTTCAAGCTCATGTTAAAGGTACGTGTAAATGTGGCTATGCCAGGACAATAACAACTATTGACAACAACTCTTTAATACGCAATTCTCTAATTTATATTCTCCTGTTAAGCACAAGCTGCGTGTTTGACGTTGCCATCTGTGGCATAAATACAGCAAGGTGGCAGCACTTAACACCTATGATATACATAACAGTTTGTTAAACTGCCTGACAAATGGGCAGAAAACACAATTGAATTTGAAAACGTGTTAAATTTGGCTGTAAAAACATTAAGATATGCTTAATGTGCACACCATTTAAAGTGACTGTTAAATTTGTTATGCATGCCAGGAAAATCAACCTTTAAGCCAATCAAAATGGTGTTAAAGAGACAGTTAAATTTGACAGGAAAAAATCATATATCAAATATATACATAATTATATTAGAAATTTTGGTTTTGAATTGAAACCAATTAATATACAATTTAAAATCGATTTTAAAAGTTTTCACAAATAAGCCAACTATACAAATTAACCCAAGTGCGTACGCTCAATTATTTAGGTTTTTATGGTAGCAGCTATCCTGCTAGCTTTGCTAACTTTTTAAATTCTTTGTTGTAAACTGAGCTTTTTCTTAATTTTGTATCCCCTAATTTTCTTTTGCATGACACTTACAGAATAGAAAGCAGGAACCAAATCCGATGGGCAATCGGTTAAATATGTGCAACATGTAACAGGTGATTCGTGTAAGTCCATTGGATAAGGCGATTCAAAACATGGAAAACCGGGCGTTAATAAGTCTATTAATACTAAGTCATATTGAAGCAGCACAGCTATCGCATATGGTTCCTGGGTTTCTATAAATAGAATGAAAAAATATATAAGAGTAATTCAATTAGGTTTAGGTAAAAATTGTACGTACCGCAGGGCCAGGGATTCTCGCAGAGCGTGATGAAATCGCAAACGGCATGCTCCATTTCCAAAACGGTTGTTGTCTTGCCCACCATAACGGTGATGCAATTCGACTTTGAGCCCTTCTCCGATGGCATGCCACCGGAGAAAATTGTATAGGTTTCGCTAAATACAAAAGTCAACGAAAAGGAAATAATTAAATTCGACTGGAGCTAACAGACACGCTGACTTGCAGCACTTACCCAGTTGTGCTTGACTTCAAGTCAACTTTATAAATCGGTTTACATTTTTCCGCATTGCCATCCTTGTTGATTTTCGCTGTATCATCAAAGACTCATCAATTATCGAAGCATATGATAATGGTAAAAAATGAACACCCCCCACTTACCGTGCGGACAAACTTGAGACTGCGGCTTCGGCTGCGGCTTGGTTGGCCAAGAGCAAATCGAGCCATCTGTGTGCGATGATACAAAATATTTGCCCTCGTAATGCCAGGCCAAAGATTTAACTGCCTCGGCTGCCTGCCATCGTATCTCAGCGCATTTCGCCTTCAGATCCCACAACACAAGCAACCCACACTCAAATGCAATAAGCAACTGTTATCAAATGGAAAACATTTGATCATTAATCGCTCAGGCCTGCTTTCATTTAATTCGATTATATATTTACCTTGTTTGCATCCAATGGATTATCACATAACGCAATCACAGCACCTGGATGACTAGTTCTAACCCTAAAAGCAACGAGAAGAAAATGAAAATAAAACAATTTTTGAATAAATAAATATTTAACATTTCCCAGAAATATTTCGTCAAGCCAAGATTATATGAGTTTAATCTAAATAATTTAAAAAACTGCTAAATTAATGTTAAATGTTTTACGATACATGTTGATCTTAACTAAAGTTTCCTGGCCTGAAAACTCTCATTTCCAGAACATTAACAGTCTGTTGTTTTCGTCCGCAATTTCTGCTAATGATATTTTTACTATTATGTAACAGACTCTGTTAAATGTAACACAGTGCGTTTGACATTAGGTGAGAGGAAATCAATTATAACTTTTGGGTCAAGAAACGTACAACTTGAAATATTGCGGCCCGGAAAGAAACAAATATTATTGAAGCTTTGACAGCCTGCTGTTAGCAACAGCCGACTGCTGTTCATATTATGGTTTCTACTATGTTACGGTTATATAATTACAGCGGTTCATACAACAAAACCATTGAAACCATTGCCATTTATATGTTACGTTTTTGTAAGAGGCTCTCTGTTTATATAATAAATATATTGAATGATGTATGAATAAACTTTTTCCTCTTTATAAAGATAAAGGCATAAACCAAGAGCTTTAACATTTGTCTGTAAGCAACAGTTCTGCGCTCTCCCTGTTAAATTATTAACTCTGTAACGCTAACAGAAGCAGCTTTTACATATTGCTTTTAGCAACATTACATTACAACATATAAATGTTAAAGATTTCAATAATGCTACGATTTTTTAATTATGTTAATTTATATACTCACACTTCAATTGCTTTATTCCAGTTAATAATATATCCACTAAGTGCAAATGTATCTATGTGAACGACGTGTATGTTACCCTTCTCGGTGCCCACGTACAGCCATTTGCTGCCCACGGGCAAGTGTATGCATGTGACTCTGAAACGGAAAATAACGGGACACAAAAACAATATTAATACAATGTGAAATTCAATGAATAAAACTTCAAATATATTTACCGCTCGCGCTGAAATTTGAGGCTCTGCACAATGCGCGGCGTCTTTTGGCGTATGTTCCACAAGTGTATGGTATCATCGGCGGTCACGGTGACCAAAGCGCCCTCATTGACCAGGAACTGGGCAAAGAGCACAGCGCACTCCGATTCGCCTTCGTGTTTGGCATGTGCGTCGACGCCAGGTCGGCCCAAGCTATTCAATAATATAAAATATAAATTAGTCTTGGTTAAAAAAAAGGACATTTACATTTATGTAACACATATTCTTTCAATAAAACTAAATAATTATCCAATACGAATAAAACATATTTCAGTGCTGCCAGATCGCTCAAGTTACGAATATGTTTTTAATTAAATTGCTTAAACCAAAAAACAAAAAAAAATATATATATAAAAATTAAATGTTTTAAAGCAGCCAGATTGTTTAATTAAAGTTTGCAAATTCTTAATGTTCGATCAAGTTATATCTGTAGGCGCAGCCAACTTAATATGTCCATGAAATGTTCCAGTGCTGCCAGTTTGAACACTAAAATTGGTAACACTGGGAAGTAAATGTTGTTCTTAAATTGAGTACAGTTTTTGGGAATAAAAAACGTTGTTAAAGGAACAGTTTTGTGCTCAAGCTAAGAAATATTTACCTTGGTAGCAATTTTTACAACAATTTAAGTACAAAATGGCTGGTTTTTCTCTTGAGTGTAGGTGCGGTCAAACCTAACACTTTAAGATGATCTCTTTGATAAAAAGTCAAATTGGAGCTACGAAATCTTTAAGCGCAGCCAACTTAATGTGCCTACAAAATGTTTTAGTGCTGCCAGATCGCTTACATAAAGATTCAAATTCGGATAAAGTGCTGCCAAATGGCCCAAGCTAGGATTCAATGTGATTAAAAAGAGCTGAAGCTACGAAAAGTGTTAGTCACTGCAAAATTCACACATACACCTAAATTGTTTTTGGCGTTGCCAGAGTGCTTTAACAACTTGTTCAATGCATATAGCAGTTTTCGAACAAATTCAAGGCCGAAAGTAAACTGTCAATGTCATTTAATGCAGCGAAAAATAAAAAGCGTTTAGCGCAGCCAACTTAACACGCACACAAATTATATTTGGCGTTGCCAGAGTGCTTTAAAAACTAGTAAATGCCACATAAAAGAATGCTAATAACAATATAGGCCAATTTTAATTGCATGAATGAAAAAAAATCAAATAAATAAATGTATTTAATAACTTACAGGCGTATATAGCCGGATTTATCACCAATCGCTAATAGTTTTTGTACTGGGTCGAAGGCAAAGGATGTGGGTGAGTATGGAAAGCCATGGCGAAAAGTCTGTAAAATAGACAAAAAAGAGCAGAGTATCGAATTTAGAGCTTAATTAGAGCCTAGGGGTATGATATAACTAAGATTATTAGTTTGTTTTTTCTATTTCATTTGATGTACGTTGCTTGTTGAACGGCACTGTTATAGCCGCGTGTGTCTTATGATAGATACAATTCAAAACAAACTACCAAATAAAACATTCGCTGGCTACAACAGACGTCAGTTGTTCTATGGTTTTTTTTACGGGAGGAAAGTTTCCTTTAAACGCTTTCTTTAAATTCGTTATTGTAAATTTGATTTTTCGCTTACTTTTTTGAGTGTGAAATGATCGGCCTTCAATTGCTCGAGTATCTCCTGCTCCTGTCGTATGGCTTGCGGCTGTACGGTTTGTCGAAATCCATCCAGAACTCCTTTAAACGTGAACTTTTTCATTTTTCTAACATGAGTCGTCCTCCGCTAATGCCGCCGCCGCCGCTGATGTTCTTGAGGATTGGTTTTTTTTTTGTTTTTACAAAAAGAGGTTGTTTATTTGTTTGTCTTTTTTTTTTTTTGGGTTTGTGGTACAGCTGACGCCGCTGCTGTTGCTTCTTCTTCTTGTTTTATATAGAGGCTTAGGAGTTTTGGGTACGTAAACGTTTGCCAAATTTAATTGGATTTGTTTTGGTACTTGAATTTGTAGTTTCTTTTTTATTCTTCTGTTGCAATAGTTGTTGTTGTTCCTTGTCGTCTGCTACTTCTTTGATTTTTCGGGTTAGGTTTTTTTTTGTTTGGGAAGTGAAACTAGGTTAGCAATAGTCGAATTGAGAGCTGCAATCATTACCAGAGCGGGCAAAAAGGGAGACGCATTAGTTGAAAACTTTTGTTGCATGTTGCTCTAATGGATTGTTGCTTGCAACGCACACACACACACACACACACACACACACAGATACCACAAATTGTGTCTAACAATCTGATGATGCAATAGCAAAAACCGAGAAAACCACATACACACACATACAAGTAAAACAATTGAACGGAATTGCGTTTTACAGCGCACAAAAGAAACCACAGCGCCACAAAATTTACAAAATCGTTAGCATAGTTTTTAGGGCGCATTAAGTTGGGCATACAATGTATTATCCACTTTTAGGGGCAATCAAAATGCAGTTTTCCTTTCGTTCTAGGCATTTATCTACTATGTAACTTTTAAATTTTGTAATGCATCAGACAAAAATGAAGTGCAATTCTGTGAAAATGAATTCAGCGCGAAAATGTTTTTTAAGTTTCATAGAAACCGGTTGCTTTGAAAGAATCCTTCATCCTTCATTTAGTTAAATTCGTTTTCAAAAGAATTTAAAATTGATTTTATGAGTTCATTGTGGCTTAGATAGCTACGAATATGTATTAATCTTTCCCATCAAGATGTCATAAATTCCTACTGAGTTTTATTTTTGAGTTAAACAAATAAAATTCTGGTCAATATCATTATTTTTTTTACTTAATATGACTCTAACCTGAATTTTAATAATATATCTTAAAGTGATTCATTACCTTGTGAGCAATTGAATAAAATTAAAATAATAATTATTACGTGTAATTATTATAATAAGACCTATAGTAATTTTCATAATTTATTTAATTTATTTATAGTTAACGTTTGCAATTTACAATCAAAAACATCTTAGAGAGTCAAATGTCTTATAAGACACTTTACTCAATTAATGATAAAGCAAACAAAAATGTTATATATACGATATAAACATAAACTACATACATACATATGTACATATATGTAGAACACGCTATTAATAACATATTGCTCTAGTTTAGCTAAACAATAGCTGAAGTATGCAATTAAAATTGAAACGAGCAACCAATTTGATCGTCCATCGATATGACAACAATGACGACAACGTTAACGACAGCTTCGTCGCCTGAGCGGGCTGGCGACGATAAATTAATTGAGGCCCAAGCCGCGCTCGAGTGCCATCTTCATTTTCAATGCAATGGCCGTTGAAAAGGTGCTCGCTATAAAACGAGCAACGATTGCGAGTGTGAGTGCGAGTGCGAGCGAGCTGGCATTAAAGAAATGCCAATGAGGGATGGTAATGAGGTTGATGTGCTTGTGTGCGTGCGTGTGTGTCTGTTGGGTGGGGAGGCGGGGTGGGGTCTGCAAATGCGATAAATGTGACTGTGGACAGTGTCAAGAGTCAAATGTTAAATGGATATAATTGAAAATCGCTGTTGCCACATTATGTTGCACAACACACCGACAAAAAAAAAACACAGAGTGGGAGAGAGAGAGAGAGGTTGCGAGTAAGAGGGGCACATTTAATGGAGACCTATGGCAACATACGTACATGTAAATATGCTGAATATATGGGTTATATTTGTATATATATGTATATATATATATATGTGTGTGTGTGAGTGTGTGTGTGCGTGTTTGTATGTATTTGCACTTATTTTTGGGATGGCACACAAATCGATTTTTCGCACACTCATCGCACGTCGAAGTCGACGTCGCCGTTGACGTCGCGTTGCCTTTTCTTATTTGCAATTGTTTACGCTTTGTCAAACAAACACACACACACATGCACAAAAGCGCTGTGTGTATGTGTGTGTGTGTGTGTGTGCATTTAGCTGGGTCGCTGGGTCGCCAGGACACACGAGCGCGCAACAGTAAAAAGTGAAAAGCAAATCGCTTGCATACTTTAAATTTAATTTGCGCAAACAAAAAAGCACAAGCACACACCAAGAACCTGGACATGCAGTGGACAACACACACACACCCACACATACACACGCATGGTGGCGGCGCCTGACCGACGACAACGTAGCCGCTGCTCTGTTTTTAATGACCCTCTGCATGTGTGTGTGTGCTTCCTAATGATGATTAAAATGCCATCGCTTGTTGTTGGTTGTGTAAACAGCGCTTGGAGCGTTGGGAGGCTGAGCACACAAACCTCGCTCTCGCCCTCGCCCTCGCGCTTAGTCTCCCACTCTCACCCAAGTGTATGCGTGCGTGTATGTGTGTGTGTATGTGTGCGAGCGTGCACGTATAGATAACCTCGATTTACAGATTTTTCACACACACGCACGCAAATAGCTGTCAATATCTTTTTTTCTTCGGTTCTTGCTTTTATACATGCTTGTTGCTACTCACTTGAATTTACTACATTTTTATTTGTGCGCTTTGGCGCCTTGTGCCCGCGCCCGCACTCGTCCCGCGTTTTTGTTGCACACAACAACAAAGAGCACAAGCAAAAAAAATATATATATTTATTTATATAAATTTATTTAAAAAAAAAAACAAAAAACAATTAAAACAATTGATCAAACTAACTTTTTGAGTCCAAATTAGCTCAATACGAAATGTTTAGTATTATTTTCATGGGTATTTCTTATTTAATTATTTATTTTTTGCACAAATATTTAGTATATTTTGTTTAGTTTTTTGTTTTCTCGTTGCTGTTGCATATTTTCAAGAATTTTTTGCACTAATAACAAAAATATGTGTGTATCAATTGATTTTTCACTGGAAAAAGACACACACGCACACACATGCAGAGACGAGACAACACGACAACAAAAAAAAATGAAAAAAACGTAGACGGAGTCAAAGTCAAAGTCGGACACACGGGGATATGTAAGACAAGAGTAAAATGCTGCTGGTTAGCTGGTTAGTTGGCTACTGGAGCTGCTCTAGCTGC
Source organism: Drosophila colorata (assembly GCA_035041545.1). Classification (NCBI taxonomy): domain Eukaryota; kingdom Metazoa; phylum Arthropoda; class Insecta; order Diptera; family Drosophilidae; genus Drosophila; species Drosophila colorata. The sequence goes on along the minus strand of JAWNLD010000490.1, from coordinate 7,644,869 downwards.
CGCCGCTGCTGCTGCTGCTGTAGCTGTAGCTGAAGCTGAAGCTGAGGCTGTAGCTGCCCGTCGCTGAGTGGCGTCGTTTTGCGTCGTGTGTGTGTGTAACGGCATTTATTTTTTTTTTTGCACCTTCTTTTGGCGCACGCGAGGACAACGTGAGAGAGTCGAGTCGAGTCGAGCGTGACTGCTCGTTGGGACGAGTTGTCAACCCTGAGGCTGGCCTCTCTTTGAACTGCTCGCACTCTCGCTCACTTTCGCTCGCTCCCTGTCTGTTACCCACAACAGCTGCACCCACTCACTCACTCACTCACTTGCTCTCGCACACACTCTGTTTCTCTCAATAACATTTGCTGTTATTAAAGCTTGATAAAAAAAAAAAACATACAAATTCTGTTGCATAGCCCACGGCGTTGAGTGGGTATGGCTTAGCTGTTGTTGTTTTTGCTGTTATTGCAGCGATTTATTGCAAATCAACAAATTGCAAATTTCTTGAATATTTGCACACTTTTCCTGTTAACCCAATCAGAGTGTGTGTGCTCGTGTGTGTGTCCGTAGTAGCTGCGCATTGCGCATGCTTACGCTAAAAGGTGCTCCGTCGTGTCCTGCCAGGACGAAGAACACAATGTAAATCGTGGTGAAACTGTTTTTGCGCGCGCGGTCACATGACACGAGTCCCACACACACACACACACAGCGCGCGCGCGCACATACACACACGAAAATCTGTTGAGGTAGCAAGCAAAAAGCAAACAATAGCTACCTGCCCCTCGCCCTCGCCGCCCCTCGAAAGCCCCGGGCAGTGGGCTTTGATTTTGTTTAAATTATATATGAGCTTGTATTGCTTGAGCTAACATATTTATTGCGCACACACACGCACAGATAAACGCTTTCGCTCACGCACACACAAACTCACACACACACACACACATACATGCACAATTTACAATCGTTTACGTTTGCGAAACATTTGTGTAGAAGGAAACGTTGCACGTTATTTGGCCAAAAGGAAAGTCTAAACTGAACATCCGCGTTGCGCTCAACACTTTTGCTGCTGCTGCGACTGCTGCCGCGGCTGCTGCTGTATGTATGTATGTGTGTGTGTGTGTGTGTGTGTTGCGCACAGCTTGAACGTGTATATTCCCTACATATATGCTCTATTAGAGTTGAGCGCGTGTTCGTGTCACGACAAATTTGGTACAAAGAATATGCGAAATATTTAACTTCATTAAACCTATGTTATTAATACAATAAAAATAATAAAAAAATATAAAATAATATTTTACACTTAAAAAACAAATTTCAAGTGCAGTAAAAGTTTGTAGTTTCAGAATTATTGCAAATTAGCAACAAACAAAAAATACTAAACAATAGAAATTTAAAAATTAAAATGCTTAGAATTTATAAAGCTAGGAAACAAAGATTGAAAAAAAAGGAACAAATACAGTGAACAAATATCAGCATTTACAAGGCATTAAACGCTTTGCATCTTAAATTCTTAATTACTCTTACGTTTATTAGAATTCCCTTTTAAAGTTCAATATGATAATTGGGCAAATCCCAAGTTTAATTTTTTTTGCAAACTAGATTTCAGTTTGAAACTGAAGCGATCCAATTAGTAAACGAACACTCTTAAACAAAAGCCGACAAAAAGTTTACTAAACGATATCTTCAGTTACCTAATAGTAAATGAAAATTAAATTAAAAAAGAATTGCAACGTGCGCATTTTTAACGAGTTCGCATTGAAAATCTTCAACACGCGCCCATCTCTATGTTAAATACACACACACACACGCCCGCATACATACACGCTTGGTCAGCTTTGGCAGCAGTTATGCAAAGCAGCGTCGCTCTGCCTCGCCTCGCGTCGCGTCGCTTTAGGGTTGCCGCAGAGCGTAGCTTTGATTTGCCTTCGCCTTGGCTCTAGGCCTAGTGCGCAATTTGGGCCAAGCGGCAATCCTGAAGCCATGGCCTGGAATCAATACTTGTTGTCCTCACACACACGCAGAAAAATTTAATCAACTCAAATGTATGTAAATAAACGCACACACACACACGCCCAGCTCATCAAAATAGCGCAAAAATTTGCATTGAAATTGTAATGAGCTATGCCGTAAAATGTGCTCAACGTAAATGTGCTCTCCACTTTATCCACTCTCCCGCTTAACAGTTGGGCAGGCAGGACGGCCATATTAATAACAACTCTCGCACACACACACACATAAACATATATACGCGCACACGCTGCATGTATGTATACACTCGACCCATTAACACACAGAAAAGTATGCAATAATAAAAGGAAAAAAATGGCACAAGCTCTTGCGTCATATGCCCAGGAATCATCTTGGAATCGCACACTTCATCATCCCAATAAGAAACTTGTTGGGCTAACTGGCACGCGCGAATCCAAGCGAATCCAGCGGCAGCAGCAGAAGTTGCTGTCGCCGTCGCCGTTGCCGTCGGTAGTTGGCGGTCTGTTGATAGCAGCAATATGAGGGCGCCATAAACAACAACCACCGCCACCATCATTGTGGATGTGTGTGTGTATGTGAGATTACAAAAGACTTCATCATTTTAGTTTAAGTGATTCATAGGCAACTAAATGCTTTTTACGATGCTGCTCTTGATGACGCTGACGCTGACGTTGACGTTGACGCAGCTGCTGCGCCACACACACAAAGCGCAAACATGTTGTCATTTTTATCAGCATATGTACATATACACATACAATGCACATACACATGTGTGTTGAACAATTCGCAAAAAATAGAGTAAAAGAAAAGGGGAAAAAAACAACGGTATTACTGACGCTGTCGTTGCCAGCACGTCGTTGCCTTGCACAAGTCAAACATAACATCATCAGCAACAGCAACAACACACACTTGAGCTTTGCACAAATTCCAAAGCACATCATTCAATCGGCCACCCCCACAAGAAAATGCGCCCACCTGTTTCATTGCGTTTCAACGTTGGCACTGCGTTAAATATTTATATGTGTTGACATCTGAACGCGTGGCCAAATTGTTTTAATGCATTGCGTCGCAATTGTTGTTTCGCGTATTGCAATTTTCGCACCTGGACTCCAAAACGCGCAGAACTTTTTTTTTCGTCTCTCTTTTCTTTTATTTTTGACAATAACAGGAATCGTAACGAGTGAAGCTACTTTGTCGAACTGAGCAGCAAAGTAAACAAACGCAACGTGAACTTAACAGCATATGTTGGACGTAACAGCGCCGTTAGGCGCAAAATCAGCGCTGTTAACCCAAAACATAGCAATTATGAGCAAACTGCGTAACGTTAGCGCAAAATGCGTAACGTACACAGCAAAGCTGGCAAACGTAAACGCCGATTGGAGCAACACAAAGCCTCAGATAACTGCACGCGAAAATAGCTAACAGCCACTGTTAATTCGCAGAACGATAACAGCTTGGTTTCTACGGCAATAGCTAGTTAACTAACAATTCAAATATGAGTTTTGGTAGATAAAACATGGATTTCCTTCAAACCCATTCGAAAAAAATTTAATTTCCAAAAATAACTAAAACCAAAAGCTATCTAGCATAAAAATCAGTTAAATTTTGAAAAAGTTATGTTAGTTTGTAACCGAAGCTTTACAAGTCCAAATTTTTGTAATTTTTAGCATGATTTTTTACAGAAAAATCAACAAACTCAGGATAACTTTTAGATGGAATTTTATACTAATGTACAATCGATTAAAAATATAAATTACGAAAAATTATTCCAAAGTTAATTTTCCAAAAAACCGCTTCAAATTTTATTTTTTTAAATCAATAAAATGTAGATGCAGAATTAAGCGTACCCCCAATTCATGAGCAAAATGCCATTAAACATGAAAAATCGTTTAAGTTTTGACAAAATTATGGAAATGGAAAAGTTTAAATTAGGGGCGTTCCCCACGGCACCTAATGGTCCCAGCACTGGAACTCTTGACATACTAATTTTGCATACATTTCAACAGCTGCATATACAGATAAAAAATAGTACAAAATTCCAGTACAATGCAGATTTATAAAACTTCGATAATACACACAATATGCTTATTTACATAGACATAATATAAATTGCTTGCTACATATAAATAGTATATATATCTAATATATATATACACGACTGTAAAATAGTACAATTCATGTGAATGAGCTTAGGCTTAGAGATACGGGCAAAGCGATTTAAAATATAACAGTAGGATTTACAACATAAACCCCGATCAATTCGAGATGAGTATATTTGGCTCAATTGAGTGGAGGACATTGAAGCCCTTGTGTAGGACGCAGGTGCGCAGCACGCCGCAGGCGATCAAAAAGTGCGAGAACTGCAAGAAAAATCAAGTAAGAATATTTTTAGTCTGCACAATACTCTGTTTACAGTGTACTAAAAGCTACAAATCGATTTGAAGTGTTTTCTTTAAATTGATGATTCTAATTGATTTTAAAACGGTTAGCCCCAACTTTCAAAGAGTGCCCTGAGAAAATATTGGTTTTTGTGCTTTGTGAAGGTGTGTCCAAAATACGAGAAGGTCTTTAAGATTCTGTCTGCCAAATAAGCTGACTCTAGCTCAAAAACTGTGACAGTTATATGAGAGTTTTAAATAAATTTATATACGAGTATGATATACTATTTTAATACCCTGTGCCCATGTGCAGGAGGCAGCTTGCAAGCCGAAAAGTGTATAGATTTTTGGTGTCATGTACGTCTGACTGTCCCTGTGTATAAATTTCTCAATAAAGACTTAAAATTCGGCATGTAAGCTCTTGTATACGAAGAGCACATTTTTTTTTTTTAGCCACTGATAACTCCCACCTTTTGTTTACCAAATATATACATCGATTTTAAGCCTTTGTTTTTTTTAACACACCAAAATTGGTTTGAAGATTCTCGTATGGTATACACAGATTAAAAATATCTTACATAGCTCACCCTACTCCCCTCATTAAACAAAAAAATAAGAGCCTAAGTCTTGTACTTTGGAATATACACACATTTGGATGCCGTTTTTTTTTTCTTTTTTCTTATCAACATCGGACTATGCACATTGAAGTTATTTAGGAATTTTGCCATTTTCCATTTCACTTTCATTTCACTCCCCCCAACTTTTTACTAATTACGTGGAATAGCCTTGCGATCTGTCATCTTTAAGATTGGACTAGAAACCTCGAAAGTTATTGAGGAATTTTCACAGGCACGTATGTATTGCCACAGTTTGAAGCTGGTTAGAGGGTATCTCCTAGTAAATCCCGCTAACATATTAACTTTGTGAACAGAGTAGAAAATCTGGGCAATTGGCATCTACTGATCGCAATGCCACTACCCGAAACTGACCTCGACGGCATGCTGGTGGATGTTGCTGACGCAGACGCAGATGCGATTGCGCAGTTGCGCCTCCAGATGCGGCACGTTGAGCGCCTCGAGCCGCTGCTCGCCCAGCAGCACCGTGGCGAACGGTATGTTTATGCTGTGCGGCACATGGACGCGCGAATACTCGACCACACTGCGCAGATCGATCAGCGCCAGCTGGTCGGGCGCATGCAACAGCAGCTGGTGCACATCCTTGGCGCTGATGCGCGGACACTGCTCCGACTGCAAATGCTTCAGCTCCACCTCCGCCAAGCCGATGTCCTGCAAATGTCAAAGGGTAAAAAAAAGTAAAAAGAACAAATATATTTAGGCAAGAGCCAACGCTGGCGGGGCACAGACCAGTGGATGCGGCGCCTGGGTGCGCAGCGCGTGCTGGCGATGCGTAATGCTTTTCGGCGTGCATTCGTACATCTTCTGCGACTCGATCACACAGCTCTCCATGACGATGTCAGGCAGGTCGGAGAACAGCAGGATGCACTCGTTGAAGCCTGAGCTGAGCAGCGTGCTCTTCAGCTGCTTGAGTATGGCGATGCCAATGAACAACGGATACGAGCTGTCGCCGAGCATCAGTTTGTCCCACAGATGCAAGATCTTGTGCAGCGGAAAGACATCTGCGAAATATAGTAAATATATATATATTTATATATGACGATTCACGATGTGTGCGGTGCTTTAAATATTCAAACCTGATCACGGCCTAAAATCTATTTTTTTTATTTCGATTCCACCCATTCCAGTGGTTTCACAATACTTTCGAAATTAATTCTAATTTGTATCTCTTCTAAGTTTTGCTTATATCACCCATAAAATATTATAACATTTTTCTGTACACTTTCTGGCCATAAGAATTTTGCAATGAAAATTGTATAGAATATAGAATTACAGAATTATAGAAAGTTATGCTGATGATTATCCATCAGCCAGTCAGTCAGTCAGTTTGTTACACACAGAAGTTGTATATTTATATATAGAGATATGATCTATTTGTATTTACGTACGTGAGAACATGGTGAGGAACCAGGGAATGGCAAACAGTTCCGGTATAAAGTTAATGCTCGCCAAATGCTGCGCGAGCAGCGGCTCATGGAATGCGCTTAACTGTGAGAATTTGCTAAGATATTCCTTGATAATAGCCGAGTTATCCTTCAGAAAGAACCATTGCAGATATTTCGGTATAAAGCGGAACAGACTCAGGAATGCAAGCTCTGAAAAATAAAGAAATAGATGGAATAAATATAAACATTTAAAGATAACTTAAACTTAAGAGTTGTTGTTTTTGTTGTTGTACTCCAAACTTAGGCTGCTTGGATTATTATTACTTACTTAAAATGCATATCAATTTATATTAGTAAAAATTTGAATCATTTTATAACATGGAATTTAAGAATGTATCAGTTAAAATAGAAAAAAGTGATTTAGGAGATACAAAAAACAAAAGCACATTTAAGAAAATAGGAAACACGACAAACGAAATATAGAGCTAAGAAATTGGATATCTTGCAAAAAAAAAAAAAATAAATAAAACAAAAGAGAGTTTATACTCAATTCTTATTATTATCTTATGATATAGTAGTCTGATCTGCCGGAGCTAAGACAAGTTCCATCAAGGTAGCTTTACCAATTAAAATAAGAGTTTAAAGTTTGCCTAGAAACAGACTGACGGTATGACTATATCAAATCGCCTATTGATACACATAAAAAAAAATATATATATATTGTATATATAAAATTTATAAAAATTGAATGGAATCGAAATTGTCTACTTCTATGCACAACATGTTTTCTGACAAAATTGTAGTACCCTTTGCAAGAGTATAAAACTGTGGAAAGGTTGCAAATTGAGATTTCTTTGGAATAAGCACGAAAAACAAAAGACAGAAAGAGAGCGAGAGGGAGAGAGAGAAAGGTAAAATGCAAGCGACGGCAATAGGGAACTTTGTTACAGAATCAGCTGCCCGTACATATATGTATATGGTCTATTATATATACAAGTTGACCCGACCCGACCCGCACTCACCCTCATTGTTAAAGTTAAGATATAGAAAGGGCGCGGTCAGCGAGTCGAGTCCCTGCCAGTAGACGTACTGTGGATGCGCCGTCACCCAGGCCTTGAGCAGGCGCTTCAGCTTGCGGTGTCCGTCCGGCGAGGACAGCAGCTCGTCGTACTGATGACAGCGCGGTATGTCCACCTCGATTTGGCGATCCGTGCTGGTGGCCGTGAACTTGTCGATCTTGCCGTAACTCGCGTTGGGCAGCACGCCCAGCAATGCCGCCCAGATGGGGCCGCGCAGCAGCGGCGGAATATCAACGGCAGCCTCGCGCTGCAGCTGCTCGGCCGTGTGCGGATAGCCGTGCAGCAGGCGCGCAAAGAGCCGCACGCGCCGGAACTGATACTCGATGTCGCGTTCACGTATCAGCAGCGGCAACTGCTGCTGTTGTTGCTGCTGGAGATGTTGCAGCTGTTGCAGATGCTGCTGCTGCTGCGTCTGGCGTGGCGTGTGCAGCAGCGGGAAGTAAACGCTGGCCGGCAAGCAGCTGAGCCGCTGCAGCAGCGGCTGCAGCTTGAGCGGCACCACACGCTCGTCCATCAGATGCGATTGACTGCGCGGCGGACAGACGCTGGCGCCGCTCAGCCGTACGATTTGCGGCAGTGCCAAAATGGGCGCCTCGCTGCGTATGAGGCCCTCCTTTTTGAGCTCCGCCTGCACATCGCCGCCGGCCAGCTGCCACAGATGATAGATTTGCGCCAGCGGACAGCGCAGCAGTAGCGGCACCGGTAACGGCAACGACTCCGGCGACGGCTTCGTCGTCTCCAATTGCAAATGCTGCAATTGATCGAAGCACTTGTGCGTGAGCAGCTCGGCGGGCAGCGGTCGCTGGGCGGGCAGCACACTGAGGCAGCGCTCGAGCAGCTCACGCACATCCGTCGCCAGCTGCTGGTACAGCTCCAGACGCTGGTGTTCGCGGGCAATCTTCTCCAGAACGCTGGCGCCATTGTTGCGCGAAAACGCCAACAGCTTCCACGCAATATTACTGAGCTTGAGCTTCGGCCAGAGCTCCGTTTGCAGCAGTTGCTCAAACATCAGCATGGCCCAGGCCCAGACATCGCTCTTAATGTTGCCATTGGCGCCCAGCAGACGCTCCGGCGCCATATAGCGTATGTTGCCAATGGGGAAGGGCACATAGGCGCCGCCCTTGGTCATGTGATGCATGCCATAGTTGAAGAGCTTGACACGCTCGGTGCCGTCGCCGCCGGCACTGCTCGCCAGGAGTATGTGACGCGGCTCCAGATTGTGCACGACCAGCTTGTGCGCATGGAGCACAGCAATGCCGCTGGCCACCTGATGGAAGATGCGCAGTATTTGCGTGTGGCTCAGCGGTGTCCGGGCATGCCGCTTCACGTGCTCATCCAGCGTGCAGCCCACATATTCCGAAACCACAATGGTCCGCTCTAAATAAACGCATTTTTCAGTGGAATTATATAGGGAGATGATGTTGTTGTGGAACTCAGACACGATTACCATGCTTGCCGCGCACCACATCCAAATACTGGCACAGATGCTCGTGCTGCAGCTCCTTCAGTCGCTGGGAACGCCCCAGAATCGCTATCGAATTGGGCGTTAGGGGCAGGCCATTGCTGCCGCATACGTCGCCCGGATGCAGCTTGGCAAAGTAGGTGATGGCGCAGAGGCGGCGCGTCTCCAATTTCGCTGTCGTTGTGGCGGTGGCGGCAGCGGCCATTTGGTGGCGGCGGTGGGGGCAGCCGCTATTTAAATACAGAGCCACACAGGCCTCAGCCAAAGGGCAGCAACAATTATTGGCCACTCATCGGCAATCAGCTGTTAGGGGCCAACAGAGCAGCGTTATCGTTAATCGATATAACAGCGCACTAACATTTTGACAACACTGCTTGACCATTGCGCAACACTGCAACAAGTTTGTTTTGTTATTCACTTACTATGAAAGATATGCTGACTTTCGCAATTAATGTGTAATGCAGTAGCAAATATATTGGCTTGCTATAGGGTATATATATTTAATGGAAAGGAGATTGTCCATAAATTAAGCGTAGTTGATAAAGAAATGCTCGTTCTGTTTTTAACTTTGAACTCTCAATTGAATAGTTCAGCTGAACAGTTCAAAAGAGCATTTGATAGTGGCCTATAGCAGCCACAATTTGCTTATATGCTCGCTGTTCTGTTGTTGTTTTTCGTGTTTTGTTTTTATTGCGCACTCGAAATAGTTTCGATTTCGTTTTGTATACAAAAAAGAGGCGTTGATATGGCAATTTTGCAGCAACTCGAGCGCAGTTAGTCGTCAGCGCGCATGCACTGCTAACAATTGACAACTGGCTAAATTGGCTTGATTTCTTTTAATAATATTACTATCATTGTTGTTGCTGCTGAGCTCGCAACGTAGTCACAACAATGGCATTTCTGGTGGAGTACACGGAGCCCCGTTGGCGGGATTTGGATATGCGCGCCTTGCGCGCCGACGAGGCGTATATGTACGTCCACACGCAGTATGCGGAGCACAGCTATTTGTATACCCTGTCCGATGAGTGTTATACGGTATGTCAAAATATATATATATTACATTTCCCGCCACATTGCAGTTGAAAAGCTTTAATTGTTGTTGTTGTTGCAGTGTCCGTTTAGCAAAGTGAAAGCTCTGCCCGCTGCTGGGTCGCTGGCGCTGGAACCGTTAAAGCTCAGCACCGCAAACGCTTTGAGCTTTAAAATTTATGCACACGATCAGGGTCATTATGCCAGCGAGAATGTGTATGTGTTGCAATCGGTGTGTGCATGTGTGTGTGTGTGTTTCATTACTAAGTTTACATACATACATACATATATGCACTTTAACTGCATAACAACTTTAAGTACATGTGTATATATGTATGTGTTTGCAATCATCTTGACAACTGTTTATACGCTATTCTTGTCGTTGTGTGTTTGCGTGTAATCAACGCTTTTGTTTAACCAGATTTCTTTTTTATTGTGCGCTTCCTTCCCTTTTGCCGCCTCGCCCACCCCGCGCCTCCCGCAGCACGGCTTTGTGCGCGCTCCGACGCAGCGATCTTCAGGAATTCGGCGTATACAATCTCACACTGCTGGCCAATGGCAGCTGCAGCTTTGCCGTGGACAAGCCGGGCGTGCCCATTAATTACGGTAAGTGCCGATTTCCGTTAGTTAACAATCTAATCGCCATTTTCGTCATTCATTATGATGATCTTTTGCAATGCAACGAGCGTTTTTTTATTTAATTTTATTTAGGAATGATGGAATATCGATTCCACACTGTTTTCCATTAATCGATTTAAATCTACAACAACTTTCGATTTTGTAAATTTATTTCGTAATTTATATGAGTTAGAGACACCAAATTTGGTTTACATGAATATTTAAATAAACTATAGCAGTAAAATATAAATAAAATAGTAAAAAATAATGTTTTGCAAAAAGTTTCAACAAAATCGGTTAAATAATACATACATGTATACATGTATTTACACGTACACATAAATACATTTTATTTTTGCACATGATGAGGGTTGCAGGGTATCTTCTGGTCGAGTACCGTCGACTAAAGCGTTCTTACTTTTATATATTATTCACTTGTACAATAGAATGCTTCAAATCTGAAGTCTCCAGAAATCAAAACTACACCGAAATTTGAATGGGCGTTTTAAATAAATTCTTTGTGGAACTCATAAATGGAGACATCTCCGAACCCATAATATACTCTTGAAGATATCTAAGAAACTTAGGTAGTACCTGGTATTACAACCAGGTTTTACTTTAGTTTATAAGGTATATTCAAGAAAATGGTGGTACATATCCTAAAATATTATATAATTGTCATGGGAACTATCAGTCAAGAAAAGGAATTTTGTATAATCAACATTTTTGGGTTTTTCCAGATATTTAAATCATTATATTTTTTCTTTACACGCTCTAACTTTTTCCTATGCTGATTATACCCTTACACTCCCTCACTCTCTCTTTTCTGATGCATTCTTCTGTTTTATCCGAAAACTTTACCTAATTTTAGTATTTTTGATATGTGTGCACTCCCGACTGGGCTGTATTTTCTTTTTCATCGTTCACTTTTTCACTTCTCTCTTACGCATTCGTAAACGTTTTACTGGCAGCGCTATCCTTAAAGTATTTTTCATACCATTTATATGCACATAAAGAGATTGCTGATTAACGAATGTTGAATGTCCTTTCTTATAGCATTCCTGTCCGTCTTTATCCTTGTGGCATCGCTGCTTATCCTGCTAAAGCTCGGTAGCTGCGCCTGGAAGCGTTACCGCTACGATGAGGCCGCCGCCGCTGCGGACAGCATTGGCGATGCCGCTGCCAAAGCGACGCAGCGCAAGCGACTCCGCAGCCTGGACACGTTTCGCGGGTAGGTCTGATCTCCTAATACCCTGGGTACAGGGAAAAGGGTGGTAGAAAAAATAGCATAGATTTGTGCAAAGGCATCTCCGATTCCATTAGGCATATACCGTTTGCCGAGTCGTGCTAGCCATGTCCGTCCGTCTGTCCGTCTCTATAGAAGCTTCGATATCAGAGACTGTGTAAGCTACAGATCGCAAAATAAATACAAAAGTTATTTAAGAGTCAATTTTTATACTCGTTCACGAAGAGAAAAGAGTATATTGGGTTTGTGCTATGTTCGTCACGCTGGCCTTCCGTCTGTCTGTATGAATGCAATTTTATAGGCCGGCATCGCAGTTAGATACTTGAAATTTGGAATATATACTTGTATATACCCGCCTCAGATAGTGTTCAGATTTTTTGGCTACTCTCACTGGACTCGTGGCAATTTGATAAAAATCTATTTATCTCCCTAAGCTCAAATTTGTTCAGATAGATTTCTGAAGATCTCCTCTAAAGATCGCCCAATAACAATGTTGGTTACACCCACTGGGGGCGTGGCAAATAGACCAAACCTACATATATCCCACAATTCAAGAGCTAAAGTATCCAAATTTGACAAACAGTTTTCGGATGACCTAAAAAGACGTCTCAAGAGCGAGCTGAAAAATTTCGGCCACGCTCGATATTTTTCCAAAATAACAACAATTAAAACCGTTTTTGACAGTTTTAAGCTGTTATTATACTATACACAAGTATTGCGCAGTCGGTTACACCCGACTGCAACATTTTTACTTGTTTACAGTGTGGAGCTGAGCGAAGAAGTACCTCTGTCTAAAGTGGTGGTGTTTTCTTGTGCTGATACTGTTAATGCAGCTTATGGCTGCTTGCAGGGTATCTCCTAGTCGAGCACTCTCGACTAGCTCCACTTAACGCCTTACTAAATGCCTGCCATACCCACAGCTTGTCCATTGTGCTGATGATATTTGTGAATAGCGGCGGCGGCGGCTACAGCTGGATCGAGCATGCCGCCTGGAATGGCCTCCATCTGGCCGACATCGTCTTTCCCAGCTTCTTGTGGATCATGGGCGTCTGCATACCGCTGTCGATCAAGTCGCAGCTGGGTCGTGGCATCAGCAAGCCACGGATTTGCCTGCGCATCGTGTGGCGCGCCTGCAAACTGTTTGCCATCGGCCTCTGCCTCAACTCCGCGAACGGGCCGCGTTTGGAGCAGCTGCGTCTGATGGGCGTACTGCAGCGCTTTGGCATCGCATATCTAATTGTGGGCGTGCTCCACACGCTGTGCAGCCGCCGGGATCAGCTCAGTCCGCAGCGTGCCTGGCAGCGGGCCATCTACGACGTGTGCCTCTTCAGCGGTGAGCTGGCGGTACTCCTGGCCCTAATTGCCACCTATTTGGGTCTAACGTTCGGTCTGCGCGTGCCGGGCTGTCCGCGCGGCTATCTCGGCCCCGGCGGCAAGCACAACATGGCCGCCAATCCCAATTGCATTGGCGGCGCCGCCGGCTACATCGATATCCAGCTGTTGGGCAATGCGCACATCTATCAGCATCCAACGGCCAAATATGTCTACGATGCCACTGCCTTCGATCCGGAGGGCCTCTTTGGTAAGCCAAGGGTCCACACACAGTTGCTTAGCTCTTTATTGTGGGGTCGATTTTACATTTAAGGTAGATTTGGGCGCTTCTTTACTTACAATATCATTTACCAAATCCATTTCATAAAATTGATTTCGTCTGTATATATAAATATTTGTTCTGACTGACTGACTAACTAATTGACTAACTGATTGATGATCAACACATATCACAGTCCAAACTTTCAAAGCTAGAAAACTGAATATTCCCTTTTAGTTACCTCTGAAAATGTAGACGGATTTTTTTTTTATTTTAAATGTTATTTTTGTGTTTAATAGATTAAGCTTATTTTAGAGATGTTTTTAAAAATTCATTGACTACTGATTTAATAATATACCCTTACTTATATATATATATATACTTTTTTGACCGATTCTCTTCAAATTAGTTTCCAAAATCCTTGTAAAAACTCATTAGATTCGTGTTTCACGCTTTTTGAAAGAAATTTCTTTTTTGTTTTTCACCCAAAAATAAGTTAATGCGGACAAATAGCAAGCGATATTCAATTTCAAATTATTTTTTAGGATTTTAGTAAAACATCTGAACTATTTTATTGGGAAATAATGGAAATTATTTAATCAGGACCCAAGCAATACTCGAGAACCCAGATTCAGACGGTTGTTAATCTGATGTAACTGTAATAGGCGGAATCAGGACATATAAAGTCGGTGCAGGGTTAGGCTATCCGGATCGGGCTTGAATATTTAGTCTTCCGAACAACTATAGTACAAATGCATTTAGATACAATTCGCAGCTGCCTACAGGGTATATACTACTCAATTATTGGCGATCGGAGCACTCTTTTTATAATTCTTACATTTGTCTAGAACGCCTGGAAGCGGGTTTAGAGCAACTGCATCTATTATATTCCCCCCTCTAGCACTCTACAAAGTCTTCTCTAATATGCTTGCCATTTCCTTGCAGGCTGCCTGCTGAGCGTGGTGCAGGCGCTGTTGGGCGCCTTCGCTGGCGTCACGCTGCTGGTGCATACCACGTGGCAGGCGCGGCTGAAGCGCTGGCTACTGGGCGCCACGCTGCTGGGTCTGCTGGGCGGCGCCCTGTGCGGCTTTTCGAGGGAGCACGGCGTGATACCCGTCAACAAGAATCTGTGGTCACTCTCGTTTGTGTTTGTGACCGTTGCGCTGGCCCTGGCGCTGCTCGCGCTGCTTTACTACGTGGTGGATGTGCGGCAGGCGTGGTCGGGCTATCCGTTCACCGAGTGCGGCATGAATGCCATTATCATGTATGTGGGACACACAATCATGCACAAAATGTTGCCCTGGCACTGGCGCATCGGATCGATGAACACCCATTTTCTGCTGCTGCTGGAGGCCGTCTGGAACACGCTGCTCTGGGTGGGCATCGCCCTCTATCTGGACGCGCGCCAGTTCTATTATAGTCTCTAAACGAAGCTTGTCGAATTTGGAAAATTTTTTATGTGCGCTATTTGAACTAAATGTGTTTTCAATTCTCACTTTCCTGTCTCATTTATATATGACGATTGACGATTATATATATCCCCATCTTCCTCCCTCGATGTGGGATACATAAGATCATCTTTTAATGTAATATACCATGCTATAGTTTTGTCTGGTTTATCAATACCCTAATCGGTTGGTACAACACCTTTTTGTATGAACTAGTTGAGTCAACTATATATATAACAAGTAAGAGCGCTCCAGTCGTGCACGCCCGACTACGAGATACCCTGAACCCAGCTGCAAGCTGTCGTTACAAACATTTGAACTTAAACCCTTTTGCATTCAAACATACATACAGAAAATCACATATACGCGCGCCGCATGCTGGGCACTTAACTTAGCGGCTGATCTTGGAAAATTTAACTAACAATTTACCTACCTGCAAATGTATAAATACATTACCGAGCATGCTAAGGGGTAGCTCTTGTAGTTTCTGCAATCGGCGCGTTCATCAGACAGACCAACTAACGGACAGACGGACATGGCTAGATCGGCTCGGTTATTGCTCCTGACCAAGAATATATATACTTTATGTGGTTGGTTGGTTGCCACCTTCTGCCTGTTACATACATTTGCACAAAACAATTTATACCCTATATACCCATTTTCAATGGGTTCAGGGTATAGAAATTGCAGATTTCCAGAAAGAGACAGAGAGAGATGAAGAGAGGGAGGTGGAAAGAGACAGAGAGAAAGAAAGAGAGAGATGGGGAGAGAGAGAGGAGAGATGGAGAGAGAGAGAGAGAGAGGGAGAAAGGTGGGGAGAGAGAGAGAGGGAAGAGAGAGAGGAGAGATGGAGAGAGAGAGAGAGAGACAGAAAGAGAGAGAGAGGGAGAGAGATAGAGAGAGGGAAAGAGATAGAGAGAGGGAGGGAGGTGGGGAGAGAGAGAGAGAGAGAGAGAGAGAGAGAGAGATGGAAAGAGAGAGAGAGAGGGAGAGAAAGATAGAGAGAGAGATATAGAGGGAGAGAGAAAGAGAGAGGAAGAGAGAGATATGGGGTGAGAGAGAGAGAGAGGTGGGGAGAGAGAGAGGGAGAGAGGGAGATAGAGAGAGAGAGAGGGAGTGATGGAGAGAGAGAGAGAGAGGGAGTGATGGAGAGAGAGAGAGAGAGAGAGAGAGAGAGAGAGAGATGGAAAGAGATAGAGATAAAGAGAGAGAGAGATAGAGAGGGAGAGAGAGAGAGAGACAGATAGAAAGAGAGAGAGAGGGAGAGAGAAGAGAGAGGGAGAGAGATAGAGAGAGGGAGAGAGATAGAGAGAGGGAGAAAGATAGAGAGAGGTAGAGAGATAGAGAGAGGGAGGGAGGTGGGGAGAGAGAGAGAGAGAGAGACAGAGAGAGATGGAAAGAGAGAGAGATAAAGAGAGAGAGAGAGATAAAGGGGGAGAGAGAGAGTGGAAAAATTAGTCAATAACAGCCAATGCAAAAAAAAAAATAATAGAGAGATAATGCACTATATAACACTCTAAACACTTAACTAAAAATATTGCCAAAACATATAAACCTTACCTGAACTCTTGAAAATCGCATAGAAGGGTGCTTTTGCATTTGACCAGTAAATCTTCTATAGGCTCATAAACCAAAACTTATATGGGAAAATTTTGCAGATTTCCGAAGAGGGGAGTGAGTGAGGGGGAGAGAGGTGGGGGGAGAGAGAGAGGGAGAGGGTGAGAGAGGGAGAGGGTGAGAGAGGGGGAGGGTGAGAGAGGGGGATTCAGAGCGCGTCTTGAAAACATCTGTCCGTAAAACCGAATGTAAAAAAATTATTGAGATATAATGCACTATATAAACAATTCACTAAAAATAAAACAAAAACATGGAAACCTTACCTGAACTCTTGAAAATCGCATAGAAGGGCATTGTTGCAATTGACCAAACTGTGAAACAACAAGAAAGACGGCTCTAGTCGAGAGTGCCCAACTAGAAACCTGCGGCGATCTGTCGTTACATACATTTCAATCCCTTGCCTTCCTACATACATATACAAAATCACACACACACACACACAAACCACGCAGCAAGCTGCGCACTTTACTCAGCGGCTGCGCTTGGCCTCCATAGTGGGGGTGAATTCTTTAATTACTTCTAAACTAAGAGTATGATCGATCTGAAGTTTTCAGCAGTTAACAATAGCTTTCAAATCTATGTATAAACTAAACCGCAAGTCTGTAGTACTTGAATTAATATAATTTTCTGATATATGGAGAGCATGGGGAGGGGTATCCAAAATCCGGATTAATAAAAATATGCGTATCTTTTAAGAGAAAAAAATTTGGTTGCTCTAGCCCTAACAGCTTTTGAGATATGTTCGAAAAATCGGGTCAAAAAATCTATAAATACTGATAAGATTAAAAATTAGTCCATAAAAGGCCTGAAAATTCAACTCAAGCTGTAAGCTAAAACAACATGTTGATGAACCCTTTGTCCAGGTCAGATTTTAATTTTATTACTTCTTATTTGGTTATAATTGAATTTATTATATTGATTTACTTTCATAGTAAATAAAATTATGTCAATAAAATATTTCAATTGAATCTAGTACAGGGTATTTGCAAGTGCACTCTTGCCATTGTTGTATGGTAATTGATTGATTGAACTGTTCAATTGGAGAGTTCTCTGCATGATATTTATCGCTTGGGAATTTCATGACCTACCGCAACTCTACGCCAGCGTAACTGTTTCGAAGTTGAGGCTCATTCAACTCGGCTAACACACACACACACACACACACACACACACACACACACACACACACACACACACACACACATGCGCTTACTTTTCCCACCGTTTTTAAAGCTAATTTTAACAAATATAAAGATAATAAAATGTAGTCTTGGCTTTTGGGCCATGGGGGCTATTGCATCATTTTGGTCAAAACTAAGCCACAGCGTAGCATGAATTGGGCGGTATCCAATGGACTGTTAACAGAACGCACCGAAAAGCCACGAGTCGTTAACATTTTAATGGACTGCAACTAGCTGGTTGAACCAAGCTGGCCAATATGCGACTGACAAATGCCCTCTAAAAACACCACAAAACAATTTGAAAAACTTTTTCATCTATATTCATTTTAGCCATAATCAAAATATACCCTAATTACATAGGCGAGTTGAGTTTGACTTTCAAATAGTCAATACAAATTTGAAGCGCGCACCGAATGGGAATACCCGACTGAGCATGATACGAGATAAAAAAAAGAAAGAAAAAAGTGAATGTGAGGCCGCTGTGGCTGCACTTTAACAAAAAAAAAAAAACAACAAATAAATTATAAAATGAAATGTTACCTTCTCTCTTGCTCTTTTCTTTTTATACCCTGCACCCATTGAAAATGGGTTAAAAGGGTATAATGGTTTTGTGCAAATGTATGTAACAAGCAAAAGAAAGCATCTCCGACCCTATAAAGCATATATATTCTTGGTCAGCATCATTAGCCGAGTCGATTTAGCCATGTCCGTCAGTATAAACGCGTCGATCTCAGCGACTACAAGAGCTAGAGAGCTGAAGTTATACTTTTTAAGCTCGTGTATACCATACGCAGATCAATTTTATTTCGAATAATCGATATCTCGCTCCATTTTCGTATTATCAATATTTATTTTAGATTCTTTGACCCGGTTTAAGGGCTAGAGCAACCAAATTTATTTTAATATGTTCTGATAAAAGATACGCATATTATAAATGAATCGGATTTTGGCTACCTCCCCCTATTCGCCCCATATATTAGAAATTTAAATGTATCAATTCAAGTACTACAGACTTGCGCTTTAGTTTATAAATAGATTCAAAAGCTCTTGTTAACTGCTGAAAATTTCAGAACGATCATAGTTTAGAAGTAATTAAAGAATTCAAGTGCGCAGCTTGCTGCGTGGTTTGTGTGTGTGTGTGCGTGTGTGTGTGTGTGTGTGTGTGTGTGTGTGTGTGTGCGTGATATTGTATATGTATGTAAGAAGATTGAAATGTATGTAACGACAGATCGCCGCAGGTTTCTAGTTGGGCACTCTCGACTAGAGCCGTCTTTCTTGTTGTTTCACAGTTTGGTCAATTGCAAAAATGCCCTTCTATGCGATTTTCAAGAGTTCAGGTAAGGTTTCCATGTTTTTGTTTTATTTTTAGTGAATTTTTTGTATAGTGCATTATCTCTCAATAATTTTTTTGCGTTCGCTTGGAGTGACTTTTTCAATTCTCGCTCTCTCTCCCCTCTCTCTCTCCTCTCTCTCTCTCTCTCCCCCTCTCTCTTTCTCTCCCCCTCTCCTCCTCACTCTCTCTCCATCTCCCTCACTCTCTCCCCCTCTTCGGAAATCTGCAAATTTTCCCATATAAGTTTTGGTTTATGAGCCTATAGGAGATTTACTGGTCAAATGCATAAGCGCCCTTCTATGCGATTTTCAAGAGTTCAGGTAAGGTTTATATGTTTTGGCAATATTTTTAGTTAAGTGTTTAGAGTGTTATATAGTGCATTATCTCTCTATCATTTTTTTCTGCTTTGGCTTTTATTGACTGACTCTTCCACACTCTCTCTCTCCCCAATCTCCCTCTATCTCTCTTCCCCTCTCTCTCTTTCCATTCCTCTCATTCCCCCATCACTCCCTCTCTCTGCCCATCTCTCTCTCTCTCCCCATCTCTCCCTCTCTCTCTCTCTCTCCCCATCTCTCCCTCTCTCTCTCTCTCTCTCTCTCTCTATCTCTCTCCCTCTCTCTCTCTCTTTCCATCTCCCTCTCTCTCTCTCTCTCTCTTTCCATCTCCCTCTCTCTCTCTCTCTCTCTCCATCTCTTCTCTCTGTCTCCCCATCTCTCTCTCTCTATTCCTCTCTCTCTCCCCATCTCTCTTTTTCTCTCTCTCCCCATCTCTCTTCCCCTCTCTCTCTTTCCCCCATCACTCCCTCTCTCGGCCCATCTCTCTCTCTCTCCCCATCTCTCCCTCTCTCTCTCTCTCTCTCTCTCTCTCTCTCATCTCTCTCCCTCTCTCTCTCTCTTTCCATCTCCCTCTCTCTCTCTCTCTCATCTCTTCTCTCTGTCTCCCCATCTCTCTCTCTATTCCTCTCTCTCTCCCCATCTCTCTCTTTCTCTCTCTCCCCATCTCTCTTCCCCTCGCTCCCTCTCTCATTTTCTCTCTCTCCTTCTGTCTCTCTCTCTCCCTCTCTCTCTCCGCATCTCTCTCTTTCTCTCTCTCTCTATCTCTCTCCGTCTCTCTCTCTCTTTTTCCATCTCCCTCTCTCTCTTTCTCTCTCTCTCTATCTCTCTCCGTCTCTCTCTCTCTTTTTCCATCTCCCTCTCTCTCTCTCTCTCTCCATCTCTTCTCTCTGTCTCCCCATCTCTCTCTCTATTCCTCTCTCTCTCCCCATCTCTCTTCTTCTCTCTCTCCCCATCTCTCTTCCCTCTCTCCCTCTCTCATTTTCTTTCTCTCTCTCCGCATCTCTCTCTCTCTCCCCATCTCTCTTCCCCTCTCTCCCTCTCTCATTTTCTCTCTCTCTTTCTGCCTCTCTCTCTCTCTCTCTCTCCTCTCTCTCTCTCCGCATCTCTCTCTCTTTCTCTCTCTCTGTCTCTCTCTCTCTCTCTCTCTCTCTCTCTCTCTCTCTCTCTCTCTCTCTCTCTCTATTCTTCGCTCTCTCTCTGGAAATCTGCAAATTTGTATACCCTGCACCCATTGAAAATGGGTATATAGGGTATAATGGTTTTGTGCAAATATACAAGAGCTATCCCTCAGCATGCTCGGTAATGTATATATGTAGGTAAGTACATGTATTTGCATGTAGTATGGAGTAAGTTAAATTTTCCAAGATTGGAGCGCTCTTACTTGTTATATATGTATATAGTTCCGCTAGTCGTTCTTCTATTGACTGAACTTGCACACATGGTACTACGCGAATGTAAGAAATTTAAAAACAAAAACTGGTATTTTCTTATGAACTGTAATGTGAACTTTCTTATTTAAAATTAAGAAATATGTTACAAAGGAGTGCAACTTGTAGATGAAAAATCTATTTTGGCTGTACAAAAAATATAATTGGGACTAATCGTTAACCAAACAAATAATTTTCAAGCTTTTTTCAAATTGTACAGGTGTCTATATATATCTGCTAATGCATATGACTTGGCATAACCCAAGTCGTTAACACTCTTTCTTGACTGAATACAGGGTATGGAAATCGGGTGTAAGATTCATAAATAACCGCAACAATAACTGGCGCCTGGGGGCCAATGAGAGCAATAACAACAGCATTTGAAATTTTTTTACACCTCTGTGTGCGCGCGCGTGTGTGTGTGTGTGTGTGTATGTGTCTGTTGTGCGTGCCAGGTGCATGCCGCAGTTTACGTGGGCCTAAAACTGTGGCAGATGGCTGAGCTGAAGATCAATGCAAATTTTTCTTTTATGACCGCTTATGCATAATATTTAAGATCTATTATCGAATAATTTATTGTATACGATTATATATACGTAAGATTGTATATATTTTATGGTCTCCCCAGCTGGGCATTGTTATGGTAGCTGTCACATTGACTTAACCCACAATTCCAACATATTAATGACCAAATTCCCCGGAATTATCTAATTTATTGTCTGCGGACAGATGAATTGAGGGGAGTGTGAGGCCGGTCTGGTCTGATTGTTGCGCCTCAACGAACTTGTTGACATACAAAAATTTTTTTTTTCCACTTTTATCGAACAAAAAAAAAAAAATAAATAAATACAAATAAATAAAAGAAAGATGAAAACTTTCAGCTCTGAAAATGTGAAGTAAGCGACGCTGACGAAATCGTTACCACTTGTTTCTTTGCTTTTATTATACCCTGTAAACATAAGAACTGGGTGTGTTACAGGCTGAGCTAGGCACGAAGCGATCCAGCGCAGCCCATTAGCCCCTCTCAACTCAGGAAGTATTCAAGTTAGAGCTTGGAAATTTGTGAATTTATAAAATGCTTAAAAGGTATATATCAATAAATTAAACGATCCAGTTGAGTTCAGTGTATAAACTCTGGAACTTAAATGTTAGAGCCAGCAAATTTGGTTTATACAAAAAAAAAAAAGTCTAGCCACAGGGTATATGCTAGTCCAATACACTTGACTACTAATTTTACTTTAAGTTTAATTTGTTTTTAGTTTTTTTGTTTGCAAAATTCGCCGCTTGTCTTGACGTAAATTGTTATTTAATTAAGCCAGAAAAAAATAAAAGACATAAATAAAAAAAAGATAAATATTTTTAACTGCGCATTGTCACGTTTTCTGTACAGAAGATTCTCGCATGGTGCGTGGGCGCATTAAATAAATCAAAAACATGCATAATTTGACGGCAAGGTTAACAACTAACCCTGAAACTTTAGACTAGTTACAAATTGGCTTTTATTCAAACAGATCTCAAGTTTTAGGCAGGGCTTAAAATTCATAAATAGTACAATTTTTAGTTCGTTGGGTTTGCGATTCGAATCAATGCTTAGATTTCGGTTCGGTTCGTGAACCCAAGTTTCCACATTTATGAACTGTATTCTTGGCTCAAATCTTGAATCGTCATATTTTGGAAAATATAAATATTAAACATATCAGTTGTGTATATATCACATATTCAGAATACAACATTTTTGATTTTTTTTTTTTTTAAAACGTTTTATTCATGTTAAGATTTGGCATGTTATGGACAACTGATTTAGTTTAAGGTTTAAGCAAGTCTGCAGTCATTGTAACGAATATTGAAACGGATCATAAACTTTTAGTTTATTTTTATTGGTTTTTTCCAAACCTGGTCAATGAACCTGGGGCTGCAGTTCGTGCCAACTTTCGCACGTTTGTTACTCTCCAACTGTCAGCGCACCACACAACCACCCAACCACCTGACTACCTGACCACGCCAATGCCAGGCCAAGTGCTCGTCATCAAATTAAAGAGCTGTAAATTAATGTGAGACAACTGGCTGGCAGGTTCGTTGCCTAAGTCTTTCGTTTCTGGCCAAGTGCCAACCGGACTCCAAATTTATCATGCCCCCCCCCTTTTCATTACAAAGCCCAGCCCTTTCCCCTACTCCCGCAAGCACAATCATCGGGAACTGTCCATCCATTCACTTTCCCACTTGGTGCGTGCCATGATTTGGGTCAGCGCTCTGCAGGATCAGTTGGTTCAGAGGCTGAAGCCCCGAACTGGTCTTTCGCATTGCATAAGCCATAAATTTATGATTTATAATCCCACCACGAAGTGACATAATTTTACAGCCTGCTTAGTCGCATCAATCATCTGATCATTGTCGTGATTACAACGATGCGAATGTAGATGGCGAAAATATGAAGATAGCTAAAAACAAAATGTTACCAGAAAACATACTTACAATGAAGTGAAGCTAACAACTCTTATAATATTAATTTATGTTAAAAACAATTATTAAGTTAGATCTGATCAAATGTCAAATATTGAAGATACATTTCTTAGCAAAACTACTACAAATAATTACTTAAAAGAGTTTCAAGCGGTTGCTTCTTTCAAGTGAATCAAATTTTCAACTCTACTTGCAAGGTCTTAAACTGAATCAATTTTAATAATATAATAGATAGCTTTTTTTATAAAATATATTTAAATTCTGGTAATTTTTTGATAGTAGTGAAACTTGAAGTTTAAAGAAAATTATGAAAATTATTATGCATTTAAACATGCTCAAATAAAATTTAAATTTCTGATAATTTCTTGTTCGATTTTTGTTGCTTTCAAAGAAAATAAATTTTTTAAAATTTAGTTAATAAAATTGCTATAAATTATATAATCAGCAAATCATTAAACCTAATAATACAACGAATACAACGAATAGAAAAAACTTTTTAGCCATGCTGTATATAGGTCGTCAATCCACATCATCAGAAGTACTAAAAATCTTCCATTCAAGACTTAAGCTATAATTGATTTATTGAACGTCGCGGAATACCCTATATCACTTAATTAACCAACTGCTTCCAAATGATCTAAGCAGACCAATTTACTTGCAAGTAGCCGAAATGAATGTATTTATTAAAGACTTTAACTGGGGTTTTTTTTTTTATTGTTTTTTGGCTAGCTTGGAAAAGTGTTATAAGGCCGTGCCCTATCCGGTTGCGATCTTCGTCTTAAGTATTCCACTTACATTTCGAACACACGGGCTAAGCGTCTAATTGGCCATGCTGCAGGCGTTTTTCTTATTTACGAAATAATTTCTCGCATTTGCTCCAGATCCCCCAAAAACTTCACACGCATTCGAAATAAAAGCGAAATTCGCAGCGCATCGAATCGGGCGAGAAACCGCCAAGAAACGAAAGAAAAAAAAACCAAAAAAAAGAAAAATCAAAACCAAATTGGACGACAGGTAGCGCATGTTAACGACATCAATTGGCGACGTGATGGCCAGTTGAGTCCAACTTGGAGCTGGCCAGCTGCCAGCTGGGGGAAAGAAAAAGTGAGAGGTGGGCGTGGCCGTGACTACGTTTCATATCGCTTTATTGCATGGATCTCAGAATACTCCATTTAAATACACACACACAAAAAAAGACTCTTAAATAGTAAACAAATACATAAAAAAAAAAAATATCGTTGATCTTTGCTTAGAGACTATGTTCATAATTTAGTGATAGCCGTGCGTGGGCGTGGCCGGTGCCCCATAGCTGGTCACCGGTGGCAGGTATGTGGACTCTGGCTCAAAGATGGGCGTGGCTGAGTCGCCCGACTGTCCGGGCGCACCGTAAAGCACCGCCGGCGCCGGATAATCGTAACCGGTTGCCGTCGGCCCCTGCAAATACTGTGTAGTGGGCGTGGCAAAGTCGTAGCCAACGCTGGGCTCATGCTTGGCGCCCAGAAAGGCGCTGGGCTTGAACGGCGCCTTGGACAGCTCCGCCACCAGCTCATTGTGATCCTCGTGACCGCCCGCCGTGCCCCCACCCAGATGATGGATGTCCGTATTCAGCGCCAGCGGCTTGCTGGACGTATAGCTAAAGTGGCCCAGTCCCTTGTGGCCCAGCGCATAGGCGGGCGTCTGCTGCTCCGACTGGTGCGACTTGTGCTCCGACGGCTGTTGCGGCTGTGCATGCGGCAGCTGCTGCTCCTCGTGGTGCAGCTCCTCCTCGACGGCATGCTGGCCGTGCTCGTAGCCGGGCAGCAGAGGCACGCCGTAGCTGCTCAGCGGCTGCTTGTAGTGTAGGCTGGGCGCCTCGTAGCTGTAGCCGGTGTGCTCCTCGTGCTCCAGGCCGTGGCTAAGAGCGGGCGCAAAGTGATGTGCGCCCAGATTGAGATTGAGGCCATGGCCCAAGCCATGACTGCTGCCGATGCTGGCATGCTGGCCATGGCCCAGTCCGTGGCCCAGTCCGTGAGTGGCGCCGCCGCCGCCGCTGCTGTAGCCGGGAGAGGCCACTAGATAGGTGCTGCTGATGCCGCCATGCTGCTTGTGACCGCCGCCGCCGCCGGCGCCGCCCAGCAGGCTCAAGAAGCCACCACCATGTCCGGAGTATTTGTAGCCGCCGCCCAGACCATTGCCCGCACCCTGATGACCCTGATGAGCATGTCCATGACCGCCGCCGCTGCCGCCGCCGCCGCCGCTCGTCTGCACAATGTACGTCTCCACCTTGGGCGCCTGCGGGCGATGATGATAGCCACCGCCAGGAGATGCGCCCGCCGAGCTAATGTACACAGGACGTCCGTGGCCGTGATGCGAGCCCAGCGACTGATACGCGTGCGGCTGGTGGCTATAATGATGGTACTGATGATGGCCGCCGTCCGTGTCAAGGCTGGCAAAGTCAAAGCCGCTGCTGGAGGCCAGCCCATTGCCGTGCAGCGTCGCATAGGTGCTCTCATAGCCGCCCGAGGCCGCCGGCGGCAGGTATTTGTGTGAGGGTCCGTGGTAGATGCCGCTGCCAAAGCTGAGGCCAGCGTCGCGCTTCAGCTTGGCCGGTCCAGCACTTGGCTGCAGCTGCTTTTGTTGCTGCGGCTGCGGCTGCGGCTGTTTGGCGGCGGCAAAGGCAAAGCTGGCCAAGAACGCGCAGGCCAAAAGCGCGCGCGAGAACTGCATGAAAATTGAAATTGATTTTGGCATATTAATTTCAAATCACAAAATGTTTATAAATTTATGCAAATAGCATTTTTAAGGTTTATTTACGTATTTGCTATATTTATATAAATGAATAACTGCATGAAACATTAAATTGATTCTGGCATGTTTCATTTCAAATTGCAGTTACATTTCGAAATTTACCGAAAATCCAATTTTTAATGCATTTTTACGTATTTCTTTTATTTATATAAATAATTAGACGCATAAAAATGTTATTTGATTTTGTCAGAATTATTTCAAACTGCAGATACATTTATAAATTTATCGAAATAAATTCATAAACACTTTTCGGGATTAGTTACGTATTTGTTATATTTATATAAATTAATTTCAAACTGCAGATACATTTAAAGATGTATCGTATTAAATTCTTAATGACTTTTAAGGATTTTTATATTTATTTAAATTAATAACTGCATCAAAACTTAAGTTGTTTTTGATATGTTTAATTTAAAATCGCAGATGCATTTATAAATTTATCAAAAGTGCGATAAATTCATAAACACTCTGAAGGATTTTTGTTGATATTTTATTTATATTCACACACTTACAGCGAACTGCATTTTTTTGCGGCAACTCAAAAAAAACCAATTAATAAAAAAAAACACACGCAATTAAATATTCAGCAAATTTGATCGGTCAATTTGAAAATATCCTTGTAACGTCTTTCGCTCTCGCTATCTGACTCTCTCTCTGTCTCTCTCTTCTGCTCGCGTTTATTCCACAAGTGCTGCGCGTCGAGTGTTGACGACCTCTGCGCCGGCCAACCCTTTTATACGCGGCCTCTGCAACAAAATGCTCGTCATTGCGAACGTCGACGTCGATGTCGGCGTCGGCGTCGCAGCGGCTGCGTCGGCGGCGATGCGAAAAGCGCCAACTCGACGCAGTTAACAGTTAAAATTTGATGTTATTGTTTTTGTTGTTGCCATTTTGCATACGTACCATGGCGATTTTCGGTTTTGCTTCGCTTTGGCTTACCGCTTGCCGTCTCTGCTTGCTTGCACTCGCATTCATCACACATTCCCACTTACACGCGCATTCGCTGGTAAGGCTGGTAGGGAGCACGCTCTGCAGACATGACTCTGGATCGTTACCTTGGCACAGTGGGCTGACGGCAATTATGTTCGTGAACGTACTGAGGCAGCTTCAATTATTTTTGAACTTACTCAAAATGCGTGTGCTGTTCTTTTTATTTAAAGTAAGCTTTTTTTTCTTCAGTTTTGTCGTAAATAATATATTTAGAAATAATTAGTACAATAGTTTCAAACTATTATTTCCATCTGGATAGAGTCGTATCTCCAAGTATATTAGAACACTTTTATATGGAATTTTTAATGCAACAAAGCATGCATTAAATATCAGAAAAATTAAAGTACAAATTGTAACTGATATTTGACCACCTAAAATAATACTTATAATATATAATAACTTATAATAATAATACTTGTATTATTGGTATTAAATATTGGCATAAAGTCAGATTAAAGGGTATTCTGCATCTTCTATTCTGCTAAATAAATAATTAGACAAAAAAAACTATTTTGACTTGTTTTTTTTAAGGAACTGTCTAAAGCAAGGTTCTTAGATACAAGCAAAAAAAAACTCCCTATATAACGAAGAATTAAAGTGATTTTATTCATAAAAGCCGTTAGTCTACCAAAAGCGCCCGATATTTCTTATGCCATTTGTATTTACGTAATCTAGATGGTTACTTATGTTATTAAAGTATTTAAATTAAATTATATGGTTGCTATTTTCTTTTTACAGGCCTAAATATTTTTATATTTTATAGCTTTTCTCACTTTGCAATTATTTTATTTATAAATATTTTTGTTATATATGAACAGTTCAAAATATCTGAATTTATTTATATTGACAGGAATACACATACACCAACTGTTTGCCTAGTCGAAATTTGCAACACTTTTCCAGCACTCCCGCGCCACGGTGCAGTGCGACTGTTGCACCGCCGTTCGCCTCAAGTTCAAGTGACACTTTTGCCATATCGCATGTCTCAGTGCACAATTCTTCGCGCCCCACCCACTGCGCCCCTTGCCCCGCCACTCTCTTTGTATCTTTCCCCGTTGCCCCTCCCCCTTCTTGGTTGGTGCGTGTCAGTTTTTTTTTTTTTTGGTTTTTTCCAAGCTTTCCCAGACTTTTGCGGCAAGTCGATTTGGCTTATGCGTAAATTGCAATTAATTTCAGGTAACATTTTGATGAATGTGAGTGCGGATGACAGGGCAAAACCCCACACACACACACACACACACACACCCCCCCCCCCCTTGCGCCCTGCACACCCCTTGGCATACACTACAATCTCTCTCGCCCCCCTTTCATATTCTTGGCGGTGGCAATGGTAACAGTTACCGTTTTCGTTTGGGCCGCAAAGACAATCCATTCACGGAACCGCATCGGCATGGAAATGTTGTTGTTGTTGTTGCTGATGATGTTGTTTGTATATGTTATTGTTGTTTGTGTCTGTCGCGACTGGCGAATCATTTTGCCAGCTGTCGCAAATTTATAACAAATGTTGTTTGTCGACAACTTTTGTTAACTGCAACTTAGTTAGGATGGTCCCAGCTCCCGGCCAACTGTCGTCTCAGGTCTTTCCCTTTAATTAAACTCTCCGCCGCAATGTGCCGTAATAACATTCGGCGCTAGCCTCGTAATCCACTTGCCACAACTGTCACTGTCACAACCGTTTGTCAAGCATCGCTTTTCAATATTTTTCTGGGAGCAGCTCATCTCGCTTAGCCAATCCATTGATGAGCTGCAGTTTCCACAAATGAACCGTTTAACGCTGAAACCCTAATGAACCCATGAGCATTACAAGTCAAAGTCTTTGATTTATTTTCGTGACCCTTCCAAATGGGGCATTTGCGCTGATTGGAAGCTCCACGACAGGGGCACAGTTGTAAGCTCTGTTTAAGCTTAATTGCAATAAATGGGCTCGTTATCGATTAAAATGAATTAGCGAGCTGGTAAAGTGTTGCGATTAACAGGCCAATACCTTACAAGGTACGGTAGTGCACTGGGAAATTCACATTTTGGGACTGCACTAGATACACGTTATAAACGAAATTATCAATATATCGAGTTGGTAAAAAAATGGAAAAAACTGTACCCCACTTTATTTATTTTATTTGGATGCGTTTCTATACAACCTCGGTAGTGCCATTAAAAAATATGTGTATATTTGGTTTTCAAAGTACATACTAAAAAAAACCCTGATCTGGGACAAGTAAAATACCTAAAACTGAAAAAAAAGACTACCCTTTTGAATATTAAGAAATCTAGAGAAGTGCTATATCAGGACCGGTTCAACAGTGTTCGAATACATAAATTTGAAACCTTCTTAAATACGGTATGGACAAAGCACTTAACAAGGTACTGCACTAGGTCGGTACTGCCAGAGGGAAAAGTTAGGTATCGCTTGGTGCCAAGAAAAGCAAAGAACTTGATACGCCTACATATTGGGTCATAAAGGTGGTACTTGACCCTGGTACCTTAGGTGCACTACTTAGTACGGCACAAGGTGCTGACTGCACAGCGAACTCCACTGTATTCCTTTGCTAGATATTATAAACATGCTAAAAAAAATAAAATAGTTTAAAATCAAACACAATTATAAATAAATAAGTATTTAAATGAATCAATTTTATTCATTTTTAAAGCGGTACGGCAGTACGTTTTAGACAAGGTGCGGCACTAGATAGCTGCTGTTCTAGAAAATAAATGCAGTCTTGCGCTAGTGAAGTATACAAGAAATACAGAGTACTAAATACCCTTTAAAATTTGGTACACTGACGAGCGACATTACTCGAGACGGTGCAAGGTGCTGCCAGGAACCTACCAAAGAAACATACAAGAAGGTTACAAGACGAGGTAGAGCTAAACTATCTCTTCGATTAGTTAGCGCATCATGAAGTCGTCTATTCGTACAATTACGACAATTGATGTGTGCTTGGCTTTTTATTGCTCTTCTTCGTTGCTCGCGTGGAGTGTGGCATGTGGCGTGCATCTTTGCAGCTTTTAGTTGATGTAATTGCCAGGCCACTTGCGGTGCCATTGTCAATCTTCATATGCGACCTCGTCTCCTCCCCGCCTACCCTGGGCCCGTTAAACAGCAGCGACTTTGACAACGGCTTTAACCGTCGGCTGATTGCGCAATGGGCAACGCGCCGCTGCCAAGGTCAACCGCTGAACCAAGCCACCAAATAATTTCACCAACAAATTTGCCGCCGCTTAACTGCGGCATTTGGAAAGTAAATGGGCGCTGCGCCGCCCCTGGGTAAAAGTGAGCCAAAGCCATTAAAAGGTTTACGCTATGGAAGATCGACAACTGGTTTATTGGGAATGAGCTGGCGCCAAGCTTCTAATCAGATGGTATAGACTAAGGGGTGACATATAGAGATATTGATACTGTTGCGGTTGCTGCTGATCCTGGGCCTGATCCTCGCCAGGCGGCGTTAGCTGAGCGGTCGTTGGCTTGCCTTGAGCTGCAGCTTGTGGATAGCCGGGCGCATAAAACAATGGCTCCAGCTTATTCGGCCGCGTTTGCTGCTGTTCCCGCTCCTGCTGCTCCTGTTGTCGCTCCTGCTGCTCCCGCTCTTGCTGCTCCCGCTCTAGCTGCTGATCCTTCTGCTCCTGCTCATCATTGCTGTAGCCGGCAAAGGGCGAGGGTCTGAAGGGCAGCGTAAACTGACCCTGCGCCGCCGCCGGCCGCAACAAGCCCAACAAAACGGATTGTCTTTTGGCCAAAACTGGTGACTCGGCCTGCCGCGCCGTATCCGGAAAAGTTTGTGGCCCCGTATAGCCCAAGCTCAGATGTTGTGTGTCCGGTAACGGTGACGGCGACGGCGACGGTGCCGGCGGCGGCAACAGCGGTCGCCAGGGCGTGGCATACAGCCAGCTGTGGTAGAAGTAAGGCGGCGACTGCTGCGCCTCGATGCCCAGGAGCAGAGCCACGAAGATGAGGCCACGCATTTTGTGCAAGTCCAGCGCGTGTCTGAGCCCGGGCGCTGGCCAAGCCAACTTATATAGCCTATGGCGACCGGCTGGACCGGCCGTAATATGAGCCCTGCAGTTCCGTTGTAAGCGATATGGATGTGGATGTGGATGTGGATGTGGATATGGATATGGATATGGGCTTGAGCTGCGCTTTGCTATTGGAAGAGCGCTGGACTTGGGGCCAGGTCGTTAAACGCGTTTCCTCATTGCGTAATGGCCAATTGGCCAGGTTTCAATTAAGCCCAACTGAGCTTCATTGGGCTAATTGAATTTTCGGCTTTAAATTCTCTAAACTGTTTTCAACGCTTGCGCAAATCGTGTTGCAACAAAATAATGTTCAAACCTAATGATTATGATTACTATAATGATAATGGTAATAATGATGTTTTTGCTCAACAGTCCGTGTAACTGTGAAATGCGGCTGTTTCGGTTGGGGTGGGGCAGTGGGTGGTGCGCCCTTCGAAACGCCTTTTGCAGTTGTGGCAATCAGCTTTACAGTTAACAAGTTTGGCTTTAATTTTGGAGCATTTTCGTTTTGATATCAAAAGAGTTCCGAATTTCGGGAGTTCAAAAAATATATCCCATTTTTATATATTTATAAATATATAAAATCAATTAATAATTAATATAATTAATGTACTTTTCTTTTTTGGCTTAACTCGCAAATTTAAAAAAAAAAATATAAATAAACGTAATTAGAATTAAATTGTACAAATACTAGTATTTGAATTTTAAAAACAAAACATTCGGGAATTAAAAACAGCTTTTTACTCATCTTATGTAGCAACAACAATTATATTATATATTTTTATGAACCGAAAATTTGCACTGCTAAATAAAAGTAATAAAAATGTAAGTAAAGAAATTTTAATTATATTTTACAGTTAAGCCAAAGCCAAAAAAAAAAGTGGAATTACATTCAAAAACTGGTTTCATTTCAAAACCTTCAGTTCAGCAATTTAAGCCACAAATTTTTTTACTGTGCACTTGGCAACTGGCTGGCAATTTTGGCTTTACATAAGGTTTACTCTTAAATATGAAGCAAGTCCCTCAATAGGCTCCTGAGTGAACCACGAATCTCATTGGGATAAACATAACGCATAATGTGGCTGCCTATTAAACAGTTGATTGGTTCAGGGCTTCCTGCTACCATTTGCTGTTGCAGTTGCAGTTGCAGCTGCGCTGCAATGAAAGTTGCTGCAGTGGCAACAGCCAATGCCAAGAGCGGAGTGAAACCAAAAGCGCCTACAAGAGGGCGTCATATATCAAACAAAGCTCAAATATTTTTGTGAATGTAAAATTGTGCTAAGAATTATAGTAAATTAAATCAAATATTATTTATGCTGCATAATTTGGAGATAGAGTGCTAAGGTTGAGGGTGAACGACTTTAAGATACCCTGTAACTAGTTATAAATTGCCATGATATAAATTTCTTTTAACCTCTATTTATATGTATATATACATTTCCTCTGTCCAATACTTGATTCTTAAATAATTATTTGTCCAATAGTTGTAAAATAACTTGAAATGAACTTGATCTGCGCTTGGTATACGAGATATATATTGAAGACCGCAGCTCTGACGGACTGACATATAATATGGATATATGTATTTGCTTAACTGTTGAGGCTGACCAAAAATATTTTTATATCTTTTGTGAAGTACTTTAAGGTGTTTGAGTATTAGCACAAATCAATTCTACACTGTTTTTTACCCATTTTCCTTGGCTACTCGGCATAGAGAGACCCCCAAGCAGTGGCGCCCAATGGCCCTTAGCGACGGCCAATCCGCCACTGTGTGCTTTAACTGTTGTTATCATTTCTTTAGCACCGCAATTGTGGTGGGTGTTTACATTTTGCTTTTATTTATTTTACCTTCACTTTTCATCTCTCGCTCTCCTTAAGCGCCCCGCACCTTCCCCCGCACTGGGTCTGGTCGCCTCGCATTACAAAGCACGTCCGATGGGAAGCGAACCTCAATGTGATCTGCATAACGGAAGTAGTGCGTTCAACGCGTGCGTTTTCCAGCTTATTAATCACAAAACCAAAAGAAAAAACAAAAAAAAACCAAATTAAATTAACTTTAATTCGGACATTTAAGTAGATTTTAATTTGACACCCACCCAAAAACAAGTGGCAGACGAAGCAGCAGCAACAAACGCAAACAAATTCTCAAGTTCAAATTACACAATTAGCGGGCAGAAAATTTGCCCCAACGCGGAAGCATGGCTAGAAATGTTTTTTTTTTTTTTTTTTTTTTTTTTGGCCGGATCTAAGCCTAGGGGCTGTGAAAATTGTTGACGCCACTTTAACAACGGGCATAATCAAATTAGCTGCGATTATTTATGGCTGCCTTACACTATTAACTGTCTAGTCAAGGTCTAGGTCCAACCCGAACGCGCCACCCGTCAAGCCTGAGATCATGCTCGAAGACTGACCAAAACAAATGCGTTTTCCTCTCTGTTTGTTTAACCATCGACGCGCAGTCGAGCGCATCTCAACGCAGCGATCGTTTATCAGTCACTTGCCTGCTGGGCATGCCCTTAAGCTAACGCACCCTAAAACCGTTTGGGAATCCTAAATGAATTTTGGTTTAAGTGATTGCACACTGCTTTGGTTCTTAAGCTTGAATATTATTTAATTTTTTTAATACTATTTAAACACTTTTTGGTAAAAATCTTTATTCTTTTAAATATGTAGTTTTTTTTTTTGCTAAGAAAAACGAACATGATTTTTATGAATTTATTAATAATTTAAATATTTATTTTAAATTTTAACAATATATGAATTTATATTTTATTATATGTATATAAAAAAAATAGATTCTAATAACTAAGCATGAAAAATGGTTGCTAAATACGAACTGCATTTGGTGTGGCCCAAATGCAAGTGTATTAAATGCTCAGGGTAGTGGAAAGCTCGGACTAAACTCGCTCCGGAGTCGTGGAGTTCACTTATGAAAGGAAAAGGGCGGAAGTGGAGGTGACCTAGTAATAGGGTGCCTGAAATTCGCGACTGGGCGGCGGCAAATATGCAGTTTGTGTGGTGGCGGAATGGGCGTGGACATGAAAAGAGCTGGGCTGCATAAGCTCCGACTGCTGCGACAGCTCATTGTGGATCTGTGCGTACTGGCCATAAGCCTGACCTTGAGCTAGGTACTCGGGCTCCTCCTCTCGCTGGTACGACTGCTGTGGCCGGAACTCTAGCGCCGGCGCCGCGACGTGCTGCGGCCACTCCCTCTGCATGCTGTAGATGGGCGGAAGCTCAAACGAATTCGATTGCATTTGCACAAAGCTGGGAGATTCGGCCAATTGCTGGCCGGCAAAGGGCTGGCGCTGATAGCGTTCGGGCAGCGCCTGTCCAATCAACTGAGCACCTCGCCGACCAGGCTCCATATGGCGATCATGCTCTGCGCCAGCAGATAAACCGTAAGCTTCACCACGCTGACCACTTGCTGCAGCAGCAGCAGCAGCTTGATGATTGGCGGCATATTGAAATGTATTCAGGCGATTCGGTTGCTGCCTGCTGCCCGGCTGCCAGGACTCAACAGGGAGTTGCTGCTGCAGTTGCTCTTCACGTTCATAATACTGCATGTTGTATGGTCCAAGGTAGTCCTGCGGCTGCTGTGGCAACTGCTGCTGCTGCTGCTGCTGCTGCTGCTGATGCTGCTGCTGCTGCTGCTGATGCTGCTGCTGCTGCTGCTGCTTCTGCTGCTGATGCTGCTGCTGCTGCTGCTGCTGCTGATGCTGCTGCTGCTGCTGCTGCTGCTGCTGATGCTGCTGCTGCTGCTGCTGCTGATGCTGCTGCTGCTGCTGCTGCTGATGCTGCTGCTGCTGCTGCTGCTGCTGCTCCTGTTGGTAGTCCGGTTCCGGCGCTGGTTTGCTGCTAAAGGTGTGCTCATAGGGCGACTGTGCCAGCTGCACGGGATTGGGCTGCCAGTGTCCGGTGGTGATCACAGCCTCAGTGGCCGGCTCGCTGGCCGCTGGCAAATACTTGTGCGCGGGTCCATTATAGCGATAGCCATTCCTCATCCCATCAGACGGCTCATAGTGCATGTTCAGCGGCTGTATGCCATGGACAACAGCTAGGCTGGGCGCGCAGGCGTCCAGCACAGCCAGAGCGACGGTTAAGATGCCCTGCATATACGTATAGTGGCTATGGGTTACTCTTCTGCCACGATTACTGCTAACGGCTACTTACGGCATATCGTCCCATGTTGAGTATACTTAATTCCTGGTTGGGTGCTGTGTGTGTGAATGCTGGTGAAACAATGGCAAGCCAAACGGCGGCTTCAATACTTTTTATAGCGCAGATTCGTCTAACTCGAGCAGATTTATCATCGATGGCCAAGAGCTGCAAGCAGATGTGTGTGTTAGCGTTGGCAGCGCGAAAAGCAATTGAATCACGCTACGGTTACAAAGACACAAACGTTTCCAAAGTGTGCCACAAAAATAAATAATAACACAAACACATACATAAGCAAAGTACAAATAATTCAATTTTTTATGCATAAAAGCTAGACACAAGAAATTATCACATATTCATAATCGCAATGAATGGCTTTAGAGATCTTTTTCTGCACTTACAAATCGCGACAGTTTGGCGTCGGGGCGGCCGTGACCGTGGTGACGGTCAAGCAGACGTGTGTGCAATAACTTTCTTCTGCCATTCAAGATTTCCACAATTTTATCGCTAACACAAATGCATTTTGGCCATGTCTGTTGTCTGTTGTCAGTCGGAAATGCTCGTGTGCTCATTTGTTTGGCCAAAACAGTTCGTTCAGTTAGAATTTGAAATTCGATAACGATAGCTGTGGCAGTAGAGCAATTGGCATGTGTGGGCAGCACTTTTACTTTTTTGCTTTTGTTTTTGTCTTGGTTACACAATCGTAATCGATGAGTTTGAATGATAGGCGCGTGGGCACACCAATTATTTGTACTAGCGTAAAAAAAAAGCTTTAAGTGGACCAGCAAAATTTCAATGCCAAAAACAATTTGCGACTGACAGCACTGACAGGGCCTACTTGAATAGCCACACCATACATATACAATTCCTTAATCGGTAGCAATCCACTGCAAATGAAGAAAATCAATAAAATCAATATCAGTGGGGCATTAACGCTGTAAAGTTTGTCTTGATTGAATTATATAACATATTCAAGCGTTCATATTTATGCATACTAGAGCAATATGTTTTTGCATGATTGTGAATAAGTTTTTAAGACAATTTCGCACTTATTAAAATTTCCCACGTAGTAGAATATGCTTTTCTGCTGTTTTTAATCTGGTATTTTTTGGTATTTTGCTGGGTCTGGTCCCTTAGGTCAACTATCGAGTACTGTAATACCAAAAAATCGATGCAGATTTTGGCGCACATTTTTGCTGTAATGTTTTAGTATTTTTAATAAAAATTGCCTCAAAATTTGCCACACCAACATTTTGTATGCATCATTTGAATAAAATACTTGAATTTTAAGGCAAGTTTTGTGTGTTTTATATAGAAAGACAATCGATGAAGCATAATTAAAATAATGCAATTGTCAAGTTTGAGCGACTATCGATATGAATTTCGATATCGCATGCTAAAACTAACTTACGATATGTGTCGCTTTGGTATCGTCTGTAGTCTGTAAGTAAAGTCGCTATGGTCGATATATCGATGTATTTTTTTTTACATGCCCACTACATTGCTGTGAAGTCGCCGCTTTGAAAGCGTTTACGGGGGAAAAAAGTGCAAAATAAAAAGTTTTTTTTTTTTTTTTTTAATTAGTGCAAGTGTACAACCCATGTAAGTACAGACATCAATTGTTTAATACGGTACTCGAAACGCAATTCAAAGCGTTTCCATTTTTCGGCCACGGCTTCGGCTATATATGTATAGATATATATTTTTTTTCCGTCAGAGACTTGCTGTGTGCGTGTGCGTGTATGTGTGTGTGTGTGGTCAATTTTCGTGTTGGTATAGTTTTTTCTACCCCGCTGCCGCGGGTGGCTGATGTTGGGTGCCGCTGCGGCTTTTACTGCCGCTTCCACGCAATAGTTTTGCATTTAACATTTGTCGGCCCCTTCGCTTGTGGTTGTGTCATAAATTTGTTAATTTAATGTTTTAACACGCCACAAGTGCACACACACACACACACACACACACATACACATACATACATACACCCTCACGCACACACACACGGGCGCACACGCACACTGTGTTATACAGAAATACACGCATACATGCGCAAAAGTGCAATCGGCGTTGTTTCCAAGCTCCAACGGCGTCAGCCGAATTCAATTTTCCTTTAGCCTTTTGCTGCATTCGGCAAATGGCCGGGCTGGCTGTCCGGGCCGGGCCGGGCCTGCAGCTCGTCGTGCATGTGTACCCGGGTCCGGCGGCCGAGTCCCGGATGCCGAGCTCGAGCTGACAGCAGCCGAAGCCTGCGAACATGTACATAAAAGACGTGCACTCAACACGGTCCTGTCACAGTGACGTCCAAAAGTTCACGCGCAGCAGTTGCAAGCGGCAAAAAGAGAAATAAATTAAAATTATAGAATTTGCTGCAGCTGCAAAATTTTCATATTTTTTTTTAATCATGTCTTTCACTTACAATTTTTGTGCTTTCTAAACTTGCAGGCAACTGGGAAGCTAGAAACAAGTTGCAACCGAAAAACAGAAAATTAACCAGGAGAGAGCGGCAGATCGAGAACAACAAATCATGCCCAAGCCAGACAACAAAAAGCATAGGGGCACATACAAAGCGGAGGACGACCAGGGCTCGGACGTTGAGGACAAGGTAGGTGCCGCCCCCACAAATTGCGCATCAAAATTTGGCCCCCCCCCCCCCCCCTTTTATTTGCAAGCAAATGTTTGGTCTTATTTGTTGGTTTTCTTTTTGTGTTTTTTGTCGTTGGCACAGGAATCGGATGATGCCATAGAACAGGATGATGATAGTCAGGACGCGGGCGAAGATATGGAGGGTGACAGCGATGATGATGATGATGATGATGATGACGACGACGGCGATGGCGGCGGCAACAACGAAAATGATGAGGACGACGACGACGAGGCTGATGAGGACGAAGATGCTGATATTGGGAACAAGCGGGCAGCTGATAAGAAACAGCAGAAAAAACAGCTCAAGCAACAACAGCAGCAAAAACAACAACAGCAAGAACAACAAGAACTAGAACAGTCCGCCGATGAGGACGACAGCGGCGACAATGACAACGACGACAACAACATTGACAGCAACAACCAGATGCAGCAGCAACAACAACAACTGCAGCTGCAGCAGGAACAACAACAGGGCAACGCCAGCGGAGGTGCGCACGGAGGAGCAGCTGGTGTTGCCGGAGGCAATGACGATCGCACGAGCGCAACAAATCTGATCATCAACTACTTACCGCAGGACATGACAGATCGTGAGTTGTACAATTTGTTCAGCAGTTGCGGCTCCATCAATACATGCAAAATAATGCGAGACTACAAGGTGAGCAGAACGAAGGAGCACCGCAGCAGGGTGGGGACAACAAATTACAGTTTGTGCGCCTGTGGCTGTCCCTGTCGCACACTGTAATACACACACACACTCTCGCATGTAGCGCTGTCTCGCTCATATGCAATGTTATCTAATTCGCGCCATCTCTCTTTCACAGACCGGATACAGCTTTGGCTACGGCTTCGTCGACTACAATGTGGAGGCGGACTCCGAGGAGGCGATACAAAAACTCAACGGATTCTATGTGCGCAATAAGCGCTTGAAGGTGCGTGCCACAACCCACACCCACCCCCACCCCACACCCCACACCCCACAAATTCGCCCATGGCTCGGTTATTAATAATAAATACACAAAAAAAAACAAAAACAAAAAAACACCTGCATACCCCAATTATCACTTTGATTCGATTTGAATTATCTATTTGACCTTACTCACACCTGCCCTTGTTCCTTATGCAGGTATCATATGCACGACCCGGCGGGCAATCGATCAAGGACACCAACCTGTACGTGATCAATCTGTCCCGCAACATCAACGATGATCAGCTGGATCGAATATTTTCGCCCTACGGTCTGATCGTTCAACGTAATATCTTGCGCGACAAGTTGACAGGTCGTCCGCGGGGCGTGGCATTTGTACGGTAAGCAGAGCTCAAATACATAACTAGACTTCACAATATAATCATCATATATTATATAGTTCGTAATTGTCATATTTGTTGAATTTATGTTAACAGAAAATGTGATATAGAGCTGTTACTTTAACAGCAGCTGTACTTAAGAAAGTGTGAAAAATGCGAACAAAACAACAAAAGTATTTATAAAAACTTTTGTACAGATAGATCCTTTACTAGGTACATCAAATATACATATCAATGCAACGTTTTATCAAGGTTAGTTTTATCAAACATATGTCGACTCGCCTTTTGATGATCCTGATGAAATATATAGCCGACCACTTTCATCGACTGTGATTTCTGTTAGGTAGGTTAGATAGGTGGATAAAATTGGATAGAGTATTATTCTCTTATTGCTGTCATCAGACGTAAAGTGCTAAAAAAAAAAAAAAATAACTAGCCAGTGTTACAAGTGACTTATTAGCCAGA
The DNA here is from genome assembly GCA_035041545.1 of Drosophila colorata. Classification (NCBI taxonomy): domain Eukaryota; kingdom Metazoa; phylum Arthropoda; class Insecta; order Diptera; family Drosophilidae; genus Drosophila; species Drosophila colorata. The sequence goes on along the minus strand of JAWNLD010000490.1, from coordinate 7,605,321 downwards.
GTCCTTTTTTCCTTGCAAAGGATGCGCATGATCAGAAGTGGTGCAGCTATCTCCCTCTCAACAATACAGCCAACACACAGAAGTAATGGTGGGGATAGAATCACACGCAGTATTTGGATATGACTTATAAGTCCACTATCCATAAGCCAGCTATGTAATTTCTTTGTTAATATAATACAAATGTTCAGCAAATGATGTGCTTACAAATAAAAACAAAAAATCAATTTCAAATCTATCTATATCACATAAGTGTTAATACAGAACTTCCGCAAATTATAATTGTGTAGAAAATATAATTATAACTCTTAACATTTTTTAAGTGAAGTGAAAAAATGAAAAAGCTCCAATAAGAAAAAAACGTTCCTATGGCAATGACAAAAAAACCTAGCCTACATTTTGGCATCAACGGTGCGCTTTAATAAAATCTTTTTTAAATATTGAATGCAAATTTGTTAAAATACTTAAAAAACGCTTTCACCAACATTCACAAAAATGTTTAAGAAATTTAAATTTATAAGGCAACGACTTCAAGAACAAAATCATTCCAATTTTTGAGGGCTTACCGTCACTTATATAGTACTAAAGAATTTTCCTCTGAGCAACGAGCTTGGTTTAACATTTTTTGCGATGCGCCTAACATGACATTAACATTGCTGCTAATGCGTGCTGTTAAAACGGCTGAATTGATTTATTTCACATAATTAACCAATATGCTCTGTTTTCATATGCCCTTATACCATTTAAAATAATAAAATGAAACTAACGCTGACCTTTGCCCGCCCCGTCTCACCCCCCTCTCGCCCTGCAGTTACAATAAGCGCGAGGAGGCACAGGAAGCAATCAAGGCACTCAACAACACAGTGCCCGAGGGCGGCTCACAGCCCATCTGGGTGCGTCTGGCTGAGGAGCACGGCAAGGCGAAGGCCGCGCAGTTCATGTCGCAAATTGGCGGCGGGGGCGGACCACATATGGGTCAGCAGCAGCCGCCGCATCATATGAATCCGCACATGCAGCAGCCGCCGCACCATCAGCACCACAATCCGCATCAGCAACAGCAACAGATGCACCATCAGCATCATCAGCAGCAGCAGCACCAACAGCAACAGCAGCAACAACAGCACCAACAGCAACAGCAGCAGCACCAACATCATCATCATCATCACAGTTTGCCACCACCGCCGCACCACATGCAACAGTTGCATCACCATCCGCACGGAGGTGGCGGCGGCATCGGTGTCGGCGTCGGCGTCGGTCTGCCACAGCCGATGCACGGCGGTGGCGGAGGCGGCGGCGGCTATCACCACAATATGGCACACAGAGGTAGATCAAATAGAACAACACGATCTCAAAAACCGCATCCATATAACCATGCACAGAAATTTATTTAAAACAAAATTAATTTCTTTACACAATATTAGCTGCATCTCACAGGTGAAGTGTTCATGCTGCCATTGCCAATCAGAATAATGCCAATGCCCCGACCACAAGCACAGCTGCAGCTGCAGCTGCAACTGCAGCTCTTGCAGCAGCAGCAGCAGCAGCGGCAGCAACTGCAGCAGCCACAGCGACGACTACTGCAGCGCCAGCAACAACTGAGCGGCGTCAGAAGCATTGCAGCTGCAGCAGCGTCCACGTCGGCAGCCGCAGCAGCAGCAGCAGCAACAACGGCGGCGGCGGCAATGGCCAACAACAACAACAACAACACCACAACATCAGCGGCAACGGCAGCATCAACAACAGTAACAACAACAAATACAGTAATTCAACCACAACAACAACAACAGCAGCAGCAACAACAACTACAACAACAACAGTCATTAATACAACAACAAGAACAACAGCAACCTTAGCAACAACGATACACAGCAGCAACAGCTATGCTACAACAGCAACAGCAACTGCGACAGCAGCAGCAACCAATACAAGAGCAACAGCAACATCAACAACAGCATTAGTAGCAACATTTACAACAGCAACAACAAGCTCAGCTGCAGCAGCTGCAATAAGCACTGCAGAAACAGTAGAAGCTGCAGCAGCAGCAGCAGCAGCAATACCTGCAACAACAACAACAATAACCAATATAAGAGTAAACAGAGTTGCCACCGCCAACGCGTCTGTAAGTGCAACAATATTGCACCAACAACCGCAGCAAATGCAACTGCAACAGCTGCAACTGCAAGAACAATGGCAAGAACAAGAACAGCTGCAAGATCAGCAACTGCAAGAAACTCAGCAGATGCTGGAAGAATTGCATTTGCAGCAAGAACCGCAGCAGCAACTGCAACAGCAACAAGTGCAGCAATTGCAACAACTATCGCTGCAGCAGCAAGATCTGCAACTGCAATTGCAAGATTCACATCAGCAGCAACTGCAACAACATTCGCTCCAATTGCAAGAACTGCAACAACAGTCGCTGCAACTGCAGCAACAACCACCACAGCTGCTGCAGCTGGAAGAACAACCGCTGCAGCAGCTGCAACCGTTGCATCCTTTGCAACTGTCCGCTATGCAGCCAATTTATGCGTATGACCTTAATGGATATTATGCGCCCGCCGCATACGCTCTAACGCCCGCCCACTATGCACTGCCCTATGCCATGCCGTTTGCAACAGTTGCAACGGCATCGACAACGACAACAACAACTGTGTCGGTAAATGGCAACGGCTGCGTCTACTACCATTATGCGAATGCCAGCTATGTGAATAGCATTAACTATTACGATCGCAATACGGGCCAGATGTGTGCGCTGGGCGTGGTCTATGTGGCCTACAAGCGGGGCGACAGCCTCGAGGCAGCTGCAGCTGTTGCCCAGGCGGAAGCCCAGGCCAGAGCCTTTGCCATGGCCCAGGCGGAATCGCAAGCGGAAACGCAGGCGTATAACAATAACAGACGCGGAGGCGGTGGCAGCTACTAAAAATGCTCGGCAAAAAGCTAAATGAAACTTTCAACTAAAAATTGTATATTATATATTTATATTGTTGTTGTTGTTTACCCAAATGAATCTATGTGCTGAATGTAAAATGAAACCCCAAATCATATATATATATAGATGTATTATATAGATGCATATTTATATACAAGCATAGGCAGCCAACCCAAAAAATATATTTAAATGCCAAAAAAGAAAAACACAACAAAAAACCATTTACGAAACAAAACAAAACTGAAAACGTTTAGAACATGTGGCTAAAAGGCAAAATTAAAAATACGTTTTGGGTTACGGCATTAAAATTAAATTAAAGAAAGGAACACAGAAGCCATCAGCAATAAGAAACTGAACTCGAAAGCAATTGGCAGCAAAAGAATAAGAATTACAATAATTTACTTGTGCATCAATTCTTACTTTCGCATAAAAAAAACTTCACAACAGAACGCTAAAGAAAATGCAAACAGAACAACTTTGAAAACTGAGAGCAAAGCAAATAAGTAAATATGAAAGCTATCAAATCTGTATAAAAAAAATATGTTCCAAAGTACATACACACTAAACACACACACACATTTACACTTCACCCGATATTGATTAGCAATTATAAATATTGATTGATTATCGATTTTGTTAAATTTGGCTTAAAAAAGAAAAGAAAACGAATTTTGTATCGTAGCGCATGTGCAAAGGCTGTAAATTGTTAAAGCAGAAAGAAACACACACACACACACACTCCAATTGCTATAAATTTGTATAAAAAAAAGAAGCAAAATAAACAATAATAAAATCCAAAATATAGGCTATACAAAACATATGTATTTATACATATATATTTAAAATCGAAATATATATTGACACAAGTAAAACTAAATGTAACAAAAGCGCGAGCGCATGCGCTTGCTATGCACATAAATTGAATATGATGTAATGATGTATTGATGTACGAATGCGCGTATACAGCAAATAAATAGTATACAAAGAGTAAATAAATGCTGATTATGAATAAACGAATTTGTTAAGTGAGACAAAAGCAAAAACACAGCAAAACAAAACTACAAAAAATTAAAAACCTAAATAAAAATAAAATTAAATATAAATATAAACATAAAATCGAGTAAAAGAGAGTAAAGCATAATGCAAAATCCCACATACAGCAAAAACATTTGATATAAACAACTGACTTTTTTTTGAATAATTTTTAAAAACTAGTCTTATAGCATTATAATAGTTAAGACATTTTTTTGCAAGAAAAACAAAAACAAACTAAATTTATAGAAATGAATAAAAAATGATACATGTACTAAAAATAATAATAAACAAAAGCGTATAAAGCAACAAAAACACTGCAAAGCCACTAAAAATTAGAAAATACTATAAACAATTGTATATAGAAAAATAATTTTTTGTATTTGTGCGAAAGAGAAAGAGAGAGAGAGAGAGAGAGAGAGCAGTAGCAACAATACAACAAAATGGCGTCCGCACAGCATGAAAGGGCTTGAAGATATCAGGCTATTTTTTTTACCCCACATGCAAACGAGCGAGACAGCAAGAATAGATAGAAAGAAACAGAGCTATAGTTGATGACAACAGCCAGGTACAGTCAGACAAATGGGGCTTACAACTAAGATTTAAGTATTTTGCGTGTACTCTAAGTAATTTGTATGTTAAATGTAATGGATAATAATTGAGGGAACTTCTTTCGAATAGTTTAATTGTATATTTACGATTAGCAGCAGCTGCATAAACGAAGATTAAGTTTCTACAGGTTATTTGAATTGTCGCAATTGAAAAGCGAGCATACAAATCCATATATATATTTATGTATACATATATACATATGTATATCCATATCTATCAATGTATACAATACACACGAAGAGCAATTGTTTATTTACAAGATGACAAGCTAAACTTTGATGGTCAATAATGTCTACAATACTGAACAAAAAGAAAGCAAATAGAAAAAAATGAATTGCATTATAAATGGCGTAAACAAATGGATGTTTATATTACTTTTCAAGTGTCAAACCGAAACTACTGCAAGTATGTGTAATAAATGTGTTTCAAACCACCAAAAAAAAATGTCCTTGTTAATCAATCATTTTAGCAAACTATAATAGAAGATTTGAATTTGGTTTGAATTCATTGAAAGAGCGCGCCATGTTAGCACTGTTAATGGACTGTTAATATACGAAGCGCGCATGTTATTCACATGCCAATGTTAGCAATGGTATTTTTATTGAATGCGGTCACACTGTCGTGTCATTGGAAAATACCAGGTGGAAAATACCAGCACATTCCAATGACAATTAGCGCAAAAAAAATAGAGAAAAATAAAGCAGCTGAAAAACAATAGCAGGACCACAAATACGACACCAAAACGTGATTTACATAGCATAGTGACGACGGCGCAGAACCAGTGCGTGCAACCAGAGACAGGCGGACACAGACTTTTGTTTTTGGTGTCTCTTGCCTATGCCTCGAAACGGAATACGCAATAAATGACAATCGACCTTCCCCCTCCCCCCAAATTGTGATTGAGCAGCCGCGGGGCGGGCCGGCGGTAAGTGTGGCGCCAAGCGCCAGCCAAAAACGGATAAACCGCAACCCGAATCCGAATAAGTGCAGCAGCAGCAGCAGCAACAACAACACGAACAACAACGATAACGATAGCGATTAACGGTCGCAGCAACAGCAGCCGGAGATGCCGCAGCTGAGGGCCGCTGCCGCTGAGGCGGCAGCAGCGGGCAGTGTGAGCGCACAGCCGCTGGTAAAGATCGGGCACTATCTGCTGGGCGCCACACTGGGCACGGGCACCTTTGGCAAGGTCAAGATCGGCGAGCACCAGATCACCCGGGTCAAGGTCGCCGTCAAGATACTCAACAGGCAGAAGATCAAGAGTCTGGACGTCGTCTCCAAAATCAAGCGCGAGATACAAAATCTGAAGCTCTTCCGGCATCCGCACATCATCAAGCTGTACCAGGTGAGCACATACACACTTACACACACAAACACACACAAAAACACACACACACCCCTCCCCCACTCCTTTCCAGCTGATCAGCTGTGTTACTCACGTAGCCACATTTATTTTCTATTTGCTTAGCCCCCTTAGGGCTGTGTGTAAACAATGCGAAATGCAATGCGCGTCGCTCGACTAAGCGATACTCTGTACCTGCAAGTGCCCTGATATAGCTTGGGTAGATCGTTTGTATGACCACGATATTTTAGCCAACATTTTAAATTTTAACATTTTATAATAACATCTTAAAATAGGCTAAGATCGGCCTTTATCATTGTTGTTTTGGGAAAATATAGATTTTAGCAATTTGTGGGCGTGTGGCCAAAATATTTAAACTGAGGAAGAAAGATCGATTTTGTTGAATTGTCACGCCCCTAGTGGGCGTATCCGAAAAATCTTAACACTATCTGACGCGGGTATACAGGAGCAAATATTCCAAATTACAAGTCTATAGACAGACGGATATTGCACAGACCCTATATACTTTATTCATTTGGTGAACGAGTACAACCACCCATTAAAGTGGCTCTAAAACTGCGACCTTTAAACGGGCACAGTTTGATTTCAATTGGAGGACAGAAAAACTGTGACTTTCAAACTGTGACTGTTTAAATTTCAAACAATTTGCTAAACTGAAAGTTAAATATTTGAAAATGTGTTTTAATCTTTAACGAAGCTTATCAGTTAAAGCCAATTTGGTGACTCTGAAACTGTGACTCTCAAACTTTGGTTGTAAAAATGAATTTTTGAACTTTAAAACGATATTATCCGAGAGAACTGCAACAATTTAAGCCTAGTGCCAGCCAGTTTCTGAATGGACTCAATACGCAGCTGGGCTTGAATCAGTTAGAATCGTGTTTCTTTTCCCCAGAATCACTTTGTATTCCATTCGGGGGCTTCGATGCAGACGAAGCCCTGCACAACCAGGTCTAAGTATGGCATATTTAACCTACTTAATGGCCCAAACACATAAACAATAACAATAAACAATATTCAGTCTGCCGCTATTAATGTAAACAAAAATAAAAGCATATATGTTTATAATGAACCTAATTTGCCCAGGATGAGTCCGTTAATTCTTCTGGCCATGATATAATAGTCTTATCTTAATTGGCAAAGGGTTTCGCAACTAAGATAAGAATGTAATAAAAATAAATGCATAGATATTATAGTAAAAGGTTGCTTAATTAAGATAAGATTATAATATCATGGCATTTGGCATATACGTTAAATAGCCAATAATATTTCTAAAGACTGAATAGTTTGATATGAGAGATATTTTTCTATAGACCAATAAACGATATGATTATCTGAATTGTCAAGCCCTTTGTTGATAGAGTATTATATTTTAAAAATAAAAAAATTTATTTTATAAACAATCATGTTATTTAAAATTGTTCTTTTGATGTCTTTCTTCGGCAATTATTTATCATAGAATTTAGAATGTAAATATATTAAACTTAGGAGCTTTATTTTTAAACAAAATAGTAAAATCTTAAAGAAAATAAGAAATCACTTCTAAATGATATGATTGTTAGATTACTGACCAGATCATGTTAAATATATGCATCGATATATGCGATATATATAGGTAATATGCGTATATATATTTATACATTTTTTTCTTTTTTATAGACAGTAACCATTATTCAACAGAAATGCTGTATTTAATATTGTCTGTCGATCCAGCTGTTTATAGTTTATTGCTAAACTGTTGTAAAAACACGTAAGAGTGTTCTAATTGAGAGTACATGACTAGCAGATACCCTGTTCCTAGCTACGTTACATTAGAACTTCCCTCTGCTTTTGCACTGATAATGATTATACAAGTCGTAAGGATCTTTGGCTAGGACTATAAACTGGCTACAAAGGAGTCTAGAGACTCCTATAAATGTAGACATTTATATTTCGAATAGAACTCGTGCCATAAAATGCCCCATCTCACAACACCTTCTCTCTGTGTGAACAGGTTATTTCGACGCCGTCGGACATATTCATGATCATGGAGTACGTGAGCGGCGGCGAGCTGTTCGACTATATTGTGAAGCACGGCAAGCTGCAGGAGCATCAGGCACGACGTTTCTTCCAGCAGATCATCTCGGGCGTGGACTACTGCCATCGGCACATGATCGTGCATCGCGACCTGAAGCCGGAGAATCTGCTGCTCGATCACAACATGCACGTGAAGATCGCCGATTTCGGTCTGTCCAACATGATGCTGGATGGCGAGTTCCTGCGCACCTCGTGCGGCTCACCGAACTATGCGGCGCCCGAGGTGATATCGGGCAAGCTGTACGCTGGTCCCGAGGTAGATATCTGGTCATGCGGCGTCATCCTATATGCGCTGCTCTGCGGCACGCTGCCGTTCGACGATGAGCACGTGCCGACGCTGTTCCGCAAAATCAAGTCCGGCATTTTCCCCATACCGGAGTATCTGAACAAGCAGGTGGTCAACTTGGTCTGCCAGATGCTGCAGGTGGATCCGCTGAAGCGTGCCACCATCGAGGAGATCAAGAAGCACGAGTGGTTCCAAAAGGACCTGCCCGCCTATCTGTTCCCCTCGTCCATCGAGCAGGACTCGAATGTCATCGACACGTACGCCGTCGCCGAGGTCTGCACCAAATTTGGCGTCAAGGAGTCCGAGGTGCACAATTCGCTGCTCAGCGGCGATCCACACGATCAGCTGGCGATCGCCTATCATCTGATCATCGATAACAAACGCTTCGCGGACGACGCTGCCACACAGATCACCGAGATCAATAACTTCTTTGTTGCCGGCTCTCCGCCGATGGCCCATTCGCCGCACGAGCACCGGTCCAGCGGTGCGGATCCAGTGCCCACCGTCATTGTGGGCGTTGGCGGCGGCGGCACAGCTGCCAGCTCGGGCACAGCCACGCCCAGCGGTTTGGCGAGCAGCACTGCGCCCACCATTCGGCCGCATCCGGAGCGCATAGCGCCAATGCGCGAACGCCAACTGGCCATGTCCGTGCAGAATACGGGCGGCGCCGCCTTTCCCGAGAAGACGGCGCGCGGCGGCACGCCCATCAAGCGGGCCAAATGGCACCTGGGCATCCGGTCGCAGAGCAAGCCGAACGACATCATGCTGGAGGTGTATCGCGCCATGAAGGCGCTCAACTACGAGTGGAAGATCATCAATCCGTATCATGTGCGCGTTCGGCGCCAGAACGTCAAGACCGGCAAGTTTTCGAAAATGTCGCTGCAGCTCTATCAGGTGGATCCGAAGAGCTATCTGCTCGACTTTAAATCGCTGACCAACGACGAGGTCGAGCAGGGCGACGATGTCATCATGGAGAGCCTGACGCCGCCGCCGTTGAGCGTCAGCGGCACGATGCCCGTCCAGCCGACCGGGCATCATACCATGGAGTTCTTTGAGATGTGCGCGGCACTTATCATACAGCTGGCGCGCTAAGGCCACGCCTACCAAACACACACAACTTTCATTTTGAATACGCCCATGGCCTGGCGTCCAAATGGCGGCGAACGGTGCGTCCCACAAATGGGACACTTTTGTCAGTTAAATGCTCCATTTGGACGTCAAATCATGCTATTATTATTACTATTTAATATATCCCCCGCGGAAGCTGTTGAGCAAAAATACAGCAGAAAAAAAGAAAGAGAAAGAAAACCAAGAAAGAGATAAAAAGTTAGCTAAAGAATTTTGTTTTTCGTAATGCGTTGATAATCCATTAGTTATTATTTTCAAATTGTGTTGCTACGCTTGGCGCTTAGTCCTTTTTAAATGTCCTTTATGTTTTGAATCCTTGATAATCCTTTTTTTTATTATAATAATTATTGTATTGTATATTGTATTAATTGCTAAAAAAAAAAACAAACAAAAGGAAAACAACAAAAAAATTGTTTTTTATATGATAACATGAAGTTGCAATAATCGCCCCTTTTACCCAATTTTCCCTTTTTGCTGGCCGTTGGCTTAAGCCACTTGGCAAAAATATTTGTTAAAGCCTTTAATTTTTTATTTGTTTGTTTTTAAATATGGTATAAGGCATAGCTGAAATACGCAGCTTGCAGCAAACATTTTTGGTAATTCTAACTGTAACAAGACACAAAGTGAAACTATATATATGATCTATTCAAATATACATCGAGTTGCCAGCAAATCTTAAATCATTTTGTTTTTCTTTTTAGCCAAAAAAAAAACTGATATAAGTCAAAATTAAAATTTAATGAACACACGTTTCCATAGCGAAATATCTTTCTATACTATAAGCCAGAGTACGAATTGTGTTTTAATCAGATCAATAAAATTGAAATTTAATGGACAAATTTAGATATATACAATAAATTGTTGAGTCCAAAAGTGCCTAAATAAAATACGCTGCCTACTTTCCACAAACACAACTGTCTCAGAACTTAAACGATTTTCATGCAATAAATTTATTTGACTTTGAAATTTAAAAGGTTTTTTTTTTTTAATTCTGATCCCAGCACCACAGTTAACTGTAGATAGATAACGCAGCTCTTCTGCTCATTCTCGTAAACATTATAATGATGTTATATACATCCAATTCTCTTTTTATGCGGTAGATACGTTCCACAGAAAACTGCACAAAAAAAAAAAAAAATAGCGTACAAAAAGACTCTACTTATATTGTAAAAATATGGATGTGTTCCATAAGTTTCAAATAGCGTATAATTGTAGTACAGTTAGGGATTTGTTCCAAAATATTCGAAAGAAAATTTCGAACTTCCTTTTGTTCCGAACATGACAGATTGTATTATTGATTATTCTTTCTTTTTAGTGGCTCTTAAGCCAAAAGGCTTACAAACATCAGTAGATCTTTCTTCTTTTCCAAAGCAATCTAAAATTTTAATTTTAATTTTTAAAGAAATTGCTTTTCGTTGCTGATGCTTTTTTTCCATCGTAAAATATAAATATTTAATTTAAAACTGAAAAATGAATCTTCTTAATCAACCAAACAGTTGTCTTTACATAACGAAATCATTAGCTCCAATGATAATTTATTCCTACAAAAATATTGGGCATACCTAAGTTGAGCTTTTGTATTGCTTATTATGTATAGAGCAAATATTTATAAAGGGGAATCCCATACAAAATACAGAAGCAAAATAAAATCGCATAACTCCGCAATCTTGTCAAAAAAAGAAAAATCCGTAAAGAATCGTTTGGAAAACTAACTTCAAAATCGCTTTAAAAAAAATGGCATAAAAAGAGAATTGAGTGTAGTTAAGGGTATAGTTAAAAGCTATGTATCTACGTTTCATTGAAATATATCTGATAACCTAATGTTACATCCAGACACGGGTGCGTATTTAGGTCCGCTCAAAACTGCAGACATTCTGTATTAACTGCATTTAAATACCTTAAATTGCTTTGCTTATTTCAAGACTATCTAATATTTAGGTAGGTATATACATTATTTTATGCATTAATAGGTATATACATTAATTGGTAAATAAGTACAGAGTTCTTGCCTTGGCTAACGGACTGTGCTGCTTGACTGGTTGACAAACTGCCTGACAAATGGGGGTGTCAATATAATCAGCCAGCACGGCCAGTATAAAGTTTTTATTGAGCATTGCTTAATGGCTAATTTCGATATATGTAGAATCAATCAATCATTATTATAATCATTATCATAAACATAATTACTATGCTGTGTGCGTACTCGTATAACGTTGAGCGCCCGCCCTGACGTACCCCGTCGTGCCGTGCACCAATTAAATTCTTAAGGCCGCAAATACAAATTTATATCTGTTTCAGATAGCTGGTTGCTGTTGTAGCCGAAGCTATTGATTCTGCTGCTGCTTGCGCTTCAGCTTATCGATGAGCGTCTCTATGCTGTTGGCGTCCACCAGGCCGATGAACTTGTCCACGACGACGCCGTTGCGAAAGGCCAAAACGGCGGGCACAGCCTTCACCTCGAACGTTTCGACCAGATCCAAATTGGCCTCCACATCGATGATAGCCAAATCGATCTCATTCGAGTTCTCCAACAACTCCAGCATTTTGGGCGTAAGTATTTTGCAGGGATCGCACCATTCCGCATGGAAGTTCACAATCACCGGATTGTCGCTGTTGATGACCTGTGGGTGGTGCGGGAAGGGTGGGTGAAACGTTAAAAATATACAATGAAAAGCAAGTTAATAAAAGCATACATATTAATGTATATGTATGTTTTTTGGCTAGTTAAATTAAGTTAAGATATAATAGAAGCATTTATGTATATGTAGGTTTTTTGACTGGTGGAGCCTAAACGATTCTGGCTTATTTGCATACACGCGCACACGCACAAACAACTGATGCGAGCGCTTTAGTCGACTAAAAGCTGCCCTGTACGCATTTCTGATATTTTACTTCATAGCATAAAGAATAGAATAGAATATATATAAAGATACATCTGAGCTGGTAGCCAAATTTGCGACTCCATGAAACTCTGTTGCTTAGCTTGATGCAGTCGTGCATACCCGTTCATCGTTTGTTTACAGGGTACAACACAAATAGCCGATATGCGTCATTGGCTACGGCCGGAACCGCTCACGTACGCCAAATAGCCAACAACCAGTCGGACAGCCGCATGCCAAGCGCATTGCATAATGCACTCGAGTGTGCGTGTGTGTGTGTGTGTGCGTGTGTTGTCTAAATACAGGTAAATGCCGTTGCTCACCTTTTGATCGAAATCGTAGTGATCCTTGATGACCAGCTTCTTGTAGTGCATCTGGGAGTGGGAGAGATACTTTTGTGTGGCTTTAGCCGCCTGTGGCGCCACACGGTGGCAGCTGCTGTGGGCGCTGCTATTGATGAGGCAACAGGCCGCCAGTCGTGGCGCGATGCCCTCGGCTGCGATTTTCAGCATTGTTGCGGGATGGGAGTTACTTTTGTTGTTGTTCTTGTTGCTGTGCTCGGCAGCTACGTGTGCAGTCCCAATAGCCTAAGGGAGCGGGCGCCTCGACTGTGAACGGATTCGTATGCTGGTCAGAAGCGCTGAAGACGCTGCGATAAGATAAATAAAGTGTACAAATGTTCGCTGTTGTTGTTTTCTTTGTGGAAGAGGGACGTTTGCGTTTATCAGGCAACGTTGGCGTTAAGTTGAGTGCTGCCACATTGCTGAAATATTCGCGTTTAGTTCGCATGGCAGCGCTGCGTGCAAGCGCCATTTTTAAATACGCCAATAAAAACAAACTGCAGTTACATAAATGTAAGCCTTAACTTGTTAAATCCAAGCTTAAAAACATAAATTAATTTAAAAATGTAATTGAATTTGAATGGTACAACAAAGTGTTAACTCTTGAGCCTGAGCACAGCTGTTGAAAAATTGTGGCCACCCTAAATTTGTGCGCTTCGCAACACATGCCAGACGCTTTTGAATTTCACCGCCAGCAGGCAACTTCGTTCACTGAAGCGCACAATGAAAGTTGTTTGTTTAAATATAAAAACAATTGTACGCATGTGTGCTCATTAAATTTGATTGACGCGGAAACAGAACACTAAGATATTATCAAATATGATGTGCTAGTCGAAGAAACGGAAAATGGGTAAATACAGGCGTGTCCATCTCAATATGTTCAGACAGGAATTTGAGCTCCTAACGGTAATGTTTGTGTTTAATTAGCCTAACATGCCTATTTACCTGGAGATCCTCTCACGCAGATAAAACACCTTGTCTAGGCCCGGCGCGGCCATCGCCGGACAGTTGAGCCGGCGCCAGTTGAACGGGATGAACGTCAGCGGGATCTACGGCAACTATGTGGAGAGCAAGCTCATCGGCATACAGGCGGAGGAGGCGAATCTGTATGTGGTGCGAGCGCTGCGGCATGTCATACAGGACGTGTTCGCCCAGCTGAGCGCGACGCTGGTGATAACCATTGCCTGCAGCAACTCGACGATTGGCCGTTGGTTCGAGCACGTGCTGGGCGATCTGGTCAGCACCTGGAGCGCCGTTTCGGTGCAGATGCTGCACACGAATCGTTCCGCCCACGTGCCCGGCCGGAAGTACTGCAATCTGCTGCTGGTCGACTCCTTCGAGGCCTTGCGGTGAGCAAATTGAGCTCAGCTCTCGATTCCGTTGCGAATATCCGCTAATTGCGCTCTTGGGCACAGCTCCACGAAGTTGGCCGAGGACAATGCGGCCTATGACGATCACGAGTACTACTTCATTTTTGTGCAGGGGCGCGATGCGATCGTCCAGCAGGAGCTGCGGCTGATACTGGACCACTGTCTGCACAACTATTGGCTGCACTGCAACGTGATGGTGCAGACGGTGCACGTGGAGGTGCTCGTCTACACCTACTATCCGTATACGGTGCAGCGCTGCCAGGCCGCCGAGCCGCAGCTGGTGAATCGCTTCGATGGCCAGCGTATGGTCAATGCGCCCATGTTTCCACAGAAGCTGCGCCAGCTGCACCAATGCCCGCTCTCGGTGGTCGTGTGGAACGTGCCGCCCTTTGTCGAACTCAACTGGGACGAGCAGGCATCGCAGATGCGCGCCGCCGGCTTCGAGATCAAGCTGATCGAGCAACTGGCGGAGCGGCTCAACTTTAGCCAGGTGCTGGTCAACTTGACGCTCGAGACGGTGGCCACCTACCTGCAGAACTGGGGCAAGGGCGGACCGATGAGTCCCCTGGAGCTGGTGGGTAACTAAAGTACGTTGGTCCCGACCAATGCGAGCAACTGTTTTCTCTGCTGTTGCAGCTGATGAAGCAGCGGGCAAATCTGAGCGTCGGCAACTTCCGCAAGACAGCCGGTCGGGATCGTATACTGACCTCGCCGGTGGCCCACTATTATGAGCCCCTGGTGGCCACGGTGGCCATTGAGCACTTCCGCTTCGGCCGCCTGACGCTGCTCTATTTCCCCTTCCAGTGGTGCGTGTGGCGCACGCTGCTGTTTGCCCTCATCCTCCATGGCGCCATTTACATGTGGCGCTGGCGGGACATTGGGCTGCAGGTGCTGGAGCTGCTGCTGGGCGTGACGCTGGTCCGTCTGCCGCGCGCCTGGACGCAGCGCATCATCTACGCCCATTGGCTGTACGGCAGCATTCCGTTGCGCGTGGTCTACCAGTCGCTGCTGTTCCATTTCATACGGCTGCAGCTGTTCGAGACGCTGCCCAGCTCGTTCGAGGAGCTGCTGGAGAGCAACTTTCGCGGCCTGTGCACGTCCAACATTTTGAGCATGCTGCGCGAGATGCCGCAGATGGCGCGCAACTATGACAGCTTCGTGAGCATCGGCTCGCCGTTCGACGAGGCCGTGCTGGATGCACTGCACCAGAGCGGCGATGAACGCTTCTTTGCCATCACCGGCATTGATTCGGTCAAAGCGTATCTGAGCGCCACCAGCCGCCAGAGCAGCTATCACACTTTGACGCAGTACGTCAACCTGCAGCAGGTGGTCATCTATATGCCCAAGCACTCCTATTTCAACGAGCAGTTCAACGATCTTCTGCGCCGCCTCGATGCCGGCGGCTTCATTGACATCTGGCGTCGTGCCGCCTTCGCCGAGTACAGCCACCGGACCACGCAGCACCACAGCCAGCGGCTGGTGCAAGAGCAGCAGCAGGCGGAGCGCCAGAACGAACAGCTGCGCCAACTGGACGGCATCTACACTCTGATGGGCGTCCTGTATGTCCTGGCCATATTGATTTTCTGCGCCGAATTGCTCTGCCATCGACTGGCCAAGCCGGCTAACGGTCCACCAGTTGGGGCCAACGATTGATTAGGGCTGGAGAAAAGTTCACTAGGTAAACACTGCGGGTGGCATTTCCATAGAAATCAATATGTTTGAACGAACTTTTCTTCAGCTCTACGAAACAGCCTTAATTACAATCAAATAAAAATACCTTGCCATTGAAAGGGCTTGACTTTGAAAGCGGATCTACTGTAGGCTTCATATTATATCATACGCTCGAGCTGTAAGAAACTGATCATTTTATGATGTAAATCCCTTGAACAAATGCAGTCGGGTGTAACAGTCAGCGCAATACTCGTTCACAGTGCAATAACAACTAAAACATTATTTAAACACAAATCCAGAATCCATCTAGAGAGCAAGCCATGACTATAATGCCATCAAACCAGAAAATCGGTTCAGTTTTCACAAAGTTAAGGCAGAGTGAAATGTGGTTCCGAGAGTTTAACATGTAAAATTTTTTTTTTTTTCAATTTTGGCGTGATTTTTTACAACAAATTTGAGCTCTTCAGAATCAGTTTTATTGTTGTTTTTTATGGCAATTGTGACACAATAAAAAATTAAAATTAAGTCGATTAAAAGTATAAATGTGCACTGGAAAAACAAAGTTTCGCAACTGAATAAAGTTTTTTTTTTTTTTTTTTACCATAAAATCAAAAATTCAAAAAATCAAAAATATATGCAATTTAAAATTTAAAAAAAAATTCGCAAATGAATAAGGTTTTTTTTTTTTATTAAAAATTCGAAAAAATTTATTATTTTGTTTTGCAAAAAAAAAATTATTCGCAAATGAGTAAGGTTCTTCTTTTTTTTTTATACTCCACATATATTTTAAATGCGGATTCAATCGAAAGCCCTAACCAGGACCAAAATGCCATCGTTATGCGATACACGAGTATATATGTAGAGACGGACATTGCACCAACCAAATATGCTCTTTTCACTTCGTAAACGAATACAAAACGTGTAAATGCATATTAAATAATTTGCTCGGACAAGCAGCTTGTTTCTTTCGCGAATTGGGCAGCACTGATTTTGAACTGTACGTCAAGTTGGCTGCGCTTGAACACCAAACGCAAGTGTGGCCCTGACATTATGGAAGAAATGCTTGCGACCCATCCGCTAGACCAGAAAAAACGAAGAGAAATCCTTGAGCTTTGAGGAAATGGACGACAAAGCAAAGTGCGGACACGGTACTACCAAACTTTTCCGGTACATCATTAATCATGGCCCACTTACAGTTGGCAATTAAATGGAAAGTTAAACAACAACGGGCCGCGTGTTCGAGCCGAGGATGCCCTTGACCACAGCTGGTGGCCAACGCTGCGGAACACTTGCCAGTTGTTAGCGGACGGAGAATGAACATATCGCGCTTGTTGCAGTCGTATCAGGACCTGTCCGGGGAGCAGATGAACCACATCAATGAGTATGTGGCACGGGCGCTGCTGCACGTGGTGCACAGCCACATAATGAGCGTGACGCCGTCGCTGGTGCTGACCCTGTGCTGCCGGGACACGCACACGTGCAACTTCTACAACGAAATGATGAGCGTGCTCTTTCGCAGCTGGGGCATTGCACCGCTCCAGATCGTCAACGTTGCGCTGGGCGTCCGACGGCGCCGGATACCGGGTCGCCGGCACTACAATCTCCTCTTCATCGATTCGTATGCGGCGTTCGCCGAAATCGAGGTGGAGGCCTATTCCCGCGACTACAACTACAACGAGCACTATTACATCTTTCTGCAGGCGCGCGATCGCCTGCTGCTGAGCGAGATGCGTCGCATCTTTGCCCACTGCTGGCGCCACCAGCTGATCAACTGCAACGTTCAGGTGCAGCGCGCCAACGGCGACATCCTCATCTACACGTATGTGCCATTTGGCCCGGCTAGCTGTGCCGATATGACGCCGCAGCTGATCAATCGCTACAATGGCAGCCACATGATCCACGGCCAGCTCTTTCCCCGCAAGCTGGGCAACTTCTTTGGCTGCCCCCTGCGTGCCGCTTTGTGGCATTTGCCGCCGTTTCTCTAGCTGGAGGGCGCTGGCGCCGATGCGCGCATCGTTGGCGGCCTCGAGGGACGCCTCCTGCAGACGTTCGTCCAGCGGCTCAACGTCAGCATCGAAGTGCAGAAGCCGCCGCCAGGCTTGGGCACGCTCAGCAACCGAATGCTGCAGATGGTCAGTGCAATTTTGTATTATCCTTGCACATCTCCCTCGTCCAGCTGACCAATCGCTTTGTCCTTGCAGCTGCAGCGTGGCGAGGCCGATCTGTGCGTGGGCGGCATTCGGCAGACGGTGCCAAATAGCCTGTTGGCCACATCGACGCACAACTATCACCAGACCAGCGTCCGTTTTGGCGTCCTGGGTCTCAGCTATGAGCTGAGCTCCCTGGACATTCTTCTCTATCCCTATCCGACGTCCATTTGGCTGGGCGTTGGCATTGTGTTCGCACTCTCGATCCTGATGCAGCTGCTCATGGAGCGCCTGCTGGGGCGCGAGCCGGGCGCGATCTGGCTCAACCTGGAGCTGATCTTCGTGGGCATGCCAATGATGCAGACGCCGCGATTCGTCGCCAAGCGGCTGTACTGCATCATGTTAATGTTCTACACGTTGCTCATACGCACCGTGTACCAGGGCATGCTCTATCATCTGATACGCACGCACCAGCTGAACCGACTGCCGCAGTCCATCGAGGAGCTGGTGGCCCACAACTATACGGTTGTGCTGTCGGCCGGCATTCACGATGTCCTCGCCGAGATACCTACCGTGCAGCATATGCGATTTCATCTGTTCGAAGGGGACGGCACCATGGTGCAACCACTGCACCACCTGGCGGAGCATCCGCACAACAAACGGCAGGTGGCCGCCACCGTGCTGGATATATTCCTGATGTACAATCGGCTGAGCGCCTTTGATGCCCAGGCCCGGCAGCAGGAGCCCAATCACTTCGAGCTCATATCGCAGGACGTGATCAACATGCAGCTGACCATGTATTTGACCAAGCATTCGTTCCTGATCGACGAGCTCAACGACGAGATCATGTGGATGCGATCCGTGGGCCTTCTGGCGATTTGGGCGCGCTGGGAGCTGGACGCGAGCTATTCGCGGGCAGCGCAGGCGTACAACTTTCGCATTTTCGGCCTGCCGGAGCTCAACGTCGTCTTTCTGCTGGCGCTGACCGGATTGGGGCTCAGCACGCTCGTATTTGGCCTGGAGCTGCTCTCACTGCGCTCTGCACGCCTTCAGCGATGGTTTCTGTCAAAATAAGTGCTTTGAAAAACCAGTTTAAAAAAAATCGAAACATCGATGTATCGATCCACACAACATCCATTTTATTTTATTTTATTTTTTTCAATTTTAACCTGTTAATCTTATTTACGATATTTTGTTGTACCCCGATCGATTTTTATGAATAAATCGTGTTTTTTGGGCATCATGATGTTAAATTTAATAAATTTTAATTTTTTTTTATTTATTTTTTTTTTTAAATTTACCGACACGATTTACTAATACGATGTACAAAGTCGATGCCCATTTCGGATTGATATCACCAACACCAAGCAATGCAATCAAGCATTTGGCCTGCATATGAATTTAGAACAAACTGGCCACACTGCACAACAACTATTCACGGTTTGCGAGTGCTGCCCATCGCAATTCGAAAACGCATTGCACGGTGCGTTTATTGGGCACTTTGATTCCTACAAGAAATGGCAAAGTATATTTAAAATGAAAAGTCAAATCGAAGTGCGGTACACAAACGGTGTTACCATTTTAATTGCAGATTTTCAAAGTGTAAAGTTTTGAATTAGAGAATTTCCAAAGTTGCGTGTAGTGTAAAAAAACGAAATCGTCAAACTACAATTTGCCCAGGACAAAGGGCTCATCTACTTCTTGCTTGCGAAAGTAGCGCTTCAATTTGCGGACAAGGTCAGTTTGATTGCTCGAATATTTCGTGAGCATGGCCTCGACGGTCTTCAATTTGTCCTTCAACAGCGCAATCTGACGGCGAACGCCCCAAATGCGATCATCCACCTCATCCTCAGAGTCAGAGTCTGGCGGTAGAGGCACCAATTTGCTCTCTCCACAATAGCTTTGGATCTCTGCCAGACTGAGTTTGGGAGCAACGACTGCTGGCACAACTGGTTCATTAACGGCCGGCGACGGCTCCGTACCTAATGGTTCGGCTATCGATTAGAGCGGATCGTAAGGAAATGATTATGGTTGATGACTCGCCTGTGGGCTGTACTGGTACATTAACAAGTGGTCCTGGTTGTCCAGTTGGTGGTTCATTGACGAAACAATGTGGCATCCAGTTTGGCGGCTGAGCAAATGGCTGAACTGGTTCAATAGCGAATTGAGCCCCTGTCCAGGCTGGGGGTCTAGTCATAAACGGAAACGGTGCATAGTAATACGGAAATGGTGGGCCAGCAGCTTGTTCGCCGTTTGGCTGCATGGGCTGATAAAAAAACTGTGGTGGAACAATTGGCTGCCCGGGCATATAGCAGGGTTCGGCTGGCGGTGCTGTAGGACCTTCGGGTGTAGGTTCTTCCGGTGCCGTTGGTTCGAAAGAAACCACGCTCGGGGCGGGCTGCTTTTCGATAACTGTCAGACTTTGTGTGCGCTGCACTGCCTCCGGTTTGCGAGGACTCACTGAAGCCATTACGGTATTGCTGCGCCGCAAGGAGGCGGCGTAGTCGAAGCGACGTTCCGGCTCTGGAATTTTCTTCAGTCCGATTGGCTTCCCCTTGCGCTCTTTCAAGGCATTGTAGGGCTTGTTCTTGTGGTTTGTGTTATGGAATTTGTAGAACCAATTTAAAAAATCATAATGTCCCAGTCCTCTGATAAGTTCGCGATTGTTCACTTCCTTGCGGATTTTCAGCTTTTCGAAGGCAGTCCGAAGATGTTTATAGTTGGCCTCGATTTCGAAGGCAGTATTTGTCAACAGATACACTTTGCTTAGGGGTATGGCACTAGGATACAATTTGTGCATAAGTTGACAATACTCGGAGCCCGTTTTCAACTCTGGCAGCTTGTCAATCTCGCACTGTAGTGTCTCGTTCAACCAAACAATCAACTCACGCACCGAACGTTTCTCCTTCTTGAACACCATAACGTTCTTTACAGTCAAACCCGTGTCAGGACCTTGTTTCGGCTCCATTGTTGATAAACGAACTGATCAAAATTTTAGAAAACAAAAAAAAAATATTAATATATATATAAGTAATTTTAAAAATGTAATTTATTTTTCGAAAACTTCACGAGTAGTTGTATGACTCTACGATGGAGAATTGTGAATAAGTGTACACAGCTTGATACAAGCAATGCTCGAGTAAGCTCGACAAGCATCCCAATGCTAACTCGATCATTGAAAAGGGAACATTTACAAAATTTTAAGAAAAAAAGGTGAAAGTGCTCTAGCAGGAAGTGCCCGACTAGAAGATACCCTGTAGCCAGTTTTTGGTCGAACATACATACACAGACATACGTACAAAGAATTGTTTTTTTTATTTTATTTTAAATAAAACTGAGGTGGTATCCAAAAAGGTAGTATAGCTTCCGAGATATGCTAATAAACCGAGGCAACAAAACCGATATTTATCGATTTCAAGAAGACGGGAGCGAGTTATTGCCAATATGAAATTAAACGTTTGCGTTTGCTATACAGGAACAAGTACAAAAAACCAAAACTCCATTTACTTTCGACTGTTCCTTTAAACTGCATCTAAGTTTTAAAAATTTGTTCACTCACACAAAATTTGTATGTAATTATTTATGATAGAATTAAATAACCATCAATCCATTGAGTAATAAAACATTTATATATATAAAATATATAAATATAAATATAAAATAAAATATCTATCTTTATTTTATTACTCAATGCCATCAATCGCCATAAACAAGCTTTTGGTTTGGATATCCGCTTTGAGTAGCTTTTAATATTTTACCTATTTCGAGTGCTGCCAATCGCAATTCAAAAATTGCGCTAATTGGCCACACTATGCCAAATGCGAACTAGTTCATTCATCCTTAAGGTAATATGTAATTCAAAAGCAAAGTAAGAGTAAAAGATTGCACAATTGCATTTTAATGGTCCGTGTATAAAAACGAAATTAACAAATTAAAATCTGCCAAGGAAAAATGGTTCATTAACTTGTTGTTTTCGTAAATAGCGCTTTAGTTTTCGGACAGCTTGACTTGAATGTGCAGAGTATTTCAGGAGTATGGACTCGATGGTAAACAGTTTGTCTTTCATCAGCGCAATCTGACGGCGTATGTCCCAAATACGATCGTCTGCCTCATCATCAGACTCAGAATCGGGGGGTAAAGGAATAGAAATGCTCTCCTCCCAATCGGTTTGGACCTCCGCCAGGTCTGGCTTAGAAGCAGTTGGTGGCTTTGGCATTGATTGGACTGATTCAAAAGCAAATAGTGATGGTTCCACAGTTGGCTGAGCAACGAACGGTGATGTTATTGGTCCTTGAACTGGTTCGTAAGCAACGGGAGACTGTTGCGCCGATTGCGTTGTGGCTGTGGAGATAAGTGGCTTATTAGCAGTCGGGAATAATGTCGTGGCTAGTGGTTTTATTGAGTGGAGTGGTTCATAAAGAAATTGCGGCGGTGCCACAGTTGGCGTTTCGGCCTTTGCCTTTGGCATATTAGCATGCGGCGATGATGTGGCGAACGGTGGCTCATAATCAAATGGCGATGGTTTCGCAATTGGTGGCTCAGTAATAGCAGACGATGTTAAGGGTGTTTTCGACTGGACTGGCTCATGAACAAACAGAAGTAGTTCGGCAACTGGCTGGGCTGGTTTGGCGGCACTTTTCCATGGTTTTTCAATTGGCGGCTGGCTGGCTGGTTTACTGACAGCCATCGAGGCGTTTGGATGTTTGGCCTTAGCCTTGGCTGGAAGACGTTTGGTTTCCAAGGACAGCACAATTCCGGATGGCAGTTGCGGAGGCAGCTCCCCAATTCCGAGTAGGCTGCGAGCGCGAGGCACCGAGTCGGCTGGATTTCGAGGGCACACGTTTGCCACCAACGTGGCACTGCGTCGCAGGTAGCCGGTGTAATCAACGCGACGTTCCGGCTCGGCGATCTTCCTCAGGCCGATTGGCCGGCCCTTGCGCTCCTCGAGAGCGTTGTACGGTCGGCCATTGTAGTTCACCTTCTGCAACTTGTGCAGCCAATTGAGGAACTCAAAATGGCCGCGACCCTTGATAAGCTCGCGATTCGAGATCTCTCTGCGGATATTATGTTTGGCGAAGGCTCTGCGCAACTGCTTGAAATTCGCTTCCATCTCATACTCGGAGTTTGTCAACAGATGGACTTTGGTTAGCGATATGGTGTTCGGGAACAGTTTGTGTATAAATTGGCAGTAGATCGATCCAGTTTTCAGCTCCGATAACTCCTTAATGTCGGTCTGCATCTGCTCGTTTACCCAGTTAACCAGCTCTCGAACTGATTTGGTGTCCCTCTTCAGCACCAAGACATTCTTCACGATCGATTCGGTATTTTTCTGCTGCATTTCGTCCTTGGAATCGAAACCGTTGTGAAATTCTATAAAACAGAATGCTTTAGAACATTTAATAAATACCTGGCTTTTTTTATTTATTTATTTTTTTTTTTTAATTTGAATAAATTTACGTTGTAAGTAAAATTCGAGAAAATGATTAGGAATGTTTGTAAACGACATTTTTGTCAAAGGTGGGCTAGTTTAGTCTTTTGGTTAACTAACCAAGATGGCGGCGGCCATGTTGAAATGCGCAAGAGCGAAAGAGAGAAAGAAAGCCTATTTGCTTGACATGCGTGTGGTTTGTTAGCGCGAAAGAGATGGCAATATAGCGTATAGAATTTTATGTGCGCATTGGGACTAATTGAACTGGCAATATAATTGCCGAGAATAAAAAGCAGTTAATTAGAATGTAAAGTTAATGGAAATAGTTGTGTGCATTGAATAATCTAGAAACCCCATTGGATTGAATGCTATTATTAAATGTTAGCTAATGCGCCATTTACTATAAAAAATATTTACACAAATTGAGATTTTGTATAACACATACAGAGAAAATTTGAATGCGCCTGCGTGCAGCTTATCTTAAATGCATTTGCATTGTGCTTTAAAGTCTGTATATATAATTAATATAATACTGCCAGCTGGTGCTTACCCTTTGTATTATTTAATATTCTTGCGTTAGCTTCGGATTATCTGCTGCTACACAGGACGTCAGTTGCACAAATGTGTTTGCTGTGCGAGTGTGAGTGTGGCCGTGTTCTGTGACATTGATTGTGCTAATTTATGGTTTTGCACAACACTGACACCGGAAACTGTCACGCACAACTGGTACGCAGACCCAGCCTTAGACAGCGCCGCGCTCCGGCACTAGGCTTGGTGTTTCGGGGCTTAATCCCACAGCAGGCCAGTCCGTGCAAGCAGTAATTAGTTTAAGTCATGGACAGAGATTTGCATGACAGCGCTGAAATTAATTCACTTAATATTGACCACGTTGGACAAGCAATAATATCATGTATTCCATTTTTATTTATACCCTGAACCCATTGAAAATTAGTAAAAAGTATATAATGGGTTTGCGCAACTGTATGTAACAGGCAGAAGGAAGCATCTACGGCCCCATAAAGTATATATATTCTTGATCAGGTCGACGAGCTGAGTAGATTAGGTCATGTCCGTTTGTCTGTCTGTACGAACGCAGCGATCTCGGAAACTACAAATGCTAGAGAGTTGAACTTTTCAAATATATATTCTCATATATCATGCGCTGAATATGCTTATAATTTTTTTTGTATATCTTGCTCCATTTCATTACTATCAATAAATATCGATAGTATGACATGGTTTTCTTTGCATATCTCGGAGACTATAAAAGCTAGAGCCACCAAATTTACTTTAGTATATTCGCGTAAAGTGTGCATCAATTATGAATACTTCACTTTTTGGAAACCTCACCCAGCTCGCCCCGAAATTGAAAAACCTCAATTCAAGTAGTATAGCCCTTGCGCTTGGCTTGTATATATATTTGGATGCGCTTTTAAGTTCTGAAAATTTCATTAAGATCATGCGATTAGCTTGGCAATAATTAAAGAAATTATTTTCAAGGCTGGGAGCTAAGAGCAGCCGCATAGAAAAGTTGGGGGGATGAAATGTATTTAACGGCAGCTCGCAACTGTGCACAGGGTATCTGCCATTTGGGTACTCCCGACGAGAGCATTCTTGATTGACTTAATTTTGATTAAATTTTGCGCTTTTGGGGCCAGAGACACGTACTTTCTATGTAAAGCTTTTCAATTTCCTTTGATTTGCGAATTCTCCAGGGTCGCCGCCCACAACTGAATTTCAGTCCGTGGAGCAGCTGCCGGCGGAAAGCCATCGCAGTAGCTGCAACGAAATGGAGCTGCGCAGAGGTGCGCACTTGGTGCTGTCGCTGTCGCTGCTGCTGCTGCTGTTGGCCAGCTGCAGCTGCCGGCCGCAGGAGGCGAAGATCGTGGCCAGCTTGAGCCGGATGCTGCACTCGATCCTGGCGCGCACCTGCGTCGAGCACAACATGAGCATCTCCATTAGCAGCTGCTATCGCGACCAGCTGCCGCTGGACCAGCGGCGTCTCGTGGAGCGCGTGCTGCAGCGCAATCTGGTCGTACCAATGGTGCTGGACACGCACCTGAGCTCGGAGATGAGCCTGCGCGTCCACCTGCTGCTGTTCTTCGTCCAGGACGCCAGGCAACTGGTGGCGGCCGCCTCGCGCAACGCACGCGCCAACGTGACGCACAAGTACAAGTATCTGGTCATATTGCTCGCTGGCGCTGGCGTCGCCTCCGCGCCCGCCTGGCAGCTGGACGAGATGCGCCAGATCTTTGGCTACTTTCTGTACGGCCGCTACAACGTGGACGTGCTGCTGCTGCTGGCGCAGCTGGAGCTGGGTCGCGTCGACAGCTACACGTACTGGCCGTATGCCTCCCGGCTGCGCTGCGAGTCCACGGAACCGGTGCGCCAGCCGCTGCAGCAGGCGCGCCTGCGCCAGCTGTATCCGCACAAGCTGCACAATCTGCACGGCTGCCCGCTGCGGGTCATCGTCTGGCCAATACAGCCGTTCATGGCAGTGCATCCGGAGCGTGCCGCGATCGGCGCACAGATCAGCGGCATTGATGCCGACATACTGAAGGTGCTGGCCGGCAAGCTGAACTTTGACCTGATCCTGTTGGACAATGAGCCGCCGCAGCTGATTGGCGGCGACAGCTACATGAACGGCACGATGACGGGCGCCTTTCGCATGCTCCAGCAGCGGCGCGCCAATCTGACGCTGGGCTTCACCGCCTGCCTGCCGTCGCGGTACAAATATTTGGCCAGCACGCTGCCCTACAGCCAGGTGGAGGTCGTTCTGGTGCTGCGCCGGGCGCCCGCCTACAGTGCCTACGAGATCATGCTGTTCCCCTTCGCCAGCGGCGTTTGGCTGCTGTTGGGCGCGCTGCTCGCGCTGCGGCTGCTGTGCCGGCTGCTCGGCCGGCGGCTCGTGCGGCCCGTATACGTTGCCTGGACGCTGTTGCTCTTCCTGCTGCGCATCGGCTACGAGAGCTCCGTGTTCATGTTCGTCCACAATGCGCCAAGTCGACCGCTGCCGCACAGCCTGGAGCAGGCGCTCCAGCTGCATTACAATTTCATTGTGGACCATGGCGTCTATCGCATGACGGAGGTGCTGCCGGCGCTGAAGGCGCGCACCCGCATGCTGCCCGGCCAGCCGGCGGACATATTCGAGCAGCTGCTGGCCCTGCCCGCGGACAGTCGAACGGCCGTCATTAGTACCCATCACTTTCTGGCCTTCTATCTGAGCAGGCGACGCGACCAGCATCATCGGTTCGTGCTCGCCGGCAGCAAGATCAAGGACCACATGGTCTGCGTGCACTTTCCACTGGGCTCCTATTTGGTCGCCCACGTCAACGAGATGCTCTTCTTTATGCGCAGCTCCGGCATCTGCCAGCATATTGTCGCTCAGCTAAAGTGGTCCTACTTGGCCACCACGACAAGCGCACGGACGCGTCCTTTGCACGGCCCCTCGACCACCACCACGGATGCCGTCCACTTCGAGGAGTCGATGCGCTTCATCGTTGCCGCCTTCAATTGCCTGCTGCTGGCTGAATCCCTGACGCTGTGCATCTTTGCCCTCGAGCTGCTTAGTCCACGCATTCGTTGGCTCTCTTCGGTTTTTCGCCGTCTGTAAAGAAAACAGTTGAGTATAGATTTGAGGAAGCATTTCAGATCTTCAGATCTTTGCTTACCCAGGAATTGTCCACAATACTATTTATGGCATTTAAAAACTGTCGTGGCTCGAATTTTGCTTAGATTCTTGAACCTGAAGTGTTTTTGGTTTTGATTTAAGCTTGGCCTTTTTTATAATATATATTATATATTTATATACCATATCACATACCACAAATAAATAAACAAATAAATATAATAATAATAATTATAAAATGGCTAAAAAGGAATGTTTTTAAAAATGCTAAAAAAAAGCTTCTAAAAATAGAAAAAACATAACACAAATAATTTCTTATATTATAGAAATCGTATGCATCAAGGTTTCTAATGCATTGAAAATGCTGATTCTTGCTTTTCTGACTGCTTTTTAGGAAAAATAAATAAACAAAAATTTTCAAAAAACAACACTTTTTAAAAATAAAAAAAATAAAAATGAATTAGCCGACGAAACTATTTAAAAACATTAAAAACTTCAATTTGAAACCCGCTTGCTGAACTTAATTTAAGGCCCCTATCCGAGGCTTCCCCTAAGCTTATAAATGGTATTCAGAGTTGTGTGCACTTTATTGTATCGTAAATATAGTTAGTTAAACAAACTTTATAAAGCTTAATAAATATGCAATTATTTAATCAAGAAAAACTGATCTAAATTGAAAAACCTGAACAGATTTTCAAAAATTTCCTTTGACATTACAATATTTTTTGATTTTTGGATATCTATATTAAAGCGGGTTCTAAGAATTAATATGATATTTATAGTTGTACATATCAGCAAATATTTGACAGATTTTGATAAACACTTGCTGACTTTTTTTTTTTATAAATTAATGAAAAATTGCAAGAGTATTTAGGCAAGAGTTCAAAAAAAAACATTTTTTGTGCAGATACTACAGGCCATATAAGGTATACATAAGATTGATTCTATGCTACAGATATGAAATAATATAGATAATAATAAATGAAAGTAAATGTAATATACCTATATTAGAAACAGACTTAGATTTTAGCATATGATTATATGATTAATATATCATTTATAGAGTGTGCTTTATGCTCTATTTATAAAAAATATATATCATCAATATATCAGAAACATGTATGCATATATAAAGAAATATTTGTAATAAGATAATAAGAACTGTCTGCGAGGACTTACAAATGT
Organism: Drosophila colorata; assembly: GCA_035041545.1. NCBI lineage: Eukaryota > Metazoa > Arthropoda > Insecta > Diptera > Drosophilidae > Drosophila > Drosophila colorata. The sequence goes on along the minus strand of JAWNLD010000490.1, from coordinate 7,577,255 downwards.
TGCACATAGATTTATATATCCACAAGAAAGAAGCTATCTAATAAATAAATAAACTTCTACACTTAAGCTTCCAGTTACGATAAGAGTAAGCACGATTAACAGTTAACCAATCAACTGGGTTGATTGACCTTAGACCACATAGCGGTTGACGGCGTTCATGAGTCGCCGCAGTCGGGGTCGCTGTGGCTGCGCAGCGCGCAGTTCGAGCAGGAAAACGATGCTGGCGAGCAGATGCATCAGGGCGAAGCTGCCAAAGAGGCCGGCCAGCAGCCAGAGGCTGAGTTTGGTGGGCTCGCGGCTGCGATGGACGGCCATCTGCTCGATCCGGTCGAGGTACATGCGCCGATAGCGATGCACCAGGCCCGAGGCCATCATGTTGATGAGCAGCTTGTTGATGCGCTGCTTCAGATACGAATGCGGCCGCATGTAGAGCGTCAGCGGGGCGGTGAGCAGTGGATACGGGAGCACCGTTAGGCGCTGCTTCTGCGGCCCGGAGTCCATGTCGAATCGGGCCACAGTGGGCTGCAGCAGTGGCACCACAAACTGTGCATCGGCCTGGTCGCGCAGCTGCGTGAGCGAATGCTCCAGACTGGACAGGATGCTGACGCGCTGATGGGGCACCATGTCCTTGAATATGGGCTGCAGGGCGGGCAGCATTTTGAAGGCATAGTTCTGGGCGATCACCTCCCCCAGCGTGCGCAGCGGCGTCCGCACGCGGCCATCCTGCAGCAGTATGTACAGCTCGCCCGTGTAGGCGGCGCGCAGCACCAGCGTCTGGAGCAGCCACATAGCCAGCAGGAAACGCGCAAAATTGCGCCGCGGCGGATGGAGATGCAGGCCGCCGAGCAGCGTGCTCCACAGCTCCGTGCTGGGCAAACGATTGTTCTCGCCGAGCACAAAGCGACGCAGCCGCGGCACGCCCATCAGCTGCAGCAGGGCAATCAGAGACCAGCCGAGCAGGACGCAGGCCAGCAGGCACAGCCAGGTGATGTAGCCCAGCGGCTTGGTCAGGCGCTGCAGCGGCGTCAGCGGATGGCCGACGGGTATGCACAGCACAATGGGGAAGCTGGTGTACGAGGTGCTCGGCAGCATATACTTGGCCCGCTCCATGTTGTACATGCACGAGACGAAGGTGATGTTCGCCAGGCCGTCCACGATCTGCATGGTGGGCAAGGAGGAGCAGGTGCATCAGGTATCGAAAGTGATTAATTATCGAGTTATTAACCTATCGATTTCTACATTTTGATTGATACCAAAGTGGATTAACTTGCTGACAGTTATCAAAATCGACAAGATATCGATATTTCCGTATCGATCAATAATAGAATTATACAATTTATCGTATTTTGACTTTAGTTGCTGCGACGATAGTTATCGAAATCAGTTAAAGAAATATATCATATATATATTATGTTCGAAATATGCAAATTATCGCCTAACGATTTTGAAATATATCAAATGTGGCGCATCGATTAATCGACTTATCGTTTTAATGCCAATGCAAATTATTCTTTATTGAGTTTGCTGATCGACAGTTATCAAAATCAAAAATATATCGATCATAATAATCGATCCCAACTTATCGGTTATCGATAGAAGATACAGTTTGTTCATAATAAAAGTCGCATCGCCTATCAATTGAGGATTCAATATTTGCCCACTGTACTCGCATTTACTCACCATTCGCATGGCGCCCGTTATGGTGCCATTGGGCAAGGCGACGCCACGATCGCGATTCGGCTCCTCCACTATCTTAATGCTGAAGTTCATGCGCTCCGCCAGCAGGCGATAGATCATGCCCTCGATGCCCAGCAGGCGCTGACCGTCGGCCAGGCTGCGATTCTTGTCGATGATGACAAAGGGCCGATGCTCGAAGGTGGCGGTGACCAGCTGGCAGCCGTGCATGTTATCCAGCTTGTGGGCAAAGAATCCAGTGCTGCCCTCCACATGGATCTGGGGCGGTGCACCCAGGCCGCCATGGAAGGTCGCATACAGCACGGGCTCCGGCGACTGGCAGCGATTCGGCCGATACGGAAAGTAGTTGTAGACCTGCACGGTGCCGGTCGGCCGTTCGGCCAGCAGCACATTCACGTTGAGCACATAGATGGACAGGAGGCGTCGAAAGATCTCCTTGATCGTGTGCAGCCGGCCGGTCTCCCGGCCCGTATACACGATGCAATAGTAGCCGTTGCGCTTGAAGAAGCTGCCCGGCTGGAGCAGACGGCGCTCCAGGCGATAATAGGCACGCAGGCTGTCCAGCAGAAAGATGCCCGTTTCGCGTCCCATGATGCCGCTGGTCGGCGCCGCCGGCAATGCGTCCGTTGGCGGCTCGTCGCCATCGATGCGCTCGTTCTCCAGCACAAATTTGATGCGTCCGGCGCCGGAGGCCAAGCGGAGCACGGCGTCAATCAGATCGTTGTGCTGGGCGCGACTCGAGTCGCGCGTGCCAAAGTGGACAAGGGTCAGCGGCTTGCTGGAGTCGCTGGCGTAATGACTGTTGATGGTCCACACCACGGCGTACATCATGGTTATGTTGTACACCGTTTGCAGCGCGTCCCCGTTCAACATGTTTCACTTTCGACGTTCCACGGGGTAACGACAACTGAGCGAGTGTCCGGCAATTCTGCGGGCTTTTAGCCATCGCATGTCCGCCTTTGGCTTATCGCGGCTCGTTATCTGGCAAATTGCGTTTAAATGGATGTGCCATCAGTTAACAACTCGTTGGCCATAATGGCCGCCCAACGTCACATGCCACACCTGGAAGCGTAAACCAATATCTGCCAACAGTTTCGGTTGAGTTTGCAAACTGCTTTGAAATCACGAAACCAGTGTGACCAGATTAACTCGTTTCTACAAAAAAAAAAAAAAAAAAAACAAACCTCAGTTGAGTGTGACCCCAAAAGAGCAGCACATTAAATGGCAAGTTCAGTGTGACCCCAAAATGCAGCGCACAAAACGGTAAGTAAGCGCTTTATGTTTATACCCATCGAAAATAGATACCACGGGGTATCATTGTTTTACAAATTCTTGATACACACAGAAGAATGTATATATATATGTATATTCTTGAAGTCGATCCATTCGACTATCTGTGATATGCAAATACTTTTGACTTATAAAAGCATAAATATTGTTTGCTCAAAATATATGTTGAAATTTTACTCAAAAATGACTTTACATTTGTAACTAACTTAACTTTGTCAAAACTGAACCGATTTTGATGAGGACCGCTTTTTTTTGCTTATAATTCGGGCTTCAAATCAACCTAGCACTTAAAACTGAAAGCAACATTTTTTCGCAAAATTTATGTTGAAATTGTACTCAAAAATGATCATGAGTAAATATATTAAACTACTATAACTTCGCCAAAAATACACAGATTTTGATAAGAAATTACTTTTTGTTTATAAAGTTTGCTCTTAGCATTTAAAACTCGAAACTAAATTTATTAGAAAATTAATTTGGATATTGTACCCAAAATTTCCCATATAGTTAGAACATTTAAACTAATAAAACTTTGTCAAAACTGAACCACTACATATAAAAATTCTTGAATATGTTATATATATGCAAGGGATTCTATTCTTCGGCAGCCCGCAGAGAACTTTAGCCACTTTGTCGTTTATCTTGAAATAATTGCTTCAGAAATTGCAACAGATGCAGCAACAGTTTGTGTCGCAACACGACTAAAAGATCGCTGACCGTATTTTAAGCGTTAATTTAGGTACATTAAAAAAAAAACAGTATTGACTGCATTTTGTGCTGATCTAAGCAGCCACCCGCAGCCCTGAAGAGGTGTAGAACAATAAAAACAAATAATATATGTTCGTACATATTTCGTGTAACATTTTGTTCTTATTTCGTACAACAGACGACGATGGAGCTGAAGTCCATTTCGGAGCTTAGCTCAGCACTGATGCACCACACTTGGCTTTGGCTCGATGACACACATTCACGATAAGGCGGTCTACGCTGCGAGAATTCTGTTTTTTGCTCAACTCAGGTGAATCACAAAAAATTGCAGACGCTCGCTTACTTGTGACGGACCCCGTGCTGAAAGGCCCCAGCACGATACTACATATAGAGTGATGTCATATTTTAAATCGCTAAAAATACTTTTTATAAATTGTATATTAATTTAATATGCTGATTAATATTATATGTGCCTTTAAAGATACAGCTTTTTCATCTGGTAATTTAGGTCACATATGAAATAAGTATAGTTGCTTTATTATTCCAATAATAATATCCAGGTCATCTAAAAAAATTGTAAGCCAAAAAATAAATTAAATGTGATTTTAACAACTTTAACTTTAAGATATACAAAAAAATTAAAAAAAGGCCGTCCTTAAGCAGATTTAAAATAAAAAACCATATCATTTTCTGTAGAGCCAAAGTCGAATTGTCTGCAAACATTTAAAAAAATTTAATACAAATAAATCATAAAACAAATGGCGAGCCTGGATATTTTTAGTACTAGGCAAAATAGTTTTTTCATAGTTTTTCATAGCACAAGAAAAATATGCTAATGAAATCTATTGATCAATACCTTGTCAAACAAACTTTTATCCACATAAGTACCAAAAAAAATTTACTTATTCATATTTTAAAATATTTTTCGTGCTTTTGGCGTGTTTCGCGCTTTCATCGCTATGAAGAATTCGATATGAGCACGTAGTGAGGGCTGTCCAAACTAAAAATGCACTAAGTGGGGTCACACTTTTGCCAACGGTCATAAGACACGAGACGGAAAAAAAAACGCGCCCAGCTTCCGGCTTGCGTCAAATCTTAGACAAAACAATGCAGATAAGACAATAAAGCAACACGAGCATTGGGAACTGTGTGGAACTGCGGATTTGTTTTCAGTGCAGCATTTTGCGCTGATTCCATGAAAAATGGCTTATCAGCAAATTGTTGAGCCAAGGTTTTTATTTTGTATACCTGAACCCATTAAAAATTAGTAAAAAGGGCATACCGGTTTTGTGCAATTGTATGTAACAGGCAAGAGCAGGCATCTCCGACCACATGAGGTAAATATATTCTTAATCTGGACGACAAGCTGAGTTGATTTAGCAATCTCGAAAACTACAAAAGCTAGAGACTTGATCGTTTCGAATACATATTCTCCTTTACCATAAGCAGAAGATTATAATTTTTTGTTTAATATCTTGCCCCATTTCTTTACTATCAATTAATAATTATATTATGACTTGGTTTCCTTTGCATATCTCGGAGACTATAAAAGCTAGAGCCACCAAATTTGTTTTAGTAAATTCGCGTAGAGCATACACAGATCAGAAATATTTACTTTTTGGATACCTCCCCCCAGTTGCCCCAAAATTGAAAAAAACCCAATTCAAGAGCTGCAGCCTAGCGCTTCGGATTGTAAATAGATTTGGATGCTCTTCTTAAGTTCCGAAAATTTCCAAAAGGTCAGACGATTAAGTTAGAAGTTATTCAAGAATTTATTTTCCATAGTGGGCGCTGATTAATGTATGCTTGTGTGATCTTGTGTATTTATTCACGCATTTCAAGGGAGTTGAAATTTATGTAACGACAGCTCGTGGCTGGCTACAGGGTATGTGCTAGTCAGGCACGCCCGACTAGTGCACTCTTGTTCTTGTACTGCGCCGGCTGCTGCAGTCTTGCTTGGGTTTTCTTTAATTTATTGCATTTTGCTCTATTTTACAGGTGTGCTTTCTGTGGCACACACACGGAAACGAAACTAAAATTAAATGGAGGGGGAAGGGGGAGGGGGGGGTAAGGGAGGGGCTTTGGAGCCCTCACTCGCAGTGCGTGCAAAATGCAGCGCAGCTCTTTGACACGATTTGGCGACGTCGCGACGTCAGCTTTTTGATACTTTGCTTTTCATTTCATTTCTTTTGATTTCTTTTGCGTTGCCGCCGGAGAATTCTATATGGGCCGGCGTGTGGTCGTTTGGGGCGTCAGTCGCCGTTCGAAGCTCAGCTCAACAACGGCCAGCTTAATCCGCGATCAGAACGAATTCTGTGCTACAAAAGTAGAAAGTGAGAGGAACAAGGATGAGATTGTTATGCTTAGTGCTACCGCTGCTGGTGGTCGCCTCCAGCGGCGCCCAGGATGAGTCGGCGCGGGCCACCGTTGACAGCGGCGACGTGGCCGCCGCCACCGTGGACAGCCTGACGCAGACGAGCGCCCAGGCTGCGACGCCGAATGCCACCGTTCCACGCAAACAGGATGCGGTTAGTACAGCAAAACAAAAACAAAAACAAAAAACAAAAACAAAAAATAAGTAAGAGTGCTTTAGTCGGGAGCGCCCGACTAGGTGATACCCTGAACCCAGATGCGATCTGTTGCTACACAAGGCTGTAGTAATTTAATTTTACTGTGATTGTTTTTCATATTTCGAGCGAAATCCGAAGTATTAGTTATCTGCGTATCAAATTTGGTGGCTCTAGCTCCTATAGTTTCTGGGATATGCTCAAAAAGCATGGGTAAAAAAATCGATAAATATCGATAGTTTATCGATAGTTCGAAAAAAAACTTTACGCAAACTTTAAAAGTGCTTGCTGTAATAGAATTCTCGGATTTGTAAAATTTTACCTTTCATTTTCTTTAATAATTTCTGTGTTTTTTTCACCTATCTTGTTAAAATTTTTGCAATCGATTTTCGTTGTGCTATAGTATATTGAAATATTCATTTCAACCAATTCTGGTGTATCCAGCTCTAAAAATACGCAGAATAAGCTTAACAACTTGGAGGTTGATCGATTTTAGGAAAACGGTGTGGGTTATCGATCATTTGAAATAAACTTGATCTGCGCATGCCATGGACGAGTCTATATTCGAACAGTTGAAGTCTCTAGCTCTTATAGTTTCCGAGATCGACGCGCTCATACATAGGGACGAACGGACGGATGGACAGACGGACATGGCTAGATCGACTTGGCCAGTGATGCCGACCAAGAATATATATACTAAGATGCCTCCTTGTGGCTGTTACATACATTTGACCCATTTGCAATGGGTGCAGGGTATAAAAAAGCACTCGCTCTGAAAAGCACTAATCCTTTGGGTCGCGCAGGTGCTCTCGCAGATGCCGCCGATGCAGCCCCCGCGCAGCGGCATACCCTCCATAGATGCGTTCTATTTGATGTTTCCGGCGCTGAGCAGCATCCTGCACTGGAGCAGCCTATTTCCGGCACATTCGATACTGGGCGCCGTGCCGGACGCAGTGCAGCCGGCCGCCTCGAAGGTGGTGCTGGTGCTCGCCGACGACGCCAATGGACACAAGTCGCGCGTCACGCGCCAGGATACGCCCGCTGCGCCGCCAGCGCCGCTGAACGGCGCCGGCATGCTGCAGCAGATGCAGCAGCTGCTCAGCCAGATGCCGCCGCCGAATCTGGCGCCCGCCTGGCTGCCGGAGAACTTCAATATGGGCCAGCTGCCGGCGCTGCCGTCGCTCCCGGACGGCTTCAATTTGGGCCAGGCGCCGCCCATGCCGGACGGCTTCAATTTCGGCCAGTTGCCCGCCATGCCCAACTTTGGGCTGCTGGGCCAGGCAGCGCCGCCGCCCGCGACGACCGCGGCGCCGGCCGCAGCAGCCCAGCCGGCTGGCGGAGATGCGCCGGCGCCAACGTTGGCCCAGGCGCCGCCGGCGCCATTTGGCGGCTTCTTCGATGGCAGCAGCAATCTGCTGGGCTCCGCCTTTGGCGGCATGCCCGCCGTGCCCGTGCCCGCGCCCACGCCCGACGCCTTCATGGCCGGCCTGCGCCAGTTCTGGCCGGGCCCAGCGCCCAGCCCAGCTGCGGCCGATCGCAGCGCCGCCGCCTCGAACATCGCAGAGGTGCGCGTCCGGCCGGATGGTGACGACGCCATCAACTATCGGGCGCCGCAGCAGACGGACGCGCAGCTGGCGCAGCTGAAGGTCAAGTCGGCGCTGCAGCTGGAGCAGAAGCAACAGCAGCAGCAGCAGCAGCAGCAGCAGCGGACGCCGCTGCTCTGGTTCCGCATGCCCAGCGGCGAAAGGGCCGCCGAAACGGACGAGGCCAGGCCCGCGGATCAGGCGCATATCGAGAGCAAGCTGCAGGCGTTCGAGCGCCAGGTGATCGCCGAGCTGAAGCAGCTGCAGCAGATCGAGCGGCTGGCGCGCGAGATGCGCGCCAATGCGCAGGGCGAGGCCGCCTGGAATGCGCCCGCCTACAAGCTGCGCTACCCGCTGAGCCGCACGCCCGTCCACAAGATCACCCGCGCGGACATCGAGGGCGCTTTGCGCGACGATTACGTGCGCCGCCTGCTGCACAGGGAGGCGCAGCGCAAGACGAACTTCAAGCGCCAGGCGATGCGAGCGCCACAGGAGCAGGCGCTCTCCAAGCAGGACATCGTCAATGTGATGGCCTACGCCTACCGCATGGCCGCCGAGAACGCCGAGAAGAAGGCCAAGCAGGACAAGTTCTATGCCGCCTACAGAGCGGACGTCCCAGCGGACGGCCAAGCGGAGCGCCAGCAGCAGCAGGCGGATCAGCAGCGCCAGTGGACGGAGGAGCAGGCCAAGGCACAGCAGCAGGCGGATCAGCAGCGCCAATGGACAGAGGATCAGGCCAAGATGCAGCAACAAACTCCCATGAGGATGCAGCAACAAAATCCCACAATGCGCCAGTGGACAGAGGATCAGGATCAGGCCAAGAAACAGGAACAAACTTCCATGATGATGCGTCAGGATATGGATGCTAAGGAGCAGCAGGCGATGCAGGAACAGAAGCCCACAATGCGTCAATGGACGGAGGAGCAGGCCAAGGCACAGCAGCAGGCGGATCAGCAGCGCCAATGGACGGAGGAGCAGGCCAAGATGCAGCAACAGAAGCCCATGATGCGCCAGTGGACGGAGGAGCAGGCTAAAGCTCAGCAACAGAATCCCATGATGATGCAGCAGGCAATGCAGGAACAGAAGCCCATGATGCGTCAGTGGATGGAGGAGCAGGCTCAGCAGCGTCAGTGGACGGAGGATCAAGCCAAGATACAGCAACAGAATCCCATGATGATGCAGCAGGCAATGCAGGAACAAAATCCCATGATGCGTCAATGGACGGAGGAGCAGGCTAAAGCACAGCAGCAGGCGGATCAGCAGCGCCAGTGGACGGAGGAGCAGGCCAAGGCACAGCAACAAACTCGCATGAGGATGCGTCAGGATATGGATGCCAAGGAGCAGCAGGCGATGCAAGAACAGAAGCCAATGATGCGTCAGTGGTCAGAGGATCAGGCCAAGATACAGCAACAGAATCGCATGATGATGCAGCAGGCAATGCAGGAACAGAAGCCCACAATGCGCCAGTGGACGGAGGAGCAGGCCAAGGCACAGCAGGCGGATCAGCAGCGCCAGTGGTCAGAGGATCAGGCCAAGATACAGCAACAGAATCCCATGATGATGCAACAACAGCAGCCCATGATGCGCCAGTGGACGGAGGAGCAGGCCAAGCCGCAGCAGCAGCAGCAGCAGCAACAGGCAGCCGAACGTCAGTGGGCGGATGCAAAGATGCGCGCCATGCAGGAGGAACAGCAGCAGGAGCCGCAGCAGGCGGAGGCGGGCTTGGACGGTGGCAGCACGGCCGATGCCATATTGGGCGAGGCGAAGCCGCAGGTGCCCCAGAACGCTGGCCAGGCACGGCACAAAGGTAATCTCTATGGTGTATTCCGCAGTAGCGACTCTAATCTCTCGCCGCCAACAGTGGATATGCTTGGCCTGGGCGGCGATCACCACAAAAAGTCCAAGTCGAAGTCGACGCCGACCATCATCAACTACTACTACCAGCCGCCCAGCTACGGCCAGGGCTATGGGCAGAGCTACGGCCACGGCCACGGCTACGGCCAGGGCTACGGGCAGAGCCATGCGCCCAGTTACGGCACCAGCTACGGCGGCGGCGGCTACGGCTCCAATGCGTACGGCGGCTACCGAGCGGCCATTGGCAACGATGAGATCGACTCCATGCTGCGCCACCATCGGACCATGGCGGTAAGTTTCAGCCCAAAATCACTAATAGTCCAAGTAAAATTTTTAATTAATTAATTAATTTTAAGATGAAATTTAAAACAGAAGAAAAGTAAAAAAAAAGCTAAATAACCTCGCAGATAAACAGTAGAAGTCTGTTCTATATATGTATATATTCGATATTGGTCATATTTATCTCATACGTAAGGGTAGCTTTGAAAAACAAAAAAGTTACTCACACAAAAACTCAGTTTAACCCATTGTTGCAATGGCAGCTACAAGATATAGTAGGCCAATTTTGTTAATATTTTGCGTATATATCAGGACACTCTTAATTGTTGAGTTTGGTTAGGATGCCTTGAAAAACACAAAAGTTGTTCACACAACAGCTCATTTTTCAACCAATTGTTCCTATGGCAGCTATATGATATAATGTTCCGATCTTGATAATATTTTGGACATCTATTAGGAGCTTAGGGACACTCTTCATTGTCAAATTTGGTTAGGATATCTTGAAAAACAGTATGTTTTTCACTTAAAAACTAATTTTTCAACGGATTATTCCTATGGCAGCTATATGATATAGTGGGCTGATATTGATCAAATTTTACAGATATATTAGAAGCTTAAGGATACTCTTAATTGTCAAGTTTGGTTAGGATATCTTGAAAAACAGTATGTTTTTCACTTAAAAACTAATTTTTCAACGGATTATTCCTATGGCAGCTATATGATATAGTGGGCTGATATTGATCAAATTTCACAGATATATTAGGAGCTTAAGGATACTCCTAATTGTCAAGTTTGGTTAGGATATCTTGAAAAACAGCATGTTTTTCACTTAAAAACTAATTTTTGAACGGATTGTTCCTATGGCAGCTATATGATATAGTGGGCTGATATTGATCAAATTTTACAGATATATTAGGAGCTTAAAAATACTCCTAATTGTCAAGTTTGGTTAGGATATCTTGAAAAAACAGTATGTTTTTCACTTAAAAACTAATTTTTGAACGGATTGTTCCAATGGCAGCTATATAATATAGTGGGCTGATATTGATCAAATTTTACAGATATATGAGGAGCTTAAGAATACTTTTAATTGTCAAGTTTGGTTAGGATATCTTGAAAAACAGTATGTTTTTCACTTAAAAACTAATTTTTCAACGGATTATTCCTATGGCAGCTATATGATATAGTGGGCTGATATTGATCAAATTTTACAGATATATTAGAAGCTTAAGGATACTCTTAATTGTCAAGTTTGGTTAGGATATCTTGAAAAACAGTATGTTTTTCACTTAAAAACTAATTTTTCAACGGATTATTCCTATGGCAGCTATATGATATAGTGGGCTGATATTGATCAAATTTCACAGATATATTAGGAGCTTAAGGATACTCCTAATTGTCAAGTTTGGTTAGGATATCTTGAAAAACAGCATGTTTTTCACTTAAAAACTAATTTTTGAACGGATTGTTCCTATGGCAGCTATATGATATAGTGGGCTGATATTGATCAAATTTTACAGATATATTAGGAGCTTAAAAATACTCCTAATTGTCAAGTTTGGTTAGGATATCTTGAAAAACAGTATGTTTTTCACTTAAAAACTAATTTTTGAACGGATTGTTCCAATGGCAGCTATATAATATAGTGGGCTGATATTGATCAAATTTTACAGATATATGAGGAGCTTAAGAATACTTTTAATTGTCAAGTTTGGTTAGGATACCTTGAATAATAAAAAAGGTATCACACACAAACTTATGTTTCGACCGTTCGTACCGATGTCAGCTATATGATATAGTAGGCCGATGTTGATAACACTTTGATGATATATTTGGAGCCTAGGAATACTCTTAATCGGCAAGTTTCATCAAGATATCTTAAAAAACAAAAAAGTTTTCAAACAAAAACCTATTTTTCGACCGATCGTACCTATGGCAGCTATATGATATAGTAGTCCGAGATAGATCAACTTTTGCGAATCTATTATTATTATTATTATTTATTATGTTAAAAAATAAAAAAGTTGTTTACACAAAAACGCATTTTATGCCGATCGTTCCTATGGCCATCCGATCCGGCCAAAATGGTGTTAGCCCTAAAACTGAGAGATTAGTTTGCAGGAAAACTGACAGACGTATAGACGGCTGATGCTGATCATATATGTATATACATATATATCTTTTGGGGTATTCAAAAAGTTGACTACATTTCTTTTATAGTATATTTTATATTACATATATATTTTGAGTATATATACAAGTACAGATATTATATATTACATATAAATTTTATGGTGTAATAAAATATGTAATAAACAAGAACAGATTTTTTATATTACATATATATTTTAGAGTATATATACAAGTACAGATATTATATATTACATATATATTTTAGAGTATATATACAAGTACAGATATTATATATTACATATATATTTTATGGTCTCCATACATGAACAGATTTCTTATATTACATATATATTTTAGAGCATATATACAAGTACAGATATTTATAAATACTGTCTAGTCTTTGGTTTACCATTAAGCACGCACACTCACACACATGCGCACACGCACACACACTAACACTAACACACACGCACCCAAGTAGTTGGCCTCATGTCATTCACATGTTTCATCTTCTCCCCCGCCCGCTGTTCCTCATGTCATTAACAGGCGACGCATTTCAGGCAATAAAACCCCACAACAACAACAACAACAACAACAACAACGAGAAGGATGAGCAGATGACCCCCACTAGCACCACCGTTAACACCACTGCAACCACAACCACACCCGCCCCGCTTCCGTCCCAGGCGACCAGCGGCCATCGCATCGAGAAAAGGTTAGCGCACTTTTTTAGCCAATCCTCGCCAGCTTTGCGACGCGCCAGCTGCAGCTGCGGCAGCGCTCACTGCGCCTGCGGCAGCGGCTGTCGCTGCGCGGCAACGTCACAAGGCGGTTGCGGCTGCGGCGGCGGTCAGCGTCAGGCGGGCCGCCGGCGCAGACGCAACGCCGAATACGGCACGCTGGAGACGATCGACGAGGGTTCGCTGAATGCGCTGCGCAGGGAGTACAAGCTGGGCCTCAAGGAGATAACGCTCAGTCCGGACGAGGATCCGGCGGAGGCGCTGATGCGCTACAATGCCGCCTCCATACGCGAGGCGCTCGAGCGCGCCAGCCAGGAGCCGCTCGAGATCAGCGGCGATCAGCTGACGGCGGAGGAGGAATACGCGAGTGAACCGCTGCCAACGAGCACGCCAGCCACGCCCACCACCACCAGCACCACCCAGCGCAGCAGCACGGAACGCCCGCCGCAGGATGCGCCCATCAGCGAGACGGATGCGATGACAATGGAGCTGGCGGCGGCACGCGCCGAGTTCAAGCAGCTGTACGGGCTCATCGAGAGCCTCAAGGAGCAGCTGACCAAGGCGGAGCAGCGACTGCGAGATTGCCAGCACACCGATGCAGCCACCACCAGCAGCAGCAGCAGCAGCACCACCAGCAGCAGCAGCAGCAGCACCACCACTAGCAGCACCACCACTAGCAGCACCACAACTGAGGCGCCGCCAAGCCATGTGCAGCACTGGGCGCAGCTGCTGGCCAGCAAGGGCTACGATACCAACTACCTGTCCAAGTCGCATGAGGTGCAGTATGCGCAGGGCGAGAGCCTGGACATGCCCAAGCCGGAGGCCAATAGCTCCGGTGACTACAGCTACCAGGAGCTGCTGCCCTACGATCCGGACAACAAGTCCAAGCGTGCCACGGGAGACAATAGCACCACCAGCAGCAGCAGCACCACCACCACCACCACCAGCACGGAGCGCTCCAATGCGGCACTGCAGCGGGCGCAGCTGCTAAATGCGGCGCTGCGCAGCAATGCCATTGGCGATATCGAATCCGAGACGGATGCGGATGGCATGGTGGGCAGCACGACGGCGACGCCGTATGCGCTGCGCGGCAAGTTTCTGCGCAGGCGGAGCACGGGGCTGGGAGTGCGTACGACGCGACAAGCGAAGGTAACGACGCCGGCTAGGGCGGAGCTGTCGCTGTTGCGTGCGCGCAGCACGAAGCTCGATCAACTGATCGATGTCTTACACGAACTCCTACGTTTGCAGCTCCAGCGGGACAATGCGCTACTCAAGATTAGCGGGAGCAGCCGCACCACCAGAAGCCCCACCAAGGCCGCCAAGCGTTTGCGCCGCAGACGCAAGCAGCGCAAAAGTAGCGCTACAAAATTCACAAACACATCTAATTAAAAACATTTTACCATTAACTTTAACATTAACATTAAATTTACCATTAACTTTACCATTAACTTTACCATGAACATTCTCACTAATGCAGCTTCATTCGCGCTGTTCATTTTCATTGCATATGTTGACATCCATCAGTCAAACATCATCTGCACCAGCATCTGCATCAGCATCAGCATCAGCATCTACATCAGCATCCGCATCAACATCCTCAGCCAACGACGACGCCACTGTCGGCTCCGTGCTGGGCCTCAACGAGAGCCTGCTACGGCCGTATATGGGCCTCCTGCCGCTAGCGCAGCCGAACGATCCCTGGACACAGAAGCCGTATGATCCGCACTATCCGCTCTACAGTGGCGGCGGCAGCTATGAGGCGTATCTGCGGCCGCGCCGCGACACGCACATCATGGCGCGCAGCGAGCAGCTGCTGACGCCCGGCATGCTGGAGCGCCTGCTGCGCATCAAGGCGGAGTTCCAGCGTCGCTTTCCCCATCTCTACCAGGGCATGCTCAATCACCACACGAATCGGACGCGCGTCGAGGTCAAGCCGCCGCTGCTGGTGCGCCAGTCCAGCAGGGCGCGGCAGAGTGAGGCGCCCGTCTATGAGCTGGGCGCCGCCGAGCGCGGCCTCTTCGACGAGGAGGAGGCGCAGCAGGAGGAGGATGGGGGAAGGGAGAAGGAGCAGGAGCAGGAGCAGGACAGTGGCGAGCAGGCAACCACCGAGAAGAATGGCGAGTCCAGCAAGCGTGTCAATAAGGATGACCTAGATGGCGATGTCGACTATTTTCATTTCGAGGACAACGATAACGATGCCGATGACGATAACGATAACGATCACGATCACGATACTGATATCATTGATGATTAGAATAACGCTATTTAAATTATGTACATCCTAATAAAAAGAATACCTACAAATGTATGAAAAGAAAAACGTTGCATTTGAAATAATTAATCGATAGGCTGCAGCGATAGCAGTTAAAGACGTGCCACGTGAGCTTAGAACTAACCTTAAAAGTGTGACAGAAATTATATGGCTATCTCATGATAATAGCGGATTGTTTTTAACAAATAGATACTTAATTTCTTTCTATTAAATCTATAAAAACAAATTGTATGCATTGATTATTTGTTTTTTTTTTTTTTTTTGAATATGATAATTTTTATTTGATATCTTAATTTTCTCGAATAAAATATGCCATATACTGTTATTCAAATATTTGCAAATATTTACAACTGAATCTGATTATTCGAAGTATATCACACCATTGACTTCGCAGCATTGCACAATTGCTTAAAATTTTCATACACTTATCAGAATTCATTAGAATCTTAAGTAAAATATAACTAGAAACCCTTTTTCCGTTGGGCCACATGTGCTTTTGTTATTTAAATAATAATTATCGAGCTTTGCGCATCTCTGGCGCGTTTTTAACACGTGTTGTCAATAGGTGCACACTGGCTAATTTTTAAAAATATAACGACACGCATTTTCATATCGATTTTAATGGGCAATTTAATCAACAACATAATTGGGGCGGCCAGACACCTTGATAATGCACATCGCTGATAAAAGGTATTCACATTGCCTATTAATTGTACATTAAACTGATTTCCCCGGAGTGCGACGGTGCCGTGGCAAGACGAATTATCCGATTGATACCTCACCGCAAGCTAAATAAAAGCATATATATTCAATATGTTTATTATGAATTAAATATATTTCATTTTCATTTAAAATTATGTTTTTTTTAAATATATAAATATACATTGTCGTTTTAGGAGGCATATTATTGTGATATTTCAAGACATAATTATCATATCTTAAGCTCATTTCATATCTAGTTACAATAGGAAATGTAAACAAATGACTGGTTTGTTGCCTGCCGTAATGGTCGTGATTTTCGGGGATACCAGGTATTTGGATTGTTATTCATTAATCTGCTTATGACATTAAACAGATTCCCCGGAGTGCCTGTTGAGAGCAAGACACAGTGAATTGTCCGAATTATGACTTACTGCCGGTAATGAAGTGAATTGATTTAACCTTTTCAATAGTTGTATTCATTCATTATTTACCTATGATGTATTAATTTTTATTTATTTATTTTTTTCTAATAAGCCAAGCCAAGTGTTGCTCTGAGATTTTTAGAAATAATTAACGCTCGTTGCTCGTCTCTAATCGAGTTCGATACATAAACAAATAGGTGCACACTGTCTTATCTATTTGAAATTTAACGACAACGGTTTATTATATTTCTAACTGAATAAGAATAATTTATAATTTGATAAGAAATGGAGACGACAAGGCTCAAGGGCATTAAATAGGGCATGATATCAGGCTGGCGCATTGTTATGCACCAATATGCTTATTAATCACACATTAAACTGATTTCCCCGGAGTGCGCCAGCGCCGCGGGCAAGTTGAGAGCGAGACAAAGCCAACGGTTGTCAGTTGCAAGTCACAAGGCGAGTCATGCGGCTGCCACTGTTGCTGTTGCTGCCACTGTTGCTGCTGCTGATGCAGTGTCATGAGTCGCTGACCGCAGACTCAACGCTGGACACGCTGGCCCGGGCACTGGCCCAGGTGCTGCAGCACTCGGAGATGTCCAGCAGTCAGACGCTTTACGTGCACGTCGCTTACAGCGCGCTGGCGTCACGGCCGCAGCTGCTGGCGCTGCTGGGGCGGCTGTTGCACGCGCTGCCGGGCATGGGTCAGCCGCGCTGCCTGTTCGAACAGCGCCCCATGGAATACAGGCCGTACAGGCATGCGGTGCTGCTGCTGGTGGAGGACATGCCCGCCCTGCGCCGGCTCTACGGACAGCTGCACGCCACCGGCGATCTGTCGCACACGCTCATCTACATGCTCGACCCGCAGCCGACGCTGGCCATGCAGCTGCTCTGGCAGCGCAGTGTGCTCAACGTGGGCCTGCTGCTGCCGGACAGCCGGCAGCTCATCCTGCTCACCTATTATCCGTACAGTGCGACCGGTGGATGTCAGCGGATACGCGCCAGCGCCGTGAATCGTTATGTGGCATCGTTGGGACGCTGGGCCAGCGCCGAGTATTTTCCGGCCAAGCTGAGCAACTTTTATGGCTGCACGCTGACGTGCGCCACGTGGCCGGATATGCCCTATCTGGTGCTGAGAGACGATGGCGCATTCCTGGGCATCGAGGGAGCCCTGCTGCAGTTCATGGCCAACAATTTGAACTTCAGCGTGGGGGTCTATTGGCTGAACAAGTCCCAGGTGCGCGATACGTTCAACGAGTCCGGCTGGGTGTTCGAACAGGTGCGTATACGTAATTATCTTCGATGTTCAATTGTAGGTTATGCCAACCTATTGAGAATAATATACTTTTGAGGTTATCTTATATTTATACAGCTATGTAAGAGTGTATAAACAGTTATTTTTACAGCAAATTTTAAATATGTGTATATTTGGGCAACTGTTTGAAGAGTTTCTATAATAGGATTAACGAAAAACGTATAAAAAACCGACCGCATTTCGTTTCTTATTAATCCGATTATATAAACTCTTTTATGGACATTTAAATTTGCAGAAATTGGAAATCTGAAACCATTTTCAAATATTTATAATTAAAATTTTTAATGCATAAGAATAAATACATGTAGAATTTCTTGACTTTAAGAACATTTAAGTACTCAAAGTTTTTAAACATTTTTTAATGTGAAATTGCAGAAACCCAAAAACATTTTTATTGGAAAATTATTAAAAAAATATTTTAATATTTATGTAACACTAGCTAACAAATGCTTCTACTGCTTATCCCGTCAACAACTTTCTTTTTCTTTAGACCAATTTGGGATAGCTGTTATTTTTATTTCTAAAAAAAAAAGTTAAAGTTTTCTTAACTAACGCACAAAATATTTTCGGATCGTATTTTTTTAATTTACATTAATTTTTAAAGTTTTTAATTATTATCTTGCACCGTTTTTTTTTAGATTTTTGACAGCGCTGAATATGCGTTGGGTGGCTTCCACTACAAGCCCAACGAGGGCAGCGAGGTGCCCTATTCCCAGTCCACGTACTACTTCATGAGCCACATCATGTTGGTGACCAACCTGCCCAGCGCCTACTCTGCCTATGAGAAATTGACATTTCCGTTTCATCCGGTTCTGTGGCAGGCCATTTGTCTGGTCTTGGCGCTGGGCTGCCTGTCGCTCTGGTTGCTGCAGCGATTTTGGAAGCACTTGCCACAGGTAAAGATCTTGGGAAACGGGGAGGTAATATAATATCTGCACACACACTGTGCAGTAGGGAAACGATGGAAAACTTCAATAGATAAGTAAAAATAGTAAAGAAATATGTCGAATATATACTAAATATCCCAGTGATATATATGTTATCTTGTTTCTTGTATCAAAATATACAAAATATGCATAAATATATAAAGGAATTGAGGTTAAGTTCAATAATAATTGAGGTTAAGTTGAGAAACTATATAAAAGATAAGATTGGAATAATTACAAATTATTTTAAAGGATATTTAACCACATTTGTTTGCTTTTTCCCCTTGCAGCATCCCTATTACCAGCTGCTGGTGCTGACCATGGGCGGAAATCTGCAGCCAAAGGAGCTGCCGCAGCGCAACTCGTGCCGCTTGCTGTTCGTCACGTGGCTGCTCTGGTCCTTGGTGATACGCAGCGCCTATCAGTCGGGCATGTATCAGCTGCTGCGCCAGGATACGCAACGCAATCCGCCCCAGACAATTGCCGAGGTGCTCGCGCAACGCTATACGATCCATTTGGTGGCGGGCAATGCGGACCGCTGGCTGGAAAGTTTGCCGGAGCTGCGAACGCAGCCGCTGCGCCAGCTGGAGGCCAGCGAGCTGCAATCGTTCGGCGGCCTGGCGGAGAGCAGCGGCAGCGATGAGCGTCTGGCGATCATAACGCCATACGAATACTTTGGCTACTATCGCAAGGTGCACGCGATGAGCCGACGGCTGCATCTGGTGCGGGAGCGCATCTTCACGCAGCAGCTGGCGTTCAACGTGCGCCGCCATTCGCATCTGGTGGGCGTGCTCAACAGGCAGATAATGCAGGCGCATACGCACGGCTTCCTGGAGCACTGGACGCGTCAATATGTCAGCGCCGTGGACGAGTCGGATGAGAGTATCGCACGCATCACATCGATATCGTATGAGACACTCAATGGCGTCGACCCGGAGGGTAATGGAACGGCGGCAAGGAGCGGCGAGGACGAGAGAGTGGCCGTTAAGCTGATGGTGCTGTCCTTTAAGGAGCTGGCCGCCTTGTTCTGGCTAACGCTTTGGGCCCTGCTGTGCGCCATTTTGGTCTTTGGCCTCGAACTGTTGCTGCATAAATAATGTCCAATTTATTTTGTGCTAAAGCGTTTTAATTAAATTACTTCATAATCCCGTTCCACAAAAACAAAGCACTTGCAGCACACTCACACACACACACACACACACACACAGGACACTTGCTGCTGGTTCCCTCCGCCCCCCCCCCCTCAGTGCCCCCTCGTGGCCCCCGCTGCTGCTGATAGTTGGCAGCGTTCGCTGCTCGTATCGTAAAAACGCAAAACGTTTTATCTAAAAGCGATAAATTTGCAAAACCAAAAAACTTACAAACGCGCCACCAAATCTTCCCACCAAGCCCAACCGAAACTGCCACCCGCTGCCGCCCCTCCCCAAATGAACCCCACCCACAAAAAGCATTTCCTCACACTCCACACAAACCACCACATAGACATCAATTTTCTCTGTGTGTGTGCGTGTGTGTGTGTGTGTGTGTTGGCAATCCTTGCCGGAAAACGGTGCCACATGCCACTCGCTGCTGGTCACATTCTCGGACACCCTTCCTGGAGTCCACTTTGCAGCTGCGCTTGACGTAGAGCTGCACAAACAAATACGTATTCTCATATACATATATCACATATTTTCGAATCTTTATAAGGTTGCTTTAAAAAATTTAATGAATGACTTTAAATGCTATTTTAATAAAAAAAATAACTGTACAAAATATTTACAATCTTAAAAAAAAAAACTAAAGCTTTAGGAATTATAAAAACGTTAACAAAGGTTTAATCAAAAAACTCCTTTTTGAGCTATAACAAAAGAAATATATATATACATATATATACAAAAAAAAATATTAAATTTATAAGAATTATATAATAATTTAAATATTGAATTAATCTAGTCTAACATTTCTGTTGGGACATGGCATAACATTAAGAAGCAAATACAACAACTCTTATGTAACTCGCCTTATCTTTGGTATAATTAAACTTATATTATATTCTTTTGATTTATAATCAAAAATTGAATATTTTATAAAAATAGTAAGGAACTTTGTCGGATATCTATTGGATATCATATCCAGTGATTATTATCTATTATCTTGATTTATATCAAATAATTACAATTTATAAACAAAATATACGATTTTAAAAATACTTTAAAAAAAGTTTAATCAAACAATAAAAATAATAAGCTATAAAAAAAAAATAAAAAAATTTTAACAAAATATTAAATTTAAAAGAATTCTATAACATTTGTTTAAATAATTTTTGACATGTCTGTATGGTATTATATGTACCATAATTATTAGTTAAACTAACTCTTTTGTACATGTTGTGTTCAATTGGCTAAGGACTCCGCACGCGCCCATCTCCACTTAATGCCCCAAAAAAAAAAAAAAACCCCATGGTCCCTCCCAATGCGCCCAGTGCTGTGCTTTGAGTGGAGCTGCTGCTGCTTTTGCTGCTGCTTTGCTTATCGCCTCGCACATTTGCGCTTTTCCGAAATTTTCATTTTTTTTTTTTTTTTTGCCACACTGCGCCACAAAACTGCTGTAATGGGCATGACGTTGTCTCAGCATTCGGCATATCCAGTCCCAGTTCCCAGCTCTAGTCGCAGCTCCAGTTGCAGATCCCAGCGCCAAGTAGTCAACGACATCGACATCGACATCGACGGCGACGACGTCGTCATCGCAGCTGAAAATTCAAGTAAATGTATTGAACTTAAGCTCATTGCCTTTGCCTGCATTGTCGTTCTGCCACCCCCATCAGCATCCTTTACAGCACACACACACACACACACTCACGGACACACTTAGTTGCTGGTTGGGCGCTTACCCCCACTTATCTGGCTCTTGGCTCGCTTTCTCTTTAACACGCTGCGCTGTTTAGGAAAAAAACTTTATGCAATTCCTTTTATAAAATGTTTCCTATTTTTTTTGTTGTACTTTTTCTTTGGTTTTTATGCTTGGCCTGCATCATTCACAATACGGCAACGAAAACAGACCAAGTGCAAAAAGCAACGAGTAAAAGATGAGCGAGTTAAATAATTGTAATAGCGAGTAAGAAGAGAGCGTGAAAGACTGACGAGTGGAAACCGCATGTCAACGAATACGAGGATAAGTCACAAGTTAGCAACGAGTATTTGCAAAGGAAGATTCAAAGCAACGAGTTAAAGGGTAAGTCAACCAGTAATTATGAAGTATAAACGTGAAGCAGGGAGTACGTGACGAGAGCAGGGAATGAATCTTAAAAGTAGCGAGAATAATTAGTCAAAGGTACAAGTATATCTGTTATTTCTAACTATGTTAAATATCAACGAGAGATAGACGCAGAAGCAGCGAGTAATATGTAGCGAGTAAAGTAAGGGCAAGGGAGTACGTGACGAGAGCAGGGAATGAATCTTAAAAGTAGCGAGAATAATTAGTCAAAGGTACAAGTATATCTGTTATTTCTAACTATGTTAAATATCAACGAGAGATAGACGCAGAAGCAGCGAGTAATATGTAGCGAGTAAAGTAATCTAAAAAAAAAGTCGCTCGGCGAGTGAATGATACACGTGCTAAGGCCCTGCCCAGTGCTAGATGAGGCTCACTGCTCAACTTTTATATCCTCGACTAGCTTGACGGCGCTATTTGCAGCCTTGAGGCGCCTTGAAAGGCGTCTGGACTACTCCCGGCGATTGGCCGTGGCAGTAGCAATACTTTGGTTCGTTTGGCAATGAATTTTTATGGCGCGACTTTAACGTCAGCCAACGGGGGAGGGGGGCTGTGTGGTGGAGAGACAAGGCAACAAAACAAATATATTCATGACAAGATTATGTGGCAAGGCGAGCAGCGAGTACACTTAAAAAAAAAAAGAATATTTATAAAATGCGAGTATGGGGTGCTGGGGCTAACCGTTTTATCAGCTGGGCATTTTGGTTGGAATGCCGTCAGCTAAGGGCTAATAGAAGCTGTGGCGGCGACACAAACTGGCAATTTCCGGCCGCGGAATTGCAGCTAATTAGCTAATCAACACAATTATGGGCGCAGACACAGGCGGAGTTGTGGACATGGACATGGGCAGCAACGTAACCAGCACCCGAACCGGAGCTGGAGCCGTGTGTTGCAAGCACTTTGTCAGCCAAATGCAGCGGAAGTTAACCAGACACACAGCCAAGCTCAAACGCCGCTCTCACCCACCGCAACGACACATCCGCCATTTGGCCATGTAACAAATGTTACCCGGCGGCAAAGACCAGATGCAGCAGCAGCAGCAGTTGCAGCAGCAACAGCATCAGCATCGGCAGCAGCAACATCATCCAGCAGGAGCAGCACGTGGCGTATGAGTAATCAAGCATCCACTTGAACCGAGAGCGGCAGCCAGCAAATAGTTTTTATGACATGAATTTATCAGCAGGAAGTAATGCCTTCTAGACCATATGCCAATATCAGCGCTAAAGTAACCTGTGTGTTCAGCTTAAGCTTGCGACATCGAATACGTAATTCTATCAGAAACAATCAAATTTATAATACGCGGTTTGTTTTGCGGTTCGAGCCGAATTTAAAATAAAAACAAATAAGTTTTATAAACATCGATGATCTCAGAAACTATAAGAGCTAGAGACTTTAATTTTGGGGCTTCTAGTTCGTTTATACCATACGCAGATCAAGTTTATTTCAAAATGTCGATAACCAGCCTTTTTTTTAAATCGATCAATATCGTTTTTTGAGCATATCTCAGAGAATATAAGAGCTAGAGCCACCAAATTTGGTACTCAATTCAAGTACAGCCTCGCGCTTTGGTTTGTACATACATTTGAATGTAGAAGTTTAGCTTAGAAGTTATTCAATAAATTATTTTCCGTAGTGGAGGCCAAGCGCATTGTGTTTGTGTATGCCAGGGGGCTGAACTATTCATAAGTAAGGAAAGCTCGCAGCTGGGTTCAGGGTACCTCCAAGTCGGGAACATCCGACTAGAGCACTCTTGGTAACATTCACTTTATTTCCGTGAATATTTCGATTTTTATGCTTAAAATATAAACATAGTATTTTCAATCGGTGCCACATTTGAGGTATTCCCATGGGCGGTTGTCCAAGGGGCAAACCTGGCGTGTCTTTAGCCAGCGCGAAATGCAATGGAAGTGAAAGGCATGATTGCATGTACCCCAAGCCACGGTGCACGCCTCGTCCACATCGTCATCTCTCGCCTTTGAGTGCTCGTGGGCCTGGCACTCGATGCACAGATCCTTAATGTGATTGCGGCAAATGGCGCAATTGTCAACGACGATATCTAAATGTTGTATTAAATCAATGAAGTCGTATATGAACAACATTTGGGACACTTACCCCATGACCAAAGAGCAACAGAATTCCACTGTACAAATAAAAAAAAGGATGAAAAAAGTGGCATTTTAAATGTTTTTGCAACTAATCAAGTCAATTACCTTCAGTACATCGAAGCGCTTCTTGCTAAGTTTACCATCCTTCTTACCACCCTCCATTTTTTTTTTAGTTCTGTAGAGTATTTTATGGCTTAATCAAACTGAAATATTCTTCTGGGTCGACGCGTTGTGCTCAAAATGGCCGCGCTTTGAGTTAAAAGCTGGTTCATGTGTGAAGTTCATTCGGCACCATTCAAAAGCTAGTTCCACTCATGCTTGGCCTGTATTTACTCAAAAGGCAGCTCATTTTTAATATTCTTGTGAGCTTTTCGCAGTTAAATGAAATTAATCAACACTAAATAGCTGCCGGTTCATTGAACTGGCGCCTTGATCTCCAGCTGAGCGTCGTCGAAATTCATTAGCCCATTAAAAGGAAAATGAGAATGAAAATGGCAGCTGGACTCAGCTTGTTGCTTTGACCGGCGTTATTATGGGTTCAACGTCATCATCATCATCTTTTTGATCATCATCATGCTTAATATCCTGTGTCAACTGTTGTCCATTCCATTTGCATTTTTGCAATTATTTCAATTAAATCGACAAAAGAAACGTCTGGCCGCGGCCCCCAAGGCAACGTAACGGCTCAGCTCAGTCGCCGTCGGGATGGGGATGGAGCGGACGCCGGCTGCGTTTGGCGAATATAATTTCCTCGCGCCGGATGTGACAATGAATACGCATTAATAAGTGTACACACAGACAAACATACACATGCATGTTTACAATTTTTGCGCGCACCGGGCGGCCGTTCTTTTGTACGTGTGTGTGTGTGCTTTCCGGTGTGTAAATTGATACGCCCGTTCATTTATCCATCCGTTTACTCACTAGCCTGACCCCGCCAACCCCTTTTCCCTCGCTTTTACTCTTGCTGTTCCATCGACATCATTGGGCAGCCATCAGACGAACAGTGGGCGTCAGACGTAACCGCACAGCGAGCGCATGAATGAATGGCTGGCTAATTTTGTAGAGACGGCACGCGCTTTTAACAATATTAATATGCACAATAATATAAATGCAGTGACGGCAGCGACAAATGAAGGATAAGCTGAAGGCAAGAGACTGCCGCTGCGTGGGCAGCGCACAGCAAGACAAAGGCAGAGCAAACAAATTTCATAGCAGCCTCGCGGTCTGCGCGTGATCTGGCAGCACTGTCGCTGTCGCGCTGCAAATTGGATTGGATGGCAGCAGCGAGCAGCGGCTTTTCGAGTCTCATTTACGTCTGTCACGCTGTTTCTGCCTGTCTTTGTCCTATTGTTGTACTACAGCGCGCATCGTCAAGCGGCGGCCGTGTGTGCGTAATATGATTATTTACATGCTGTCACTGTTGCCACATATTTTTTTTAATTCTCTTTTCTATTTATATTTTTTCTTTCTGCCACTCGCTGCTCTGGCGTGCGCGTGCTGTAAAGATGAAATTATATGATTTGAATAATAATTGAATTAGAAAATCATAGCCAGAGCCCTGGCAATGTGCAATATGCCACTCCACGTAGTTGTTGCGTGCGGCGCAAACACAGCATTCAACCAATGTGGCAACGTGCCCCGAAACCGCCATTGAATTATTGTCACATACTTGTGTGTTTACATACACAGGCATGTGGTATGTGCGATTTGCATTTATGTAGCTCAAGCTCAGTCAGTATGCTATGCATTTTTTTTTTGTTTAATATTTTATTTTAGGCTAGCTATTCGCCCCCTCTCTATTCGTCAAATACAGTAGGGTCTTTTTAAATTTCCCACCTGACAGCTCGGGTGCACACACTGTCAGCGCTGCCATCTTAATGGCCGATCCACAACAGCAACAGCTGATCGCCGCGTGCCAAAAATCGCGCAAGTGCTTTAAAAATTCTATTTAGAAATTATTTTTATACTCGTTCACGAATTGAATAGAGGTTCAATTGGGTCTGTCCAAATTCCGCGTTGTCCGTCCGTCTGTCCGTATGAAAGCAATTTTTTCGCTGCTATTGAGCCGCTTACACCCGACTGCAACGATTTTACTTGTTTTCGGTTACTCTAATATAAAGAAAACGAATTTATTGGATTTGCCGCGCGAAATTCAGTCAAACGTCGACAATGCAAACACGCGCTTAAGTACATACTACCCGAATTTGCATGCTAAAAGGCGTTGTGAGCCGTTTGGATAGGTAAGGGAAGGGCAGAGAAGGGAAGGGATGGGGTTGCTTGCATTTGAAGAGGCTGCCAACTGGCGCGTCCTTATAACTTGGCTCTAATGCGCACGACATTTGTCGCCTTCAAATGGTTAACAAGTTTCTGCAAACAGCGACAGACAGACAGACATCATTACTTACGGTCCTCAAATGCATATGTATGTGTGTATGTGCATGTCTGCATGTGTGTGTGTGTGTGTAAATGCGTTTCGCCTTGTAATCATGTGAATCCGTTTAAACTGTCGAAGTGTATTGTGCGTCATTATTCTCTTTCGTGCCATTAGACTTGAATAGTTTTTCAATACCAAAAAAAGATAGAGGAGAGTGCACCAGTCGGCAGAGCTCGACTGGGAGATACCCTGTACCCAACCACCAAATTTAGTGGGTTTAGTCTCTGAGATATTAAAAAAAAAAAACGGGTAAAAAAACGATATTTATCGATTTTTAAAATTTATCGACATTTTAAAATAAGCTTAATCTGCGTATGGTATTAACGAGCTTAAGGACCATAACTTCAAGTCATCTCGGCTAGTGATGTTGACTAAGAATATACATATGTATTTTATGGTGTCGGTGATGCTTCTTTCTGCCTAACCTGTGCACAAAAGCAGTATACCCTTTTTTTTTAGCCATTTTCAATGTGTACAGGGTGTACAAAGAGGCGAACGCAAATCGCAGTGGCGTCGCTGCTTATCATTTGTAGCTGCATAAGTGCATGTGTGTGTGTGTGTGTGTGTGTGTGCATGCCCTGCCTCGGCTGGCCTTGTCAAGCCAAGTATGCAGCTGCTAAGCACACAAAATGGCGTCTCGGTATGGCCGCTGATCGAAATATCGATATCGATTGACAGCGCAATTAAATACAAAGTGAACAAAAATAAAAAAAAGAAGCTAAATAAATGTTATATTTGTCATTTCTCTGTAGATTTTGTAAGCTTGCACTTAGTTTAGTTCACCATATCCCGGCGCAGCATACCAATCTTTTTAGCGATTTCCACTTAAGTCCTCCGCTTTCTTTTCTCTGCCTTTATCCCTCTTCTCGTCCACTCTTCTGCTGCGCAATTTTGATTGCGCATATTTTAACTGTAAAGTTTGCCTTTGACTCTATCATTCTTCATTTTTGGGGTTTGCGTGCCTATAATTACGGCCAATTTAGCTTTAATTGTCTTTATAGAGAGCGCATTGCCAGCGCTCAATGCGAACAATGCGTTTCAATAAATCATTTAAAATTTTTATTGAGCCCCGTCGTGATGTGCGCCATGCAAATTGCATTTCAAATGCAACACCCACACACACACGCACACCCACACACAGACACACGAGTGTGTCGCAAAATGCCATTATGTATGCGCGTGTCTCTCATTATAATCTAGAGTTGGGCGCGTGTCGTGACACGAACACATCGCAACCTATCGTGTTCGTGCTACAAATAAAGCACGAAATGCGTGTTGAAAAAGTCAACTTAAAAGCCAAAAAATATTTGAAAAATAAATAATGTATTAGTAGTCATTAGTCATTAGTCATTAACATTAAAAATAAAAAAAAATCAATTTTTTTGTTTAACCCATAATATTTACAAAAGATGTCCTCTTTATTTGAATTATTTTTTTTTGTGTATCAAGCAGACGAACTGTTATTGGTTATTTCATTTTTAACAAACAGTAAGTTTGTTAAATTTTTCTCATGCCAATTGACGAATTATTATGTCAATTAAACAACAATTCCACTTCAAAAATATTTTCTTTGCTAAGCAAGTGCTTTTAACTTTAGGCAACAAATTAATATTTTTGTACGTCCACTGAATCAGGTCAAAATTTTTGTATTCTCTCATTTTTAAAGCATTGCAAAAATGTTACTCTTAAATAAGCTGGTATCATCTTTTATTGCAAATTGCACTAATTGGACAAGATTCTTTGCACAAATTAAGCCAGTCTTAAATTGGCAGCAACAAAGAACCTAACTGCCAAAACAGCAAACAATCCCCGCCCTCCCTTAGCTCAAACAAAATTCAATCGAAACTTAAAAATCGAATCAAAAATATCTGTTACACATGTTAATATATTAATTATATATATTCGCCGAACTTTAAATAATGTATAATTTCTAATTTACAAAATATCATAACATTTATAAAAAAAGATATATATAATCGAACATTCGTGAGTGTCGTGTCGGCTTCGTAATATTTTTTATAACGCGTGCTTCCGAGTTGCGGTTCATGTTCGTGCCGTGTAACAAAATTCCCACACGCGCTTATCTCATATAAAGATCCAGGGGAAAACAAGCGCATTTTTTAAAAGCCAGCGCTCGACGAGAGAATATCCTGTAAGCTAATGTGCTCTATGCTGTAAGTATATTTTATAACAATTTATATTATATCAATTTTATTATTGAAGCTGAATTCCACATTTTTGTGGCCAGTCATGAAAAGATTTAATAATATTGTGATTATATATGTGTATATGCCTCATATAATCGGGTATATACCATACAGGATACAAAAAACAAAAACATATTTATTTCTATTTGTTTGTGTGCTGGAAACACAATTGGAATGTAAATTGTTGCGCTTTTAATAATATGGGACATGAACCAAAACAGAAACACAATAAAACCCCATTTCAATTTTAAGCATTTTGCATGTTATTTTTTTATATTTTTTATTTAGCTGAATGATACCTTTAATTTATATTTATATTTGCAGAACAAAAATTTGAATATATATGTATATTTATATTTTTTACGATTCAATTTTAAAGATTATGCATAATATCTTGTTGGTGCCATCTGACAATAATTTGGTACTCTTTGTAAATCAAAATCGGCTCAGTTTTGATGATATTCTTATTTTTATTTTTATTTTTTGTATAGCCGAAATTTGTATTTGCCGAAAGATTAAATTTAATTAGTTTTGAACAATTTAGGAAGTATATTTCTTTCATTTGTTTTTTTTTACATATGAGTTTTGACAAATGTTGATTAAGATGCCTTTCAAGCCTTTAACGAATGTAGCTCTGCGAATAAGAATCGTAAGAGAAAGAACAAAAAGGTGCTAAAATATGTAAGACTCACTGCTGTCACGTCCGACAAAAATCTATTAATTTATAATTATCAAAATATAGCTAATGAAATGGAGATTGAAAATAAATCAAATATATTATGTATAAATATATTACCTGGTGTTGCTGTGCCATCTGACAATTTTGTACTCAATATATATATATTTATATAAATATTGGGAATATACTGTATTGAAATATGAATAAGATGAAAATACCTGCAGGAAGTAGGGATATTAATGCTGTATGTGCTATAGGAAATGTCCAACTTTACCCTCTGCTGGGTTTCTCTGAATTTATTTTGAGCTTCTGCTCCTCTGGGCGAATATTTAAAACATTACACATATTACGAAATTAACAATTAAATCAAATCTGCAAAATGATAAATTAGTTTAATCTAAAGGGGTATATTATTTTAGAAGTTACCTTTCTGGATGTATTACAATTAAATAGAAACGTAAAACTGGAGAGCAGGACTTCTGTACAAATAGAATCTGTGGCGACTTAAAATTCGAAAAATTCATAGTTAGACAAACCTTTCTCTTTCGGAACTATTCGAATGTCCCTAAAAATACTCACAATTGTGTTGTTCGCACCCATTCACACTAACACACAAACAGCTTCTGAACTTAATTTTTAAACATTTTTCGCGATTTATGGATCTGTTTACCAATAAACTTTAATACAAACTTAATTTTTACTCGATTACGATTTAGTTTTTCTTTACAGAAATAAACAAAATAAACTTCTGAAACATAATTTGAATTTTTCACAAAAATTTGGAAACTAGAGCTGTTAACTCTAGTTGAGCTCAAACTCTAATGAATCTTTTTGGGTTTGGCCTGGGCTGGTACTTTTTTTTTCGGATCTCAAGGACTGCTATGTTTTTATCAAATTAAATTTAAAAATTTACATGGCTAACTTATCGGAAGACAGCATCTCTCTAAATAAAGTTGTGTCAATGTTTGATGCTAAGCCAACAAGTCAAATACTATTTATAAATAAATATTTGCCGAAATAACAAAAAATGTTGAAGATTTAATAATAGAATTTGCTTTTGCTTTTGTTGTTCCATAGTTCCTAAGACACCAGTTTTTAAATCGGTCAATTTCGACATTAGGGAAATGATATTGGTTTATATTGAAATAAAAAATAACAAAAAAGTTAATGAGAGTTAAAAACCGTTACAAACGCTGCGATTAATGAACACGAAAATTGGGTACCTATCTTTATTACAGTGCAGTACAGTAAAGTAAACAAAAGCAACGTCTAGATTAAGATAACTAGCAGTAGATAAAAGTAGCGACGTAGTAACAGAACTAACGATTAGAGAAATCAAAAAAAACAAAGTACTTGTGTCTTTTTTTTTATCTTTATTTAATGCAGTATAATGTTTATGCCAATTTCTCCTAAGAACTTAGATCTAAGCAGCCAATGTCTTCTTTGCTCCATCCACTTATGCGCCCGTAACCCCCAATTCATTCTTGATATTTTCAATTGAGGTTCACATCATGGCATCATAATTCATAAAACCTAGTTGGTGTATTTTATTTGTGATTGACGATCAATGGAACAAACAAAAGTTATCGTAACACAGTTTGACGCGCAACCCTCATCCTGTTCAAATGGATTCCGTGCAAATACTGTTAAGTAACTAGAAAGGGACAATTAGATTATAGATTAATACATATTGATATACTATATGTCCAACTTACCCCCTTTGTGGCGATGAACGAGATGCTTGCGTTGAAATTAGTACTTCTTAAATAACTGCTCAGCCCCAATAAGTGTAGTTTAAAGTGGGGGCCTTCTTTAGGTATACCAACCGCGACAAGGTAATGTATGAAGCTCACTTCCTGATGTGCGACAACGAATATTCGACATTCTTAACTGTGTTTACAAATTTATAAAACAAAAACGATATTTTTTTTTTATCTTTTTTGTATTGTATTGTATTGTGTGGTTATTATTTTTTTTTGGTTACTAGGCGCGTCCTCCTAGTAGAAGTTTATGCATATAGTGAGCTTAAATAGCTGTGATTAAAAATTAATTAGTTGAAATAAAAAATGGGAAAATGCATTATGTAAAATATTTACCAATCGATGAAGTAATTGAAATATCTGAGAATTGAGTTTAAGTGTTTACACTGGAGTGTGTGTAGTGTTATTAACTAAAGTAAAAGGAATTAAGAAAAAAATTCTGTCTAATTTGTATATATTAATATATATATATATAAATATATTTACGTGTTACGTATTCAGATTGGAGGATGATGTTTTTCCACGAACAGTGTATTCATAATGCCTTTGACCGATTAATCCAACAAACTAGAAACAAAAAAAATGTAGTTTAAGTTAGTTAAATTTTTTTTATGATAATAATGGAAACTTGCCCCATTGACATGCAAATTTGTGGTACCATCGCATCAAAAGTATATAGCCAGCAGAAACGCAAAAACATCAAGCAGATCGCCAGGTATCAGGGTTACTTTTTTGTTATATCGTGAATTAAACATTGTAGAGCACATGAGAATTCTAAAAGATCATGAAAAAATAAATATTTTTTCACAATATCCCTTAATCTTACTTACATGTGTTTATTTATTATGTAAGCTACCATTTATATGAAGCACACTTCCTGCCATAGACTCCAAACAAAATTTTGCAACATTTACTAAAAAATTACGCGTTTTTTCTTCACAATTTAGATTACAAAAACATTTTTGCAATTAACACTTAGTATCTTTTCTGCAATACATTTCCGTATGCAAGTCCACAACGTAATTTCACAAATACAAATCAAATATTTCCTAACAAATTTTTTTTATTTTAAACAAATAATTTGAAAACATTAAGCTCTTGACTGTAAGAGAGCTTGAGCTGCACTGATTTTATTTGGAGAGGCAAGGGTGCGCCTCGATTCTATTTCATAGCCTTCTTCGATATGTTTTCATAATGCGCCTACTTTATTTTTGAAGTTTGGAAAATTATGTATGTATACATACTTGTTTACGAATTTTAGGTCTACGCTTTCAATATGAAGAAAATGAAGAATAAATCCGTTTTAGTTTTTGTTTGCCATTCGCCCCATATATCAGAAAAACGCAATTCAAGTTCTACAGACTTGCGCTTTAGTTTATATATAGATTTGAATGCTCTTGTTAACTGCTGAAAATTTCAGAACGATCATACTCTTAGTTTAGTTTAATTTTCCATCGGGGGGCCAAGCGTAGCCGCTGAGTCAAGTGCGCACCATGCTGCGTGTGTTTGTGTGTGATTTTGGGTATGTAGATAAGAAGGCAAGGGGGTTGAAATGTATGTAACGACAGATCGCCGCAGGATACTAGTTGGGCACACTCGACTAGAGCCGTATAATGTATAATGCATGTATATATAATATAATATAATCTCCGACCACATAAAGTGTATATATTCTTGGTCAGGAGCAATAGCCGAGTCGATCTAGCCATGTCCGTCTGACCGTCCGTTGGTCTGGCTGATGAACGCGTCGATTGCAGAGACTACAACAGCTACCCCTTAGCATGCTCGGTAATGTATTTATATATGCATGTACATACATTTGCATGTAGTATAGAGTAAGTTAAATTTTCCAAGAGCAGCCGCCAAATTAAGTACCCATCATGCGGCGTGCGTTTGTGTGTGTATATGTGATTTTCTATATGAATGCAAAAAGTTTACACATTGTTTCTATGTGTTCCCTATTGAATGTTGGGTGCCTTTTATTTTGTCAAACCAATATTTAATTTTTTCTTATTTTTTTTTTTTATAATATATAACTAATGAAAACAAAACTGTTCGAGAAGCCTCAGAGACAGATATACACACACAGTTTGCGGCTCAATTGTTAAGCTCGATTTGGTTTTGCTGTTGGGGGAACCGATGGGGTTTTTTTGATGGCCTCTTGTAGTTTATTTTGCAGCTCACGGTCAATGCGCTCCTTGGCCCGAAAGACCTTTGATTGTATATAGAATGAGCCGCCTGTTGCCTTCTCATTGGCACGAAATAGGTGCTCATAGTTGCCGCGTATCTCTTCGAAATTAGTCAGGTCCTTAACATTAAGAATCTGTTGGGCCTCGTTTAGCGTCATGCCCTTGACAGCCAGATCAAGAGATTTTGATTGTGTATTTTTGATCGAATTATGTTGGTTGGCTGCCGCGCGCGATGCCTCAATCTCCTGGCGCACGGCCTTGACAAAGGCGCGTCCAACTGACTGAGCACCATAAACGATGATGCGTGCAAAATGTTTGGCCATGTTTTCCCCTTTCGATCTCTCCCCCTTCTGTCTGGGAGCGTGCCTCGAATCGATCCAAGAATTTTACGATAGTATTTTAACATTAATGTACAAATGTACAGAATTTTCTATGAAAAAATACAATAAAATGTGTATTAAAAGTTTTTTTTTTCGTTTTGTGACAAAAATCGAAAAGTGTTCATAGAAAATTGCCTTTAAATGGCAATATACATATGTAGAGTTTACGCCGAGCGCTTAAATCGCAGTTAAGTTACATGGGCGCCCAACGCTGACACATGATATATTTAGCGTTTAACTATTAGAAATTTAGTATAAAAAATTATAAAAAGTATAAATATTTGTATTGTTTTATATTAAGATACCAAAAACCCACAGAGCGCTTAGATCACGAGATAGTTAAATTGGCGCCCAACACGTGTTACTGAAAATACTAATACAATGCTATTAAGTGTAACTTTTGCAAAATATTCGTTGGCAGTTACTAGAGATGTCTACCGAAGAGCATTCACTTATTACCAATTTATTTTATATATTAAACAATTTATTATCTACAATGTTTTATATTACACACGAGTCTATATCCAGAGTTTGAAGTCTCTTACTTCACTAAGCGGCATTTTGGCGACGTAAGAATATCGTATCAATATCGATATCTTGTGATTTCTGTAATTATGTGCGTGGAAGTGAGAAAAGGCTCAGATGGGAGAGTAACGAACAACTGGACCAGAAGATGGTCGTAAACAAATTATGCGCAAATTGACTGAGTTCCGGAGAATGGGAAGCGCAAGTTTATCATGTGGTCGTCGCCTCTGGGCACGTAGAACAAGGCGAAGAGTGTGACAGAAAGAAAGAGTGAGGGCGAAAGAGACCATTTGATGTGATGATGATGTCGTGAGATGTGTTGTGTTGTGTGCCGGGTATTAACATAATTACAATAATGACTTGTTGCCGGTCAATGTCAGAGCGGGGCCGACAAAATGGCAAATTGTAACTCCGGAGGCCGGACGCCAGACTCCGGAATTTGTGGTCATAATTTCGAGAGTCAAGTTGTCAGCAGTTGTGGCCACATTTGCATAAGCTCAATGACACTGGCGTCTTTTTAAAGCGGCAACTGAATTGAATCGCATCGTATCGAATCTAACCTCACAAAGCGTAACGCAGTCTCCAACTCGCATTGGCCACACAGCTGCATTGGCAATTTACCCAGTGTGCCCAGCCTGGCCACAAATGCACAACAATTGCAATTGCAATTGCAACATCATTGCAGTGGTGCGAATTCATGGAAAGCCGGACAATAATCACTATAGAGACTTGAACTAACGATTTTCCAAAGTATTAACAGAACAGGAACGATAAGTGAATTTATGCTGACAAGTTTGTTATTGAACCTATGTTCAAAATTACACATTTACTCAAAAAAAAAAAAAAAAATTCGTAAAAATGAAAAATATTAAAAATATATTTGAAAGCAAAATGTAAATTTGAAAATTTTTTAAACCAAATTTTGATGTGAAATACTTCAATAACACCAAAATAATGCATGTGATTCTTTGATTATAGGTATTTCAAAACAGCGTTTAATATTTTCAAAGTTTTAATTTTTGATTTTTGCCCACTGTACACAGCCTTAACCCATTTGCCGTTGAAATTCACAAACTGTAATTGATCACATTTGCGTTTGTCGTTTGATTTCATTGTCTTGTGCGTGAACTGGCCTGGGTGTGGGTCTTTGGAGCTTGGGGATTTGTGGCGTATTCGAGGGGGGGCCGTTGAGAGAAAGGTGGGGGGGGGGCGCGAGTTTCGCTTCCAATTGCCAAAAAAGCCACAGCTGATGGGTAAGTTGTTTTTGTTGCAGCTGCTGCGACTGGCGCGCTTGCTCATTCATTATGCAAACACCTCCACGTCGGGTGTATTCAGCCCGAGCATGGGCCATGTTTCGCCTGGCATGGCCTACTGCTCGACTAACCCCACCACTCGACTCTCTCTCTCTCTCTCTCTTACTTACTCTCACTCTGGCTGCATTTTGCGATTAGTTGCCATTTAAACTGCTGTTACCGTTGTCCGTCGCGTTTTTTCCCCGCCTGCCGCCCCAGTTTGCCCTCGCCCTGCTCAATGCTCGGACTCCAGGCCTGATCTGTCGCTGTTGGCAGCCATAGCATTTTGATTTCCGCACTGCATCCGGCTGTTTTAATCCCTAGACAGCAGCTGCCTTAAAAAAAAATAGAAGAGTTTCATTCGAGAGGGGTCGACTGGAAAATACTCTGTATTGGTGGAATAATGGGTTTTTTTTTATCTGTCTCCTTTGAGTAAAATTCATTTAATAATTTCTGTGTGTTTCAGCCGATCATTATGGAATATTCATGGCATAAAGCTGTTATTTATGCCATATCTTAAAAATCGTTTTTATCAATATTTGTAATTTAAAGTCCCCTGATCGACGCGTTCGTCTAGAAAGGCTGACATTCGTTCGTTCTGATAAAATATATATATATATATATATATATTATGGATAAAAGTATGCCGTCTGTTGCAAACAATTTTCACAACAGCGTCATACCCTATAATCCAATTTGCAATAGATACAGGGTATTTAAACACAACGCTGAAGTGCAAATGCAACAAGAATCGAACGTCACGCCCAACAAACCGACATCTCGCATATCCTAGGGACACTTCTCTAGTATTCTATAGTTTATATGCTATCATAGCTAATAAAGAACAGAACAAAATATTCTCTTCTCTAGAGTGGCCCATTGAGCCATATAGCAAATAACATTTAGATTAGATTTAAACCAAATACAAACATATTTTCTGCATATTATTTATGTATTCTTTCAGGTTAAATAACTTTGACAACATCTCAAAAAAGTTGTTAACTTTAATTGAATTGTAAACGTGATAAGCTGTAGAACAAGATGTTAAAAAAATTGCAAATAAATTGAAGCACATGTTAAAGTGGCTGCTAACTTTGACAGTGACAGTGAAGATGTCAACTGACTTAATATCTAGCTAATTGTTCTAGCTAATAAGAAGTAACAAAATTAAATCAAGCTGAACTTCGTGTTAAAGTAGCTGTTAACTTTGAGCGTCAGACGCGGATGTTAATTGTCACATTGGTTATTTATTTAATATTGACAGGCCAAAAAAGTTGGAAAGTTGAAATATATTTTGATTACACCTTAAGTGGCTTAATTCAAATCAAATTTGACTGCATGTTAAAGTGCCTGTTTACTTTGATTTGAAACATTTGAGGTTTCCAAGAGCTACTTACTGCATACCTATGTAAGAGAGTATAGTTGATAAGCCCGTTTACGTAGGGTATACGAATTGACAAACGAATTGAGTGAGAGGCGGGGGGAGGGGAGTTGGCAACGAATGCGAACAGTTCACTATTTACCACACATGAACGTGGGATCTGAACGAGTACGTGAACGTGAACGTGAATGTGAATGTGAATGTGAACGTGGGTGATGCATGGCGCTGAAAATGTTTAGGCCTAGTGTCTGGTGTCGCATTCATTGCCATTCATCCGGTTGCTACCGTTTCGTGGTTGCCATTGCCATTGCCTGTTGGTTGTTGTTATTGTTGTTGCTGATGTCGCTGTTTTTATTGTTGTTGCTTGTGGCTAACATGCAAGCTTAGGATTTGGAAAACAATTTCACTGTTAGTGGAATGTCAACGTCAGGCCCCCTGCACGTCTCCAGCTCTGCACTGCCAATCGCCCCTCCTCTCGCTTGTCCTACCCGTAGCTCTCTGAAAAGCCCCCAATCTATTCGTGCCGAAACGTAAAATTTAAGCGCGACCGGGCGCGCTCACATCACTAATTAGTGATGTGCAATAATCGTGCGGGGACGCACGTGATGCACAGCCGGGTGTTTTAAAGGGGTTGGTTTGAGGGGGCTAGTGGGCTATTCAATGTTCCCCACATAGCAAGACACAGAGATTTGCGTGTTCTGCTACCCGCCCAATCCTATTCGAGTGTTAGTTCGTTTCAAAAATAGCAACATTTTTAATCAACTGTGCGTGTTGCATTAGTTGCATTCGATTTCGAATTCGGGTGCGCGTTCGGGTTCAGGTTCGGATTCGAGTTCAGGCTTCGTGGTGTCGGGTTCTTCTTCGATTCAGTATTTGGGCTATTCGTTGGGACTGTGGTCTGTCTACTATATATTAATTTTGGTATACACAATTTTATGTTTTGGGCATTTTGGTTTATTTTGATCAGTTGGGTAAGGGTTGCCTTTAAATTACAGCTCGGAAAAGATCGCTGAAATTAACAGTCGTCGCTTGGAAAATGGATTTTTATTATTATTGCATTTATTATTTTGTATTCAAAGTCTTGAATTATTAATTTAAAGAAATTGTTTTATAGTTTGCTTTTTAAAACACTGATTGAAATATTTAAAAACCAATTTTGAAATTTTGCTATAGGCTTTAATAAATATAAAAATTTAATATATTTTGTTTTTCCGAATAACAAATTGTATAATAATCCTGAATAATTATGAATTCCATTAACATTTTTCTAATTTTTTGTGTGAGATTTTTTTGGCATCACCTCTGTAGCGTACGCGTTCTAAGTAACGAGGGACTACTGTACTTGCGCGTTGTCCGGCCTGAACTCTGATGTGTACAAAGGGCTTGTTGCTTGCTCGAAAGTTTCAACTCTGTTTCCCCTTCAACTTTTTGACTTTTTCTTAGTTGGCGAACTTATTTTCAGACTTGAGCTAAATTTTTAGCGCAACATTAAAAGACTTTTAGTATATTTTTGTATTTTATCCTAATTTTTATTTTTTTTATTTGTATTTTTATGTTGTTGTTGTCCGAAGAACATTGGCCTAACCAAACTAATGTGCAATGCTACCCGTTGCCTCCTTTTTCACATGTGTGTTGGAAATCGCTGAGTTTTAGCGAATCGCGTTAAGGTCCAGCCCACTTTTCCCCCCTGCTGTCCCTTTACAGTTACTCCTTCCCCACTTCGCCCGTCAACTCTCTTGTCTCTTATCACCATTTTGCCACTTATTTCAGAACATGAAATTTCAATTAGGCAGCTCTACTCTATGCTGTTTTTCTGGTCAATTTAATGCAACCATATTGCCAGCTGCACACACCCCCGCACACACACACACATACACACACACACGCGACGCACAACCAATGTGTATGAGTTGCAATTTCAGTTATTTTTATTTGCACAACGCTGCAAATTCCACGTTAAAACCAACAACAACAACAACAACAACCCGAATACCCTTTTCCACCTCCCTCTTACAAACCAAAATTTATATGGGGCAAATATTTTGTCTATATGTCCATCTTGCAATATCAAACGATTGCGGTGGAAATGGACAAATAGTGTTAGAAAACGTTTGACAGTTAGTGTTCAAATAAACGCACACTAAAATGGTGTGTCGAAGTCAAAGTCAAAGTCAAAAAAAAAAGGTTGTCGATGTTTCGGTTCACGGTTCAAATAAATGCCTCGTCTTTTGGTTGCTTTCGTGAACCTGGCGCCACATTCTTTCGAACTTTGAACCGAATCAACGACATTTGGTTTTTGGGCTTGCAGCCCTGTTCGAAATATATCAATAAAAGCAAAGGTTCCATAACTTGTCAAAACTAAACCGATTTTTATGAAAAGATTTTTGTTAATGGTTTTGCTTTTATATTAGTCTAAATTGCAAAACTAAAATATTTGTCTAAGTAAAAATAAAAACTTTCATTTAGTCATTTGCCAAAATTTTCGCTACCCTAAAACTATTAAAATTTTACTAATTTTGATGAAGAATTATTCATTGTTTTTGATTTTTTTCTTAAGATAAAAATGGCAATTTAATATAATTTAGTTTCGCACTTCAATAACTTTGCCAAAACTTACTGATTTTTATGCGAAAGCTTTTTATGCTCATGCTTTGGCTTTTAGATCAATTCTGCATTAAAATTAAAATAAATAAATTTTTGTTTGAAAAACATGTACAAGATGTCATGAGATTTCTAAAAAAGCCAAAGTGTTTAAAGCTTAGGTTTTGTGTGCTACACTTATTTTTTGGTGACAATAATTTTGTTTAGCCTTTAATTTTGATTGAAATAAAAAACAGTCGATTGAAACTAAACATTAATTGATTAGGTGAACATTCACTATTGCTGTTTCTTCTTCTCAGTAGGCTGTGTTCGATTCGAATTGTCAGCATTGTAAATCCCCAGACTGTATTATTCAGAACGAACGAGTCAAGCTAAAATTAAAGTAAATCGTGTTTTCAAACGAGAATAATTCGAGAAACCAAAGCAATATGGAGAGTCGTCGAGAGCAAATATTAAAGGGCATCTTTGTGTCGGTCGACGGCGTCGATGCGGAATACGAAGACAATGAAACCGCCATGCTGCGGCTCGAGGGCGGCGTCGCGGCTCTGAAGTCGGGTGAGGACAGCGACGACGACGAGGCTGGTCACCAGTTGGAGGAGCTGGCCAGCCCGGGCGAATCGAGTGTCGATGCGGAATGGGACTTGGAATTGGATAAGCCAAATGAGTTTTTGCGCTTCTCGCTGCGCATGGGCTTTGGCACCCTGATGCATCCGTACGAATACGCCAAGGTTCTGATGCAATTGGGCCACGAGCCGCTGCCGGCGGTGGCCTCGACCAGCTGGCTGGGCCGCTCCACGCTGTTCCTGCCCAGCGTGCATCAGTATATTCGATATATACGGCATACCGATGGCTTTGCCGGCCTCTATCGCGGCCTGGCGCCGCGCATCCTCAGCATTGCCGGCTCTGCCCTGTTCGGCGAGAGTCTGCTGCATCTGATCGGCTGGAAGTCGCAGCAGAAGCCATCGCATCCATTTCGTGACTACATATGCAATTTGTTGCGTGATGGCATTGTGATTGCCACCGGTTTGGGCATCTCGCATCCGTTCTATGTGATCTCCGTGCGCCAGATGGCCCAGTTTGTGGGCCGCGAAGTGGTCTATACGAGCATACGTGGGAGTGTGCGCCAGATTCTTGCCCAGGATGGACCCATGGGCTTCTATGCGGGCTTCATGCCACGCCTGATCTTCGATTTGGGGGTGCTCTTCTGCACCAGCACCCTCAGCGCCATCTGTAATCGCATCTTTGTGCTCAAGTCCGATCAGCGCGAATATAACTCGGCTCTGATTCAATTTGGTGCCATCATGCTACTATATCCCCTTCAGGTTGTGGGCGCCTGCATGGCCTGCTCGGGCTCGGGTGTGGCGGCCGGTGCACCACCGTTCATGCCCGTTTACAGCCAGTGGGTTGACTGCCTCATGGATCTGATAGCACGCGGGGACCATTATCGCGGCGCCTTCGTCTTTCGCCGCACCCTGCCCAAAATGCAATTCCAACGCGTCTACGATCCTTTCACCGTTTCCCGCATAATCTAAATATCAAAATGTTATCTGAAGTTCATTATTTTGTTTCGTTTGTTTTTACATTAAATATCAGTGCTCACTCAGCGTTTAGTTTTGTTTTTATAAAGATTATCTGACGATACAAATACCCATACCTATACATATTAGTATTATTATTAATATTGCATTAATATGTATATATATTTTGGATGGATATGTCATATCTGTAAATAAATTTAATTTGATTTAATATTGAATTAATATCTATGTCTATTTTTGGTGGATATGTCTATATCTGAAAATATATATATATTTATATCAATATCCATTTTTCTATAGATAAAATGTTAAGCATTTTTTACTTAAATGAAGTACAAGCCCAATTTTAAATTTCTTGAGATTAAAATTCTTATGTTAAGAACGTTTGTATTCGACAATTCAAAGCTTTTATCTGGTATTTTTTTGCCCACACCTATTTTCATGTTTTTAGACATTTTATGTGAAATTTTGATAAATATTGTGGAATATTTGCATGCCTAGATTTTTTCGGTGCCATTATTTTCTTCAGTTGTTCTTGCTGTGGTTCCGTTTGAGGCAGCTTGTATTAATTTGAATTATTTAGCAAAAAGCACTAGACACTGGAGTCAAAGAACACACACACACACACACAAACACACACACACGTACACACACTGAACGCAAGGACACACACTGTGGTTTCCATTGGGTGGCAAGTTTTAATTCATAAGCGAGTGAATTCGGGCACAATGTGGAATGAGTGGGAACGTTTGGGAAATGGGATTGCTGTCGTAAGCGTAACGTTTGGGCCGTTTTTCTTGGCTGCTACACAAAATGTCAGCAGAGATTAAGCGATAGAAATCTGTTCATGTACAAGATTTTATATACCACACAAACACACGCGCACACACAAACACATGCACACACACACACACACACAGCTGGCAGCTGAACGTAATGAAAATATCAAAAATCTTAAACGAATTGTTCTAACGGCTTTATGTAGCGCAAAGGGGGGAAAAGGAAACACATTTTTGCTTCATTTGAATCCGACACATGTGTGTGTGCGTGTGTATTTGCGGGTATGTGTGTATGTATTGCTGCTGTTGTTGTTGGTCAGGTTCATTTGGGCCACAGAAATCAAAAGTCAAAAGTTAGTCTATAGTCCACAGGGATTTGAGTTCTTGAAATAAACGACTGGTTATTACATGTGTGTGTGTGTGTGTGGGTGTGGGTATGTGTGCGGGTGTTAGGTGTGCCATGCACATGCACATGATGACAATGACAATGACAATGCCTGGCCAAGCAGGTCAAATGTGCCTAGGGAATACCCTGTATCTGCATTCGTATCGCATTCACACAACTACATACGAAATTTGTTGTCTATAGGTCTTATTATTGCCGATTTGCGAGAAATGGCAACTTAGGACAGTACAAATGGGTCTGATGGGTACAAAAAATCGATATTTATCGATTTTAGTGCAATGTAGCGAATTTTTAAGTAAAACTTAGTTCTGCTTATATTTTTAATATCCTCTTCAGGTTTTTTGGTCACCTAAATTTGATAAACAAAATTGGGGGTAAAGCGATATTTATCGAAATTATCGAAACTTTTGCGCCTGACATACGAGCATCTACAGAGTCTGTCTCGATTGACTCAGCTGAGAAAATATGTGTAATCTATATATAACATAATTTGGCACAGCTTCAGTATACCCGGTTTCGGTCATTTGCAATGGCTAAAGGGTATAAAAAGGCGTACTGACTTAATAACCAAAAAATGCAATCAGCAACTATGTGACCAGAGGAGAGCCGAGCAGAGCAGACCCAACTGACCAACTGGAACCGGCTAAAGAAAAAAAATGAGAATTCTGACTACAGTCGCACTCTCTCTGGACAGGCTTGTGACATTCACGCATGCATGCAGCATCATCGCCAATCCCTCAGCCCAACCAACCCTGCAGCCCATCCGTGTTCAACTTATCCTCGTCCCTTGCTTTCAGTTTTCTTGTCTTGTCTTCTCCTGTCTTGCTTGTTGCTGTTGCTGCTGCTGCTGTTTTACCCTGGAAAATGCAATTAGGCTAACGATGCAACACAATTTTGTCTTTAACTGCAACGAGTGTGCGAGCGAGATGACAACAATGGAGGCAGTACTCCCTTCATCATGCAGCTAAAAGGCATATAGCTTGGACATATAAGTTGGCGAGGTGTACTTTGAGTATTGAGGGATTTTTGAGTTTCCTATTATCACCATGGTCACTTCAATGTCACAATCAATTTCTC
Organism: Drosophila colorata; assembly: GCA_035041545.1. Taxonomy (NCBI): domain Eukaryota; kingdom Metazoa; phylum Arthropoda; class Insecta; order Diptera; family Drosophilidae; genus Drosophila; species Drosophila colorata. The sequence continues at coordinate 7,534,161 of JAWNLD010000490.1, read as the reverse complement.
TGCCATGGTCATTATTTTTCTAGTTCATGAGAACTTTTGTTGTTGGCTTTTTGACCAGCATTCTACTAAATTTTCAATGGTCAGATTTTGCAAAAATTTTCGCTTAAAAAGGGCTGTCAAGATATATATAGATACAATAATAATATCAATAATTAAAAATATAAAAATTTATTGGTAATACATACAAATGTGCAAAATAATATAAGTAATTATAATAAATACAAATATTTACTTTCCTCAATGGTCACTTTTTTATAAATAAATTTTTGTGGTATTGTTAACAAGGTTGAATGATTTCCTTTTTTTTGTTATTATTATATTGTTATTGCATTCTAGTTTTTAATAACATTCAATAAAAACTGTGTGTCCTCCATTGTCACTTGTTCAAACAGTAATCATTTTTTCTCAAACTTTTCATAATACCTATTTCTATTCAGGAATTTGGTAAATGTTAGCACATCTAATATCTTATTAACGTCTATTATTTGAAATACTCCATTGTTACTTTTTATATTTTAGCGATTCATTTTGAAGCATTTTGCTTAAACTTTCCTCGCGCAAGTTCAAGTCCAAGTATTTTACATAATGTTTGAGACCTAAATTTATGTATTTCTATAGGCATATCATGTGTTGAGCATTATGTGTCTTGTGTATGTGTGCTGTGTATGTGTGCATGCGTGTGCGTGCCGGAAATGTCGAACAAATGATGCACTTGCTGCCTATTGAATTAACTCGAGCTGTCGAGATATCGAGCCGAGTCACCAAGTTTTGAATGCAGATTTAATTATTATGCTCTCTGGGTGTGTGCGTGTATGTGTGTGCAACGGGTGTCCCGTGATTATGGCAATGATTGATATTAATTTCGAGCAAATTGTGAATTATTGTTGCAATTCAATCAAATTAAATAACAACAAATAGCTTAAAATTTAACAACTTTTACAACTCATGTCTTTGACCAACAATTTGTGCCATATATCATAATTAACAGAAGCCACTAAATTCACCGCTCTGGTTGTAAAACGAACGTAAAAATAAAATAAACACATTAATAACAATCGCAGCTGATTACACCAAACGAATTCGCCATAATTTTTCAGCAATTTCGCCATTAAAATTAATTTAAGAACTGTGAACAGTCTTATCTTTAGCGAATCAGAAGTGACAATTTGGGCTAAAAAATAATTTTTGAGTCTACTGTGTGTTAACTATTTGTCATGAACTTTTATAGCACTATGTGCAACGAATCTAAGTACAAAAATGATTATACTCAGAACCAATTTTAACTAATGAACATATGAAAATTTTTAAAATCTAATTTAACTTCGTATCAACTCTCAGAACTCTAAAATCTATTATTTTTGCACATTGAACCAAACCTTGAACTCAATCAGTAATCATTTCGGTCAAATTTGCGATATAGTGATGTTATTGAAAAAATCAACTTAATAAATTTTTGTTTATCAATAAATTAGTTACAATAGAACGGTTGTAAATAACAGTTGCATTGATTCTATCGATATTGTTATCAGTATTCTCGTATTAAGTGTTATCGATATTATTCGTATATTCCTTTTAAATATTATTGATTGGGCTCTTATCGTTACTATTGCCAGAACTGGATCAACTGCTCTTTTATCAATATTATCGTTATCAATTATCAGATAAAGGCTTCGTTATCAATTGTTTATCATTTGGCTTTTTACTATATCGTTTAACCTCCTTAAAACGATCGATCGATAATTTTGTTTATCTATGGAAACATATAGTTAAATAACTCTAATTAAATTTAAAAGGGTATTGAATCCTCATGGAGAGCTTTGTTTTTGTTTGTTTTTATATTTTTCTTCTTTTAATTGAACCAAAAATTATTAGATAACAAAGTTTATATTCAACTTAATATTTAAACAGCTTTTTCGACAACTATTTCACAAAACAAACAAGCTGTTAATCAAAAAATAAAATTAAATAGCTAATTCGTGCTAATCAACTAAATCTATTTATTTGACTATTTGTATTTTGTGTGTGTTTTTTTTTTTTGATTTACTATTTTTATTACTGTTAAGACAAATATTTTTATTAAATTTTTTTGTTTTTGACATTGAATTATTAAAGATGGGCAGTTGTTTAAATATTTTTGGTAATCAAAGCTAGATGTTGCTTATATAAATGGATAAATATTAATATAAATAAATATATATATTAAATATGGTTTATTTTAGCAAAAGGTGTGTCTCAATAAGTTAGCCCTGTAAACTCTAAAAATTCATTGTATTATTCTTAGTAGGCTTAGAAAAGCAGAAAAGGTACCAGCCCTGCCCAAACCTAAAAAGATTCATTTCAGTTCGATCTTTACTAGAGTTAACAGCTCTAGTTTCAAAAATTGTTGTACAAATTTTCAGATTTTGTCAGAAAAGTATTTTTTGTTTATTTCTGTTTTGATAATAATAAATCGTAAAATTAATATAAATTTTGTTTGTATAAAAGTTGATCAAAAATTCCGATAAGTGTATCAAAATTAAGTTCAGAAGCTGGTTGTGTGTTTGTGTGAATGGGTGTGAACAACACAATTGTGAGTATCTACGTGGATACTCGAATAAATCCGAAAGCGAGAGTAAATTGCTAAAATTAAAGACATCACAGATTCTTTATGCGCGGCACAAAATTTCAAATTCATAAACAGAAGTCCTGATTTCCAGTTTTACGCGTTACTATTTAATTGTAATACATCCAGACAGGTAACTTCTAAAATAATACACCCCTTAGATTAAACTAATTTATCATTTTGCAGATTTGATTTAATTGTTAATTTCGTAATACGTGTAACGTTTTAAATATTCGCCCAGAGGAGCAGAAGCTCAAAATAAATTCAGAGAAGCCCACCAGAGGGTAAAATTGGGCATTTCCTATAGCACATACAGCATTAATATCCCTACTTCCTGCAGGTATTTTCATTATATCAGTTATTCACAAAGAATATATATATTATAAATTGAGTAACTGTCAGACGTGACAGCAGTAAGTCTTATATATTTTTATATATAAAATCATTTTTGTTCTTTCTCTAATGATTCTCATTCGCAGATCTACAATCGTTAAAGGCAGAAAAGGGATCCCGATCATAGCCACAGTCGAGGTAAGCTTTCAGCCCTGTCAAATGCCTCTCGGCTCAACCCTAAACCCTTGTTTTACAGTTAGCCGAACTCTTTATGTAAATCAAAAACAAATACCTAAATTATGCAAAACTTAATAAAAGTTAATCATTCGGCAAATTGAAATTACATCTATATAAAAAATATAAATAAATAAAATTGAAATTGTGTGAAATATCTCTTAATATTAAGATGAAATTGAATTAATGGGCTTATAATAATGGTTAGAGGGGAATATATGGAACAACTGGTTTATATTTTTAATCGATTGCGGGTGTCGAAAACCAAGCCAATATATTAGAGATTTTTGCCGTTTGCGTTTTTGAGAACATATTATTTTTCGTATTAAGTTGAAGGGCATATTACGCATACGCCGCATATGCAATTGACTTCCGCTGACAGAGCGCGACGGCGCTTTCAATATTATATGGTAAATCCAATTAACAGGGTTTTATGCCACAAACACACATGTGCACACACGGCAGAGGTGTTAATCGACGTCATTTTGATGTAAAACGAGCGATGAGAATGATATTGTATATTTTATGACCGCATATGCGATGCGTAATTAACAGCAGCAACAACAACAACAACAATAATTTTCAGCCAGGTTAATGAGCCATCATTGATTATGCATATGAGTAGTGGCGTGTGTGCGGGTTAGTAAGTGTGTGTGTGTGTGCGGGGGTGTGTGTGTAAAGAGTTTCATTCGCTTTTCACACATCAAATTAAATTGTTACATATGCTAATGAAATCAACCAAAATTATGAGCAATTATGAATAGCTTAATGGGATTTGACAAAGCCACAAACAGACACACACACTTGCTTAAACTGTATATATATATATATGTGTATATATGAATGTGTGTGTTTTTGTGTACCTTAAAGCCAAGTCTTTTGTTTAAAGTAAAAACCCGAGGCAAGACAAGGCAAGGCTGGCCAAGCATAGCTAGCAGGCTGGCAGGCAAAAAACGCAGCCAGGTGTAAATTACAAACTTGTAAGATTTTTGCCTGGCATTTCCCGTCCAAAGCAACCCAACACCCATCACCCCCACCCCCACCCCCCAGCAGCAAATAAAAGCCAAGCCGAAGCCTCCCAGTGCCAACTGAGCTTTCAGCTCGTTTGAATTTAGCTGAGTGCAATACACAGTCCTCTAACTGCATGAGGGCAGGGGGAGGGTGTTTGTAAAAAAGGGGGCTGGGTTATGCTGTGTCCTGTCTTCTTCTTCTTTCACATAATGCCAACAATTACGCAGCTGAATATTTTATGAGCCAAGCAGATTAATATGAATATTTTATTATCATTTTAGATTCCGTATTTCTTTGTTGCTCTCCTCCACCTCCCCTTGTCGACCCCCCCCCCCCCTGCCGTGTTGGCCATGGCTTAGACTTAGGGGCAGATCTGCGTTGCCAAACTCAAGGCGAAAGCATATGCTTTATATGCCTTTTGCGTTTGAGTGTTGTTAATGGCAGATCCTTTCAGAGTCGGGTATATTCGCTTAATCACTGACATTTTAATATGACGGATTTATATTTTTATTTATTTTATTATACATTCGCCCCAAAAACAAATTATCTTCGAATTAAGACCAATTTTCCATTGATTACTTTGGCTCCCTTTTTTTCTTAGAACATTTTTAACAAACCAATTTTTGTTGTTTGCATTTATATTTTACTAGCAGAAATGAAATTAACTAAAACGAAAATTTCTCAATATTATAACAAGTATTTATTGTGAATACTTTATTGCTGCTCTGAAGAAAATTAAATTAGTTATTCTATCGCTCTTATATCATTCTTTAAACCCCAAACTGTCTTCATATAAAGTGTGACACCTTCTTAGTTTTGCGTTGAAACCGGTTGGGAATTTTAGGTGCCAATTTCTTAACAAACGCTTATGAATTGAATAAATCTATTAGCCTAATCGTATAACTATTTTATTAAATAGACAAAAATCTGTCAAGTGAGTTGCTTTTGCTTTTGTATGAGGAAATAAAAAAATAAAATATTTGTTCTCTCTCTTTCTTTAGCTTAAGTAGAGTATTTAAAATTCTTTGTGTAGTAGGTAAACTCGACGCGTTGCCGTTTCGTTGCCCACAGTTTTTTTTGCACCTTTTGGTGGAGTCAAAAATGCTTTTTGCTGCTGGCCACGCTGACACACACCAGAAAAACGCAGGCTAAGACAGAGTACGAGAGAGATGGAGGTACAGAGGGACCGGGCGAAAATGTGGTGAGAACGGAATTTATGACCACGAGCCTTCAAAGGGCCAAGCAGCCTAAATGTTTTGCGCCGGCCAAGGCCTGTCCCGACATGCCAAATAAAAACTGGAAGCCAACACAATTTTTTAGGTGAGAGGGGACACCGTAGGAGCACGTAAGTTTCCTCACTCAAAGCCAAAAAAAAATAATAAAAATAAAAAAAAATAAAGCAAAAGTGAAACAAAAATATTTTCATTTGTTGCGTTGAAAATTTTATGCGCTCCGAGCAAGGCAATTATGGCGCCTCCTAAAAAAAAACTTAAACCCACTGGCAGCCTATGGCACCCCTTGCACCGCCGCCATCCGTTCCGGCACCCCTTAAGCAAACTATGTGAAATAGTCGTAATATCGTCATCATCTCAGCGCGAGCCCAATAAATTCGGCCAATAAATGCGGCTCCAAGTGCCAATGCCACGCCCCGCCTTACAAGTACATAGACGGCAGCGGGTGTCGGTAGTGCAGGGCGGTACAGCACTGTGGCTGTGGCACCCTCTGATTTATGCAGCGCCATAAAACAAGCGAATCGCCTTAAAGCTAACAAAAACACACACATAAAAAACAAAAGAAGGCTAAATTTAAAAATAAAATAAATTTGAAAAAGAAAGGTACCCGAGGCCCCAACGCAGACGCTGTTCGTACCGACTCCGATTCGGAGTCCTGAATCCTGAATCCTTAGTCGTGAGCCTGTTCCTGGCTGGCTTAGCGCTCGTGGTGCCCCAAATGCCAACTAGCTCAACGTGTTACGACGCGGCCCTGTCAAAGTGCATCGCAAGCGACGCAGCGAACCAAAGCGAGTTGGCAGCACCGCCACTGACAGTGAAGCACAGCGCTTAAGAGTGAGTAGGAAAAAAGACACCGAACAAAAAACTGCACTGAATTCAGTTTCAGAATCAAATTTCGCGTATGCAACTTATGTGTAAAAGTTTTTGATACCCTGTATTTATTAGAAATTCTAAAAATTCGTTGTACAATTGCATTCCTTCCCTTGAGCTGGACTATATGGAACAACAGGTTAAGAAATAAGTTTTTGTATTCTCAAAATATTTATTTACCAAATTTAACAATTATTTAGCAGCTGGTTGATACAAACATATAACTCCAATAGGAATAAACGGTCGAAAAATTAGTTCTCGTATGAAAAACATTTTTAAGTTTTAAGGAAATCAACGCCTGACATATAAACAAATTTTTTTTTTATTAAAATCGGACAGTAATATCATATTTTGGGAAATAAATTGCTTTTGTATTTGGTATGAAAACCCCTTTTTTGTTTTTAAAAATATAACTTAACTCAACAATATATTACTATATTATATCAAATGTATCACCATTTCATATCCCATACAAAATATCGTTTACAAATATATTTGAATACATAAAAAAACAGTTGAGAATAGATAAAAGCGTACTTTTGCTGGTTATTTAATCCGAAGGTGACTTATCTTTCTTGTTTTAACAGCAAATAATGCAAAACCTATCATATGTAGTTGTTGCTGACTTTTTTTATTTATTTTTTTCGCAGCCCTGGTCTGCAAGTCACGTAATTTTCAATGGATTCTCTGGAGTCGTCAGGGCTATAATGCAAAATTTTTTTTTTGTTTTCTTTTTGCCTTTTTGTATTTCTGCTGTTGGCCTTTTGTTGCACTCATTATGGGGCAACGCCTGCCACCTTGCATGTGTTGTATTGTGGAGCCAATGCAACAGGCATCAAACTTGACGCTTCGCTTTTTTGTTGTTGTCTCGTATATAAATTCAGTTCAGGTCTCTTGTGCGATTTTTCCGGCCACATGCCTGGCTGCACTTCAATCAAAATCAAATATTACAAGCCGTAGCAATGAGGTGATGGGGGCCAAGGGCGCAATGGGGCAAGGGGGCGGACCTCCTACGGCTGCAATTGCTGTGCCAACTGCTGCTGCTGCTCCTTTTGAGTTATGGCCAGGCAGCTGGCACGAGGCACGAGGCATGTGGCATGCAGCGCGAGGCATGAGGCATGAGGCATAAGCCATTCGACCCTGGACACCAGGCACATCCATCCATCCATATGCATTTTGCAATTCTTATGGCCTTTTGTTGTGCTTCGATAGAATGCAACTGGGCACGGGCAACGGCTTGATTACGCACGTTTATTACTGGTTGCGGCTACCGATTCCGAGCTCTTGGCCCCATGGCTTACGGTTACGGATTCCGGATACGCTACGCTACGTCACGCCATGCCACGGCAGAATTCAGTCTGGATTGTCTGTCCGCCACTCTCTCCCTCTTCCTCTCTGCCTGACGCTCGGCTGTGGGCTGTGCTCATCAATATGCGACGTGTGAGTTGCAAATGTACAACATGATTACTTGCAAATCACGTGATTGTGATTGGGATTATTGCACACCCTACACACACCCTACACACACCCTACACACACCCTACACACCCTACACACATGCAGTGAGCGTTCTATTTTGTTGTTGACGCTTCAACAATTGTTGGACATGCTCAAAAAGCATATATTTCTTTTATTTTTTTGATTTTAATTCATGCTTACACTTTTCGTTAATACCCTGTAAACAGCAAATGGTTGCTAAAAGGCATGCTAGAGCCGTGCTAAATTATATACTACAAATCTAGCTATTTTGGTATACAATATACATGCGCATAGTCACTTTTTCTTGTTGGAAGATAAGTAGTGGATAGAAAAGCGATTTTCAGCAAAATACAACAGAGTTTTTGGAATAAATACTTTTTCTTATTTTTTTCATGAAGTAGAAGAAGCGAGCGGGTATCGAGAGAGAACGTGTCATCCATCTACGTTTTCTTTTGTATATCGCTAAATTATCTTCCAAAACTCGACCAAATTATTGAGACATCTTTTGGAAGATAGCTGGAAAATATTACAAATAAAGCTACAGTACTACAGTTACAGGGCATATTTAAGTCAAGTACTCCCACTGAAATTCCTATTTGATATTCCATGCATAGACTTTTTTTGTGTCCGTGTACGCTTGAAGTAATTAAAAAGTGCACAGGCAAGATGTGAATTTCATTTGGCATATCTTCGAACAGTTTCCGGCTTATTTGGATTATAATAATAAAAATGTACCTCAATAGCTCTTGAATAGAAATGTGTGCAAACGTATGTTGTATAAATTCAGACCAAAAAGACAAAGCAAACATGAAATTGGCTTCAAAAGCTTATCAATGCGGTTAACTAGCTAGAAATCATTTCAAAAGGTATCGGTTGTGGTTTCAAGAAACCAAATCATTTTTCAATTTAGCTTGTTATATTTTTAATCAACTTATTAGGCTTATTGAAAAAGTTAGAAAATACATCTCGTTGGAGCTTATGAAATAGCGTTCACTCCCTTGCCAGCTTGCATTTAACATGAATTATTGCTGAGCTTTAACCAATTTTTAACAGATTTTTATAGAATTCAGCTGAGAATATGTTTTTATTAAGCGAGTTTTTGCCATTCATTATGTGTTTCGACGAGCGTTGAGAAACATCCTGCATAGCAACAAGTTGGGATTCGTTTGCTTTAATTTAAAATATTTACCACTTTCCATTCGTTTTATATTTTGGACTTTCATACAATCGCTGCTCATTAGTTCTTTTAGCGTATTCGCATTCGCATTTTTTTTTATATTTATTCAGGGAGTAGTTTATTACTCGCTACTTTTTTTTTGAACGAGTGCATGTTTTAACTGTTGCATAGCAGCAAATTTGCAGGCCCAACATATTCATTCACTTTAATTTTTTGATTATTTGCCACTAGCTTCATCTTTCAACGAGTATATGGTTCTAGCGCAGTAGCAAGTTGGCAGCTTCTAAATCCTTCGTTTCTTTCACGCGCCTCTCTTCTATCTATTGATTTGCTATTGCATATCAACAAGTTGGCAGGCCCATTGACATTCGTTTGTGTTTATTTAGCAAATAGTCGTTACTCCCAACTCGTTACTTCATTCAAGGAGTGCGAGCTTTAAGTCCAGCTTTAAGTCCACAAGTGACACCCTCTGGCAAGGCAACAAGTTGGCAGCTCTTTAAGCCTTTGTTTCTGTTGATTCAGCGAGTTTTTACTCGCATTTTTCTAATATTTATTGCTAATCAACATCTTTTTTTTGCAAGTGTCGACGCTGACGCTGACGCTGAAGCCGACGTCGCTGTCGCCGTCGAATTGTGCTATGAATATTAATTTGGTTTTTAGAGCCCGCAACAATGCAAAGTAAAACCTGAATTACAACTAAATATTTATAACTCATTTTGTGTGTGCACAACAGACACACACACTTTCACACACGCACATGCCTATAAATAATAGAAAAACTGTAGACAAACAAACGCACACACACACACACACACACACACACACACACACACAACACACACGGACACATACGGACACAAACAGTAAAGCTGCAAATGATGACAGTTTTTGGGTATAAAATATACAAATGGCTATTTTGGGGCGTTTGTTGTTGTGTCGCGCGAAAATACACAAAATTAACTTGTATTTAAAATTTAATTAAAACTTTTGCTGTTATTTACATATACCAAATGCCTGCGCGCTGCAAAGTAGGCAGCACTTTTTGTGCGCCGCTCAACTTTCGCTGTTAGTGGCGTTTCGTAATGGAGGGCGATGGCGTGGCAGCTTTCATACACTGAGCATTAAATTAAATCATATTGTATTACACACTGTGTGGAATGTGTGTGTGTGCGCGCACAATTTTTGGTTTATCGAAACAACAAAAATATACAAAAAAACACAAAAAACAGGAGTGCTCTAACTAAAATGCAAGACTGTGAGATATCCTGCACATACGTTGATTTACGTAAAGTCAAGAATTTTGTTATAGAATCCAGTACAACAAAATTGGGTCAATGTTCTTAACTTGAGAGCTAAAATCTTATTTCAGGAATGTTTTTCTTAAGCCCGAAATTCTAAAATATTATATAATATAAGTTTTTCGTTTATTTGTTTGAGTTTAAGAAGCTTTAAGAGCTTAACGATGGAGTTTAATTGTATACATATGTAAGAAATCAAAGTTCATTCAGATGAAATACATTTTCAACTTTGTGGCATGTCGCCAAGGCTATCCGAATAGTCAAACATATCTGATCTTTGTATACTAAAGGATAAATTATAGTCCAATTTTTGTTTTAATCCTTTAATTTTTAAGATTTGCTAAAAAACCTATGCTTTAAATCGATTAATATCGATTACGATAAATGCGGGAGGGTATACGAAAAGTATATAAAGTCTACAAAACTCCCTCTACTACTTTTTCATTTGAAGAATTGCAATATACCCTTTTTCTTCATATTTCTGATTTAAATAGGTGCAGGGTATAGTATGGGTGTTAGTCAATATTGGGCGTGCCTCACGGCCGAGCGGCAGCAAACAGCATTGACCATTGACCATCAGCCAGTGGGTCGCATTCGCCTCTATCGGCCATGGCTAAGTGGTTGTTGCGGCTTTACGCTGTTTAGCATAATTAGTCCTTTTAACCGCGTTTTGCGAAATGTGGTTTCAGCTTTAAAACGTAGCCCCAAAATGCACTCAATACCAATTGACCCGGCCCTCCTTCATACACTAACATTTTCACCAACCCTTCCCATCGAAATTTCAGCACAAAATTATTCAAAATATGCAAGACTTTCAATTTATTTACAGTCATAACTATTTCGAACACATAGTCAAAAGGCGTGAATTCTTTAAAAAGTATGCCAAAAAATAAACAAAACAAAAACAAAAAAACCAAAAAAAAATAACCCGACAATGCGATTAATTTTAAGTTAAGCAACATTTATATTGTTAAGTATTTTGTACTATCTTTTAAATTGTAATTGAATTTAATTTTAAATATTTAAAAACAAGTGTTATACTTAGTTTCAAAAAAGTAGTTTTCATTTTATTTATTTAAACATTTATTTCATAAAATAAACAATGCGTAATGGAAATAGTCGCTCGAAAATTAAATCTTTTGAATATTAGATTTGCTCATAAATAAATATCGACATTTTATATAAATATATAATTTGTACCACAATTTTCTGTAAAAACACTGTAAGCAGAGTATTGCGTTGTTGGTGGCACCCGACTGTAATATTCTAACTATAAAGTTATAGCTATTATTACACTGTAAATAGAATAGAGCGCGATCGCCGGTATCGACCTTTTTAGCACACCCAATTCGTAGTTCTTCTAAGCGAAGCTGCACTGTATTTTGTAGCAGATTGTGGTGCTAATGAACAGCCGCCGGAAGCCGCACCACACGAACAGCCCAATTCATTGGCAAACTTTAGGGTCGAGTAAGTGGGAGGGAGGGGGTGGTGGGGTGCGGTAACCACTTGACTTACCATCCTCTACCGTCGCCACCCGCTGAGCGCAATTTCAATTTATGGTAAATTAATTTGTAATTAATTTTTCGTGCGAAACGCAACGAGACGGGTCGAAACGGAATGAAACGCAAAATTAAATGAATTTCTATTGCCATATTGCTGATTGGGTCGAGGCTAGCTGAGTTTTTCGGGATTTGTGTGTTTTTATTTCGATTTTACGCTAGTTTAGTTTCAATTGCGTCCAATTAAACATGCGGTTACCCATTTCCGATTACGATTCGTCGTTAGCTAACCCTGCCCAGCCTCCTCTGTCTGTCTCTCTCTCTTTCTCTCTCTCTCTCTCTCTCTCTCTCTCTCTCTCTCACTGCGCATTCAGTTGAGTGAGCTGCGTGTTTTGTATTTTTCGGAAATTGAAATTGCATATTTAAATAGGCCACAACTGGCACCACTGTGCGTCTGTGTGTGTGACACCCAAAAAGCCATGTAAATGTTTGCTCCACTGTGCCTAGTCGCCTATTCATAATTTTTCTACCTGCTCCAGCCCCTCTTCCTCTTCTATTGGCTGATTCGTTGAACGCATTTCAAATTCCATTTGCATTTTCTCTGTGTATGTGTGTCTCGATTGTGGATTCGATAATTAGCAAACCGGATATTGAATTGGCCTTAACTTTTGCCATGTTGATCAAATATTTTCTGGTTCACTTAGACGTGTAATCAGAGAATCAAGTTCTTATTATTGCTAAGAAATGGTTTGTGGATTACTTAAGTAGGTAATTTTAAATTCACTGTTTCATTCGAACTTGTCTTTTAGCAGTGACTCAAGTCAATTGTGTTGAAATGACCAACGTTGTATAAATATGTATTTTACCATTTTATAAGGAAAAAGGCTTGTCATATTATTATAGGCTTAGTAAAACAATTTGTTGTGTATTTACTTTTAAAATGTGTATCAACAATCAACAATCAAAAAACTAAAAAAAAAAAAACGTATGGAATTAGTGAACTCAGTTCTGTTATATACTTACCTTTGGAATCTTTGTGGTTGCTACTTCATTAAAATATAAAAATATATAGCGAAGCAGATTAACAAAGTTGTGTATAGGTAAATCCGTCAATATTTATCGAATTATCTAGATGAGTCCCAAAAATGTTTCCGTGCTGTAAAGTTTAAGCTTAATGAAAAATGCCAATTTAATTGAATTTGTTGATTTTCATTTTATTTTTATTTTGTCACATAATACTTTTTGTTTTTTGTTTATATTTCTTTTTGTGTCATTTTCTGTTCTTTTGTATTAATTTGCATTTCATTTTCAATTTGTTACTCATAATATTTGTTGTTGTCGTTATGTTATGCATGGGAAAATAATAGAGAGATGCATTTATAATTGCTTGCTCTGAAGTTTTGTCAATTGTTATTTAAATTTTTTTTTATTTTTGCCATTCTTTTTGTTGTAATAATTTGTTTGCATTTGTCTCTTTTTTTTCCATTTGTATGTTCTATAGTTGTAGTATATATTCTCGTTTTTTTTTGTAGTAGTAGTATTTTAATGCATATATTTTATATATTTTATAGTTAGTCGTATATGGCAACACAATAGTAACTTACAGTCGTCGCATGTGTTTTTTTTTTATAGATTTTAATCGCATTTTATACAAATAGACAATTTTTTCTACTACTCCTAATTCTTGTATGGGGATTCTTTTCTTTCATTTTCTGGTTTTTGTTATTTGTTTCTTTTTTCTTTTTGAGGGGGGACGTTCCACGAAACGCATGATAATTGCACGAATTCTTAACTGGCGCCGATAACTAAATAACATATGTTACAAACGCAAATGCTAATTGCTTTAAAACTAAGCGCTATTCATTACTTGTCCGCTGTCCAGCACTGTTCGACTTACATATATCGAATAACCTACCGATATATTTAAAAAAAATTTGTGTATGTTGTTTTTTATTTCTTCTTTTAGTTTGCTTTTGCACCTACTTAAGATAAGCCTATAACTTTTGTTTATGCATTTAACGCGCTAATCTAGAGTTAGAGTTAGAGATTAGTTATCGATTGCGATTACTTTGCTGATTCGATTTTGTAGCATTTGTAACTGTTTTTCTCGTTTTTTTATTCTTGCTGCTGTGTATACTCATGAGTTGCGTCTTGTAGGCTTTATATATATATTATGTATCATCATATATATATAGTTATAGTTTTATATATGTATATGGCTTTACTTACTGGCTGGCCCTTACTTTTTTTCTTGTAGTTTAGTGTAGTTCTTAAAATAATGTACATACATATTTTAAACATACATATATATACTTTTTTATATTTTAATTCATATCCACATATATATATATATATATATATATATATATATATATATATAGTAAGTATTCTATGCTATTTTCAACTTTTCAACTTCCGGCTGCATTGCTTAGTACTTTTTTTTATTTGGGTTCTTTTATGCCATCTAATTTTTACGCAATTCTGTAGTTGTCCAAATTTTTTTGTTTTTTATATATATTTTTTTCTTCTGTTCTGTGTATATATATCGTATTCATATATGCTATATAGATACTTTGTGTATACTTTATATGAATATTTATTTTATTTTTGATTTATTAATTTTTTTTTACTTTTCTCTCATATATATATATGTATATATATGTATTCTTATAGGTTTTGTTTTGTTTTCTTTAGTTATTGTCCACCCATCCAGTTTACGGAAATTCATATATCGTTTGTTGGTTTTTGTTTTGTTTTTTGTGTTTCTTCTTGTTATACCCTTGCAGTTAATATAAATATAAGTTGTAATAAGTTGTAATATTCTTGAACTAGTTTACGTGAACTGGGCTATTTTTATAATCCGTGTTCATGGAAATTGGAACAGCTTTTAGTTCTCGGTGAGAGATTTCTTTATTAAACGTAATCAGTTAAACCGGCTCACTATACCATATAGCTCTCATTGGAACCATCGGTCGAAATGAAATGATTTATAAAAGGAAAATTTAATTGAAATTTTAACTCGAATTATTTTTTTTTTGAACAATCCAAGTTGAGAATAATCTAAAGTTCAATTCAGCTGCAAGGGTATTAAATATTCGATTTGCCGAATTTTTTACAATGTTTGCTAGCTTGTGTTTTATTTTGTAGTTGTATGTCGCTAAAAGAATATTTACATTCGAAAACAAAAATTAAAATAAATACCACAAATAACATTGAAATAATCAATAATTGATAATAATAAATTTAAAAAAACAAAAAAAAAGTATAAATAAAAGTAGCAATTAATAAACTAATTTTTAGTAAGTGTGTTTTAGTGTGTGCGTGTAGTGCATGAAATGTATAAAGTTAAATTAGGCCCGAAAATATTTGTATTGTTTCGTAAATATGATAAGGCAGCAAATATTATGACACAGCGAAGAGGCGTGTTCTATCGCCCGCCCACAACAAATCAAATTATTGCCGTGTGTGTTTTTGTGTGTAGTGCTTATGTTTAGGCTGTGTTTTATTTATTTTAGTTAGCTTTCATGGAATTTTATTATTATGGCATTAACTGTTGTTTTTTGTATATGTTTTTTTAAATATTTGGTTTAAAATTTTGTATTTATTTTTTTTTCTATAGCATTTTAAGCATTTTGTTGCTGTTTTAGGAAATGCTCTTGCAGTGAAAGATATAGCGAGAGCGAGAGAGAAAGTGAGAGAGAGAAACAGGGAGACAAATATGTACTTCATTGCGCTCATTGCTGAGCATTAAAATGATCTATGTGGTCATCCGTTCAGATTAACATATGTACTCTATTCGCCTTAAAGCTGTTTTATTGCTTTAAAGCAAGCACAAAAATGGGGAAAAATGGCTGGCGGCTTAGGTTTGAAGCAGTGACGTCTTTAGGTTCGGTTTGGTGTATGAGCCTTGTTTTTTTATGTCCATAAAATGTTCAAACCTTAGTTCATATAATTTTTCCAAAAAAAAAAAAAAAAATTCAACTATTTAATCGATTATTAAAAAAAGCTAGTTAAAAGAAAAAAAAGAGAAAAAATATCATAAGGGGAAAAGCTTAAAAAAGGTGAAACATATTCACTGCAGGGTATTTCAACTTCGGCAAGCCGAAGTTCATACATTTTTAACATGTTTTTGCTGTTGTTGTCGAGTGCAAGGTTCTTGTAGTTGTAGTTGATGTTGTTGTTGTTGTTAGTAATGAAACGATATATATATATACTTAATGCTGTTTTTACTAGTAGTTGTTGTTGTTGTTGTTGCTGTTGCAGTTGTTGCTGTTTGCATGTTAGGAATGTTGCAAGCCAAACGAATCCTGAGTTCGTTTTAAAAACGTTAATATAAAAATTTAATGCGGCATCAAAAATGCGAAATGCGTTGCCAGCCTCTGTTGCAGTTGTTGTTGCAGGTGTTGTTGTTGTTTTTGTTATTGCAGTGCAATTTACATTTGTAAATTGTTGTTGTTGCTGGTTTTGTTGTCGTTGTCGTCAACGTATCAGAAGTCCTGTATCTGGTGACCAGCGATTCGCTCGATAGTACATATCCTTGTACATGGAAGGACATGCATTTTGATTCTGTGACGGATTAAATGCATAGATGTATATAAAATTGATGTAGAGCACAATTTAAATATACATGTTAAAGATTTTTAAGGGAAAGTGTAATAAAGTTAGTGCATTAAGGAATGCTTAAATAAATTATGAAAGGTTCATTTAGGTTAAAGTTAAGGATTTATAGATAATATAGAAATACGCTTCTTATATGTGTATTCAGACATACATATGTGCTAAATAGATAAACTAAAAATATTCAGGTTAAGCTAATTTGATTTCAATACTATGTGAGATTTAAAAATGTCAGTTAAATATTATATGTTGATATTTTTGTAGAATATTTATAAATTAAATATTTTATATCTGTTTATATAATATTCTAAGTTGAGATGGGCGCGTACCACAAATTACAACACGACACGCACAACTTTATAAAAATATTTGTTTAAAGATTTTTGTTAATATTGCGTATTTGTAATTGGGAAAAATTTATTTTCAGTATCTACACTTTATATTTTTGTCTTAAAATTAATCAACAGATCCGATGTTTAAGTTATATATATTTTTAATAAATATACAAATTTTTTGTTATGTTTGCTTGCTTTTTATTAATAATTTTTTTAAATAGTTAAATATTGAAGTAGGTGGCATATGAATATTTTTTAACATATGTTTATATATAATATATTCTCTTACCTTATGTCGCTTAAAATCTATGTTCGTCCTAACGGTTCTATGGTGTAAACTTTGCACGGGTCGCGCATTATTTCCTAATGGAGCTTTCGGTGTACTCTCGGAGCCTTGCATCAGTCGTCGGAGTTGATATAACTGAAAATAAATACAAGAGTAGATAAGTTTATGCAACGATTGACGTTAAGCTAATAGTCGGTTAATCTGTTCAGCAGAAAAATATATTTTTGTCAACCACATTTAGCAATATGATTAAAATTTAAGTACAGGGCTATGTATGATTTATATATGATCAAATACAGCTGTACATATTTGTCTGAGCCAACTAATTGACTGACTTATTGATTGACTTATTGGTAATAAATGCACAAAGATTTAACGGTTATCTAGTAGTTACCTTTTATAAGGTAAAGTGAACCCTAAATCGGGACTTTAAGAGGTTAAAGAGGTTGAGGGAGCTGCTTGATCTGCGAACTGAAACACTTTAATAATGTGATTTACCCAGTATATTCCGTCTCCCCTTCGATCGATGCAAATGCATTTGATAAACGCATTGTTTCTGATTAAGTTCCATTATGAACTAATTGCTTTGTTGCCACATTTAACATGTTTTTACATATTTTATTTGATTTCCCCAAAAACGCCTTTTTGAATACCCCTGACGCACTGCAAACGTTTAAAATTGGGTATAATGGTTTTGTGCAAATGTAATGAAATATGAATTATAATTTCCAGCATATCGTTTGCAGCTCAAATTTATTTCAAATGATCGATAGCTCGGCACGTATTCTTGGAATCGATAAATATTAATTGTAAGCTCCGACCAGTTTAGGAAAAAAACTTGGCTAAAAAGTATTTCCCAGTTAGGCACTTGACTAAAACTCTATCGTACTTTTTTTTTGTCTAGTAATATAGTGTTTTATTTCCGTCCTTTCCCTAAAACCCTCTCTACTCGGCACCTATGCAAATTGATTAAACTAACCAAATATTGTTTTTTAATTATGCGCAGAACATCGCATTGACCGCAACTGAACCGCGATTCGACAGACGCCCAATTGATGAGAAATTTTATAATTGCATTTATGCGATTTTTTTGTTGTTGTTGGCCTCAGTGTACAATAAAAAATATATAAATGTACATATATTTATATGTATATGTTGTATGAAAAATGCTTGCCTAATTGCAACTGCAAAACACAAATGCAATTCATTATTTGCGGTCGCTTGTAAAATCAATGAAAACTATCCACAAAAAAGAAAATGCCGAACCTACCTCGTTCCATCTATCAGATATATCCGTTGGCTTACCTCTTGTTTGGTGATATAGATGGGTTTATTAACTATTATCCAGACGGTGCTCTCCCAGCAGCCCGGATGGGTGGTGGATCCCTCGTATGTAATATAATGATCCGTATTCGGCAGCAGCGATCGTACCGATATGTGGCGTATGGGTGTCGAAAAGCCTGTGTGGTCAGAAAAAAAATTCAAATAGAAAGTGAATAAAAATATTAAATTAATTAAAGTTGGATTTAATTAGGCTTCACTAAGAAATATCCTATAATAAATCTTTTTTTTTACATATTAGATCGCTTTTTATCCAAAACTGATTTTAACTTGCATAAAATTGAAAAAAAAAAAAAAAAAAAAACAAAGATAATTTTTCTATGAAATAAATAATTAATTTTTTTCTTAAAAATAAGCGTTTTATAACGTCTAATTTCTAAACAATTTTTCTGTACAAATTGTTCACTTCCCAACAATTCTATTATTAATTTTTATGAATTTGCATGCCTTGTAATAATAAAATTGAACGCTTTAATTAAATTTAACTTTCGTGGGGCTACCTACATACCAAGTTTCCCAACTTTAGCTCTTACAGTTCTGAGTTTCTTGAGGTCAGCAAGATTTCGTTTTATGGACAAACGAAGTATAAACATATGTAGTTAGAATTGATTCCTAGTGATGCTTTCCATGGTCGCACATAAATTTGCTTGCTTTTGGCATACTTTTAAAAACACGTTTTCCTCTCAAGCACTTTCACATTTACAGGGTATACGAAATCAAAGTTCAAGGTTCATTTTCCATTTAAAAAGATCGCACAGTTTGCCATATTCTTTGGCATTTATGCGTTCGAAATATAAATGCAAAACTTCGACGATAAGAAAGAACCCAATGAATAATTCAGGGTAGCTTGGTGGGGTAGCAGGGGTCCGTTCAAAGGGAGTGGGGCGGGGGCTTATTACCCTAGGGTAGCGGGGTGGACTTGTTGTTGGTTGCCTTCTTGTTGGTCACTTGAACGACGGCGCTCGACTTCATTCATACAAATCATCATGCCAAGCCGGAAATGAAGCGCCTCGCGGTTTATGAGACGGCGGCAAATGGAACTAAAAACGCGAACGGAATGCATGAGGGCAGCGGGAGGATCAGCGGTTGCGGGAAGGCATTCCAAAAATTATTTGCATCACAATTGTTAGTTTTTACATTACTTTCGTGTTGGACGTGCAACATGGAGTATTTAGACTAAATGGCTAAGTTTGCCATTTGCCAATAACAAAACGATAGCTTAGATACTATTGATAGAGATTGGAGAAATTCGAATACGGTTTTTATGGAATTGAACCTAATATAACGAATATGTTTATTTTTATTATGTTTTGGGTTTATTTGCTGTCTATAATGCAAAATATTTTATATGTCAAAAATATATAAAGTTAGAAAAGAATTAAAATAAAAAAATTAATAGTTTACTTAACACTGAGAATTATCAATCAGTTAAGTTTTTAAATATTTTAATTGCTATAAGCAAATGAAGCTTTATCAACTGCATATCATTAATTCGTATATCCCAAAGCAAAACCAATCGAAATATGCAGTAAACAGCATTTTTTTTTCAATATCCCATTTGCTAAAAGTTAAATAAATTTGTAAGTGTATCTAATGTTCGTTGCATAGCTCTGGATATTTGCCACTATTTTTAAGTAGTTTAACTTTCAAGTTGTTTTGCCCGTGGGTTCGCAGAAATTGGCCGCATATTTTCTGCAGTCTGCGCCTTTCACTAGTCGAAACCGAGTCAGAACTCCAGCCTTTTTTCCCCCATTTTTTTCCTTTTTCTTTTCACGGGGCACATAAAGTTGTACGACCTGTAAAAAGGCTATTAAACTGGGTCGGCGAACGAGTGCTGAGAAGGGGGTGAGAGGGAAAGGGGGAGGGGGGGGGGGGAATTATTAAGTGTCGGTTTAGTGTAATTCGAGGTTTCATTTTCGTCACTTTGCGCGGCGCGGCGCCAATTTCGCGGCCAACGGCTGTCGAGCAATTTTTATGGCTCACTTTAGAACGTTGCCGCACATAATTATGCTGCTTGTTGTTGCAACACAATTGTTGCAGTTGCACACGTTGTCGTTGCTGTTGTTGTTGGTTTTTTTCTGCGGAATGACATCATAAAAGTGCCCGCCACAGAGCCACGAGCCAGGCAAACGTTGCAACATTTCCGGTGCATTTTGCGTAACGGAAATGATGTTGCCTGCCAGCCGCTCCGCTTTCTCCCCGCACGCCCAGCACGTCGAAAGTACGAGCTAAAGCCCAACAGCAGAACTCATCAAACTCAAATGAACCCAACTGTGCGCCAAAAGAATGCTGAAAAGCCGTGCAGAGCGCAGCTAGAGATGGTCACAAGTCCATTGTGAACTTCATCGAAGTAAATGGCAATGGAGCCGACCACTTAATACAGCTGGAAGGTGCTACGTGGGGTACGAGCTGACCATGGCTGCGTACCTGGCATCATTGTGGGGGCAGTGCTCAAATACGGCTGCAAGCCCACCCCACAACTGTTCACAGTTCGAATCAATTTTGGGTTCGACTTGTGAACCTGATTGCGATTTAAGCCTTGGCCTCGATTTGAAATTAAACACATTCACTTATAAGACAATTTATTATATAATATATGTGCTATAAATCAAAATATAGATGAGTTTTCTATTGGACCCAAATAACAGGCTGCTGTTTAAGCCGAAGGTGAAAGTAGCCAGTGCTTTTTAAAAAGATAGGGTAATAGTTCTTTATTGTTGTACTTTACTACTACAAAAAAAAAAAAAAAAAACACTGTGTTATAACGAAGATTTTTTTGATATGAGCATAGTTTTTATGATTACGAAAATTCAAGAAACAAACTCGAAAAACAAAATAAATAAAAATTGTTAGGAGATTTCTAGAGATCTAGCGATGAGACTGAGAATTGAATTTAAATATAGATAGGAGTAGATAATCTGTAACTTTATTAACTACTTTAGTACTATCGTTCTATCGTCACTCACCTCTATAGAGCACCTTGTTGAATGTGCTCGTTATGATGCGCAGCTCCGGATTGGGCGTTTCGCCAATTTGCACCATCAACGAGAGACCGACAATGCCCTGAGATTTGTGCTGCGCCTCGGACATGTTGTGGTATAGCTCTTTGTTGAAGCCATAGATTTGTATCTGTGTGCGTATGTGTGTGCGTATGTGTGTGTGTGTGTGTGTGTGTGTGCGTGTGTGTGTATTGGATATGTTACAACATTAATATTGCTGTTTACCCCACGCTGCCCGCCTTTTGATTGACTTACCTCGCCCGGAAAACTGTAGCCCTGTATATAGTGCTCGGAGCCGCGACTGTTCTCGGTGCCGTAGTGTATGTAAATCTCCTCGAACTGGTAGCGATAGGCCAAAGGACCGCCGGATATGTTCACGTGCTGCTTTGTGTCCTTGTCCACGCGAAAGACGAGTGATTGACCCGTGTTGTGCAGCGTGCCGGAAACCTGTTGACGACACCAGCGACAGTTTGGTTAGTCGTGGTAAAAACCAAGAGTGAAAGAGCGAGCGAAACGTGCGAGATAGAGAAAGAGAGAGAGAGAGAGAGACAGAGCTATTTCCGGTGGCGCTGTTCTCCCACCTACCTTATGCTTATCAATGTGCAACGGTCGCAGGTATGGATCGAAGAGCAGCTTATCGGGCACCACATCGATGGGCGACTGGCGGCGTCCTTTGTTGCACATGTTCCACTGCGGATTGATGAGGCCCCAGAAGCTGGGACCTGCAACATAAAAATAGAAAATACAAAAAATATATGGGTAATGACCAGAAAGAACAAGACAGCATGCTTATTTATTAAAATACCCTTGCAGACATATAGAACAAGTGCGCTATGCATAAATAGTTAACTGAATTTCACGTAAAAACTTAATTTTTAATCGCTTCTTTCTATTATTGTTTGATTTTTCTTATAGAGTCGCTAGCAAGTTTGGTTAGGGTATCTTTGAAAATAAAACTGTATTTTTTTGTTCCTTTGCTCCGAAATATCTAACAAAACAAAAAGACGACATACGCAAACTTTCCTCAAACTAGCTTTTAAAATTGCGAGACTGCTTTCAATTGAATCGGACAGTTAGACTAGCTTTCGGTGCAGCTCGTTGTCCTGATCAAGATTAAATATGTTTTGTAAGGTATCTTTCTTCACAATTGCCGATTTTTATTGGATATCAAGTTTTAAAATAATATTGTTGATATTATTTCATTAATATGGGAAGCTCTAAGAGAGTTACCTAGAAGTTGAAATACAATTAATAAAATTACCAAGCTCTAAGCTCACAGTGAAATGCCATTTTATATCTCGTATTTGGTGGGATAGAATTCATTTTCTTTTATTCTTAAAATGTTGAGAGAATTTGGTTTTTTAATATTTCTTAACTAGGCATGGATCATTTTTGACTGTATAATTGACTCTTAATGTTGCACAAATAAGAACAAAATTCTTTGAATGTGTACAAAATACTCAATTCAAGAATCTGCATTTTTCAGTAAGCGTTTAACGTTCTCAAACGCTTGTGTTTTTATATTTTTTAGTATAAATATTTTTAGCTTTTAAACCCTTCGAGTTGTTGACTCAAGCAGACGAGTTATCAAATTTCTTGTCTTTTGCACAAAGCACAAATAAAAAATTGGATCAATTCATTTGTGCAGGGTATACAAAAATCAAACAACACTGACTATTTGACTGAGTGACTGACCAACTGTCAATCGGTTGTCCTGGCAGCGACTGGTAAATGGAAAACGTGTCCCGGTCGTGTGTCCTCCGCCCAATCGAATGTAAACAGCGAGTCGACAATTCAAATACCATATGAAATTTCATAAGCTCCGCTGGTTTTCGCTTCTCTTCTCTCTTCCCAACCCCCTCGTCTCGTCCCGCCTCACGAGAGCTGCCTCCTTTTGCTGGGTGTCCGTCAGTTTAAATAGCAATTAAATGATCCCAGAAAGGGAGTTGGCACGCCCCCACTGGGCTACACTTAACCCCTGCAACCCCACACCTCCTGCACCCCCTTTATCCTTGCTGTGCGATTGTTGTCTCTGCACTGCGCTGCGAATGTTGTTTTGCCAGTGTTGCCAATGCTGCCAATGTGCCATTTGATGTGACAGACAGAAACTGTCGAAACTTTTCAAAACAGCAGCCCCTCCCCCTCCTACACTTCCTGTGCTCAAAGTGGGTGAGTTGTAAACTGCAGTTGTAGAGGAAAAAAATTAAATATATTTTTTTCCGTTTACTCGTAATCAAAATACAACAAATCCAAAACAAAAATGTGCAAAATATGCGTACTTTTGGATGCTCTATAATACTTTTTAATCAATTGAAATGTTTTAAAAAATTAATTTCACGCTTTCAAGTTTTCAGTTATTTAAATGGGTACAGAAATTTTTAAAGCAGCTTCTTGAGATTCTCATTTTTTTAAACTCGCATTTTTAAACCTTTTTATAGTATTTTCGAAAGCTATATGAAATTTAAAATATGAAACTAACGGTTTAAAAGCTTTGAATTATGAATTGATTACATTACAAATTAATCATATTAAATTTAAAAATTTTGCTCTTAGAGCTATACGGAGATGGTACAAATACTTAGATTCTGCTTCTTAGAATATGCATATTATGTATTTGAAATTTGATTCGCTTCAAAGCCCAAAAATAGTGTATTTAAATTATGAAATGGGAAAAGCTAATGTAGGTTAGCTGAAAAGAGTTGTTTAATCTTGAATACTCTTTTTTTAGGCTAACCATAATTTATTCAAAAGATTTGAGCTTTTTGTATACAAATGTTGGATATTCGAAATTTTCGCGAGAATATAAATCCGATGGAAGCGAAGAAAGAATACAAATAAAGGTATTTTCGAGAGATCAAATTGTAGACTTGTTTAAAGCAAACCCCATTAGCAGGCCAGACAAAGCTAGGTAGTATTTTTTCCACTCTTCCATATGTGATTATTTCAGTTAGCTGCGGTAGAGCACATTGTAGAGGGTGGGAAAACTAAGTAGCTGCTGCTGTGTGTGTGTGTGTGTGTGTGTGTGTGAGTGTGTGTGTGTGTGTGAATGCTGCTGTGGCTCTGTGTGCATTTTGATGACATGTGAGATCCACACACACACACAACACCCCTCGCACAACATGATGTAGGCAATAAATGCCAAAGTTTAAAAAGCGCATCATGTCAGTGCAACGTTTGTGGCCTGCGAACCGGTCCCTGCCCCATGCCCCATGAAGCCTGCCCTATGCTGCTGTTATTGTTCATTTTGTGTTTGCATTCACTCACTGACTCATTCATTCATTCATTCACTTATTCATTCGTTTTGTTGCCTGTTTTGTTTTTGCCTTGTCTGCCACCTGCCCCGCCTGAATCTGCTGCTGCTGTTGTGGCGCATAAATAAAACTCCGTCGTGTTGCAACCTGCCAGCGTGCGACATAATAACAAAAATGGCCGCTGCAGCGCCTGCGGCACTGACCAGATCCGAGGCCACTCACTACACACACACACACACACACACACACACACACACACACACACACACACACACACACACACGCACATACACACACACTACAAGCAGCAAAGGACTGTTGCATTTCGTATTATCCACAAATATGTTGCCGCTTATTTCATTTATTTTCCTCACTTTCATATTAAATTTGCACAAACAGTTTCAAATCCAATTCAATCAGCTCAATTGACAGCATCAGCCAATTCTAGTTCACTCTCCCTGTGCCTCTTTTCCTCCCTCTCACTCTCCCTGTGCCTCTTTCTCTCCCTCTCACCCTGCATATTTTTACTCCATTTATACAATATTTTTAAATAATAAGTGCCATGGATCTTCTTTTATTTTTAAATATTTTTTTTTATCACCATTTCTCTCTCGATCTTTATCTAAATCTAAATCTATATATATATTTATAAATATAAATATTTATGTATATCTATCTAACATATATATAAACCTAAAAAATATATATATTTATATTTTTGATCTATATCTTTATCTACATCTACATCTTAATCTATATCTCTATTCGTATATGAAACCGAATTTTAATTAAATTCGCAGCTTCGATTACATATTGATTAACTTTGATTACCCATGAATAACTTTTAAATGGCAAAAAATTAAAATGAATACTTTTGTTAATTGATATAAGTAGAGTAACATTTGTGAGTGTTTATGTTTCTCTATATTTGCTAAAAGCTTAAAAGGTTTTGTGCACTCGTTTGATTTGTTGTACCGAGTTTTTGCTACCCATTAAACTTGTTAATGAGTGAATGATTCAAGTGACGTTCACGATTAACCTTAGCATGTGTTTATTTTGTTTAGAATGAATAATTTTTCGAACTTTAAATTCAATTGGAATTTTACTTTTGTCTCGTGAAAATATAGAGGAACATATAATAAATATGTATATGTACGTAAAGCTTACCGGATATGCCGTCGTATGTCCACCATTCCTCCCAGCTGGAGAGGACCTCTGCGCCAGGATGTAAAAAATGCAAAGAGAAAGAAAGAAAAGAACACAAAACGTTTCAGTCCAGAGACAATAACAGAATGAAAGATGCATTAATGTGCCAAGGCTTTAAGCTACACACACACACATATATATATATACACACACAAAAAATTCCTAGATAATTTGTCTAGCAAAGTCCGTACGATATACTGCCTCCTACCTTCCCTCGCCATACGCATGCAAAATTCCCAATGTCTGAAGCGCGCGTCAATGACACCCGGAAATAGAAACTAGGCAGCCAGGCCGTAGACCCCGTTTTAGATTTAAGCGTAGCCAAAAAAAAAAAAAAAAAAAAAAAATATGAAGAAATCTTTGGCTTTTCAATGCGCATAATTCGCTGCCAATGTAAACAGCGCATGAAATCAACTAATGTAGGACTTCCCTTATGGCACAGACAGGACAAACACTTAAAAAAAAAAAAAAGATGCTAGACAGACGGACCGATTGAGAAATGTGAGGCAGACAAAACAAACAGAGCAGCTTCTCTGTGCGCTTCTCACTGGCAGCCATCGAGACGCCATAGCGCCAACCATGTCTGGGGGCTTCCTTTCGCCAAATGCGTGTCGCATGAGTCAACGGTTCAGCGTGCTTACATTTCGGGATATGGATGTGGCACCGGCTCCTGCTTCGACTCCAACTCCGGCTGAGTGCTGGCAAACGTTGTCGCCAGCGTCGCCGCCAGTCGGTCGGGCGCCAATAAAGTTTACACTCAGTTGCCACATTTCGTTTATGGGCAAGTTCTGCTTCCGCTTTATCAAGCGACAGACAATTTTCGCTATTTTTCTTTCGGACCAACCCCAACCCTAAACCCAACCCCAATTGCAAACCGAATTCCCCCCTTTTGAGCGTATTCAAAATTTATGCTATATGCGTCGTGCCGCTGCGGATAGCACACAGTGAGCGGGAGGGATAGATAGCGACAGAGATAGGAC
Organism: Drosophila colorata; assembly: GCA_035041545.1. NCBI lineage: Eukaryota > Metazoa > Arthropoda > Insecta > Diptera > Drosophilidae > Drosophila > Drosophila colorata. Next base: position 7,507,411 of record JAWNLD010000490.1, on the reverse strand, counting down.
GAGCGAGAGAGAACGAGAGATTGGGGGCTGGCGGGTGCTGACAGCGGCAGGGGGCAATAAAGCCAAAAGAAATTGCTGCAAGCCAAAACGGATGTTGAGAAAGGGAGTCGCTGGAATCGTTGCTGCTTCCTGCAGCTACCAGCTCCAGCTTTATGCTACGTCTTCTTTTAAATTACCCTCACTCAGCGGCAATTTCAGCTATGTGAACACAAAAGACGCAGTTAGAAGTAAGATTTCAGGCTCGCAGCATTTATCTTTGGGTTTCTTTATAAGTGTTTCGCTAGTTGGGAATGATAATAATAACTGAATGGTAGAGTTGAAAGGCACCGTTGAGAAGGTCCTTAAGCTTTTTTATATCAGCTCTCAAGTACTTGTCGAATTCCTCTAACATGTTATATTATTTGTATGCGTGTGCTGCCACCTTACAGGCAAACTGTATATGAAGCCCGGTACTGCATAGGTTTGACGTCTTAAGCATTTAATAATACGCTTTTAGTAGCTGGTAAATTGTTTTTAATTAAAATTCCTCCTAAGTTATTATGGCTGGTACAGCGCGAAGTGATAATGCAAGTCCGGTACTGTCACATATCGGTAGTGCCATAAAAGGGTACTGCTCTAGGTCGGTATATAGAAAAATGCTAGGACTAGATCGCAAAAACTATTGAGCTGCTTGGTTTATTAAGCCAATTCACCTATTGAAGACTATAAATCACTAGCAAATAACAAATACAGCGCGATACTGCAGAAGGTACCTTGTTAAAATTACAGCGAAATACGAACTTTAGTTGGCTGATGATAATAGAGAAGAAAACCAGTTTGATTTAAAACAGGATCTATGTCCGATACGGCTCTGGGGTGCTGCCTTAGACTTCTTAATTTAGTAAATATGTGGAATATGAAAAATAAAGTTAAAGAGGAAAATTCGTGCTTTTGAATCACATGCAAAGCCCTGTTTTCATTCAGTAGATACACTGACCAATTTATGTAGAAAAGTACATGGAAGGCACTGTACCGCAGTTTAATCTCTTACAGAAAGGGTATTAATGCTGCATTTTGACTGTGAAGACAGAAAGATTGTTTGAGCTGTGGGCATGGTTAGGGGGCTGTCGAGGGGGTTGCGGTAGGCGGTTTGTCGTGTTGCTTTTCTTAAAATAACAATGAACGTCCGTTTGGTTGAATTTGCGAGTCGCGAGTTGCCGTCACTTCATTTTGTTTGTTTGTCGCGTATTTTGTGGGATAGTTGTTGTTACTTTTCCTCTTCCTCTTATTTTTCTGGTACAACTTTGCTTCTTTACTTACTACTCTTGTTGCTGCTACTGTTGTTGTTGTTGTTCGAGCTGTTGTTGTTGCCTGCTTAGCGCTGTAAAGTATGCTATTAAATTGGCCTCGGAACGAAGTCAAACCGAAAAATGGCACAAAGCCCTCAATAAAAACATTTGAAAATGTTTTACGGCATTTTGTAAGGGTCGCTTTTTACCCCCCCTTTTCCCCCATGACACTATCTGTACCCTGCCCTCTCCAGCTCGTCCCGTTAAGCTAGCTGGCTAGCTGGCACCAGACTGTAGTCTGCAGTCTGTAGTTTCTAGTCTCAATTCGATTCGTTTCATCTCTGATGATTCGTCAACAGATTGCACATTGTCAGCGGGGCAGGAGGGAAGGGGGAGGGGGGGGTGGTATATACTAGACCCTCGTAGCGGCGACCCCCGCGTCGCGCCTTGAGTCATTTGGCAATTTGGTTTTTATGCTGCAACAGCAACTTAATTTATTGTTATAACAGTTTTTCGGGCCACATTCCGGGGTTTCTTTTTTCATCCATTCGATTGTCGGACCGAGTGTCGCCACTTTGTTGGATGCTTTATGAAGACATTTGCCAGAGTTTCATTATCTATTCAAATGGTATTCATTGCGTTCGTGGCGTTTTCTTTTCTTTTTTTTTTTGCTGTGAATTTAACTTTTGATAACTGTTATCGGGCAGTTTTCGACTTGTATCTTAATCGACATCATGCGTTTTACCCGAAAAATTTGCAAATCGCTTTCGCCGCAATTTTGCTTTTATTAAAATGTTATAAATTGAGAATATTGGATGTGTAATGTGATGACATAAAACACACAATTTCTTCAGGCCTCAGTTTAAATTCGCTTAAAGTTTTCAGATCATTTACGCCAAAATTTCGCGTTTATTTAAGTAGAAGTAGTTGAGGTTCTAAAATCTTGGCAGCTTTAATTCAATGCTCACCTAAAATACTTAAAACTGTTTCGCTTTTATTAGCTAGGCATGTTTTGTTCAATGCGTTTACAATTTTTAATATTTGATTTGAAATAGTTGGCGAATAGTATAAGTTCTTGGGTTGGTTTAAATTCAACATCGCCACAGTATTGCTTTTAATTAAAAAAAAGGCGATTTACAGAAGTCTTTAACCTGTTTCGTTTATTTCATGCCGTTGTTGTTGTTTTAACGTATTAAAATTTTATGGAATTTTTTTAAATTTTAATAAAACTAAACAAGCTAAGAAAGTTTCTAGACTCTTAACAATTTATTGCATATTCAATAACATTTGTTCCTTATTTCCTAATTTTTTCTAGCTTTTAAATAGTCTGAGCCGATTTGAATTCACTCTAAATAACTTTCGCCCGTATTTCGCTTTTCTTTTAGGTGGATTCTCAAACATTTTCGTACTGGAGTCAACACTGTCGCAATTTTGATGGGTAAGGTAAGTTAATGATTCCAAATCTTTTGACTGAACGATTTTTTTTTGTTACATAAGCTTTTTGTGCTTTATTCTATTGGTTTATAAATGGGGCAATAGTAGACTTTTGCAGTTCCTTAAACTTTTCAGCTGCTAACGGGCTGGCTAAAAGCTACTATTTGAGTTAAAATTTCATAAAATCTCTTCTGCCTGCATTTCGCTTTTCTATGCTTCCCACAGTCTTTAGATTAACTGATTGTAAAATTGGTTAGCTGCTATGGTTCGACTCTAAAGATGAGTCTTAGTTCCCAACTGGCCGATCTACAGCTACGTTTATTGATTATGTTTTCTATCCCCTCATACACTCAGTGGGGAGTATTTGGCTTGTGTTGCGGCCTGTTGAACAAATTTAATATGAAACTTAAATAGAGTATTTTGTGTGTTCTTCTGTTTATTTAGAACCTTTCGTGTCGCTTGTCGCTTTCAGCAAGATTTTGTTTTAATCTATTGTTTGCGTTTCAACAACAAACATTTTCCTAATAATTTGAAATCAGTTTTTGTGGCTTTTCGCTCAAAACTCAAACAGGGCACAAAATTTAATTAAGCAATGTTATGGGAGGTTAAGAAACAAAAGTTTACGGTTTCTGCATATTGAAAATGATGCCCGATAAACGCCCCCTTTTCTAACACCGCCCACTTCATCCCACCAAGCCCCTTGCGGCTTATCGATAACAAGCGCGTTGCGATGACTAAATTAAGTCAGCTTTTGTTCTTGTTGTTGTTATTATTGTAATTAAGAACGTTGAATCAAAATCAAAATAAAGCGAGAGACGACGCAAAGGGATCAAGAGTCGTAATGTGCTCCTTGATGGTCCTTGTTGTTGTTCCTGTTCCTCAATGGAAAGTGGCTATGAAAAGACAACATGAACAAAAGTCACGCACACACACAGTGCATTTGTATAGTGCGTGTGTGTGTGTGCGTGTTTGCGAGTGTGGTTGCGAGTGTGTGTGGGTGCTTATAATGGCGTCGCGCATCAAAAGACAACACGCCCAAGCAACTAATTCAAGTACAGGTGCGGATTTGAAGCAAATTTAGGCCTAAGCAGGGCCAGCGCTAAGATATTATACTTAGTGCTAGTGAAATGGGATTTGAAGGATTCAGGTTTTATTTTTTAAAGCTCATTAAACAATATTTCTTAAAATATATTAATATATTTTATTCTATTCTATATTCTATATTCTATATTCTAATAATTTTTTTTAAGCCATCCTTCGGTAATTTGATAACGCCTAATTTAATTTAATTTAATGTTTCTTTTTGAATGAAAGAAGGCTGTGAAATGTTAGATTTTAACAAAACTACGATTAAAGCAACTAAGGGTACGGAAACCAGAATTGTATATAAAGGCTCAATATGAATTTTGTTTGCATCTTATAAATAATGAGAGTTCACAGAACCATTTTTGTTGTGCAAAGAAATTATAAATTGCATTTTCAAAGGCCCAATGAAAATTTGAGTGCTCTGTAATGTGTTAACAAGTTTACGAAATAGCAATATGGTAAAATTTTGCACACTCCGGACCCGAGAAACTTGTTTACAAAAAGTAGATTTAACTTCAAAAACTTTGCAAAATATTTAAAAAATAAAATACTTTTTTTTTCATAGTTTACTTGCGTTTAAAATATTGAAAAAATAGAAGACAAACTTTGTAATTTATTACTTTATTTACGAATAAATCGGTAAGCATTGTTTTCTAGGAACCCATTGCCGCATTTCGCCAGACAATCTCTCTTGTAGCGCTCCAAGTTCTGGTGCCCAACGTGCAGTCCGCTCCTGTTTTATTTAATTCGAAATGAATGCAACACACGCGAAAACGCACACATACCGACTCAGACAAAGACGGCCGAAAGCACAAAGTTAAATTCGAAATCCAAAGACAATGGACAAACCGCAAAGCCACACGCACAGACGTACACACACACACACACACACACACACACACACACGCACAGGCGCACACACACGCACACTAGTCAGCCCTTTTATGTGTAAATTATGGGTTCAATATAATATTGACAAAGAATCAATAAAGGAAATGTCCTTAAAATTAATAGGCGACATTCTGATATCGAATTACTCGCTATGTCATCGCTTTTAATTAAAATTTCTAGACAAGGGCGCGACGCACACACATACACACACATGCACTGGCATGTTCTGGCAAAATTTATGACTTCCTGTTAAGCGCTCAACGAACGCTGATTAGTATCTGAGTATCTGAAGGATCCGTCGTCGGCTCAGTTTATCAAACTGTCGCCTCGTCGCGAAGATTGACGGGCATAACTTTGGTCTCGCCCAGGCCTCCCCATTCACCACAGCCCCCTCTCAAACATCTCAACAGCAGCTACCCAATGGGTTGTTTTTCACTTGGTTTGGTTTCGGTTTCGGTTTTGGTTTGGGGCGCTGCTTTGGGACTTGGTTTCTATGTTGCGGCAAGTTTAACAGCGGGTTAATTTGTGTTAATGAAGTTGGCCAATTACAATGCAATTCACAATAAAAGACGATAACATTTACGTTAGTTCTTCTGAAAATACACATATGTAGTAAGTTTAAAAATAGTGTTAAATAAATGTTCTTCAAATTTAAAGAACGAAAACTCGTGTATTTTAATTCAAAATAACGCTCTTTCCATCAGTGTGGATTTTTGTTATTTTTGTCAAGAAATTTCATAAAAAATTAACAACTTTTGAACTTTTTTCAAAAAGCATTTCACACGCAAAACTAATTGGGAAATGAATTCCAAATTGATACAAAATGAATTATTAAAATTTGTGAGTTTGGTTTTCAGTTATTTCAGCTTTTTGCAAAAACGCAATTTCCATATCGTACATGCTTAACACTGAATTACTAACAACAACAACAGCCGCCAACACAATTGTCGGGTCATTACACGATTTCTGTGAACATTTTGCCAAACATTTTGTGCGTCTCTCAAATTGTTTTATTCTTATACATTTGTTTTTTATGGGGTGCGAGTTGCAAATGATTTTTACCAAAAAAAAATAAATAAAAATAAATAAATAAATAAGAAACACTCGAAATTGTTGGCGCTGGTATCAAAAGTATTTGTTGTTGTTGATATCTTTTTTGCGGGCATCAAAAACAGTGAAAAAAATAAACAAGTGAGAAATACTTGTTGTTGTTTTTCAAATAAAATTCCAATTTCATCTTTCGCCGGGGTGGCGCGAACCAGTCGACTGACTCTTTGCGCCCCATGGAAGTAAATTAAAAAATAGGTCAACACACAAAAACAAAACAAAAATATCCAAAATAAAAAAGAAATCAAAAAAAAATAGACCAAAAACAACTACAATAACAATAACAACGGCATAGCGGCAAAAAATAAATAAAAATTGTGCAATTCACGCGATGAGTTAACAGCAAAAGTTTATGTATATTTGCATCACCCCAAACGCTTCCCATTTCCCATTTTCTACTCGCCAGTTTCTACTCTCCTCTCCTGTTACCCCAGCCCATGTTTCTTGCGCTATTATTTTTATACACTAGCAAAGGGTATTAAAGTTTTGCTACGAATTGTGCAACGCAAGCGAGCAGACATCTTCGTTTTCATAAAGCTTATATATTCTTAAATGTAAATAAATGCCTTATAACATTGAAACAATTTATGCTATAGAAAAAATCTGTTAAAAATTGAGTTTTTCTATGAAGACACTTTTGATTGTTCAAGTATTGAAATTTAACACATGTGTACACAAGGGTATTAAATCTTCGGCATTCCGAAGGGAACCGTTAGTAGATGTTATTTTATTTTATTTATTTACTTTTTTTGTAGTGAAAACTGTTTTGACCACTGCGTGGAATTGGCTCCCTCTGCATATTGCTCTGTCATATAAAAAAACTCTCATTGCGTTTGAATTGCAAATAAAATTTTTTATGTTGAACGGCTATTATTATTTGTACATTTTTATTACATTCCTGTTAGACTATTAAGCAGCTGTTATTGAGAGTTCTGTTAACTAAAATGTTAATCAAGCACTTAACTGAGAAATGTTACGATATTGTGTGTTTGAAACACAGGTGAATTTTTATTTATTAACAAGCCTTTTGGTGGAAACTGCGAGACTCGGAGCTACCCTATGTTTAAGCTCTTGTTTATGAACTTAACTACTAGATTGTGCTTATTTTAAGTAAATCAAATGCACTCGACTAGGGTTCTTTGGTTTATTCTAATTATTGATACTGGCTGAAAGATACCCTTCGTTAAGTTTATGTAGAGAGTGTCAACCATGAGCATTGTAGAGACTATGTGGGATTTATTAATTGTTTAGTTATAGTGAGTAGTGCTAGATTAACAGATATCCTTATTTACAGTTCAACTAATTTGAGAGTACTCTAATAGGTACCCCAATACTCTAAGGTAATATCTTAGTTGAAGGCTTAAGCTTTTTTTAGGGCCAACTGCCAACCGTTGCATACCTATGCGCCAATCTATAATACCCTTCTCGAGACATTTATGTTTTACAGGGTATACTTTAAATAAAACTTAATAATTTTCAGGCAAATACGAATGCTATAGACGTTTTCGTATTATTTACAAGCTGAACAGATTTGTGGCTTCAAAGGTCAACAAGCCAAATGTGGGAAGCAAACTAAAAAAAAAAAACGAAAACAAACAAAACGAACCCATTTTTCCCTTCTCCTCCTTTTATCCCTGTTGGTGCCGCCCACTAAAAGCATGCTACACTTTTTTTTCAACTGTTTTTTAACAGCACAATTCGCAGTGGCAAATTGCATGGCCCCGAGGCGCATGTTGTGGACTCTCTAATGGCCAATTCCTTGACATGCCAGAACACACACAAAACACACACACGCAAATAATTGTGGTAACAAAAAGCTCATGTTAAGTTTCCCAGCCGAGCGACAAAGAGGTTACGAGTGTTGCCTCAGGAGGGAGCCTGTGTGTTTAGGGTTAAAAAAAGAATAAAACAAAAACGAAAAATAGAAAAATAAACCCCCCAAAAAACGTTTGAAAACCATAATTTGACTAAAAACCGTCTAGACGCGCCAACTAACCAACTATCCAACTATCTTAATAAGTTGCTGCCGAAAAACTTTGCGCCGAAGAAGCCCAAAAAATTCGAAACTCTGGAGTTTGAAGGGGGCGAAAGGTAAGGCAGCCAGGAAGTTGGCGCTGCAGTTTTGTGTGGCATATACAATTTCGATAATAAGCAACAGAGCGCATTAGGTGCCGGAGGAAGAGAGAGAGGTAGTAGGGAGTTTGTGGGCGTGGCACACGTGTGCAATGCTAATGCGAGTCACGTCAACGCTGCATACGAAATCGTTGCAAAGTTCCAACATGAAAACCGTAAACTTGCCCCAAGTTACCGTACAACAGGTACACTGAGCGAAAAAAGAGCGCGACTATTGCCTACTCTATGGCTCCTAAAAGCATTAACATAATATTTCTCTTACAATTAAGGCTGCAGATTTAAATCGAACCGTCTCGAGCTAGAAATTCCAATTTTTGTTTTACCACGAACCGATCTAGTTGCCAGAAAAAAACCTTAAATAAGCATCATGTTTGAAAAACTGCGTTGCTTAAAAATGAAAGGATTCGTGAAACATTTACAAAATTTTTTTATTTTTCTATTTTATTAATTTTATTTCGTATGGAAGACCCAGTCCCAAAGCATAGATATCAACGTTTGCATTTATCTCCTATTATCTTCTATATCTTCTGACTGGGGAGTTTTGATCCGAAATTTGTGTTGCCTGGCCGGCATAGTTTGAATTTATATATTAAATACCCTTGCAGATTTTTACTATATTTCTATACCCTTTTGTTCCAATGGAAACTATATTATTTAGTAGTCTGTAAGTGTTGTGAGTCTCTTAATTGTCAAGTTTGGTTAGGATATTTTGAAAATAAATAAGTTTTTTATACAAAAACCCAACTTTCGACCAATAGTTCCTATGGCTCCAATAAATTATATGAACTGCCTGCAACAAAAGATCGTTGCAACATTAAATGGCAAAAGCTTTAAAAGGGAGAGACAGCTCGTCGTCCTGATCAACAATATATAGAAAATATGGGATCGAAGGCTTCTCCTTCAATTCAATAGATAATTTGCGATAAGTAGCTTTTTTGTTATATATCCCAATTTAAAGAAATTAAAGAGTCGATGTTTGAAAACCAGATTCATAAACCGATTTTGTTTGTTCATTAAGTTCCAAATATTTTTTTTTTTTAATTTTTGAGTGTAGCTTCCGTGTTTGCTTTTTGCTTTTGTCGTGGATAGATTTAGTGGCTAGCCAAATGCTGGCTCAATTATTGGCGTTGCATGCAACATTCTGTGTGTGGCATTGGCCTTTAAAGTGGCAGCAGCAACAACAAAATCGACAGCTGCCTTTAAGCTTCTCATTTCTCGATTTGTCGATTGTCTGTTGCCGTTTATGCCCACGGCCAGTCTCACATCCACACATACACAACTCTTCTAATATGTGTGTGCGTGTGTGTGTGTGTGCCTGACAGACAAAAGCACAATCAGCTAAACACCCACACGCACACCCACACTCACACACACACTCTGTTAGAAAAAAATATATAATCCATGGCATTGCGCCATGTCAAAGTGATTTTTCACCTCAAGGGCAAATTTAACACAATAATTTGCACAATTTGTCAAAACAACCCTCGAGCTAAATGGTATCATAAACCACAACAGCAGGCAGCCAGGCAGGCAGCAGAAGTCACACACACACATACACACACTAACACACAGTCAGCAGAGTCAGGCAGTCAGACAAGTTGATTGTCCTGCGTGCAGTTTGCCGTAACGCCTCTCTTTTTTTTATACCCTATAGCCATAAGAATGTCTTTAAAGGGTAGAGGAATAATAATAGCACAAAAGTTCCTAGAGTATGTAGATATTATATATTTTAATTAATGCATTTAACACCAATTTCATGCTAAACTGTTTGTTTTTTACTATGAATTGAACCCTGACCCATATAAACTTATGCACAAACCAACTCAAAGAAAACCTTATCCGCACGATATTTTTTAAATGTTCATACTCCCATAACTTTGTCAAAACTGAACCGTTATTATTTGTCCTCTAGATTAACTCTGCATTTAAAAAAATATTTTCATTATTGAAAATAAAATTTGTTGAATTTGTTGGTGAAAAAATCATGTTAAAATTGACAAATATTCTGATATGCAAAGCGTACATATTCACAGATCCCCTATTGCAAACGCCTATAACTTCTCCTAAAGTGAACCTATTTTCATGTTCGATTTGTGCTCTAAATTGAATCTGCATTTAAAATATATGCATTATTGAAATAAAATGTTGTTGAATTTTTTGGTCAAAAATCATGTTTTAGATTCAAATTATAGATTTCATTATATTTTGAGTTTCAACGCCTTGATTGGACCAAAGTGAGAATATACAAAATTTGTTATTAAATTTCGCTTTGACTTTTTTTGTATTTTGCCTAAGAATTTGTTTTAATTTGTATTAAAAAACCTTTTTTTTCTTTCATTAATTTATTATACGATCCCAAACGCATTCTGTGGTGACTTCCCACACATCCCTTTCTCTGCCCTCCAATAGTAAATTGAAATGCAAAAGGTAAATTTCAAGTGCCAACGAGCTGGAAATATTGCACTTTATTTAATAATAAAAAGAAAAAGAAAGATATTACAAATAAATGTGAGAAAATAAAAAGTGCAATTTATGAAAAATTCAGCTTTTCTGTTTGCTCAAATATCATTGCACCTCCTGCTCTCACACCTCTCGAAGCCTCAATTTGCTGCTCTCCTGTTGCTATATTTATTGATTTTGGGCCAAATTGTTGAAAAGTTTGCATTTAATTATAAGTCTTTTCTGGTCAAATATTTTGCAATCGTAGCGTAACACCAAACACGCAAAAACTCACAATTGGTTTTTATCGAAAGCGATACAAAGATTATCGAGAGGCACAAATAGCACTTATCTAATTAAATTATCGCAAGTGTTTGCCGTTTGAGAATAGTTGTTGGCATAACTTTTTCAAGTGCTTTCTTTTCAATTGTTGTTCTTTGTTTTTTTATTTTTTTATTGTGAATTTATTTGAGAGCTTTGCAATTGGTTTATTTGTTTAATTGAAAGAAAATAGTTTATTATTTAAAGTAACTTAGAGATGTTAAGATGTTTTTATTTTATATATTTTAAAACTTTTGCAGATGTGTTTTTTTAAATCAGGTCACGAGTTGTGTAAGACATTGAATAGAGCATAGAGGCATTTTCAAGCCAAGTAATTTTATAGGTTCTTCATCAGAATGCGCTGAGTCGATATAGATAAATACTGTCCATATACATGCGTATATACTTGCGTATATACACTTAGGTGATATACGAAAAAAGTAAGTTCAATAGTGTTTTAAAATTAATTAAATAATTACAAAAAAAAGACAATTTATTTACCTTTACTAATAGTATATTTATTTAAAAAAAAATTAAGCATTCATATTTTTCTTTTTTGCGAGAATTTGAAAGATATAATGATTTGTTTTTCTTACAGACATAAGTCTTATTTAATATCCGGACACAATTAAAAAAAATTTAAAAAAAAATTGTCTGAACTGTTATAATTTCCAAAATGTATTATATGTGAAGGGTAACACTGTATTTACTGTATGCTTGTCCCAGTGTGAACTTTGATTAGAACCCAGTTTTTGGGTAGAGTGAAAAAGCAGATCGCGGAGGGGGTACTTTAATTTGTTGCTTGCAACAAGGTCATAAAGCACAAGTGTCTGAGGCAACAGGAGCAGCTAAAAAATATTTATGTTATTGTGCAACAAAATGCATTAACTCAACGACGCGCTGCAACAGTTGCTGCAGCTGCTGAAGCTGCAATTGCAATTGGTTGCAGTTGCAAGTGGCAACTTGTCTTCCAGTTGTGCTGGCTGCCCCATTGTGTGTGTGTGTGTGTACGAGTGTGTGTAACGTGCCACACTCAACATTTTACATTCGATGACGTTTTCATTGCCAGATGCAACGTCAACAATAACAGAAATAGAAACTGAAACAGAAAATGGAAACGGCAAATGGAATAAAGTACAATAACAACTTCAGCTGTTTGCTCGCATGAATAACTGACCAAGCAACTGAATGAATGACTGACTAACTGACTGACTGACTGACTGACTGACTGAGTGAGTGTGCGACTGAATAAATGAATAAACAGTTTGAGAAGCTGCAAGTTTTGCCACGGTTGCAACTCAGCTCAATTCGCATTGTATTCAATTTTTTCCATTGAATACTCTGTACACATATTAATAGTTAATAGCGGGGATATAAAGTAGTGTAGCCGCCATGAATGAAAATTTGTAAAATATATTTCTGTAAAAATAAATATTGAAAAAAAAAAATATTAATAATAATAATACAAAAATATTCTATGTTTTTTAAACATTTTCTTCGGCTTTTTGCTATAATACAATTTTGAAAAGAATATTTTGCAAACATTTCTTGCTTTTTTTTTTAATAGTTAATAAAAATTATTTATGCTTTGTGTTTTTTTTTTTATATTTTATGTTTTTTGTTTAAGAGTTTGGTATACTTTATGATTAATTTTCCGTAAAAAAAAATTAGCTTTATTAGAAATTTCATTAAGTCTTAATTGTGACACAATTAAACATATATATTACTGATTAGCATCTATCGTACTAATGGTAGGTACGCATTTATCTTATCTACCCAATCAACTGTATGAATTTATCGATTATAACATTATATAGAATTCGTACCGTATTGGACATACAATTTTAATAATATATTGTGTTCATAAATATTCTAAAATGAAGTAACATTTTTGAACTCTGAATCGAACCTTAAAATTCTGTAATTAGCTATAACAAAAAATGCTAGTCTCCAAAACGTTCGTTCCAGAAATACGCCAAAAACGGTATTAAAGTAAAACGTTTCTGGAGTTAGGCTCTATTTCTGTTATATATATTTATATTGGAAATTTAAAAATATTTTTGAATTAAGAATTTGTTTTCAAGTCGGGAAATTTCTACTTTGACTGGTTGCTTATTCTTGGCCTATGATCAAAATTTTTCATTTCTTGTCTCAGCCTTCTTTTTATTAAAAAAAAAAACTATTTATAATATTTGAATTTATTTTATATATTTAATAGGTGGCAAAGAAAATCGTCCTACTTAAATTTTCTGTTGACCAAATTTTTTCTTTCTCAAAATTCGGATTTTAAAATCAAATCACAACTTTTAAAAGTATTCTTTGAAAATTGATTACTTTTCTAAATGTTGTTGTTTTTATGCTATTTTTTGAGTGTAGTATTCATGATTAATCATTTTTATTATTCGTTAAAATAACAAATTTATTTAAAATTACGTTCCGCTTGCACAATTTATCCCGAACAGAAAAAAAAGAGATAAAATGCATAAAAACGTTTTTAGGAGTTTTTGTTTTCTTCACCCAACTGCCATCACCTCTTTACTGGGTATACATTGGTTGATCACTGTATTTTGATGTTGTTATATTTTGTTTTGCTTGATTTTGGGTCGTTGCGAGACCATATTTCACTTACCGGAACTGCAAAGCAGAACGATTGCTGAGCAAGCGATAAATCCGGCTGCGGAGAAGAAGCAAAATGTCTGTCCTTGCAATGCCATGACTGCAGCAGCGATGGCGGCAGGGCGCGGGGGAGGGCTTTTTGAAAGGGCGTTTTGGCCCAAAAAATCCTTCGTTTAACCTCTTGTGCTGTTTGGGGCAGGCAGCAGTTGATGACGTTGTCAATGTCGTTGGCGTTTTATCTAGTTGTCAGCTAATGCACAACAGATCTCGCTATCTTTTTTGCACTCGCTTGAGCTCAATCTCTCTATCTCTCTCTTTGGCTCTCGCACTCGCACTCGCACTCGCTCTTGCTGTTTTGCCTTTTAACTGGCCGTCAAGTTTATTCAAAAAACAGCTTCGAATTGAGTTTTTGAGTGTGCTGAATTCGTTTGCCGGCTTGCCGGATAGCCAGCAGCAGCCGTAGCCGTGCGTCTATTGGCCACATTGTTGCTGCCCCACACTGTTGCAGCTTGCCACACAGCGCGCCGCACCGCTGACCAGACGCTCCTCCTGTTTGTCCTGCTGCAGCCGGCTGCACATGCAAATTTTAATTTCCGTTGCTTTCTTCGATGTGCACACAACTGACATCCTTCATTTCCGCTACACACAACCTTTCTTCTATTTTTCGATTTCGTTTTCTTTTATTTTGTATTTTTATCCTCCTTTTTTTTGCTCCAGCTTGATTTCTCTCCAAAGTTAAATTTTTTGCTATATATTTGATCTGTTTTTCAAATTTTTTTTATTTATTTATTTAAATTGATTTCTTCCATCTTTTAAGATATTCTAATGTAGCACAAAACAAAAACAATAAAAAAAAAACAACTTTTAAAAATACTTTACAAAACGCGCGCTTTTTTCTATTTATTTTTATTAATTAAGTTTTTCTTAATTTTTACAGTTTAGTTTTTTTTTCAAGTATTTGTTTTCTGTATATTTAAATTTTTATTATAATTCGTTTTAAGTCGAAGTTCTGTGATTAAGCATTCGTTTTAATTTACGCGTTCTTCAAAACATGTTCGACTTTATCTCTCTTCTGTAATTTTATCTGCGTTGGCCGCGCGCTCGCGTCCGTTTGTATCTGCATTCGAATTGAAACTGAATTTTGTCACTGCTGAACTCCGCTGATAGCAGCGCCAAAGGATATGCAACGCGCTGCTCTGCCCACAACACACGTCGCCAGTCGCGCAGCAGCAGCAACAGCAGCAGCAGCAGTAGCAGTAATCGGCATCAGCCTCGCATTTGCCCTCGTGTCGCATACGAACACAGCACCCGAAGCAGATGCCACTAATACTGGGCCTGCGTATAAGTTCAGTGTTTGGGCAATTTAGTTTTGGGGATATTTCGAAATGGGAATAGAAAATGTCCTTTGCGCGCAAATAAAACCGGTTTCTTTTATTCATTAAATACGTTTATTATTAATGGTACCTTGATCAATATAATAATTTAAAAAATTCTTTTTGATGCTAATATTTTTGCGGAATGCGGATTCAAACCTTAAACTCCTTAGGATAATAATAAATAAAAATAGTAATTGGAGAAACTAAACAAGAAGATGTTGAATTTAAACCTTAGGTCTATTTCAAAACTTTTTTAACATTCTTTTTCTGTTTTTTTTTTACACTACAATCTTGAAAGAAATATTTTTCGAACATTTTTTTTTTTTTTCAATATTTCAAAAAAAACCATTGATGAATTGCATTTTATTTTGTATGCTTTCTGTTTCAGAGTTTGAAACAAAAATCAAATACTTTATGATTAATTTCCGTAAAAGAAATTTGCTTGATTTCATTATCTTTGCTGTGGCACAATTAAACACATATGTTATTGGTTACCATCTATCGTATCTACCATTATCACCATTTATCTTATCAATCAACTGTATGAATTAATCGATTATAACATTATATAGAATTCGTACTGTATTGGATATAGAATTTCAAGAATATTGTGTTCGTGAATATTCTAAAATGAAGTAAAATTTTGTATTTCGTAATCGGCCCTTTAAATCTTTGAATTAGGTATAAAAAAAAAATGCTAATCACCAGAGCTTTCGTTTCGGCAATAAGCTAAAAATGTTCTTAAATAAGGCTGTATTTGTGTTATATATGGGCATTTTGGAATTATAAAAAATGTTTTTGAAATAAGAATTTGTTTTTAAGTTAGGAATATTCATTCGTTTCATTCAACATTATTAATTTTTTTTTTGTTTTGTACTTTTCAATTTTTTTTGGGCCGGTCTCTTATGGCCTTTTCAATAAGCTATAAAATAGTTAACGTTAATAATATTCCAAAAGAGATAGTTTTTTGCTCTCTTTTTTGGCTGTCTTCTTTAACTTTTACTTAAATTCAATTGCAAATACTTTCTGTTCCCAATTTATCCCACATAAAAGCCATTCCCACCACTTGGCTTTCAAGTGTTCCCTACTCAGTATTTTAGCCGGCTGCTGCCTGGCACTCTTATACGCTCCCACAGCAGCTCTTCGAATCGCTCGCCGCGTCTCGTTGGCCACACACGAAGCCAGCGCTGCGCTGCCGACGTCTGCTGCGATTGTGGTCGGCAATTTTTCAGCGAATTACAACGCTTGACGATGTGGCCGGGAGCCACGTGCTGCCTGCTGTTCTCTGCCCATTCCCTGCTCCAGCCTGCTGCCAGCTGCCTGCTGCTGCTGCCGTTGCTGCTTAGCGCTGGTTGTGCCGTTAGCTATCAGCGTCGCAAAGCTGCCGCTGCCTGCCTTCTGCTTGCTGTTGTTGTTGTTATTGTTGTTGTTTAGCTCGCTGTGCAGCCGCTGCTTATCAGTGGGCGATGTGTAGGAAGCGCGAAACAACGCATTGTCGTACTTCGTTTACTGCGACCCCCACGCCCCACACCCCCGCTCTCAGTCCCATCCCCCATTTTGACGTAATGTGATGTCCTACTCGTTTTGGCGCTCGTTGATGTCGTGCCTTGCGCCTTGCGAGAAAAGCTTTGATATAAATTCTTATTGGCGCATTACAAATTGTCGTCTTGAGCAGTGTGTGTGTGTGTGTGTGTGTCTCTGTTTATGTGTGTGTGTGTGTGTGTGAGTGTATATAATGTAATCACTCACATAATACAAACATTTTCATTCATACACACCCACTCTGAGAGAGAGAGAGTCGCCTATTGTTTGTTTTGTCATTAGATTTCGCGCATATTTTTCCGTAATTAGATTTTTACTTCATTTGCATACAAATGATGCTAAGCAAAAACAAAGAACAAAAAAAAAAAAAATGAATCATAAGAACAAATTATGTGTATATTCTCACATTTTGATTGTTTTGTCTTAGATTTGCCATTGTCTTCAGTTAAGCTCTAACCCCAGTTCCATGCGTGCATAAATTAAAGGGCAAAGCGACCGTGTTCGAGTCCCTTTTGGTAATCGGTAATCTCTTTCAATCATAACACCTCAGTCGGTAAAGACTTCAATCAGTCATATTTCTCTCGATGTATTAATTTATAATACAAAGAAAATATATTAACGTGTCTAATAAATAGTTTTGCGTTGGCTTTAATTTCTCGCACTCTTTGTTTTATTTCTGCTACTGACATGGTTTCGTAACATCGCCAACGTTTTTATTTTTATTTTTTTGTTTATTCAATTTTTGTTATTCGCTACATGTAGCAACATCTGTTGTTTGTCGCAATTGTTTGCTCGCTACTTTCTTATGCGAGTTATTCCGAGTTACTCGTTAGTTGCTACCCTTTAGTCGCCACTTGCTACTCGTTTTTCGCAATATTCTTATTAATCGCTATTCGTTGTCCGCTACTCGTTACGTGCTGCCTAATGCTGGTTATTAGTAATCCGCCACTCGTTAATCGCTCTTTGCTTGCCTCCATTCTTAACTCGCTACCCTCTCACTACTCGCTACATAGTTATTTGTACTTGTTACTAGTCACCATTTATTTCATAGTATTATATGGCCACAAGTTACGAAGTACTCGCTCGTCAAAACTCTGCAATCGTTACTAGCTACATGGTGGCCACCTTCTCATTACTCGCTACTAGTACTTGTTAGTTGTTACTTTGCGTCCGTTAATCGCTACTGGTGATTTGTTACTCTTCACTCGCTACTTGTTTATCTGTGTTTGTCTACTTTCAACAAAATCACAAATAACGTTACTCGTCAGTAGTTATGTGTTCCCAATACTCTTGCCCTTAGTCGCTACACTTTACACGTTAGACTCTAGTTTTCACTCGCTGCCTTCTTATTTCTTGCTACGCGTTACTCGCCATCACTCGCCATTCATTATTCGCTTGCTGCTTGTATCTCTTCACACGCTACTCTTCACATATTTCTCCCCACTTACTTCTCGTTATGTGCTATTGCTTTAGCCAACTATTATCCTACTGCCAACCATAAACAACCTAATTAATTAAATGGCACTTAAGGTAAGTCTCTTAACTGGCAAATCCACTTCATTCGTTACACGACTTTTGTTTCAGTCACTCGTTGCTCTGTGCTCTGCGCTCTCTGCCCGCCACTCGCTAATGAGCAGCGAATCGAGTGCAAATCAGGCAAAGGTGGCAAAGAAAAATGAAAGAATAAATAAAAGTTGGAAGAAAAACGCAATCATCACAAAAGCTGCTAATTCAATTCAAATGTCTCAGCTAAATTTGAGTGACGTTTTGCTGCATTATTAAATGCCGCGCAATTCAATCAAAGCCACAACGCAAATCCCACACACTCACTCACATTCGCACACACACTCACCCGCTTCTACCTGTAATTTCCCCCATTCTGTCCGCAAGACCAAAACCAATCACTTGACAATACAATTGAAAGCAAAGTCAGCCCCAACACCAACAGCAACATCCAACAGCAACAACAACAGCAATTTTACAATAATAAATTCATGTAAAATTTAACATTTGAAATGGACTTTTACATGTTCTGGCTGAAAACGTTGAGGGAATTCGAATTGTAACGGGTAATTCATCTAGAGTGTATAAAATTGATTTGTGCAGGTGTTTTTATCATTTTGTCGTATATCAATGCAAATTAATTTATTTTTGGTTTTAAAAGTGGGTTTTTTTTTTTTTTTTTTGGATATCCCTAGGTCAAGGTAAAATCGCTCAAAAATGATTCGTGAAATTATATTGAAAATTTGTTAAAATCTGTGTCTTCTTTGGCTATGTCAGTTTACACAAATTTGGACCAAAAAATGTATTTTTAGTAATTAAAAATCAGAACCAGTCTTTAAGTTAAACAAATAGTCATTCTTTATCAAAATCATTTCAGTATTGACTAAGCTTTGGCTGTTTGTTATTTTAAACAAAATGGACATTGTTCAGTAAAATATGAACGTGGACATAAAATATTTTTTCCAGATTTATTCAGAATACCTTAATCAGATGATTTAAACACCAAATCATTAACAACAAAATTAATCCTGATAAAAAAAGGCCCAGATTTAACAAGATTCAATTAAAATAAATTAAACTTTAATTTAATTTCAACACTGGGTTGAAATTGAGAATGCTAAGGAATTGAGTTACGTTAAGTTACCCCTTATTGTGCCCCATTGCAAGAGCAACAGCCACAGCGACTTTAAATTTAGATCTTACTTAATTGGCAGCAGGCAATTTTGCCATTTGAACCGTTATGTACGCTCTTTCGGTTTCACCCCTTTCACCCGTTTCGCTCGTTTTGTTCGTTTCATCCGTTTCGCCGGTTTATTTTTTGCCATTTGGCATTGATTAAGGATATGCGCTAAAAAGTATGCTACGAATTTTATTTGTATGCGTTTGTTGTTGCTGTCGTTATTGTTGTTGCCAGCTTACACCTTGCACCCAGCACACAAACACACACTCACATACACGCACACACACACATACACGCACACTCACACACGCTGCAGTCAATGCAATTGAATTGAATTCGTGGCAGTTTTAATGTAATTAGTTTTTACACCTTGCCAAACAGACACGAGAGCTGGTTTGAAGCCGATGCCGCCCTAAGTGTCTGCACCACCCCCCCAATCCACCCGTTGCACTCAATCCACACGCTTTTCGGGCCATTTTGTCTGCGAGCATTTTCTAATTAAAAAAAACAGGGCCAACGGCAATCGTTATTGGCCGCGTCGCAGCGAAGCTAATTGGCAACAAGATAAATCGCTGTTGCAATTTGCCCAAGAATTATGCGACAAGATCAATTTGTGCCAGGGCCAAGGTCTGCCGAGACAAGCCGCGCCCCCAGCCCTCAACCCCCGCCACTTCGCCTAGTAGCCCCTCTTAACACTAGCCCCAACTAAAGACCGGATACACTCGCAAATGTGGGCCAATTCAAGTGTAGCTCATAACAAATTTTTACGACTTTTGGTTCAACGCCTGCCGCATATTAAAGCTATCAAAATAGTGGGCGTGGCTTGCTGCAGCCAGGCGTAGGAGGGACCACGGGGGGAGGGGAAGGGGGAGGGACTCTGCCGTTGCAAGTGTTTGCGGATTTGAAATTAATATAACTAAAAGGTTTTTGCACGCTGCGCGTATCTGATGGATGCTTGTTTCGCTTTAACCTCCCACTCCCACCCCTCGCCTTTCTCAACCCTCTCCCGTGCCCAGTTTTTTTTACTATTTTTTTTGCGTTTCTCTATTTTTTTTTTATTGATTTCCACTCGCTAAAAGAAAAGGAAACGCAAGAAAACGCAGTCGCGTTGCCTGCGGCCTGCCTTTAGTTTTTTCGACGTTCCACAACACACACACACACACACACACACAGAGACACACACGCATTGCCAAAAGACACGGCGTGTGGCTTTAACCCTTGATTGAATGCCATTTGAGTGTATTGAATGTATGCCGTGCACAAAGCTCAAAGCTCTTAATTTACTGATGAACTAGCTCCAGTTCATTAGATTTGCTCGCTCGCTCAATTGCAAGCACTTTAACCGCTGATAAAGTCATGCGAAAATAGCGAAAAAAGCAGTTTCATGTGACAGTAAAGAAATAGCAGCCACTTTAACAAACACTCTGGCAACACTGCAACTATCTTGAGCAGAGGCTGAAAGTTATGCTGAAAGTATAGATTAAAAAAATATATATAAAATAAAAAAATCCCATTCGTATACATATGTGTTGTTAAAAATGAAATTGACGAATTAAGCGCTGCGAATTTCGATGCGTATGCAAGGCGACTCAAAAACAACTAACTTCAACGATCTTCTATTTCACTTCACATGCCACCGAACTTGTATTTGTATTGAATCTATATGAAAATATAATGTAATGAAAATGCTAGATTACTACAAAATATTAAATAACGGACAATTTCTGAACACTTGGATGCAATTCAAATATAATTTTTGTGACTCCCCGTCCCCATAAGCGGACATCTCCCATAGCCGGAATTTCACTGTATATTCTTGATCAGGATCAATCGCCGAGTCGATCTAGTCATGTCCGCCTCTCTGTCCGTCGGTCCGAATGAATTTTCGAAGCGCAGCCGCTAAGTAACGTGCGCAGCATGCGGCCTGTGTTTGTGTGTGTGCTTTTTTCTATATATTTATGAATGCAAAGGGGCCGAAATGTTTGTAACGACAGCTCGCAGCTGGGTTCAGGGTATCTCCCAGTCGGGTGCTCGCGGCTGGAGCACTCTTGTTTTATTTATGCACTTGACTTCTTATGTTGCTACTGACAACCAATAACCCACTTCCCATCTCCCTTTCGCCCGTCCTATTCGCCAAGTATTTGTCGTCTTTATCACAGCAAAACATTTATGCATAGCTGCCGGATGTGAGGAAGGGCTTAAACGGAGCTAGCTGCAACTATTTGCCGTGTCTCTGCCTGAACTTAACTTATGAAAAAAAAAAAAAACAAGTGAGTTTGCACTAGTCGGGAGTGTCCGACTAGCAGATATCCTACGCCCAGCTGCGAGCTATCGTTACATACATTTACACCCCTTTAAATTCATGCATATATACGCAAAATCACACACACACCTGTTTTTCTTCACAATTTGATTTCCGTTTTAGTTTAAAGCTCAATATCCGTTATCCGTTGCAACAGTTTCAGTTTTCAGTTTTGTTCGGGCGGCCTTCAGGTGTCAACATTATCTGAATTTTCACGCAACGCAACTGAAATTTATTGTTGCCGGTAAATGCCAAGCAAGAAGATGAAGAATAAGCTGAATATTACCAACAACAACAACAACAACAACACGAAGTATATATAAAGTGCGCCTGAAGCTGTTGCTGTTGTTGTGGCAAGGCAGGACTTTATCGCTGCACTTGCGGCATCTCATGTTGCAGCAACAGCAGCAGCTACTTGAGTGGTTGTTGTTGCTGCTGCTGCTGCTGCTGCTGATGATGCTACTGCTGCAGTGTGTACATTACGCTAAATTACATTTTGAATATTGAATCGATGCTGTTGACCTTCTCGCACCTGACTTGAGTTCTGTTTATGCCACCTGTCTGCAATCGAAGTCATCTTCAGCCTCAGCTTCATTCGCATCATCATCAGCAACATCAACATCATCATCAGCAACCTGCCGCCCCATCTTTGCCACCATTTTCTCTTTGTATACCCTGCAAACATTGATATTTAAATTTAAATAACAGGTATACTGTAATTGTGCAAATATATGTAACAGGTACAAGGTGACATTGTATATAGTCATGTTTATAAGTATATATATATCGTTGAGTAGTACCAGCTAAGTCGGTTTAGTTAATGTTGCATAAGTCAGATTAAATTTAAAACAACTTTACAAATTTTTTGATTGAAAAAAAAAAAGAATTTTTTTTCAAGTTAAAAATTTTTGTTGGTGCCGAATTTTCTGCTTACATATTTAGACTATTTTATGTATGTAGTACATGGATATCTTATAGTACGTATATTATATATATTTATATATGTTTAAAGATAATTCACATCGAATGTATATTGCTTAGCTTGGCTACAAAGCATCTTCTAGTCGGCCATTTCGACCCATTGCATTCTTGCTTGTTTTCCCCGTTGGTGTCGTGCTTCAATTGCATTTTGCGGCTGCCATCGCCTGCTTCCTCTTGCTGCCCTCCAGTCAGAACGTGGCTGCTGTGGCAACAACGTCCTCAACATCTTCCTCGTAATTTGTTGGTCGAAAGCGAAACAAATTCGCTGGCATTGAAACTCGGCTTCAATAATATTCAACTATATCGATCTCTGTGTGTGTGTGTGTGTGTGTGTGTAAGTGTAAGTTTAGCTGAAGGTGTAGGTGTGTGTTTGCCTGCTGATAACCCAACTGTTAATTTGCCATTTGTGTGCGGTTGCCATAGTTGCTTTGCCCACGCTGTGCACCTCTGTCAGAGATCTCATTTCATGGAAAAAGCTTTTCAATATAGACTGGCGCCATCTAGTGTCTGGCATTAGCTTAAAGTTGAGTATATATGTACATATATTCTCTGGCAGAGAGTTCTCTCTTTGGTTGCCTAATATTTCCTTTAAATTATGTGCACAAACACAAAAGAACATTTCGTTGAGTTGATTTACGATTCGAACCTAAGCCTCGCCTTTGGTTTGAACATTGGTTCAATTCAGTCTTTCTCAAATTTCAAATTTTTAATTTTTCCCTATTAATAATAGGCACATATATAGATTTTTGCTTTCTTGTTTGTTGTGTTTTTAATAGAGAGGTAAAATGTTTTCTTTTAGAAATTTCCTGATAACACATCCTTTGAATTTACCAATGTACGAAAAATAATCTACTATAAAAGAGAAAATATACAATTTCAATTTAAAATACATTACTATACGATTAACAAGAAGTGAAGTTTAATGCTAAACAACTGTGGGTAATAAAATTAAAACAAAACCTTAAAAAAATCTTATCTAAAACTCTTCCCAAAGTTGCGCATAATTCCGATTCCCAAGGAATGACAGCAAAAATGGTAAATCAAAGCGACTTCACTTTGTTCAGTGATTTTCAGATTGTGATTGTGATTGAGATTCGGATTCTAATTTCGATGCGAGTCTTTAGTCAGATTAAGCACCTGCTACGTGTGGAGTGTGGCAAGCGGCGAAGCCCCAAGCTCCAAGCATACGAGGTGTGTCCAGGGGGGCAAGCGGGGGGCAACTCTCGAGATATATGTGTGCTAGGGGCTTAGTCAGGCATTCAGTCACGCACATGGCGCAAAACATTTCACAGACACGCAACACCTCAACTTCACACACACACACACACACACACACTCGCAGACACACTTGGGGCAAGGACACGCATGTGAAAGCCAAAATCGTTGGCTTCTTCAGTATTTTTTTCTTTCTTTTTCTTATCCTTTTGTCCAGGCTGGTCGCTTGTGTGGGGAGGTTAAACGAGTTGCCAGATTGCCAGTCGGCCTTCTACATCTTTCAGCTTGTACAGTGCAAAATCCTTAAAAGAAACTTTCACATTATTAAATTTGAAATGGAATTATTTTACTTTTATTAAAGTTATTAGCTTCCAATCTTTAAAGTCATTATTTAAGGTTTATTTTGTATACTTTTTATCTTTCTTTTTTACGTCAGTGCGAATGAATCGAGAAACAGTTTTTGATTTTTACTTAAATCCAAATAAAAAAATAAATAGATATATTGTACAAAATATGAAATATGTATGCTTTTTATTTATTCTTTTAAATATTTTATATTTTATTTGTATATGTTTACTATTGAATTTGAAATCACAGGAAACAGCAACGTTGGAATATAGATATACAAGCATATGAATGTAAGCTGACTGAGAGCTGAACAATCTTTTGTATTCCTATAAACATCCGAAAAATGTTTTAAAAGTGTGTGCAGCGCATTGTAAGCATTTGAAAGCTTAAAGTAAGATTTGCTGCTTTTAAAGTGCGCTGGCAGAAAGCTTAATCATCCTTTACTTCGATTCTAAAAAACAAACATTTAAATATTAATGAATAGCTTTGATTGCATATTAAAGCTTCGACTGAGACTCAGTTGTATTGCTTGATTTATTAAAAAAATATAGCATATGGCTACGGTTAATTTTATTAGCTGTCGGCATTCGGCAATTACTACTGTACCCTGCCCTTTTCCTTGGTTGCTCTTCATCTTTTTGTATGTCGTCTTGACTGTTTGCCTGCCTTTTTATTACTCAACTTTGGTTTGAACTGGTGTGTGTGCGTTGTTGTTGTTGTTGTTGTTGTCGTTGGTGTGTGTGCCTTGGCTTGTTATAAAAAGTAATTTTAATGTGTTAATTCAGTTGGTTTGTCGCTGGCAGCGTGTCAGGCATTAACTAGCAGACATGAGAAGGCGAGTGCAGGAGTAAAGGGGGAAAGGGGTCCTCAAGGAGGCACAGGTGTTATTGGGGGCAGGTCAGTTGAGCTACTGTTGTTATTAACTTGAAGCTGCAACCAAGTGGAAAACGAGTGTTGCAACAACTCCCAACAACAACAGCAACTTCCAACAACAACTAAAGCAATAAACAAACACTCGCGCGTTTTCAATTAACAACTTTTTCTATTTCAGAGCCAACTAAAGAGCAACAAAAACAAAAACAAAAACAAAAACAATAGCAAGTAAGAGAGATATAGTCGAGAGAGCCATACTAGCAGATGCCCTGTATTACTGATACACTGTAAAAAGAAACTTAAAAAGAAACTTGCAAATTTGTTAGCTTGAAAATAAATTTCTTATTTTAAGAACGTTTTTTATAATGCTAAAATTTTAAAATAAACAACTCAAATACAGTGCTCTATCTGGGCAACATTTTTCTTTATTCAAAACGTTTTATGCTGAGCTCAAATTTAAAAACTCTTAAAATTAATGATGAATAATAATGAATGAGAAGAACGTTTTTCTCTTAGTATTTATATTCATACAAAGCAAGTCAAAGGAAAACATATAATATATCTCAATATTTGGTGTCCTTAGCTCTTAAAAATGTTCTTAGCTCTCAAAAGCAAAGAAAAGTTTGCTAAGAAAAGTCGATGAACTTATTCGGCATATGGTGTACTAAAGTCTAGTACACATAAATAAACATAATAAAAACAAATCTAATTGCTCGTAACATACCTTTGCACTGGCTGATCATTCCCCTTTTTATGCATTTTCAATGTGTATAGGGTATAAAACGCGCACAACAAAACGCGCGCTGCGTTGCCTAATTGATTTGCAAGTTTTGCTGGCCACAGGCCAACCTCCCTTCCCTTCAGCACTCCCTTCGCCCTCGCGAACAACAGGTAACCCTTAGGTGCTTAAGGTCCTTAGGTCCTTAGCTCTTTAGGTCGTTACCCTTCCCTTTTCACCTGCCCTTACTTCTCTCCTGCTGTCTGCGGCCTGCCGCTGTCTTGTTCAGCTTTGGAATGCACACAATGAATGCATTTAGTCGTTTAGTCCTTCTACCCCCTTCCCCCCTATTCACCATTTCTCTTGCTCTCTTTCGCAACTGCTACTCTCTCTTTATCTTGTGTATGCTGTGGGGTTAGGGTTGCCACCGTTTTCATTTAGTTGTGCTTCGTGCTCATTTGTTGCCAATTAGTTGCGGAGCATCGCAGTCAATTGGAAATTTCTGAGGGGTTAGGGGTACCTCAAACACGGAGAAAATTATTTTGTTGTTGTCTGAAGTTGTGCATACCCTATATCTGCCTGCCTCTCTGAACTAATATCCCAGTTGAGCTTTATTCAAACAACTTAGCAGAAACTCTCTTGCAGATTGCAGATAATACAATTTATAAAACGGCTGTAAAAGAGTTTTCCTCTCTAGATACAACATTGGTTTTTCCAATGTCTCAACTTAACGAGTTATTAAATGGGAATTTTCTGTTTTTCTTACAGACTCAACACATTTAATGTATATTTAATTTAATTTATTTATAAAACTTATTCATCATATGTTTTTCTTTCTTTTTTAATACCATTGTTCAATTTGACAAGACTTTAGGTTACCTTATGTGGAAAATTTGTGAAATTTGGTTGCAAGTAACTTTTTAGTTTTGTTTTGTACTCTATTGGCCTTAAAATTGTTTTTAAGAATTTAAAATTTTTGTTGAAAACATGTTTTAAAATGTTTGAAAATTTCACTTTATAGGTAAAATAGAAGAAAATTAAAGGATAAATAAAATAAGAGGTGATTTGAAAAATAGATTTTATATAAAAACATTTATCTCACTGCTATTTAAACTATAAACATGTGTACTAAATACAACTAATTGATAAGTTTCGTTCCTTGAGTATCCTTGCAAGCGTATTCAAACTTCCTTAAGCATAATTTAACTGTTCTCTTTGGTTTTTCTTTGTAATTTTGGGACCGGGCAATGATGACATAGTTGCCCAAGGGTGTTCCAGGCACCTTACTGTCCGTGTTATTGTGTTGTGGTTGTTGCTGTTTTGGTTATCCATTTATCGATGCGGCAAACTTTTGTAATGACTTTGAAAATAAAACAAGCAAATAATGGAGCCGAAACCTTTGGAATCGAAAAAGGACGCGGGGACGTTCCCAAAAAAGGTGGAGTAAAAGCAAAAAGATACAAAAACAGAAGAAAAAAATGAGAAAAAACATCCGAAACACAAACAGAAACAAAAGACTAAATTATCCAACTATTGACAATAATGAGCTTTGCTAATGAGTAATACATAGTATTGTTGGGAGCTTGAGGCTGAGGGGCTGAGGAGTTTCCACCGGGGTGTGAAAGAGAAAGGGGTGGGTGTGTGTTGGGTCGTGCCATTAAATGACCGCCCCTAACAATGTGCAAATGACAAAAGTTTTGCTCTGCCGATTTGTTGCCCCTTTTTCTAGATGTTTTTCCCCGTTTTCCCTTAACCCCCTTCGGACCGCCCACCTCCCCTTTCCATTCGACTTGTTTGGTTGGGGGCAGAGAAAGAAAACTTGTTGTTTTGTAGCGAAATTATATGTTTACTGTTAATTAGTTGACTGTGGGCAGTCGGTGAAACTAAATAACAAGCAGGAGTCGAACAATCCCATCAATAAAAGCCTATGAAATTGTCTTTACCCACAAAATGAAAGTTGTTGCTTACCGGAATAATGTCTTATCCTAAAACTCCTTTCATTATCTTGGCGTAATATTTGTAAGCCGATTTTCTATTCAGAACTTTTCAAGTTAAGCGTTGAAAAATATTTGGAAATATTGGAAGGTCTAAAGTATTTTGGGGGTAGCTCATTTCTTGAGTACTCTAAATGTGCTTATTGAGTTCCATAGGTGCTTATCGTTCTATCGAAATCCCAGCTGTAGTTAAGAATATGCTTCTTTTAGGACGATACTTAGTCTGCTGCTCCCTTTCTCTCGCTTTCTCTTCCGGATGCTTTATGTTCTCTTTTTTCTCTCATTGACTGCATATCTTTTACTTTTTTTATACCCTGAACCCATTGAAAATGTGTCATTTTTTTCTTTTTCTGAATTTCAATGTGTGTTTCTCTTTGTCTCTCTCTTTCTTTCTCTCTCATTCTCTGTGCCTCCGTCTTTCCCTTTCTCTGCATCTGTGTCTCTGTCTTTTTCTTTGTCTCTTTCTCTCTCTCTATGTTTCTCTCTCTCTCTCTGTCTCTCTCTCTCGCTCTCTCTTTCTCTTTCTCTCTATATGCGTCTTTCTGTCGTTTTCTCTGCATGATTCTTCCTCTTTCTCCGTCGCATATTCTTTCTCATTGTCACTCTCTCTCTGGTCTTATATGTCTGTTTTTCAACTTCCCTTGCCGCTCCAATCTAATCCTCATCCTCTTCTCGTCTCGCCTGTGTCTCATCAACTTTTCTCAGCTAAACGCCGCAAATTGCCAGACAAGGCGAGGAGCATAAACAATTTGCCAGCTAAATAACAAAAATAACTACGTCACTCTCAAGCACCCATTCTCTACAGCCAGCCTCAACTTAACCTCATTCTTATGGTTCACCTAACCTCAACTCTATCTCTATCTCTTTCTCTCTATAGTGTGACTGTCGCCAAACCACAACAAAGTACAAATTTATGCCACAATAAATGTAGGAGGAGGAGAAAACAAGAGAGAGAGGCAGGATGAGAGAGCAGTTGACCAATGCAGTTCTTAAAGGCGTCGTGTTATGGCGCTTTTAAACATTGTCGATGGGGCGACACCTACGCAAGGCCCACAACCAGAAGAACGACAACAATTCATAAATAAAGCATGCCACTTGATGAGCCACGGGTAGATGGTGCGGTGGGTGGTGGTTAGGGTTAGGCTCTTGTCAATGAAGCAAACGTAAAAACTTTGGGAGGCGCCCATAAACTGTCAGGCATCAGTAACTTATCGACCCTTAGCTTTTAAGTGGATGATTTCAGGTTTCAGATTTCCGTATACACCAACACACACACACACACACACACGCACACCTGGCCAGACAGCTCTTTATGTGTGTGTATTTTATTCCCTTATTTGTAGAAGTTATGAAAAAAGGGTGGCATGAAATTCTGCAAAGTTATGTTACAGGTGGATGAAAGGTAACTGGAAATTAAAACAATCAACAGCTGATGCTACACCCAGAGAAAAAACCATGAATTTGGCATTTGCATAATATGGTCATGGTTGAAATTTCTTAACATCCAAAAAAGATTTTATTTTGAAAACATGTTATCATAATAGCATATTTTTAATATGAGAATTTAATACAGTATTTATTTGTATTAATTTATTTAAATGCCATGCAATGGGATGGAACATTTATAAAAGACTGTTGTAATTTTGGTTTTTATTTGGAGCAAAGATTCACATGTAAATACACCGTGATAAGCTTAGCAAAATTAAAAAAAAAATAGTACTAAAAAGAATTTAAGGGTAAGACTTTCATTCCTTTGTATGAAAGAAAATTGTACTAATTCGAGGGTACATTTTGTTTAAGGTCGATTTTTTACTCCACTTGTTGTACATTAATATAAATATTAATGTATTTTCTCTGCATTTCAGTTGTTTCTTATTTTTTTCAGCTTACAGGGTATTTGGTTTCTCGCATTTTGTTTTACTTTATTTTTTGTATTCCTTTTTTTTCCCATTATTTTTATTTTTTGTTTTTATTTCACTTTCAATGCGGGCGGCTGCCGCTTTTCCGCTTTCATGTTGTTGCTGTTGTTGTTGTTGTTGCTGTTGTTTCTATCTGTTATTTTCTTTATGTTGCCGTTTTAACCCTCTTCCTCTATCCCGCCGCCGTCTTCGTCATCGTCGTCATCATTTTATTTTATAAACTCCTGCACTTTCTGGTCAACTTGACTGACTTTTAGTTGTGCCTCGAGTGTGCGGGGCAGCAGTGGTAAGGTCGCTACTAGACAGCCAAACACACACACACACACACACACACTCTCTCTCTCTCTCTCTCTCTCTCTAGGTGTATTATAGGTGTGCCTGTTTGCGGTTAGCTGCTGCTGTTGCTGCTGTTGCTGTTGCTGCCGTAGCTGTTGCTGCCGTGCACGTCAAGTGTCCTTAAACGGATTAAGGGTGAATGATAGCGGCTTATGTCTTAGGTGTGTCTGGTGTCCTTTTGTGAAATACGCCCCCCTCCTCCCCCCGACACGATCCCTCCATCAGCTGCCTCTTCGCACCTGCCCCCTTTTAGCTCACCTAATGCCTTGGATTCTGCTGCTGCTGCTGTTGTTAGTTGGTGCTTTAATGTTTTCACATTTTATTGCGGCTTTGCTGTCCTGTTTTGGTCCTGGCTGCTGTGTCCTGGCTCGGCCAGCTCCTGTGCTTGCAAAAGCGTTTCGCTTGGCTCTTGACTTTTCACTCCTTCTAAAACTGGCGAAATACTGCATAACAATTTGTGGGGGAAAGAGAACGGAGTGGGGCCAGAGAGAGTGTGCGAAGTGTGAGGGATTATAGCTTGGAGAGGATCTTTAGGACATTTAAATACAACACAAGGAAAACTTAAGTCTATCTAAAGTGATCTGCAAATTGCTTTAGCTGGTTTCTATTGTGTTCATATTCCAAACGTATTCAAGTTTGAATTGTTCCTTTTAACCCATAAAGTTCATTATGTTTAAGTAAAAAATGTTTGCTTATATCTTTCAGTGTATTTCACTTAATACAATGAAATAAAATCGATATCGAAGTTATTATTTAAAGAAATATCCTTGAATTTTTTGACGATTTTCTACTGCTGCTAATTTATTATTAAATACATTGATTGAAACAAGTCAAAAGGATGCAATACCGTTAACAGAAATAAAAGTATGAATGTGTGTGTGTGTGTGTTTGTGTTTGTTGCACCTTGACGCCAAGACAAACAACATGTGCAATGTCCTACTCCCTTTCCGCCTGCCTGTCTATTCCTTAGCTGTCTAACCGCAAGACAATTAAAAAGTTGGCGCCCGAAAATTGCCGCAAAATTGGCGGCTGTTCGCGAGCAAAACTCAACTTGTGGCACGTACGGCAACTGCAACAAAAACTGCAACAACAACAACAATAATAGCTGCTCCTGCTGCTGCCTATAGACAATGACACAAATCAAAAAGTTGAAGGCATGCAAAGTTTATGAAGAGAAGCTCAAACAAGTGCGAAATGCCTGAGAATACCTCCTCTCTCTTCGCCACTCCCCCTTTCACCACTCTGCCTGTCCCCATTTGGCTGTTTGAATTTTCTTGTCTAATTGCGTGGCACAATAACGCAAATGCCAGAGCAACAAAGGAGCACCCAACCCGTAAGCCCGACGGTACAATGCGGCGTATACGTGATTTATTTGCGCTATACGAGTGGGGGGTGGTGGCGTGTGGGTAGCAGCGGGCGGTGCAGGCGCTGTTGGCGTAATCTCAGTGTCAATATTTATAAAATATTTTTAAAATACGTGCCCCAAAGTTGAAAATCAATTGCCAACACGAGATGCGTCACATGATGTTGGCACAGGGGCGGCCACTGAGGGGGCTCCCACAAGGGCCAGCACAGTCGGGCAGGGCGGTGCGTGTCACAGAGGGTCAGTGGACAGCATTTGAAAGCCAATCCGTTTACTTATATTGACAGTTGTGCGACACATGCGTTACACAAAAACCCAAAGCCCACTGCCCCTCCAACCTTCATCCACTGTATCAGTGGGGGTTCATGGCGTGGGGGGAGTGGGCGGTGGGGCACAGTCAATAAAACAAGTTTATTTTTTGTTGCTGTTGTTGCCCGGAAAATATGTCACCAGCGGGTGAAAAGCACTCAAATTAATAAACTCCATAAAATGTGAGCGCAGACAGTTATGAAACAAGTCCAAAATGATGGCAAATAGTCGTGACCAGACTAGTAGATACCCTCGAATGGGTATGCTTTTGCAATTATGAATTATATTGAATTTAGACAGTATTTAAAGCAAATTTGTGAGCTTTTTGCGGACTAGCTGAGAGGATTCTGACATTGACAGGCTTATGGGGCAAATTAGTATTGGATGAGTACACTTGCATACTTCTATTTAAACAAAATGTAAATATAGTTGGCTTAGGTAAAATTCCAAATATACTAACTATAACAAGTATAAAGTATCAGAATAAAACTTGAAATTCGTGAGAGGAATTAGAATTAGAATTAGAATAAAGGAGGTATATTTTTATTTAATTTGATTAATTGGTTTCAGATATAAACAGTGAAAAATGAAGATAATAAATATATGACCAATTGTAAAATATGTAAAAAAAATATACAAATAAAAATATAATTAGATTAGATGATATTATTTATTTAAATTAACAAATATTTAACAAGGCATTGGGTATTTTTTATTAATGTGTAATATATTATTTTATTTTTATTTAAGCAAATGATACAGAATAATACTAGTTAAGCAAAGAACTTTTCACTCATTACACTACTTATTACTTTTACTGCTTCGTAGTCATCTTGGCGTAGCTTTCATGCCTGATCTCGCATTTTTTGTACAGGGTATCAGAAGCAGCAGCGCAAAACAAAGTGAAAAAGTGAGGGCAAAAAAAAAGAAGCAAAGAAAACAAAAAACAAAAACCAAAAAACGAACGTCGAACAACGAGACGTGTGTGTGCAGCATTAAGTGGCCTGCACCCAAACGCACACCCCCTCACTATGCCCATCCCAACCCCCCGTCACCCGTAAATCAATGTGGTAGAAGGGGAACAGTCAGGCAGTAGTCATGGCCATGACGGCTTCTGGACGGCTGCTCTTGGCCTTTCGCACATCAGACACTCTGTCAAACTTTTGTTTGCGACGTCAAAGGGGGCGTGGAGAAGTGGGCAGAGGGTGCGGGTGGTCTGGGCTGGGCTCAGGGTGTGGGTGGGTGTGGAGCTTCACGGCCACTTGAAACTCGCACACACAAGTGTCTCGTGAGGTGTGCGACAACTGCAGCTTCCGTTCGAAAAAAAAAAAAAATATGGGGAACAGTTAAAAGGAGAAGGGAGCGGGAGTGTGGTGCAGGGCGGAGAAAAAGGGAGGTGCGGCTGTGTGGGGCAGCCCTTCAATGGTGACGCTGTAGCTGAAGCTGTCAATTGTTTTTCTGCAGTCTGGACTGGACATGGGGCAGTCCTTGGCTAGCATTGACTTTAGATAAATGGGGGGAGGGGAGGGGAGGGCGTTGCTTTTGTTTGTGTAACACTCATCAAGAGCAGACAAAACAATGTGAACGCCGCAGCGTGGTTAACTAACTTTAACCAAATGAAAATAAAGAAGCTGAAAAAGAAAAACGCTTGGGAAAGCGGAAAAATGATGAGCAAATTATAAATTATAAATATATAAATTATACGCAATTGAAAAGGAATTTAACGCAATGCAATACATTTCCACACTTGATCAATGTTGGCAAGTGTGAAAAAGATCTGTTCAGTTGTGACAAAGTTATGGGAGGTTAAAATCATGAAAGGGAATTTACTTAGGATTTGGAGCTTACCAAGTCAAATTTTTGTACTGAAAAATAAACCAGCTGTAAATCTTGTTTGGATTGGATTTATATACTTAGGTTGACGCCCAGCAATAAATTAAAAATAGAATTCTTAATTCTGAAATTTAAATAAAATTTCCTTCAAAAATTAGTATATATGTAATTAGTCAACCGCAGCCAAATGTAATTTAATTTAAAACTGAGGACGCTTATTGAACTGATAAAATAACATTAATTAATATTGGACAACTATATATCCATATATTGTATTAAAGTTGAGTCGTAGAAATCTTGGAAGCTGGCGTTACGTAGGTTTCTAGGAGGACGGGAGGGCCTGTTTAGTGCATCTGCCGCTGACAGCGCTTGCAAGTGGCAGCAGGAGGCAGATATGACGGCAAATGGGTAAGAGCAAAGGAAAAATCCCAAGTGAAAGCCAAGGCAAAGCGACAAAGTTTTGCCACAACCAAGAAAATGCAGACAACTTTTGTCATCTGATTCTCAGTTTGCACTTTTCTATTTTGTTTTTCCTTCCTTTTTTTTTTTGTGTATACCCTGTACTTATATACACACAAAGTGTTGTTAAAACACTCAAAATAAGGCGAAGAAACAGACGTATGGATGTGCACTTAAAAATTAAGAATGTTTTTGTAAACTAGGGATATATATAAGTTGGAGTTATTAAATTCGGTATATATAAAATCACGAATACCTAATATGTACGAAACTGACTGCAAATCTAAAACACGGAAACCAATTCTCCTGGTTTTTACATCAGTAAACTCAGTCTTTGGTTTGAATCTCAGAACATTAAAGTCTTTGAAATTTAAAAGGAAATATTATTTTTTTTTATTTTGAATTGAGAGGTCGAATATTTTCTAGCGAATATAAATTCTTAGGATTTGAATTTTCCGTTGAACTTAAGCAAAATCATTTTAAAAAAATATAAGGCCCGAACCTAAGCGGTTGACCAGGTTTTCTGTGCAACTGCTTCGGTCCCACGTTCAAATGTCGATTTCACACGCATTTGAAACCCTTTTATATAATTAAGACATGACTTAATTTTATATACCTTTATCTGAGCTTTTATTTTATTAAATTTTGTTTAATTTCTTACTAACCTGCATTAGTAAGACATCTTATAGATCTATAGGGTATCAATAGGCTGAACAGTTTACAAGTGATTCCCTTTCCAGCTGTTGTTTTGCTAAGCAAAAATTCTTTTTAATATTTACTAACTTATGCAAAAGTGGCAGCCGCTGACTGCCTGCTGCCTGTTGGCTA
Organism: Drosophila colorata; assembly: GCA_035041545.1. NCBI lineage: Eukaryota > Metazoa > Arthropoda > Insecta > Diptera > Drosophilidae > Drosophila > Drosophila colorata. The sequence continues at coordinate 7,473,037 of JAWNLD010000490.1, read as the reverse complement.
ATGAAATGCAGTTGCAGCCCCTCTACCTGCCCCTGCCCCTACATTAACCCACTTTGCCCCGCACTCTTAGTATTGTGAGTCGAAAAATGAAAGCCAAAGTGGTGGCAACTTTTTGCCAGCTGCCAAAACTGGAGACAGTTGATAGCAGGCAGACAAAACTTGGCCTTAAGTAAATGCTCGCCAGACGTGTGCATTACCTGCCCCCAGGCAACAACAACAACGGCTGTTGATAGACCCGCAGCTGGCGGCTGGCAAGTTGCCCGCTTGCATCTTGTGGCACGGCAGCTGCCGCATGCTCCCAAAACGAAAACAATTTGCCGCTGGTTAACAAATTGAAATGCCAAGCGCTGATTATTTGTAAATCTCCTCCCCCCAAACACACACACACACACACACACACACTTTCACTCTCCCGCTAACCATTGGTCCAGCGGTCACCTAACTTCCTCCTGCAGAGCTCAACTGACAGCAGCTGTCAAGAGAACCACTTGAATTGGTTGCCCAGTTGCCACTTTTAATTCTTAATGAGTCGACAGCGATTTCTGGAATGATACATCTATGCCATAAATGTTGAGTGGTTGAAAGGAAAAGCGGGAGAGAACGACGAGGAGTGAGTGAGAAAGCAACTTTTTTGAGCAACTTTTAGTAATCAACTCAACTGAAAATGCATGTCCATTGTTGGCGTTGTCAAAACTACTCATCATTGACAATCTGGCAACGCCAAACGTATATTTAAAATCCTAACAAGGCGTAAACTCATTAAGTTTTTCAAAAGGCCATTGTTGCTTTTGGTGTGCTAGTGTGATAAAACTTTGTTAAAAGTTTTCTGAAACAGCTCATTTAAGACCTTGTGGCAACGCTATTGACATATTTGTACATACATTTTAAATGCCTGACAAGTTGTTAATAGAAGAAAAGACAACATAATATTTTTTATTTTAAAATTAAAACAAACTATTTTTGAATGATATTAATAGCTTACCTTGAGTCGAGCACTGATCACACTTTTAAACTCGACTCTTTATTTTACTGTTGTAGCCATCACTAGGCACGGGCTCGAATACCAGGCAAAGGGGCAACGGCATTAGCAATATGAACATGGTACTGCCAATAGTTTAGCCGCATCCCAAATTAGTTTAATAGTTAAAACTTAAAGTTGTGATAATTGTAAAATTCAAAGAAAGAACGAAGCTCATTGCTTTGCCTTGCCTTGCTACAAAGTGGGACCAGTGTTGAAAAGAAGTTATTATAATAATATAAAACAATTATTTTAAAGAAGAAATAATAAATAAAAAAAATATTTGATGCTTGGGTGTTTAACGTTTTGTGACTGCATTTAAAGGTATTTAAATAACAGAAAAGTTTGTGCAAGTGTTGACTATTTGTATGTGTGTGTGTGACCAGTGTTGGTAGTCGTTATTGAAGGTAGTTGGTATTGCCATATGGGGGCCACTTAAGCGCACAAGTTTTTGTACAATATGCATATGCGAATAGGCATATGCTCAGTAAGAGAGAGAGAGAGAGAGAGAGCGAGACAGGGAGAGGGAAAAAGAGAGAGACGGAAAAGGGTATGTGTATGTGTAGAGTTGTGTAAAAGTTGTTTTGGTGTGTGCCGCATTTTGAGGCAACTTGTGAGCAACTTTGCACCAATTAAACTTGTTAAAACGCTCGTTTTCGGTTATCCAAAAGCTGACAACTTCACTACACAAAACTCTAATTACATTTTGTGAATGCACACACACACACAATTACACTCACACACACACACATGCATACAGGGCCAGCCGTCCTTAGTTGTGCATAATTAAAAGTTATTTTATTGTTGTGCAACGCAACAACAAGTTGAGGCGACTCGAAATGCGCCCAGAAACCAAAAGCAAATTTGGGGCTTACATGAAATTGAAGGAGGGGGGGGGGGGGGGGTAAAAGGGCAGACTCTTATGAGGCTATCTAATAAGCCATGGCCATGTGTGTGCCCTGTTGTAACTAGCCACAGATCAAAGTTAGGCTAAAAGGCGAGGAATGATGGATAAGCAATAATTGTTGGCAAGTGAAGAACTGGAAAAAAAAAAAAAAAACAGGGAGAGTAAGCAGAAGAGAACGGCGAACAGTTAAAGAGAGAGAGCGAAAAGAGAAAGATTGATGACAGATTGATGAATAATTGAGTAATGTAGGATGAAATGATTGTTGAATAAATGGATTAAAAGATTGATGAAATTTTGAACATACATTAAAAATGAAGAAATGAATAAGTTATTAATAAATTAATGAATATATATTGTTTAGATAAACTTAAATATTGCTGAATAAGTGGTGATGTATAAATGAATGGCTTAATTAATTGATGGATTAATATTAAATTAAAGAATCATTATATTATTGATGGAATAATAGGTTCATGAAATCATAAATTGGTTGATGTGTCCATAAAGTTATGGACTGATGAAAGAAATTATGAATAAAGTATTTATAAAATTAAGAGAGAATGGATTTCTAGGTTTATGAAATTTGTAATTGTTAAGTTGCATTAATCATAATTTTCCATATAGCTGGAAAAATTTAGTGATGTATTGATAAATGGAATATAATATTGATATGTTGATGGTGTTATAAAATGATGAATGATTGATTAAAACGTGAAATGATGAATTATTTGAAATAATTATTAATTTAAGAATGTCAACTTTAATGCGTCACGCATTTCGTGCCAAAATTACAGTACGAGTACTCACTGCATGGGTATAAAAACGTATTTTTAAGATGGGCAACAAAATGTAATTCCATTTACATTTGAGGTGAGCTATTTTCCGTAGGCTCTTCGATTGGCCATCGTAATGTTGTTGATTTTCTTTTTGTACTGTTTTTTCTCTATTTGGTCTTTAATCTTGGCCGCAAGTTTTAATTGCCAAAGTTGTGTCTCGCTTCTGGTTCGGTTTGTGCTCTTTCGTGGTCAGCCTAATGGCTAATAAACATAAAAATATGGCCTAAAAGCGCGCTGTGTACATAAAACCCAAATTAATATATCCTTGGAGACCAGCAGTCTTCCCGCTGCCCACGCAACTTGCAACTTTACAACTTGGCCCAAAAGCCGATGTGAATGTGGCTGAAGTTCATGATGACGCGCTTTGAATTTTGGCCAAGACAAGTTTGTATTTGTATATATACATATATATCTCTATATATATATATATATTTTCGTGGCGGGGATTTGTTGTGCAATTTTCGGCAGCAGCTGCTAATTCTGTCAAAATCACACAAAGCAATACATCACACATGCTACAGCATGCCCCGCCCCCTCTCCCCGCCAGAGTCCCGATAGTCCCTCCGCAGCCATCTATCTCCTCTCCGGCTGGCATCCCATCAGTCGACTGGACAAATTCATGACACCACTCGAGATAGATTGCCAGCCCACTTCCAGTTCCCAGTTCCCCAGTTCCCACTTCCCAGTTGCCAGTTCCCATTGCAATTGTGTTGTGCATCCACGCATTCATTGTGCAGCTTCCCCCCTGCTCTCGCTTCTCCACGCCTCTCCGAGTGCCACATTTGCCACAGCTGAGATTCTCTGTTCTGCTCGCTGTTTGCCTCGCATTGGGGCCGAAATTGCACCGGCATTTGACAGCCGCCGCATCCATTCAGCGACATTCGTTTTGCTCCACGAAATCTTTTTTCTCTTTATTGCATTTTTTTGTATTTTGATAGATAGAGCTCTATGTGGTGCGAGGTCTAGCAATGAGATAATGCGAGTATACTTAAAAACAGGCTCATCCAAAGGATGCTCCGCAGATCGTTGACGCATGCCGACTAGGTGGCAACCACTGACAGCTGAAGAGTTGCCATATTGCGTACTACTTATATTGAGCCATTTAAATTCTATTCAGCTTGTACTGGAACTTGGAACGGCCATTTCTCTAAGTAGAAGTAGAGATCACAAAAAAAATATCTATAAAAGATTATAGTTTATATTTATATATATAAAATTCCGCTCTTGGATTAAGTCGTATTTCAAAATTTAAATATGTTAAGTATATATAGGTAATATAGGATAATTTCTATTCCGAGCTTGGTAATGTTAACTGTAATAGATCCTGAGTTTTAGACAGTTGATGATCTGATCTATTTTTTTTCCACATGCAATTTGTTTCTATATAATATAGAATCATGCCAATGGCAAGCCATTATATAACACTAACCGTAAAGTACTTTTATAACAATTCATTCTTCATGTGCCACATCCTCTGACTATATCTATTCTTAATGACTATACTGTATTAGTTACGATCGATAGGCACAATGAAATTGTGAAGAAGTAGATGTATATATTTTAAAGAAGAAACAGTCAATTTCAAACTGTAAATCTTACTCCCCATTGCGTTTAGAATTCCCCAAATGCGTAAACTCAAAGGCAATTTGACTTAGCATTTGGCTTTTAATGCTTGAAATGCCAGCCAAACTCGGGAGTTGCCCGGGCAGTTTTCATGCCTCCTCAAAAGTACTTCAAATGCAACAACAAAACCAATTCATACACATTTTATGCCCTGGCTGGGTTGGGGACTGGGGCTCGACAAAGGGTAAGGGCACTCAACTATTTGCCCTGTCATTCAATTAGGCAAAGATAATTCCCACAAAAATGCTACAGTTACATGCAATCACAATTAAGCAGACAAATACAACAACAACAACAATAACAAATAAGTAGGCTCGAGGCGAGAATGCTCGACTGGCGCTTATCCTATATTTACATGCAGCTTTGCATACATCAGAATGTACATCCATTAAGTTGGGCATACATCATGGTGTACAAACAACACTCTAAGTACAATAAAATATGTACATAACATTTCTTCCTTTCTACATAATGCTGTACGCACATCAAGATGTATAGAAAATAAAATGGACATACGTCAAGATTTAAAAGCAATAAAATGTTTACATATCAATTCGTGCATATATTTACATATAAATGTACATGTATATACAAAAAGCTTTAAAAACATGAGAATGGGCATATATGGGCATATATCATGATACAATTGCAACAAAACGTACCTTTAAAAAAAACATACAATGGTATAATTATTCCTCAAGTGTCATAATCAACATAATGTGAATACAACCAGATTTACATACATCTAGATGTACAAGTAAAAAATATGTGCAAATATATGTTATATCTAGTTCCACTCGTCTATTGATTATAATTAGGTATATATGTTTGTTTATGTAAAAATACAAGTTTCATAAATCAAATTGCCTAACTTTAATATACTCCATTGCGATAGTCATTTTCAGACACGGTATAACAACTGCAAATATGCATAACATGAAATTTTGGCAAAAACCAAACTAAAAAAACAAAAAAAAAACAATTGCAACAGCAATAATAGAAAGCAACAAAATTTTTTGCTGACTTTGTCGCTTCGTCGAGCAGACAACAAAAAATAAAAATTAAAAAAAAATACACACAAAATGATTGCAACATGTTTGTTGCTATAAAATAAATCGGCAATAAATAAAAGCAGGCAAAAATTTAATAAAATGTAACAAAGGCGTACAAAAGCCCAAATGAATAAACCATTAAAGCGTTATAAATTGAAGAAAAAAAAGATAAAAAAAACAAGCTTGTGGAAAATCGAGTGAGCTAAAATATTAATTTAAAGCTGATGCAAAAAGGTGCCATAGAAACGGAATAAATGTGGACAAGCAATTCTTTGAAACGTGGTTGAGGGGAGAGGGGGGATTCAAAAGCTCTTAATAACTTGTTTATATATAAGATAAAATATAAGATTTAATTTATGTACTCAGTTAGATTGGTTTTTATGTGCATTTAAGTTAGAGTCAAGTATAATTTTTCAGTTTTAAAAACCCCTTTTGAAACCGTATTTAAAGCCTCATTTAGATATTCCTTTCTCTAAATTATAATTCACGTTTTTGACATTTGATATCAATATAAAGTTATTATCGATACAGTTACTGGCAGTTATCATATCATTTTATTTGTCGACAAGGCTAAAATCTATTTTTATCGATAATTATGAAACGGAGCAAGATATCGAAAGAAAAACTAAATCGACTCAGCTCGTCGTGCTGATCAAGAATATATCTACCTTATGGGGGACGGAGATGCTTCCTTCTGCCTGTTACATACATTTGCATTTTACCCATTTTCAATGGGTTCAGGATATACAAAATATATCACAACTTTTGAATTATGCACAGATATACGAAAAATGTGACGCTAAACGATTGACAATTTTAATAAGTTATCGATACTTTTCGACAGCTTATCAGAGATAATTCTTGCAGGATTTTTAAAGTTTCTGTTTATTTAAACTTGATCTGAAAACTTTTATGAAACAACAGACAGAAACGCGTTAACTATAGCTATTGATGATGCATCAGTAGTGGGTGGCAGAGGGGGCGGGGCCCTTGCGGTAAAAGCAGCTATTAAAACTAAACTGAAAACTAAAATGCAGCGGGGAGGCAAAAGGGGAAATAGCGCTAAAATGTTTCAATTTAAATTAATTATTGTTTGCGCCACAAGTGGTGCCGTTGGTGCGCGGCGGAGGCGGCAAGGCGTGGAGTGGGCGTGGCAACAAAAGCATCGCAACTTTTAATTATGGTTACAAAGATTTTCAGTCCTTGTCGATGGCAGCAGCGACGGCGACGGCAGCCTCGGCGACTGTGTCTGCGCCCGTGTCCTCTGTTTCCTGCCGACCCCTTCAGCCCCCCGCCCTTGCGTACTCTCTCTCTCTGCCCCTTGAGCGCCTCTCTTCGCGGACAACTTTGACCAACATCGATTAAAACGATGAAAACGCGGAAAATTGCGCCAACTAGGAAAAACTGCAGCGACGGCAAATGAAAATTGCGCGAAAAAACGGGGCGAGAACTTGGACGAAAAAAAGGAGTTAAAGAAAGAGAGAAAAAGACAGTAGGAGTGAGTGAGAGAGAGAAAGAAAGAGAGGCGCACTAGGTAAAAGTTGAACGTTTTTATTACGTCTGAAAAAGTTGTGGAAAAACGCGATTGCCGCTTAAGAGCATCACGAAAAAGATGGGATTGGGATTGGGATTGGAACTCGCAATGGAAATGGGATAGAAGATGATGCGCATAAGTAGAGCAATAGGAAGGGTGTGGGCGGAGTGAAAGCAACGTCATCTAAGGGTTTGAATTAGTTTTTTTCTTTGTTTTGTAATTTTTAAAATGTTAACTCGATTTGTATACTCGTTCACGAAGTGAAAAGAGTATATTGGGATTGTGCAATATTCGTCTTCCTGTCTACTGAAGCTAGAGATTTGAAACTTGAAATATAAAACACGAGTCAGAAAGAGTTTTGAGATTTGTTGGCCAAGTCCACTGGAGTGAAGAAATTCTCGAAAACCTTTATATCTCCCTCAGTTTTAAAGATAATTAAGCTCCACCATGAGACACATTTGATGGGATGAGTGTCGAAGCATATCACAATTCTGTTATAAGTTTTAAAAAATATTTTAAGCTGAAAATCCGAAAAAAAAAATTGTATTTCCCTTATTCTCTTTTACAACTTAAGTTCACGACTTGGGTATTTAAGTAATTTTCAAATTTAAATTCGCAGTATATTCTTTAGATTTGATTCAATTCTCGATTCAATTCCAAAGAAAGAACTAGTGTTTAGAAAGGAGAATTTGAACAGTTTTTAGATTTTTTACAAACTGCTTTCGAGCAGGTCGAACTCAGAATGGCTCAGTTAAACAAATTTTTGGGTTTCCTGGTAACCTTCAACAGCAAAATCCCGCATTCGAACCCTAAGCTGTTGTACGTATGTAGTATTGTGTATAGGCCTTCGGCTCAAGTAGCCAGGGCCAATTGAAAACTACCTATTAACTATATCGATTGCTAATAAAAATATAAATTTAAAATATTTCTTATATTATTAACCCTTTGTGGCCCATTGTGCTTGCACTGACCGCAGCCACTTGATTTGCTTACTAGCCCGTTGTTGTTGTTGCTTGTTGTTGTTTGTTTGTTGATTGTTGTTTTTGCTTTTCTTTTATTCGCTGCAGTTTTTCCTTCTGCCTTTGCCGGGACCCAGCATAACGCCAACGCGGCGAAAATGGTTGGAAATTCAATTTGAGCAAAACTTGAAAATGCCAACGGCGACGGCTACAGTGGCACCCCACAGCCTTGGCCACAAATCCAAAGTCACCTCAGGCAGCCCCTCAACACCCTGGCCACCTCTTCCTACTTCTGCTCCGGCTCCGGCTCCGGCTCCATTCATCTGCTGCTGCTGCTTGGCGCCTTGAACCTCATGTTTATCCATGAAATTTACTCGGCTGCGCTGCACAGCAAAAGCCACAGCTTGAGTTGAGCGGGGCGAGAGTTGCAAGGGGGTGGTGCGGGGGCTGCAGGGGTTGGTATTGCGGGAGAAAGTTGTGTGCTGCCACTTGTTATACTGTAAATTGGCGCTAATTTATCAGCACAATGGCGCCACCTGGCGGCTTAATTAGTGCGCGACTTTAAAGCCAATTGTTGTTGCTGCTCCTTTTGCTTCAATTTGTGGCGACTCTGGCTGCTAAATTCAACGCCGCCGCCGCCAGACGTGACGTGACAATAATACCTAAAAAGTAAAAGAACGAAAAAAAAAATATATATATGAAAAAGAAAGAGAAATTCTGTGCCTCGCGGGGCATAACATGTCGCTGCATAAATTTTACGCTCATCACCTGCTGCCGGAGCCCCATTGGGTGTGACCTTGTTGTTGTTGTTGCTATACCCTGTAGATATGTGTGAGATAAAGAGAAGTCTCTAAATGATGCGCAGGAATGTAACAGGCTAAATCTCAAAGCCTGAAAGCATTAGTTCCAATCATAATTTATTCTTTCAAAAATATTGAGCATACCTATGTGGCGCTTTTGTATTGCTTACTCTGCATAGAACAAATATTTAAAAAGGGGACTCCCATACAAAATATAGAAGCAAAAAAAACTGCAGACCTTGTCAAAAGAGTCGTTAGGCAGACTTTAAGCCTGGCCTTAGGGTATCTCGCAGTCGTGCTCTTGCTTCTTTATTATCATTCAACTTGTTGTTGAGTTACTTATTTAGCAAACTTCCGTGCGACGCTTTGTAATACATATAAAGCATATCTAAATATACATATACATATACATATACATATGCATATACATATATATACGCTATAGCATACTTTTGTGCGTATATGACACGAGCGCTGCCAGACCGTCACACGGGGCAGCCAGAGCGGCGGGCAGAGCTGCCAGAGAACTGAAGCTGGAGCTGGCAGAGCCCTTGGCTCGTAAACAAATTGAATTGAAGTCATAAAAGTCGTCGCCAAGAAGCGGCGAATGATGCCGCGCTGCGGCCGCACAGTAACCCAGCCCCCCCAACGCCACCCCCCTTCCCCCCCTTGGCGCCCCCCACCCCACCCCACCCCGTCCCTGGTTCACTGTTTCGTGCTGCGTATGCTGCGTGTCAGTGATTGCGACATTTGCACGCTTTGCCCCCGCGCCTGCCCCCCATTCGCTGGCCGTGTTGCTGCCGCTGCTGCTTGTCAGCGCCATTATGTCGCACTTGTTAAATCCGTGCGAAAGAGTGTGCACACACACACACACACACACCGCTCACACACATGCGAGGCAGCTTCCCTTTTTTTTATGCCTCAATAAAAATACAATACGTTACAATTGAATTGAACTCAATTGAATTTGATTGAAGTTGTAAAGCTCAGACAGCCTCTGTGTGTGTGTGGAGGTGTGTGTAGGTGTGCGTGTGCGTGTGTGTGTGTGTGTGCCTCTGACAGCAACAACAAAATGCAATAATGTGTCGCCCAGCCTGCGATTGAGTCGCCCGCCCGCTCTCAAATAAGGTGTCAGTGAATGACGATGATGGGAATGCTGAGAATGTTGCAAATGCTAATGATGATAATCGTCGGCATCATCATCGTGTTGGGTGCTGTTATTGATGATGATGCTGATAAAGTGCGCTCCATAAATACACTTTGAAGACAAAGTGCGGAGCACCTTGCCACCAATATACCCCCCATACAATTTGTGTAGGTGCCACAGCCACAAACGTTATTATATGTCGCCTACACAAAAAGCGTATATATATGGAAGCAATTGAAGTGCTACCCATTGCACACACACACACACACAAAGAGAGAGACAGGGAGAGAGAGAGTGAGAGAGACAAGCGCATATTATGCATTCATTCGAATTCATTTCTCATATTTCATATTCATATTCATAACTCATATATTGACAATATCAATCAGGGCACTTATTGCTTCCGTTTCACTCAGCACCTGTTTCGCTGTGCTTCGGTCTCTTTTGCACACTGCTCTTTGCCTTTTCACAACACTGGAGGTTTTTTTTTTTTTTGCAATTTGCAATTTGTTAACCATATATGGTTATATAAATATTATAACAACAAAACGTTTTTTATTCAATTAAGTTTACGAAATTTGGTAGAATTCAAGGAATAGGATTATTGAGTATTTCATAGACTGGGAATTGAAATATTAGTTTGCGAGCAGTAACAATTGGAAGTGGAGCAGACCAAGGTGGATAAAACAAAGCAAGGGATTGTTAAGAGATTGGTTTGAGGAAAGTTATTAAAATAATTAAAGGAAATTGAAAAAAAAAAAAATTTAAATTGTATACACAATAAAGTACATTCTACGAAATAAAGTGGATTAAGCAGAGCTAAGGCTCTTAAGCAGTAACAATTTAAGAATAAATAGTAGTTACTCCCGGTTGGCGTAGTAGAATTTGTAGAAAAAGGAATCAGAGTAGTAGTATGAGTAGAAGTAGGAGTCGTAGTAGGAGTAGGAGTAGGAGTTAGAATAAGAGTAGGAGTAGCAGTAGAAATGGGAACAAGATTAGTTTTGAGGTAGACTATAATTGGGAGTGGGAAACAGTGGAAGTGGGGATAGGATTGAAGATTAATTAGTGCAGGACTAAAATTGTAAACAAGTTTAATAAATGTAGAGAAATATAGTTCATCCTGTTTAACAGAGTGTTCGCAATAAACAGAGCCATAAATATATTAAACAGAGTGCTCGAAATTGTCATGTCAAAGATAGCGGCCACAATTGGAAACCGCCGCTTGACACCAAACTAAACCGAAATAAAACCCGTTTGCTGCATTTGATATACAAGGCACAGTGCAAAGGTCAATGGGTGAGCTTGTTAATCCCTCAAATGCGCCCTCTGTGCGCCCCCTTTGCACTTGCAGTTGGCCCACTGCTCGCTTGGTTTGGGCTTTTCAGTGCCACGTGGGTTGCGTTGGCATTTTTTAATTTCCGTTGTAAATGAATACCACTTCCGGACTACCGCGAAATTCACCTGCGATTTTCATTGCAGCCAGGGGTCGAAGGCTTTTAAAGGCTTAAATCGGCGGCTCGTTGAGGCCTATGCGATTGCGCAATCCGCAATGCCCTTGAATTGTTGTGTATTTATGTTGAAGGACTGCTTAGAGATCAAATAGCCCAGACTAAGCCGATTTGAAATTTGATCAACGAGCGTCAAATAATAATACATAATAATAATAATAATAATGTATTATTATGTATTATAACTTGACGCTTCTTAACTATGAGAAAAATATTTTCAACATCGGAATACTATATCATGTAGCTGTCATAGGAACTATCGGTCAAAATTAAAGTTCTTATATGGAAAGCTTATTTTGTTGTCCCAACCAAATTAAAAAAAAAAAAATTTTGTAAATCTTGAGTTTCTTTCTAATCATCAGTCTATATTTTGAGAACTATATCGCACATCTGATATATGCCTGTTAGGATACTAAGTCCTCGGCTGTTAATACTGATCATGAGCATGCATATATCTACTATCGCTATTGCTATTGCTGCACATGTTTATAATACCCTATTAGCAGGGCATTCGAATTGTTTTTCAACTATGATAAATAAATTTCTTGCTACGTATTATTTTCAAGATTGCTGAATATGGGAAGTAGATTATGATGATGGTGGTTATGTTGATGATGATGTTGATACGGTTGTTGTTGTCGTTGTTATTGTTGTTTCTGCCGTAGAACGGCAAATACGCATGTTAACTCAGAAATGTGCATTTGTCTTAGCCCACACACAGCTGACATGTCAATTGCAGATCCACGCATACGAAAATACACTCTCTAACACACACACACACACACTCGCACATTTGGTACGCACTCTTGAGCACGTAGAACGTAACTGCTGCATCGTTGCTATTGCTGCTGCTGCTGCTGCTGCTGTTGCCTGGAGCTGCACCACAATGCAGCAACAACAGCAGCAGCAACAACAACAACGTTGCGTGGTAGCTGCCTGGCAGTTGCCTGTTGACAATGCATTTGGGCCCTTACATGTTTAATGATGTATTTACCTATGCCAACTAAACTTGCGCCCAGCAACGGCACCGGTATACGAATACCAGATGCTCTGTATTAAAAACTGAAAAGCATAAAAAACCTGCTTACACTGAGAGAAAAACGCTATTATAAAGTCAAATATGAGCAGCACCGAATTTGAACTGAACGTTTTCTTCCTAAAATTTAGGGAATTTTGTTCTTAAATATTCTTAAATTAGGTATAAATTTCATAAACGAATCGTAATGTTGCAAACCATTTGAATTAGGTCCCAATACTATCTGCAAGAATATCCGTAAATTAAAAAAAACGTACTGAAAGAATAATATTTTTTTCTCCATATTCAAGAATTGTGGAATTAAGAAAAAACCTTCTGCAAAAATAATTTTGTTTTTACAACATTTTTAATTGACTGAACTACAAAATTCTCGATTTTTTCTATGAGTGCATTCACAATAAATATGTTAAATATGCGTGACAAATTATATAAATTAAAGTTCTTTATGCAAAATAAAAATGTTAATATAGTCGTAACTATGCAAAACGTGCAATGGAATTCAATTTATTATAGTACATCGAAACCAAACAGATTTACCACCTCTATCTCTAACAGTTCCCGAGTTCCATGAGATTATTTAGGGATAAAATAAAAATATGACTAGTTTGAGACGAATCCCAATGCTAATAAAAAATACACAGGCTTTATGGAATCAGCGATGTTTCGCGGCATTTCGAACATGCCTGTGCCCATCTGTCGTATAGCCTGTTTTGAGCATTTGAAGCAGGCAGGGTATCACAATGCAGCCGGAGCGGCCCCAAGTTGACTCCAAATGCATCCAGTGACCACTTGGTCCTAACTGTATTCAAGTCCTACTCAACTGAACTGAACTGAACTGAAGGCCGAGTCTGATTGCGAGCGTGCAAATGCCAACACCTTGCGCTAAAGCACCAACCAGCGCCCGCAACCCCCCCGCACTCAAATGGAGTCCCCTTCCACCGCTTAACCCATTGAGACCCCCTTAACCCTTGGCAATCGGCAATTGCAAAACCGAATTCGACTGCATTTGACGTGAATTGTTCCAGGCTTGAAATCTATGATTGCAGCTATAACTGCACACCCATAACATTCACACTCACCGACACACACACACACATACACACACACACGCACATGAACTGTATAAGCAATTGGTACATGCATAAATTTTGCTAGCTTTTGGCCATGTTCTGTCTCTCGGCCGCCAGTGCTAAAGCGTTATAAGAGAGCTCGTCCTTAAAACGCACTGTTCCATGTTCCGTGTTCCATTCCCAGCGTTCCGGCTTTAGGTTATTGCTGCAGGTGCCAAGTGCCTGCAAATGGTGCACATGGCATTTTTGATGGTTTATTGTTTTTTATTGTTTATTGCAATTGATTACCATAAAATAATTGCTTGTGTTCATGTGTGTGTGTGTGTGTGTGTGTGTGTTTGTGTGCTATAAGCACTCGCTGGTAATTTGAACTTACCATTAACTGTCTTTTACGAGCCGGCTAACTGTAGATAAGTAGTAAGCAGCTCAAAGCATTAGCTAAACGCACACAGAGTGAGAGAGAAAGAGAGAGAGAGGGAGAGAATAATTAGAAAAACATAAAGAAAAAGACATAACCAGACGAAACTTAGCGCAAATCAATTTTTTGAGTAAGTTCTTTTCAATTTGCGAAATATATTAAATATGAAATACTCATTTCATAAAGCCTACATTACAACAAAAATAAAAAATAGCCAATATAATCAACTTTTATTGAATTCCATTGACATTGTCCTAATTTGCAATAAGTATTCGAGTATACTTTATATACGTTTTAAATAAATTATTAGGTTTTTTTTTCTACACTTTCTGGAGCGTGGCAAACAGCGAAAATCTCTGTATATCCCAAATTATGAAAACGATATTTTTCAATTTTACAGTCTTACGTGCTTTTTACACTCTAACCAGAGTATTGCCTAGTCGGTTACACGCGACTGTTCTCACATATTTTTGTTTCTAATTCTATGTGCAAAATCTAGTTTAATTTTTTTCGGCGCGAACTTCAAAAAGGCTTCTTGTTGATTATTGATTTGTTTAAGTTGGTTTTTGTGGTGGCTCTCAGTGGCTTGGCTTAGCTTTTAAGTCACATGATTAGCAATACTTTACAGCCGCAACACCTCCTGCAGCCCCGACTCCTTTTCCCTGTCCCCGCAACCCTCTCCCCATTTCAGTCAATTGAGGGTCGATTTTGGGGCCTAACTCACGTGCTGACCACAAAATTGATGAGGCAGGCAGTCGGACCTGGGCCCGGCTGGCCTTCAGCGACTGCAATAAACATTGAGGAGCGTCAAAACATGACAAAGGATAATGGCTACTCTGAGCGGCTGTTAGAGGAGCGTGGGTCAAGGGGCAGAAGGAGAAAAGGGGCTGGGGAATGAGGCAAAGCCAATGAGCCATGATGACCAAATCGATTGTTCAACTGCAAAACCACAAAATGAGTTTAAGCCCCACCGTAAAAAAAAGGAAGTAAAACAAGCGTGTTCAAATCGTGAGTGCTCGACTTTAAGATACCCTGTGGTCAGTTTAAAATTGCCGTAATATAGCTTCGAATTTAAATTAAATTTAGTGCGTGTAGCTTTTAAAGACTCAGCGATTGATCAGGGATATATAATATATGTATATAATTACAGATATCGAAAGTGCAATATACCCTTTATTACCCATTTTAAATAACTACAGGGTATTAGAAAGCACGAAAAAAGCGAAGCTAACTAATGTGGCCCAAAGAATGGGCATTTGCTAGAGCTTCCAGCTTGGGGTTTAAATCACGAGCTGCGACACAACAAATCAATTTCATAAAATGCACGATAGATAGGTGTAAGAAGAAGCAGTGCGGGGAGCGGCTAGTGATGCAGAAAAGTCAAGTCTATTGATGCGGGGGCGAGACGTGCCAGGAAGCTGTCGAGCAAGAGGACGTCCAGGAGGCAGCCATCCATCAAAAGCGTTTTGGCGCCCCAAGCGTTAATCGTTGTCAAAACCTGATAAAGACTGATTGAGTGCTTAATGGCAAAAGCAAAATACGGCAACACACACACCAATACACACACACAGCAGGACACACACACACACACACACACAAGCGCACACAAATGAAGCGACTTTATGATAATCAAGTTGTCGCACAGAAAAACACAATTTCTGGCTGAAAATGTGTTGCGCGAACGTGGCCCATCGATATATTTAGCATCGATACATAACGCTCGACTACACTGAGAGAAAAAGCTGAGACATTTGTGCATAAATAAAGTGTAAGCTTTGACAAAGTTCGGCTAACATTTTTATTGAATGAAAGTTTTTCTTTAATCACAACATTATGATTGTACACAGTTTAGAAATGAACTTTTTTCTACTTGCATTTAGAACGAGGTTTTTTGCTTGTTTTAAGTGTAGCCACCACTAATCCCCGCACACCGCTCTTCCAGGCCCCGCTCAGTCACTGATGAAGATTGAGCGTTTGGCGGAACATTTGAAGTTGTGATTTACTTAGAGCCAAAAGACTTTGCTTTTAAAGCCAAATATTTTTATTGTCTATGGCCAATGGCTAGTTAAAAAAGATAGCAGCAAAAAGAGATGAGAGAGAGAGAGAGAGAGAGAGAGAGAGAGTGCGAGTGAGAAGAAGTGTGTGGGAGCTTAAGCAGGCGCTTGAGTTTGCTTTGTTTTTGGCTTTTCAATTGCAGCATCTGAAATTATTTGCATATGGCTGCTGTGAGTGTGTGTGTGTGTGTCTAGTGTGTGTTGACTGCCTTAAGCGGCTGCAAGTGAAGCGCACAAGCACTTGGCACATGGCACATGCAAAAATTTTACTAGAAAAGATGTAAAAAATGTGCGAGCGCAAATAAAGCGCGCATACACACAACACACATTCACTCACACACAAGCAAAAAATATAAATTTAAAAAGTGAAAAAGAAAATGTAAGCTTTAAGCAGCATAGAAAATATGTTTTAAGCTGCTGCTGCATGTTTCACATGGCGTATGCGTAACGAGTGCTTGAAAATATGGCAAACAGTTCTGCTAAATTCCCAAGTATGTACGCTGAAATAACCTATTTTCATTTTCTGTTTTAAACACAACATTTTCACTGGTTTACTACATAACAAAATATATACGTACAAAAGCACTTTAAGTGATTCTTTCAGCAGTTTGTAAGGCGAAAACGCTGCAGTCGCTGAAAAAGCAACTGACAAAAGCAGAAGTAAACGAAGTCCAGCTACCTATCTATGTACGCACTTCATAAAAATCTATTTTATAGTTGTTTTAACTGTTTTCGCTATTAAAAATGTATACTTTTACACCTGACTTGCTGACTTTTTAGTTCTTTTAAGAGGCAACAAAGCAGAGTTAGCTTAAAAAGAACCTGACAAAAATATGTCGCACTTCTAATTTGCTTGTAAGCTGTTTCTATTTCAATTTATACCCTTAAATGTGTTTAAAGTACAACATAAAAACACAAGCACCCAGTTTTTCACTACATGGTACGGCACTTCTGAAATAATCTCATTCTTAGCTCTTTTTCATTTGTAAAATAAATATAAATATTATCAGCAAATTCTTCATGTTCACTTCACATAGCAATCACCTGATAATACTCAATCCAATAGTTAATTGAGCACAACTCCATTCAATCTTAACTTTTTCTGCTTTCATTTCACAAAATTCCTTCAACTTAATGACTAAATTTATAGATTTCACCCTCCCCTTCAGATACGTCATGCTCGATATTTCTATAATAGTTAAAGGATTCGATTGACTTTTTGCTTTTTGGTCGTGATTTTTGGGGCGGAACTCGTGGCGTGCCTGGCGCACATTAACAACGCCACAAATTAATTAATTAAAGCGATTTAAGTGGTCGAAGGAAAAAATAAACTATGACAGGATGGGGCAGGGGCAAGAAGTGGAGGTGGTGGCAGGGTGTGGGGAACGGGCACGGGTTGAAGGTTCCACTAAGAAATTACAAGGGAGTTCAATACGTTTCCAATTACAAGTCATAAAACGAGGCAAGGCGCTGGCAAATAGTGCACAACTAGTTGTTACCCTGTACAGATTGCGAAAGATGCATAACAAAAGTATTATGACAACTCATGTACTTTTTGACTGTTCTTTCTGGACTTTAGGCCATGAAATGGCTAATTTAACGTTTATCAAATATCGAAAGTTTTTATTATTTACAGGATATTGGGATAAATAAGTTAAAAATGTTAGATTCGCACCGTATTTATAATGGCTTAAATAACATTTTTTCAGTGTAGCTTTTTACGTTGAAATCTATATTTTCACTCGCTTTTTTCGTTCTTTCCCCCTTTCTCTCTCTCTTACTCTATTGTCATTCCTTTTCTCCATTTGGACCTGTGCACCATTTTTACAATTTACAGGGTATTGCCGGCAGCAAAAAGCATTTGATTATTTCATTATAATAATCTGTTAAGTTTGGAATATCGAAAGAGCTGCCGCTTCGCCATGTTTTCTTTCTTTCCATCCATTCAGCTGTCTCTTTCTGGCTTGTTGCTTATATTTTAATTATCACAAAAGTTTCATATTTTCTTCGTTGGTTTTTTTTATGTGTTTGCCTTTTCGTCTTTCATTTGTTTAAGCCTTTTTGGCGGCAACAGCACGCAGACAACAACCTTCACCCCTCACCCCGTTGGCAACATTTTGTGCCTTGTCATGTTTTAATGACGCTCAAACAACAACAACACCAGCAAAAACCGCAGGAACAACAACGGCAACAACAGCAATAAAATGCTACGAGTCCTGCCATTTATGAGGCCATTACAAACATTTCTCTGCCAGTTGTTGTTGTTGTTATTGCCTACTCTTCTAGCCTGCTCTTCTTCTTCATCTTATTTGTGTTCTTCAGTCGCTGGCACTTAAGACATTTTCGGCACTCTCATAAGTCATTAACATTCTAAAAGGTTTTTCTAGTATATGAAATATCATCATCATACCCATTCAAATTCCTATTCCCATGCCCATCATCATCATCATCATCATCATTATCATCATCATTCCCATTCCACCTGCCCAAATCCCCATCATCATCATATTCATCATGCTTTGTCTTTGAGGTGTGTTGTCCTTCTGCACATTAACATATTAACATTAACATATTATATATTATATATTATTTATATAGGAATCATCAAAAAAAGAAGAAGAAATCTCTGATATCATTTCATTAGTTTCATAAATATTTATTCAATTTGTTGCTGTTGTCGCTTTTATCCATAATTTATCAAATTGTTAGCTGAAATATTTCCAACGCTTTGTATCGCTCAGCTCTCTGTCCGTTCTCTCCTTTAGCGCTTCTCCTCTCTTCCCACGCTCTTCGTTTCATCTCTGGGTTTTGCCCATCATCGCCAATATTTTCGCTGGCAATTTTCTAATCCAATTGATTTGTGCTGCGGGCCATGTACCGCAATACAAGTCCGCCCCCATCCCTTCAGATGCTGCCCCACCTACGAAATACACCCCCCCCCCCCCACACCCGCCCGAAGCTTGCACAACCGCAATGTGCGTTGTTTATCTTCATGAATTTATCAACCAAACGGAAAAAAAAAACACATAAGCACTGGAGTCATAACTATACGACTGCTAAACACCCTGTTAAAGCACTCTTTTTTTTTTATATATGTATATATATTTATGCAGAAAATGCAGAACAAGCTTGAATAAATCTTGTGCTTAAAATGGATACGTTAAAAAACTTTTATATTATATAGTTAAATAAAATACAATTATTTGTTTATTGATAAATAATTTTCAAATTTGTATAAGAAATTTTTTCTTTTTTATTTGCCATGAATTCTCTTACCAAATTTGCTAATGCTAGCTCTTCTAGTTCTCGAGTTCGATTAAATTTAAAGATATCAAAATTGATTGCTATTAGGCTTATTTACTCCATATGAAGGCCTCTTTTTTTCTGCCAATTTACACATATATTTTGCATAGTCTAACACACCTTTTTCACTACAATTACAGCACAGGCAAAAAGAAAAAAAATGGAAATAATAATAATAATATTTGTGTTTGCTCTGCTGCTGGATTTTATTTATGTGTTGTACGTAGATACATGTATCAATGGATGTTTTTGGCTTGTCGCATTAGTAATGCAAAATTTTGTCATGCAGACAGACCCCCCCGCATCCCCCTTCCCTTTCTGTATTCTGTAGCTCCCCTCTCTGTTTGTGGCCCTTGTGCATTGCCATTGCATATTTATCGGCGCTGGGTCGCTAGTTCGCATCTCCTGCAGGCAATCGAAGGCGCCCCTCGCGCCCCTCACCTGCCCAACCTTCCCTCAACACTCGCTGCCCGCGTTGCACATGCTCGTAAACTATAATCTATGTATATCCCATATGCGTATCATTTGCATTTGTTATGTCAAATGTGGCTCGATTCTGGCTTGCGGCTTGCGCGCCTGACGAAAGCTGGTTGCTGCGAGGGCACTGTCGTTACGATATACATATTGAACCAAGTTATTAAAAAAGCTTTTTATGTATATATAAATTTTGTATAAAGAAAATATATATTGGCTTTGTGCAATGAACGCCATTTTCTTTGCCGCTATTGAGGCTAAGCTCTTGAAACTTGGAATATATACTCGTGTATACCCGCTTCGGATAAAGTGTTAAGATTTGTTGGCCATGCCCACCAGAGGCGTGGAAATCGATTGAATTTATATACATATCTCGCTCAGTTTTAAAGCTATTTGCAAATTTGAACCCGCAAACTGGATTTGAGTTAACTAGCATACCACATTACCCAAAGTACTTGACGTGACGGCTTTAAGTAACTGAAGAGTTTGTTCTTTACACATAACATATTTCAAGGTGAATCAGTCCCTACCTATCCTTTGTGGCTCTTGCCATATAATGATCTCATATGCAGTGCGATTGTCGCAGGTTTTATGCCTCCGCCGAATTCACCTGGGTTCAATTATGTTTTGATTTTCTTTATATACCGAGTTTATTGATTTACCAACAACAACATATAAAACCAATTTCTAAATTTCTAATGCACTCTCTTTTATCTGAGCTGTGTGTATTAACTATAATTTACTGAAATTATGGGCATGTCATGTGATTTTCAATCAACAAATTAACCCCATGAAAAGACCGCATTATTTGGTGAATGCATTGTTTGAATAGCATTGTGAATAGTTTCCCGAAACTTACCGACTGTCAATTGCCCAAATCGAATGCTTAATTAATAGATTAAAACCGAATAATGTTGCCCACAAGCCGTGTAAAGCTTCACATCTAACTAATACACACGCGCACACACACACACACACACATTTAATTGAAACATAAATAATAATTTTCCATTTGCTACAATTTTCGTACTCGATTCAAATCAAATCAAAGCCAACAACAACTAAACACAAATGTAATTAGTAGAACAAATTATTTAAAGAAGGAGAGAGACGGACAAAGAGAGAAAAGAGTGGAAGTTTGAGTTTGAGAGTGGCCTCCAATATATACATACATATATACCTTAATGTGGCCATAGACGGAAGTCCTGTGCGGTCCTTTCAAGTATCCCGGAGCCTACACTCAGACAAAAACTCACATTTTTAGTACAAAACGATATAAATTCTATTCCAATTATATTGAGATCAGGAAAGTTGTTGTCGGTTTGGTTTAAATTTTGTTTATTAACTTGAACAAAAAATACAATTTTTTAATTTTTTTTTTAAATATTTAACATATAAGTCAAACCATGTGTTAAAAACAAATGATTCGGTAAAGGCATAGGTTTTTTGACAATTGATGCAGGTCGATTCAAATTGCAAACAAAATATTTAAGGTTCAACTCGAGATTGGTTCGGTATAAAACTGGTTTGCAGCCCTTTGTAGGATTTGCATAGCGTTTTTTTTTTCTAAGTGTAGCGCATGTAATTTGTGCCTGTCTCTGAATATTGTTACTATTTCTGTCTCTGTCTGTCTATGGCCTTATTGAACTACTCTCTCCCACTCTCTCTCTCTTCCTTCCCACGCTATTCATATCCTGTCTACCTCCCTTTCTCTTTAAGCTGCCTGCTTATTACCATATAAATATTTGTATGGCCACACTTAACCTTCCCACTCCCACCCACACACACCTAATTTTTGTATTGCCTGCTTTTTCTCTGCCCGTCCACACATGTGATTACATTATTAAATGTGATTTTAATGACTTTTATGTTATTTATGCGCTTTAGCCTTTGTTACATTATCGGACAGTTGAATAGTTTCTCTATTTTTCATTTGCAACTTGCATTATTTACTGAATGACTAAATGTTGTCCTCATTCAAATGTTGTTAATATAAATTTATTTCAGCGGTTACATTTAAA
Organism: Drosophila colorata; assembly: GCA_035041545.1. NCBI lineage: Eukaryota > Metazoa > Arthropoda > Insecta > Diptera > Drosophilidae > Drosophila > Drosophila colorata. Next base: position 7,451,277 of record JAWNLD010000490.1, on the reverse strand, counting down.
ATGTATACAATTTCACTGTGATGCGTTATGTGAAAAAATTTGTATTTTTTAAGGAAGCTTTACTTATTTTACGTAGTTTTATTTTTGAAATAAATTACAAAATAAAAAATAAAAATATATATATATATATATACATATATATATATAAACATATATTTTTATAAACATATATTTTTATAAATCTTAATGGCAAAATTTATGAAATAATATTTTAACTTATATTATATTATTATTATTATTATTATTATTATATTATATTATTATAGATATTATTTCCTACTTATTACCTAGCACAGGGTCTCATCATTTTATCATTAAATAAGCTACGCGTTTAAGAAATTCCTTTTTTACATATGTTATCAAACAGTATCAACTGAAGAGTTTATCTGTTCGTCTGTTTGTTTGTACTCTCTTTTGGTTTCTAAGTCCTTCATGTAGCTGCCAAAGAAACTGTCGATCGAAATAGAGTTTTTGGCTGATCAAATATTAGACTTTTCAAGAAATCTTATGCTTCTAACATTTTGTCATTTTCTTTGTAGCATCGTTAAACTATATAATGTCGCTGGGCACCGAAAACTATTTTAACTCGTTTCAATTGATTTGCTTTGAGTATATCTCAAAATAATATTTTAAACATGTTCTTTTAATATGCCTCTTGGTTGTCCCTCATCGGTTTAACTGGCAGCTAATACTGGCATGGATTTATCTTAAGCTAGCCTCTCAGATTCGCCTTCCGCCCCTTGCTGGCATTGGCGTTGCCGCACTGTTAATCAGTAATCAGTACCCCGTAATCATTGCCAATGGATCCGAATCGTTGTTGGCATCAAAACGAGCATTTAGCAATTGCCCCCAGCTCGAATTGGACTCGGACTCCGACTCCGCCTCGAAGTTGGAGTCCCTCATCCTATTCCTTTTCCTGTCCCTATCACCGCCCACATTTCTATGGCTGTTCATGTCCCTGGCTGCTGTTCTCAGCTGTTGCCTGGTAGACAAACAAACAGTATGTGCCTGCTAGCCGCTCCTCCCCGCTCACTGCTCCCCCCACCCCCTTCCGGACCGCTCCCGCAGTCGTTGCAAGTTCATTATTTGTGTTACGTGACCTGCAACTGCAGCAGCATTTGGGCGAGCTGTGAACCGCTGCAACCTCATAATTGGTATGTGTGCAGAGCATAACCACTCGCATACTCTACCAGGATGGCACTGTGGAGTGCCAACTGCCAACTACTAACCCCCTACCGCCCCTCCCCCCTCCACATCTCTCTCTTTTAGATCCTCAGGGTCTGCCCTGCGACCACAAAACTGTCGAGTGAGCTCGTAAATCATAATTTCATTTGTTGTTTTTTTCGTTTCGCTGGCAAAATCGACAATCGATTGTTGTTTTTACATGGGTGCATTTGAACAGTGTTGCCAGATCGACAATCGGAGACAAAAACGAATCGATTTGATTTGCGAAAATAATCAAAAGTGAACCTGTATAGCTGCTTGATACAAAACTTAACAATGGACAAAAGCTAATCGATTTGAAATAAGTAAAAATCGAAAGTGTTGCCAGATCAGCGAATAGTATGTTGCTTTAAAGCCGTATATAAAATCATAAAACAGACGAGATTTTATCAGTTTGACATTCAAGCTCTTCAATATAAATTATCAAAGCTAATATACTCTTTTTCAGTTTGTGAACAGAACATACATACATACAGCAACATTTTAAACTGATTACGTTGTAATGTTCACTAGTTAGGAGCAAATCATAGCACCTTTTATTACATTACACAATATGATATACTTTTCTATTTATACTCTATTTTATTTATTTTTTCCAAGACAGCATAAAAGATGTTCTTTTTTCTAACAAGACTGTGATGGATCTTATACCCAATTATATTTATTGTGCTGTTCGTGTTTCGCCCGACTCTAGCTAAATCGAGAGGGAGTCCTGCGGCTACTTGGGGGCCACTTTTGGCATTTGATGTGTTAATCATGCGTGAAATTAATTCGTTCCACAATGTCTCATTAGTCTGCATTAAGTGAAGCGCCCAAGCGCCCAAGCGTCCAACACGGACACAGGCAATGGAGCAGTCGTGGCAAGGACATGGACACGAACATGGTGCAGAGGGAAGCCGTGGAGGGGGGTTGGGGGGGCTAGGGGGCTCGACTCTGGTCACAGATCATATATTATTAACTTAATCCCATGGATGTTCATTTGCCATTGGTCTGCAGCTCAGCTCATTGGCGGCTCTCGACGCGCTCAAGTGCTTAAAATTAAATAATTAATTAAACTTCCAGGCGAAGCAAGCAGATACAAAGATACAGTAGAGCAGAGTACCGTGAGTCGACTGCTGGGGCGGGGGTAGGAGGGAGGGGGGTCGATTGCAAGGGATTGTAACTGTATCTGCATGCAGTAACCGGCGGCATCACAATGCGAGTCACATCTGCGCTTAGCAGCTCATGAATAACCTATTAACTTTTACTTTTGCCACGATGGAAGGGGTCGGAACGGGGAGGCAGCAGGGAGGGCACTACGTGCTTGGTATATGAGTCTGAGTCGGCTGCCTACAAGCCCCCTTCCTAGAGGATAGGGGGCCTTTTCCTAATGCATGCTGTACGCAGCTGCTGCGACTGTTCAATCAAAGTCACTCACGAGTGCCGCAGGCTTGGGGTGCATGCAGCGCGCAATGTGGCAACGCCTAGCATGCACGCGAGTCTCGTAGCAATCAGCCTTGAGTTGATCATTTGCATTAGGCAAAAAAAAATTTATATATATATATATATATATATATGCATACGTAGATGCATTTGTCTCTGTAACTCTTCATTAACGCAGTTTTGCATTTTTCATTTCAATATCCTTAAGAAACATTTTCTTAAATCCAATTGCGAAAGATTTGTGTAAAACATATCTCAGTATTTTTCAAGACCTTATTTTTTATAAAACGAGAGAATACGGTTATACTCTGGGCTCCATAAAATTAAATACTCCTGTCAAAAGTATAGCAGATATGTAAAATATATTGATACATGTGCCTTCTTAAATTATTCATATAATCTATATAGCAATGTTGATGTATTATTTACCTCATATGCTCAAAAGCTCCTTAATTTTGGTAAAGATAATTTGAAAAGCATTAGAAGCGGTAATTGACATATTAAAATAAATACCTGTAATTAATTCTAAAAACTATCCACAATTTACATCCGCTAACTGATTTTTAGTTTTAAATATAAATGTATCGATATGTTCCTATCGGTTTAAATCGATCGATGAATAAAAACTTTTTGGGCAACGCGTTTGATTTGCAACAATTTTGCAATCGTTCCAGCGTTTACAACAACAAACACACCGTACACACCCACACACATACACCCACACGCACACACCCATACTCTCACTAACTTGGCATTCGTCCTTGTCGTCGCATTTGAACGCACAAAAGTGTGGAACGTACTTTTTACTCGTCGCTTCATGTTGTTCTCGTTGTTGTTCTTTTTTTTATTTATTTTTTTTTCTGGTAGTTGCTGTTGTTGCTTAAAGTTATTTCTGCCCTTGTTGTTATAGTTGCTGTTGTTGTTGTTGCCACATTAACCCAGTTCTATGAGAGATGATAACACGGAAGTGTCGTCGCTGTCGTCTGCGAGTGCAACGCTGCAAAAACATTTTTGTTGGCCGCATAAAAACATGAAAATATATGTAACGAAATCTGTACTAACCACACACCCTCACATACACACACACACCCACAGCTAGTTATGTGCAAGTGCTTTTTTAATGCGCTACACTCGGTGCACTCGTTAAAGTGTGCCTCGTTATTTTACTGACGCTGTTTGGAGCGTGTCGAGCTTTAAGCTTCTCGTATGTCACGAGAGCTTTAAGCTCTGTAATTAGCGAGTGTTTGAGTAGGCTGTGTCTGTCTTCTGATTCAATTTATGTTGCGGATAATTAAAGGCTTCGAGCTCACTTCAAAGCTATTCGCTGTGTTTGAGTCATCATTAAGTAACGAGAGCCTTACATAATTTTAAGGCGCTTTTATTGGAATAAATTTTGCTTTCCAACTACTCGAAAGTAACGAGAAGCTCGCCTTATATACGAAGGTTTAATAAAAACTTTGCGTCTTTAAAGTCTTTAAAGATAACATTTTGAGCCTAAGATGATTTATACCAATATATTAATTTTTAAATGTGTTTTGTACCTGCTCTAAAGTAACGAGTATCGAGAGATCGTTCCTATAACCTTACGCTTTTTTGTTTCTTTAAAGTAACAAGGACCCCAAAGTAACGAGTACTTTATACACCAAATAAACCTTATGAACTGGTTTAAGCTTTTGTTCTGCTTGCTAAAAGGTTTTTGTTTAATCTTTTGAAAAGAAACGAGAAACTAAAATAAGAGGGGCTTTATTTAAGGTGCTTAAATTTAATCATATTTTGCTGCCTGCTTAAAAGTTAAGGAAAGTAAAGTTTATGAATTCCAACTTCTGTTTAGCAGGACATAAAGATTCAATGCAGCGCATTTGAAAGTTTTGTAACAATTTAACTAAAGAGCGAGACAACGAGATCGAGAACGTGAACGAGAACGAGAGGTTAGAGCAACTATGCAACATTCGGTAGGGCATGACAATTTGCTGCTCTTGCACGTATGCAGCGCATTCCATAGTTCAGTAATCTCGAGTACATTGCATTCCAACTTGTTTAACTTTGCACTTTAGTTGGGCTAAGGGGGCGTGGCATGGCCCAAAGGTCGTCAACGAGTGGCGGCAGCCAGAGCTAAGCCGCATATATGACGACGACACACATAAAGGCCGGCGCACAAATCCGGAACAACTCACAGTCCATTATGAGGGAGGGGGGCTGACAGTGGTGGGGGGTGTGGGGATTGGGGTGTTCGTGGGCTGTGTTCTTGGCGGGGTTGGCTTAGAACCTTATTTAATTATGTAAGTAGCCGTGTTTTAACGAGTGCTTTTGGGCTTTTTAAATTAGCATGCGAGGCAAGGATTAAAGCACCAACTGGCCTGGCCTGACAGATAGCTGGATAAGTTGTGTGGCTGTCTGTCTGCGTATGTGTGTGTGTGTGTGTGTGTGTGTGTGTGTGTGTGTAGTCAGGAACATGGCCGTAAGGCCAAAGGCCACGTTAATAAGAAATCAAATAGCCAATGCCAAATATTCAATAAATTTCACTTTAGCAGTCACGTGCCAGCCAAGTGCGAACACGTACGCAGCTCAATGCAACTGATGCCAAGGCCTGCCACGCCTGCCCCGCCCCGCGGCCCCGCAGCTACCCCTAAGCTGGTAACCAAACCGGACTTCGAGCTGGCAATGGAGATGTTCGACTGGCTTGCTCCATCTACGTGGGACTCCAGGTGCAAAGGTCCTGAAAAGTGTGCGCCACATCAATTCTTGTCCTGCCCAACTGGGCAACAGACAACATTTTTCGGTGGGTGGCTCACTGGACTGGAGGTTGGTCAACGGCAGGAGAGAGGTAGCCGGCACGTAGCACATGCAGCGACGAGTTCTCGTGGACGATTGAAATTGCTCGTGGCAAGTGGATAAGTGGACATTAATCAAAATAAATATGAGAAACGTGTTGAAATACGAGCACATACACGTGCTGCGAACCTTTTGCCCGATTCCACAGATCTCTCAGTACATCAGCAATAAGTGAAAATGATACGAAAAGTATTCAAATGTGTTTTCACATTAGCTCCAATCGAAAGCACAATTAGCTGGTATGCGAAATTCTTTGGGTACACTTTAATCTGTTGTGGTCGGATTACTATGCTTTTTTAGTCTTATTTTCCTTTTTTAAAAAGTGTCTATTGTTAGGAATTTCCTTGAATAAGTCTTATTATTAGCCTAAAGTTAACTTGATAAGTTAACCAATTAAAATTTTTTTTAATTTTTCCTAAAGAGCTTTACTGATAGGAACCATCCAACTAACTTGCCCAATTGGTTCCTACCCTAATTTTGATAAAACTTTCAGTTAATTATTAAAATTGAAATTAATCTTTTTCTGCTCTTCGTTTCTTAAAAAATTCACTAATAACATATTGGTATATTCTTCCAGGAATTTCCATATGTCGCCGTTTTATGATAGGAATTGTAGCCAATACTCTTTTTTTTTCTCTGCTATCTTTACTTTAAAAAGTTTTATTAAATTTGCTATGATATTCTCAGGTTAACTTTTTTGTATATCATTTACTCAAATGCAACCTGGAATTCAGTTGCCTTCCTTGAAGAAGTTTCCTTGGAACTATCCGCCTTTCTTGGGGAAGTTTTCTCAGACAACTTTTCTAACATCTTAATCAGTTTAGTAAAATGTACTGCCATAAAACGTTGGACAGTCTTTTAAGTAATAGTACGTACATAATTCTTAATAGCACCATCATCTAATTACGTTCAATTTTAACATTTTTCTTTGTTTTCTATTACTTACAGAACTACTTTAAGAAGTTTCTCAAGGTATGTCTCCAAATTACCCTTATATCAAATAATACCCAAGCTTTCTTTCCTCTAAAGAACTTTCCTAATATCTTTTTTGGCAGTTCCTCAAGCTACTTGCTACCAATTGTCTAGCCCAATTAGCTTCTAACTGAACTGACAAGGATTTGAACCAGTTTTTTTCTAAACTTTTTTCGTACCTTTTCTTCGAACGTGCTGAGCAGCTTCTCCAGGCATTTTGGCTCTTATTGTCTTCTGCTTGCTTTCATTTTTATTCGATTACACACGCATCATTTGGCGACCGCATTACAATTCAAAGCACATTTTATAAACTTGCGAAAAAAAAAACCGAAAAATAAGAAATACATGAAATACATCAAAGTTCGGTGCGGTCCAGGGACTTGGCATGGTTTTTGGTTGTTGTAAAACTTCTAAACAAATTATGCATGAGAAATTCAATTTGCATTTATTTTGCAATAATTTCATATCGGCTCAAAATATCAACAACAACAACAACTTGACATGCAAAAGAAAAACACGCATTCAAAATGTAAATAACCGAAACAACGACGAAGGTTGCCTACGGATAGAACATCGTATACATAGAGAAGGGGGAGGCTGGGCAGAAGTTAGACCTTTGGCATTGGGTCAGGGCCGCTGTCAGTTGCGCTGCATGCGAACATTTTGTTAATGCCAACAGCTGGCAACTTGTGCTGAGAGCTTTCGGACAGCTGTGACCCCTAGTTAAAAGTCAAACAAAGGCATTCTAAGAACAGCTAAGATGCGGACGACAAGCCTTTTAAGTTTGTACGATCTTCAATTTACTTAGCCTAGATAGTTAACAGAAGCTTATGGGTAAACTTTTCAAGCCAAGCTTAGACTAGTGCCTAAAATGATCTTTGTATCTGTAAAATGTACCAACTAAAAACTGAGTTTAAAAAGTTCAGAATATTAAATCATAGCCTATCTCTCTTACATTCAGGCTTTTAAGCATCAATTAAATTAAAGATAGAGAGCGATAGATAAAGGACATAAAGAGAGAGCAAAAAGAGCGTTTGCCCGTCCAAATTAATCCAGTTTTAAATATGCCCAAAATAGGTAGCGCATTACGAGAACAGACAACAGTCTCCAGCTGTCGAAAAAACAGCCGATGCCAAAAGATCTCCGCATGAAAACACCAACAACAACAACAGCCGCAAAGGAAAGAAAAAACTTTTTCAATATTTTACGAATCAGGTGTTTCCTGTCGAAGTTTCCGCTTAAGGACACGCACACAAGCCGAAAGATGGCGGTGGCAAAGGGCAGCGCAGGAGAGGGAGGAACGTTAAAATGCCGAGAGGCAAAAGCAGACAGCACGTAAAAATAAAATTTAATGAAATGTAACTGGATATGCCACACACACACACACAAGCAACAGAAAGGGGATGGAATCTCAGGGGTGGTGAGGGGGGCAGCGGTGGCCAGCCAGACAGGTAGAATGTCAAAAAGCCTATTTAGCATATATTTACTGGCAGAAACGAGGGCAAACCGAGGCTAACCCAAAAGAAAAACTTTTGATAAACGTAAAAAAAAAAAAAAAAAAATAAAGAGAAAAATGAAAATGAAAACGAAAAAGAAGAAAATCCCTTTCGTTGAAGAGAGCGGTGTGAAGTGGGGCAGGGGTGACCGCTGCTGTCATTGTAAATATTATAAATCATGTGCTACATTAGCCAAGCGACGCTCTGGTGGCCTCTGCAAATTGCCATAAAATTTATAGAACAAATACAAATAGCCCAAAGACGAAGCCGAGTTCATGCAGTCAACACCAGCGCCCGTACTTCTCGCCCAAACACCTACACTCAGAGAAAAGCCCAACAATTATGAACTTCAATCAAGCACAAGCGTTGACGTAATCCAAATTTACGAACTTGAGAACGAAATTTCGATTTTAAAAGTGTTTATAATAAAGATTTCCTAAGAGCAACAGGTAGGCTAATGAATGGTGTTCATGGAGATCAAACGAATGCATTAGCGCGGTTTTGGAAGATTATATAAGTTATATTCAGTTTTTTTTTGTATTTTATCAAACCGAATTCATCAAGTTGTCTGTTTGGAATTGTAAGAGCTGAAGTTAATATGTGAAACCAAATTAATTCCTCTAAAAATTAACATTAATATTTAATAAATAAAACAAAGAGAAAAGTCGCCTTTAGTGTAGTTCAAAGATTTTTCAAAGCTTTCGCGTAAGTTCTACTGCAGTGTCTAATACGATAATTGATTAACAGATCTTATATTCTGCTTATAATTATTATTAAAATGAAAAATGATGAATAACTGAGTGTTAAAACGCTTTGTTTTGACTGATTATCGACTGACTGATTGGTAGCGAGGAAGACAAATTTTGTGTTTTAGTTCGTTTTTATTTTTTAAGTGAAAACGAATCCTAATAATTTATGAAAGTTCCACCTACAAGTTTTGCAAATTGGCGAAAAAACGTTCCATAAATTTTGTATTCTTTGTAAATTCTTCAGAAACATTTCTAAAACTAGTCAAAAGTTAATCTCGAACTCTTGACCTTTCCAAATACACTGATCACATATCTTGTGCCCAACTTTTATTTTATTTTTAATTTATTCTCACCTCTTGGTCTTACATTCTTCAGCATATTTTTATATAAAATAATATTATAAATAAAATAATATAATATAATAATAATAATAATATCTCTTAACATATTAACTATTCCTTCCAATCGATTTGAGCCAACATTATCTATCTGTTAGCCTTACTCGACTTATACTTCTATATGCTTTACATTTTATGCCTTTGGAGGCTTGTTTTCATTCCCTGTATTTTGGTTTCATATTTAGTTTTTTTTTTGTTTTGTTTTTTTTGTAAGGATATTCACCGCTTCGACTTAGCACAGACCCAGCTGTTTGGCACTTGGTTTGCTTTTGTGCAGTTGTTGCCATTGCTTGAACGCATTTTGACGCGGTTTTGGTTACCGCCTGCCAAACGGCGCCCCCGACCGCCCCGTCGGCCCCATCGGCCCCGATGGCCCGGCTGTCTGCAATTGGTGCTGAGCTGCCACTTCTTGGGCTCTTGTCACGCCAGGCACGGCACGATAGCAACTGCAATTCAATTGTTGTTTCCACCAGCCCCGTTGCCCGCTTCGCGTCCTGCGTCAACTGCTGGTCGCGTTTCCGTTTCGCGTCTTGGCCAAAAATGTTTGAACTTCTTTTCCCCGACAGCAATTTGCGGCGGAAAATTGTGATTTGTTGTAGAGCGCGCGCGATTTTCATCAGCTGTCGTCGTCGTCGTCATCGTCGCCGTCCTGCGAGTCGTCATCGTCATCGTCCTTTGGCAGCTTTGCATTTTGTTCAGATACTTATCACACAGTTTGGCAAATGCTGCACAAAGTTTTGCTTAATAGCCTGGAAGTTTTTAATGAAATGCTTTTGCTTTCGCTCTGCTTTGCTTTGCTTTTGCCTCAGCTATTGCCATTCCATTGCTTTGCTCGGTTCAAGCATTAAAGACCCAGCCAAAGCCAAGCTGAACTAAACTGAGCTGAGTCCTAACCAAACTCGCCCCTGGAGTGACCCTCATCAAAGCAGACCAGTTCAACGCGTGCACCTAACCCGAGTCTAAGTGGAATTCCAAACAAAACATAAAAAAAAAACAACAAAAAAATGTGAATTGTCACACTCAAATTTTTGCTTTATTAAAATAATACAAGTACTTTCCATAATCACATATAGAGCTCGGCACAAAAGGTAAGCAGATTGCTGTCCACCTTTCGGTGTGTGTCCTTTGTCTCTGTGACAGCTGTCTGCATGCTTCATACCAAACAAAGCCCGAGTGCGAAAGAAAGCGGATTAAATGTTTACTTGGTCAAGAAAATTAATTTGCTAGCGCATTAAGTTTGATTTTAATAAAGTGTCGCCGGTCTGCAAAAGCATTTGGGTTCCGGTTCCGGTTTCGGTTTCAGTTCGGTTCGGTTCGTAAACTTAATAAACTGCCGCTTGTGTGTGTCCCTCTCCACTTAATATGTTTAAGTGAGTGTCCAACATTTGTCATTTGTGCCAAGTACGCAGCATTCTTTTGTTCCACTTGTTTCTGTTGTTGTTGTTTTTGTTGTTGTTGTTGTTTGTGTATGGCAAACATGACAGCACACATTAATTTAGTGTGCTCTCTTCTCGGTAATTAAAAGCGAAAGTGTTTGAAGCCGCGAAAGCATGCCACGACAAAAAAAACAAAAAAAATGAAAAAAAGAGCAGCAGCAAAGCGCCAAAGGACCAAAGGACCAACAATGCTCATTACTCCGCCAAACCGAGGCTGACCCTTGTGACGCGTCCGGGACAATGAAGTGGCAGCACATTGAAATTAAGTCCATTTGACTGCTAAATACCCTCGCGGGTTCAAGAATGTGATAGGACCAAATATTTGGCGCCCGAGCAGGGACTTTAACGTGGCGATAATGAATATTTAGATGGCACTCGATCAGGACCATTCACATGGCCATACTAAATATATTCATGGTGGGATATTTTTATTGCGTCCGAGCAGGGACATTTATGGGGCGCCCGAGCAGGGACTTTTACATAGCGCCGGATCAGGAACATTCACACGGCGTTAATATCTATTAATCTATTTATTATTTAGAAGGTGCCCGATCAGGACCATTTACATGGCGATATTGGATATTTTCGTTGTAACAGTGCAGGGATATTTTTATTGCGTCCGATAAGGAATATTTACATACCCGCCTTGCAAAGGATATGTTCTGTGCGCCCGATTGAAGATTCTTCAAATACAATTAACTCGACTGCAACGAGTGTTGCAACTGCTTGTGCCTAACCAATATGCCCGCCCTGCCGCAGAGTGTGAACTAAGTTGGAACTACAGCTTAACAAGAAGCTCGCTTGCTGTTAGATTTATGATGGTCTCATTAATTATGGTCCAGCCCAAATAAAAGATGGCCCTTGTCGCACTTGAAACTTGCAATTAAATGGGGAAGCTGCCAAGTCGCGACACGCAAATCAACATAAATTGCAGAGCCGTTGCGGAGGTCTTGAGCAGGTCGCATCCACTTGCAGCAGTTACATAATCGCATATGCGATGCGCAACCGGGCGTGAAACGGTCGAGAGCCGAAAATAGATTGTGGCATTTGGCACGCGCGACAGTCAATGCGCATATAAATCCAAAAATCTTTGCCAATTTGCTGGTCGGGCGCATTTTTATGGCCCCACGCGTTGGGCCACACACAATTATACTATGTGTGTGTGTGTGTGTGTGTGTGTGTGTGTGTGTGTGTGTGTGTGTGGAGTGTGAGTACGAGTGTGTTTGTGGGGTAGGGGTAGGTGGAGGGGTGGTGGTGGGATGGGCGACAAATTCATTAATTCCGGCAGTCGGCAAGTTTTCTAATTAAAACAACAAACAAATGGCCAGTAAAGGCACAGATCCACTGGCAATAACAATACATATGGAAATCGCTTGGCATTGGAGCCAAGGCTTCCCCTTCCACTCGGTCGCCATATATCTGTGGACCGGAAACTGTCTGGCAAGATGCTAATTCGGTTAAAAACTTTTGTCGTCAAGTTGCCAGCAACTGGCTCGCTCTCAGTCACTCATCCAGTCAACCATCCAAGTTCAGTCAGTCCGTCAGTCAGCTGCCTGACACAAACTTCGTTTAGCGCTTGTCCTGCTGCTGTCCTGGCTCCCGAGTCTAGGATAGCTTCAGCTTCTGCTTTTGCTTCTGCTCGCATTGTTATGCGGCGCATGCAAATTGAAGCGGCAGCTTCATCATCAACTTCATGTGATATGCATCAGTTTGCCAAAAATTGTTTCTTAAATATGCAATCCGTCCGCAACCCGCAGCGGCATCAACACCACATCATGACCATGGCCCCATTTAGCCAAATGGCAGCTTTGTTTCGCAAATTTTGTGGCATTTCACATGCCATTCAAATTAAAATATTTAAACGTGCTTTGTTTCAGGTTTCAGTGGCTCTCTAGTTTTTTGGGGATTTGTAATATTAATAATAGTGCTCAAGTGTGCTTAGCTAATGCGGAATTTGCGGCGCCCTAGCATGAACGGGAGCATTATTTAATGTTCCCGAACAGAATTTCAGACGGAGCAGGTCGCCATAATACGAGAATAAGCAGATGGGCAAACTTAACATGGAAACTTATTTATGATATCCGACTTCTAAACCCGAATTGAATAACTGAAGAAGCTGAATTTTTGGAATGTGGACTATTTTATTTAAAGTTCAAATTAGTTTCAAAATTAAAATAAATAGTAAAATAAAGGACTCATTAGCATATGAATTGACTAATCTAAAGTAACAATTTATATATTTAAACTGCAGATTAATAAGTATAAATTTATATTATTAGTAATTACATATATTTATAATAATTTCAATTTAAAAGCTCAATTAAAGTATTTAAAACTCACAAACAATTAATATTCTCTTCATTTACATTATATGTTTTGTAAATTCAAGCTTTTTGGGGAATTTAAAAAAGCTCACACTACTTTAACATGGCTTTCGAGTTCTAGATTGTGGTTGATTGGTAATGTTAAGCAGCGAATGTTTCGCAATTTAATCTAGTCACATTTTTTCACACTTCGCCCGCTAGGTGGCGCTGCCGCTATTCGAAAGATGGGGCGTTCAGCTGAAGCCCTCAGCTTTCAGCTTTCAGCTCATAGCTAAACGACTAAACATTTATTTTGCTAATAATTTATTTATATGCCTGTCAATATACATGTAGCCTTGTAAATAGCGGCGTTGGCCCCTCGAGGCGCTCTATTTGCTGAAATAAGCAGAAAAATGTGGAAATGCAGAGGAGCAAGTAGATGAAAATGTGTAACGCGGCCACAGATCGAATTGATTTGCTTTATGGACGTCAACGCCGACCGAGACGCGATTATTATGCACCCTCGCCAAAGTCGACAGTGAGCGGAGTCAGTGACTCATATCATTATGGCGCATGTCCTGCGGCGCCACGCGCCTCACACAACCACCGCACACGAGCCCGCCCACCCGCGTTTGACGCACCGTCAACAATGCTTTGATGCCACTTGCCGCCTGGCCTGGCCCGCCTTGACTCAGCTGGTGCGCATCTTCCATGTCCATGTTTGCGCTTATTTTTTATGTCTAGTGCCACAAACCGCACTCGATTTCCACATGAATGGGCCACGGCAACGACGACAAGCAAGGCCGAAACAAGGCCTGGCTACCTGTTTGCCTGGCTGGCATCCTTAGCCTCATCTTCAGTCTCATCCTCATTCTCATTCTCATCCTCATCCTCAGTCGCATCCTCTCATCATTCAATGCTATCCGCTAACCATTCGCATTCGTTCGATTCATTTGCTGAATGTTTTTGTTGTTGTGTTTGCCTCATTGATTAATGCGTAAATATGCGTTCCATCGCTGCGTTCTGTTTGTTGTCCTGCCGCTCATCCGTGGCCTCTTTGAACTGGCCTTAAACATTTTTCAACTTTTCGCTGGCGCCAGCTTTATGTGCGGTTTTAAAGTTGTCTCTTCTGTAAACGGATATATCTTTAATATGAATTGAAATGTCATTTTTATGGGTATGTAAGCCAGTCTCTGAGTGTGTGTGTGTGTGTGTGTGTATGTGTGTGTGTGGTTCAAGTCAATTAAATGGTTCGGTGAAGACCTCAAACTGGCTTTGAAGTGGCTAAAGATGGTTGGAAAGTTGTTCAGTAATGATGAAGATGTGATTTAAAATTAAAAATAATTCGAAATGGGTTGGGAGACGGTTAAAAATTTACCAGAAATGCTTGAGAATTGGTTCAAAGGCGGTTCAGAATAGTATAAAAATGGTTCAGAAGAATTTTAGTAACATAAACGGTACGGAAGTTGTTCAGAAATAGTAAAGAAGTGCTTTAGAAATAGAAACTATACAGAAATGATATAAAAAAGATATGAAAATGTATTAGAAATAGTTTAATAATGAATTGGAAATGACTTAGAAATAGATAACACGTTCGGAGCTATATCTCGAAATGTGTTTAAGCCATGAAAATGCCAGCTTACCGAAAGAGAGATACAGAAAGAGGATGAACCTGAGAAATCTTAAAGAATAAAATAGAAAAAGGGTCAGACAATGCAAGAGAGATATTAACATTTCACTTCACACAGACCTTAAATAAATTATGAGCACACATTTTATAGTTTTAAAAAATATATGCTCCGGTCTCTAGGGTATTTTCTAACAGCCTAGGATGCCACATAGTTTAAGCCATTGAGTAATATTCCTTTGATGCGTGTTACACTTTATATTTAAAATAAAATCAACAACTCCTGCCACCATATGTAACCCACTTAAAGACAAACTCAGCAAGGCAGCTGCCGTGCCATTTTGAGAAACGAACGGGAGAGCTCATATTGTGTTGACAGCTTATTTACTTACATGCGGCTTAACGTGCCGATTTCAATGTTCGCAAGCCGCTGTCAGGTTTTGATAAAGTCATACAAAATATGTTGATAATTATCTAAATCACGTAACATGCCTGCCGCATGGAAGCGACACCCGAACCCATAACAAAGTTGCTGTCGTGCGCTACATGCAACGTGTCAGGCAACAAAGTGTTAATACACTCGACACACCTGTAAAAATGTGAAATGTGTGTGCGGAGGGGGGTGTTTCACGGGTGGATGGGGCGGGGCGGTTGTGATGGTTGACGGGTCATAAGCATGTGCACATGGCAGCGATTACGTAACGCGACAGGTGCCATCAATCATATTTAGGGTAGAAGTACAGCAGGAGCCAAAATCCACACCCACTGCCAGAACCACATGCAGAACCACTTCCACGAGTAGTTGAGCTGCGGCTAAAAGAAGATAAATTGCCCAGATTTGTAGCTGTTGTTGTTGTTGGCATTCAGCATTTTTAAGTAAGTGGCCAACTAGACGAATTAGATTAGAAAAATACCAGTAATTATTATACTGAATGTGAAACGCCATTCGGAATGAAATGAATGAAACGGATGAAGCGCCAGATAAGTTGGAAAACAATTTCTTATGTGGGATTTGGACAGAGCCGCCATGGCCTGAAATTGAAAACCAACCAAGCCACACGGACAAAGGAGGGGGCGGGCATTGGTGGATAGCAGGGAGGCGTGGCAGAGGAGCTGCTGATTGCCCTTAGCACGCGCAATCCAAAATTCTTCCCCGCTCACAGTTCCAGTTCCATTCTATCTTGATAGTGCCGCCGGATTAAGCAGCAAAACGCATCAGCTGACAGTGTGCAAAAGGTGGGGGAGAGGGGGATGCGGGCTTCGCACTGGAGAGCGATTGGGTGCGGGGTTGGGGGAGCGAGATGCGGGGGCTTCAGTTGTTGGTCGACGCTTAAGGGCAAAGTAACGAAAATAACGCAAAGCTGCAGCTGAAGCACAAGGATTACGAAAGGATTCGTTTCTAACGAGATTGACAACAAACCGCAATGCCATCTCCACACACACACACACACACACACCAGAGTCTGCATGTGTGTGTCTCTGGGTGTTGTGTTTTTATTTGTATGTTGTATGCTGTTCCTCATACCCTAACCAACGGGTCAAACCAATTGCTCATCACTTGTGCAACGCACTGGAAAAATCACTTACACTTAACTGCATTTTCAAGTACTCAACTGTATGGAAAAGTAAGCTGTGCGTCAGATAAAAATTTAAATGATGTGTAAATTGTTCTTCCCGATAATCGAACACAGAACACATCGTGGAATTTGTCTTGTAGAAAACTATTTTTTGTTGTGAATCCAATAAAATGTTAATCGTTTTTGTTTGTTTTCATTTTGTTTCATAAACGGGGGACGTTTAAAATAAATGTCCCTTGGGAACCGGTAACCAAAAGGAAAATTAAATTTAGCTTGAAGATAAAATAAAATAAAATAAATTAGATCATTAAAATTTGTATTGTTCGAACCTTTTAGTTTTACATTTGAGCCTTGTTATTCAAATCCAATAATCTAGGTTTTATGATCACTCTTTTTAAAGTAATACAATTTAATTTGTTATAATTACATCTAATAAATCGAAAATATTATATTGATTAATAATATGTAAATATTTAATATACTTAAAATATAGTTAACTCAAACCTAAGAGATTTTCTTATATCCTTATAGCAATAACAATTAGTTTTAAACCAAGCCAAGTATTATAACCGGTAAGGGTATTTCAATATTGTTGTGCTTGAATTGCAACCTTTCTCTTTTCTGTCGAGTTGTCTGCCAGTAAGTCCCCCTCTGCCATCTATTCCACTCGGTCTGTAGTCGGTTGATATGGTATAAATATATATATACATATATATATAGTGTGTGGTAGTATATGGTATATTATTCTGCAAACAAAGCAAATTTCACCCCATAAAACTAAAACGTTGGATTTAATTTTGCAAAATAAACATAAAAATCGCTTTTTGCTAACTTTTATATATTCCGACTGCTTCTTTTAGTGTATATGCCGTTTTTTTTTTCTTTTTTCTGTTCTTGTTTTTGTTTTTGATTCCGTATTTGTGCTTATGTACTTGTGCATATTTATCTTTAGCAAATCTTTGGTAAAGGCAAAGCTCTTAACTATGTATTTTGGGCTTTGACGATGAGGTCTCTCTCTCTCTCTCTCTCTGTCTTTCTCTTGATCTAACTCATGATTGCTCTGTGTCTCTCTTTCTATGCATATTGAGATAATGCAAACTAAACTAAACCCAACTCGGGGTAAAAAATGGGAAATGAAAAGCGAAGCGAAATGAACAGAAATTCGAAATTCATTATTCATTTGCCTAGAACAACAACAGCAACAACAAGAACAAGGGGAAGAGGAAGCGCAAACAAACATATAAACAACAAAATCAAATAGAAAATGCAAATAATACGAATACAACAACTGCAGGGCGGTCAGAGGGCCGCTAAACGGGGGCTCAAGGGTTGCGGGGCGCTGGGCGGCAGTTTTGTGGTGTTCAAAATCGTTTTTGAGTTTTCTCGTTTGTTGTTGTTGTTTGGTAAAAAAGTTTTCTAATTAAAACAACAACTGACAAACGCAAATTGTCAACGTATTTGCACACACACAGCACTCACACACGCACACACTCACACAGAGCTATAGACAGATATATTTGCCAACTGCAAAATGCTTTGTTAGCCAAAGCTATAAGCCAGGGAGTACACTGAGAGAAAAATTCAGTTCGAAATTCGAAAATGATAAAATATCAGAAACGTTTTGTTCTTGAATATTTTGAAATGAGAACAAAATTCGTCTACGTTTTGTTAATAAAATAATATAATATATTAATTTAAAAAAAAAGCCCTCTTGATTAATGCAACTGTAACTGTTGGTAGTCATTAAAAATCTTCTTCGTAAATTGAAATCGCTTTAAATCAGATAGATAACATGCATTAGGTATTAAAGTATTTTTAAAAGGCTATTCAAATAAGAATTTCGTGCTCAATTTTCAAACTTGACTGAATTACGAAAATATTTCTACAAAATTCTTCTAAATGATCTGCAAACTTCAAGAATTTTCTCCAAGTGTATGGACGCACGGGCGGGTTAGCTCGCGCTCTACATCTAAGCGCTGTCCTGCAGGCGTTTTGGGCGTTGTGCCGCTGGTCGCGCTGTGGGCGTGTCGCTGCCAGAGTGGGAAAGGGGGGTGGGAGGGTCAGGCGGGGTGTTGGCAGCTCTTGTTGTTAGCAGTTGTTAGATTAGTTTGACTTTTTTGCTCCTTTCGCTCCGCACTTGCTTTTTGCCAGTTGTCAAAATGTAAATGCGCAGCCAGCCAAGCAAATGTCGACAAAGGAGAGCAGAGATAGAGAGAAGGAGAGCAACAGAGAAGGGAGAATTGTGTGTGTAAAGGAGGAAGGGGAAGCTGTAGTTGTGGCTGGCCGTAAAATTGTCAGTTGATGATGCCCGCAATGGCAGCAGCAGTGGCCAAAAAGGATCAAGCAATTGTTTGCATGTAAATTACCTAAAAAATGCACACACAAAAACTAGAAGAAAAAAATAACACATTTGCAACTCCAGTTACATACGTTCGACGTATAGATACCCCGCACTCTGAACAATTCTTAAACATGGTGAATCGCTTTTCTGTTTATCAAACATTAAATGTACTGTATACTGAAATACCCGTAAATATATTTTATTTCCCGGTAAGAGGAAAAAAGTGGGTGGTATCAAATCATTATACAATTGGTGTCATCCGGCTTTCAAGTACTTACTTTATACAAAATTTCCCAACTCTACCTCTCATAGTTTCTAAAGCAAAGTTCCACTGAGGAACAGATCCAGATCGAATTAACTAATATTGCTTATCAAGAATTTAAAAAAATATAAATTTAAAATTAATCTACTGCCTGTTACATACGAAAGCATCGCAACAAAATACCCACTTTTATTTACTGTAAATTTATAGACGGTATAAAAAAAAAATAACAGAGCACAATATTTTGGTTGTCCCAGCAAATTAGCAGAGTTTTCATTGTCTTTTTTTTTTTTTGTAGTTTTGTTTGTCAAGCTTTTTGTTTCTTTAATTTTAATTCGTATTTGAGGCTTCTGCTCGAGAGATTTACAAACCGAAGGCTAATTATAAAGTGCAGTGAAATATAGCAAGAGATTAGCTAAACATTGTGAGAATCGCACAGAACAGTCACAAAGCGGCTGGAGCAATATAAACAAAGTAAGTTAGGTTTCTTAATTGCTGTGTGAGAAGAAAAGAAATATTCACCAAATGGGGTATGTTTTATGTAAACGAGAAAAACAAACTCTTAAAGCTTTTAATTTAAGAGCTATCGTCATAATTTTGCAAATTAAATTCACATGTAAAGGTCTCTTCTAACTATTTATTTGAAAATATTCCGTTAGTTGGAAAAAATGTATTTCTAATTAAATTTAGGGAGTCATTAAAGCTGTAGCCTTTTGTGTGCATTGTCCGTGTCCTCGTTGTCCTTTTTCGATTCAATTTTCATTTGAAAATTGTGCGGCGGCTAAATAATCAGAGAAATTTCGTCCAAAAATAATTATTTGCTTAAAGTTTGCTATGAAAAACTGAAAATTGAAAGAAATGAAAGATGAAAAACGAAAAACCTGAAAACTTCTGCTTCATTTTGCTTTGCTCAGCTGGGGGCTGAGCGGGAGGTTCAATCAAATTAAGTTTTGTATTTAAGCCAAATGGCCAATCAGTGCTCCAAACCCTTTATGCCAGCCGTGGGCCTTGTCTGTCTGTCTGTGTGTGCATGTGTGTGTGTGTGAGTTTGCAAATGAATCATAATTTTTCTGATTACGTATACGCCGTGGTGTGCGTCGTTGTCGTCACTTTGTTTTCATCATTTCAAGCGCAAATTGCTGTTGTTATTGTGGCAATTGTACTCTGACACACACTTACACACGCACACAGACACACATACACGCACACACAATATTATTATTATTTTAACAACAATTTTCAACTCTGTTTCGGGCGCCGCATCGCCGGCGCCAAGCGTCGAAGGTCGCGTAATTCAAAAGCAATTTGTCGAAATTAAATTTGATTACATTTATCGCGCCAGCAGCTGCCCCATGGAGCCACCAGCTCCACCCGCACCCTCCTCCCCCACCCCTCGCCTACTTTATCATTCCCAATCCCCCAACTTCAGCTCTCAGCTCCATTTCGTTTTGCATTTCTGTCTACGGCTCTGGCAAAGTTTTTTCTTTTTTTTTTTTTTGCCCAGCTAGCTCGCGTTCAACTCTTTAATCGCTGGTAATTGCCATAAATTGCCGACTGAGCTCCCCAACTTGTCCGTGCCACGCCCTCCTTTCCACTTCCCTGCTCCTATTTGGCTCTGTACAATTGCCAAATGCTGATCAATATGAGCTGCATTAAAGCTCGGTTCAAGTTAAAGTACTGCATTACAGTTTATAAAGTAAGCCAAAAGATACCCTGTAGTTAAAGTAAACCTAATTTGATGTCAAAATTGTACAATTTAATTTTTATATTAAAATTTCTTGCAAGACAGATCCATTAAATATACAAAATATAGAAATAAAGTAATCTGTTTAGTGTTAACGAATGGCTACATACCAAATTTGTTAGCTCTACTTCATAAAGTGTCCAAATTCAATGATGTAGATTGCCTAATATACTTCGCCTCTAATGCCAATTGTACTGTCTGTTGCATTTATTTTCAGAACATTTTTATACCTTATTTAATGCACTTAATTATTATTACAGGGTATACAAAAGTTCTCTTAACACAGACTCTACTGTAACTCTGTGTTTCTTCGCTGTCATTTGGTTGACATAATAATTAAGCATCTGAATAAATGTAAAAAGAAACACAATGAAATTAAACTTCAACTTTGACACGCCTCCACAACAACAAAATTACAAAATTAATGGTCTAAGCTCAACATCTAGATAGGAATTGTTTCGCCAAAAGTAGCAATAAAGAAAAAATAGGAAAAGACTAAGGCGCTTTTCGAGCAGGTTCGTGCAGAACTAAAAGCTTTCACGAAATCTCTCTAGACAACTAGTTAGTTGTCTTGTGTTTAAAAGACGAGAATAAATGATTTAGAATCCGATACCTATGGGTTGCTTAAAAATAAAAAATTTATTTTAGAAAAATTTGCTACTAAAAATATAAATATTTTGCGTGAATCGAAAAGTAAGCACCCTACATACTGAGAAAAATACTATGCCGAATCCAATAACAAGCGGGATACAATTCGTACTTTTTTTTAAAATATCAACTGACGCTTAATTTTGTTTAAATAAAAACAAAAGTCTTAAATTTTTTCTAAGCATAGAAATAAAAACACAACAATTTATTGAAACAACGAAAGCTGCAGTAAAGGTATTATATACGAACTTTAGATAATTCCATAGCGTCTCTTTCCTGAACTGTAAAGGGGTCCAGAGCTCAGCTTCGATTCGATTTCAGCTGGTTAAATGTAGGGATTGGCCTCGTCGCTGGCGAATTCACGTCGAAAGTCCAGCTCGGGCACATTATCGATGCGTTCCTGTTGTCTTTTAGCTGTGGAGGAGTTGCTTAAACCTCTCTCTCTCTCTCTCTCTCTCTCTCTCTCTCTCTCTCTCCTTCTCTTGGACTCTCGAACTCGCACTCACCAACTTTGGATTCTTTGAGCTTCATCATTTGCATAAGCGCCTGTTTGACCTTGCGATCCTTTTCCCTCTCCTTTTGCTCCTCCTCCTCCACATTGGTCATCTGAATGTTGATGTGATGCGTCTGCTGCATCTTCCAGTCGTCATCATCATCTCCATCAAAATCATAGTCCTCATTATCTTCATCGCTCGCCTTGAAAGCTGCGCGACGGAGAAAATGAGACGAGTAGGAAAAACAGGACTTATCTTGCTCGTTGGGCAAGGATTCCCCACTTACGTTGCAGTCCACGCTTTTGGTGAGTTACCTCTGCCGTCTGCTCCGCCAGCCTGTGGCGAGAGTCAACGCCCTGTTCCCCACACCCGATCAGCGCTGCTGAGTTCAGATTGGTTAGTTGGACTAGTTAGTTAATCAGAAACAAACTCTCAGAACTCCTTACGCGGCTTACCGCACACACCGAACAACAGCATGAAGAGCGTACAGATCAGCACCAGCCAGGATATCTTCGGTGTTAAATTCATTGCAGACTCGTTCGTTTCCTTTCTCTGTAAGGATTATGTGTTGAATTCCGTATAGATCAGCTTCACTATTTGCCAGATTTACTGTTTGACAGTCAATGCACAGATCAGATTCGCCTGAGTCCCAACTTGGCTTTAGGGAACTTGTTATTTATTTGAATACTGGGAGTAAAGTAAGGAACTGGCACTTTTATATGTTAGGTTTGGTTGGGTTAAATGATTCTTAGATAGTCATCCTAGTGAATTTATAATTCATATAAAAGATACTGTTTCGTGTCTAGTACAAACAAGTCTCCTAATAGTTGGTTTTTAAAAAAAGAGGATCTATTCTAAAAAGAAAAGAAATGGGAATTTCAAAATCTTGATCCCATTGGTATTATTAGCAGCTTTGAATGCGTTTTTTCAAAAACTTTTCACTTTGTTGCAATTTCAATTAATCATGAGTTCAACAATTTAATATAAATATTTAAAGTATTATATATTTTAATATATATCTGCATTATCCCTCCTCTCTTCTCTTCCGTCACGGGGCTCCTAGTTCTTATCATTGAAGTATTTGCGCTCTTTGAGCTTTTGGCCTGCCACAATTTTGCTTTATGTGGCTACGCCTGAACCTCAAATACCCTGCACACCCTTCCCGCTCCACCTCACTTGTCAATATATGCAAAAGGGTTGGTCGCGGGGGGCGTTGCAAGAGGCGTTCAAATGGACAAAACAAGTTGCTGAAAGTTAAAGTTTTTGTGGCTACGGCATCAGCAGCAGCAGCAGCAACAGCAGCCGCTCTTGTTGCAACATAAAGAACCACATACATTACATATTACACACACACACACACACACACACACACACACACACACACTTGCGTAAACGTTTTGGTAGCACGAGGCGAACGTCAAGAGCTAACTAAACAAACAATTGCGAAAGGGGGCAGCTCCAGGGTCCAAGGGGGGGCAAGCATAAGAGCAGGGCTGCTGTGGTAGGTTAGTGGCTACAACTTTTGCTGCTCAATATTTTTGAAGCCCGGCGAAATTGTTGCAACAAATGCACAAAAAAAAAAATCAAATAAGGGTGTCCAAACAAGAGCGCCCAACTGGCAGATACCCTGTAAAGGTGGCATTCAGAACAAGTTTATAATAATAAGTTTATCAATTAGATAGGCAAGATAGTTTTTAACTGATGAGTTTTTAATCTGTGTCAAATATGCAAGTGCTTGAAGCACCAAAATAATATTCGATGAAAGTAACATCGATATTTATCGATTTTGTGAGGTAAGTTCTGGTGCTAAAGCGAAAAAATACTTAATCTGCGTTTGGTTTTATTCAAAATTTAGTCCCTGCGATCAATGTATTCAGAGCTTGTCGATCTGATCAAGAATATACATATAAACATTGTAAAATGACAGTTTCCTCTCACTAACATTGGCCTAACTACAATATACCCCTTTAATGTAACAATGTGCACAGGGTAAAAAAAATGCCAAAATGAAATGTTTTGAGGTTAGCCAAAAATATTTTCCAACAATTTGGCGAGTGTGTGCCAGTGGGTGTGTGTGTGTGTGTGTGTAGATCTGTGTGTGGGTGGAGGGGTGTGGAGGAAGGTGTGGGCAAAAAACCAACTAAATGCCTGAAATTGTTGCTATTTTCGTTGTTAGCGGCCTCCATTTTAACTCCCCTAAATAACCCTAGACCAAAGCAAATCCCGTGCACCTTTATTAAAATGTCAAGCCATTCAAAAGGTGGGGCGAGGGGGGCTGTAGGGGGAATGGCGGCAGCAGCAATAAAATGCCATCAAACACATTTGTCAGTTGTTGTTGTTGTTCTTGTTATTGTTGTTGCCATTAAATGCAGCGCAAAATAGAAACAAAAGCAAAACTGCCAAATGGCAAATGCAAAGGCGGGGAGTTGTCTGTGTGTGTGTGTGTGTGTGTGAAATGTGTGTAAAATGCTTTTCTCCATTTGGCAGTTAAAAACATCTTAAAAGCTACTTTTAACCACAATTATGTAAATATTAACACAAACGTAGCCTAAGACAAAAGCATAACAGACACGCGTGTGTGTGTGCGTGTGTGTGTGCGTGTGTGTATGGTGTGCTGTGTGTGACACATAAAGCCGACAACAACAACAACTGAAGTTGTTTCTCCGTCTCTGACTGTCGACAACACAACCATTTACCATTAGCATGTGTCTAGCTGAAAGTTGGGGGCAGGTGCAGCTGGGGTGGGGTGCGGTGGGGTGGGGTGGGGTTGTCGGATGGGGTAAGGGTTGCAGCTGAGGGGTAGCCAAAGCGTTTGCGGGTAGCTGCAGGTGACAAACAGCAGGCAGTTCGCTGGGGGGCGGGGTGACAGGTGTTGAAGTTAACGCCGAGACGAGAGGCGGCAAAGCCGTGAGACGAGACGACGAAACGCAGGAATTGCGGGCTACGACGGGGCCTGGCGGGTGGAGGGTGGCGGGTGGCGGATGGAGGGCGACGAGTGCTGTCGAGACATAATCCCCAAGACGCACAGGACACACACAAACACACACACGCCCCGTGGAGAGAACGGGCAATGTTAATAAGCAGCAGCAGCAGCAGCCGCTCAGGCTGTGGCAGGCTCTCTGCCATTATTATTGAAAGCTTTTAGACATGGCAGCAGGTCACGTCCCGCTGTCCGTCCGCCAGTCCGTCCATCAGGCAGTCATTCAGTCAGCGCCCAAGTCAAATGAGCAAACGAAATGCAAAATGCACAGACAGATAGAGACAGATACAGGCGGACAGACAGACGGACAGGCAGACGGACAGACAGGCAGACTGACTGACAGCGAGGCAGTCCCTGGGAGTGGATACACAGACAGTGGAATACGGACGACAATCCGTTTTCATGGCTGATTTAACAAAGTTGGGAAGATACTGAACGCCATGTCGGCAATACCAACGGGAGAAGCGAGTGCGGTGGGGGAGAAATATGCAGCGGAAAGAGTGATATGGCGAGAAGCAGAGAGAAAGCGAGAAAAAGAGAGTCACTCTGCACCAAGTGAACTGGCGACTATGAAATACACTTTGAGAAGGACGAAAAAGCGATTCTCAATCCATATAACTATCCCAATAATATTTAATATATAATATAATATTATCAAATACAATAGAAAACTTTGCCACCTGCCTGAGAATTTAATTGAATAATTATCAAAGTTTTCTAATCAGGTGGATTTAGCTATATGTGGAATAAAAAATTCTCAAGGCAGGCAACAACAGGCTAACAAATTGATAAATTAATAAGCGAAAGAAAAATAAACTCCTTAATAACCAAATTCTCATATTCTCTAGTTAAATGTACCTATATTCTGGAATTAGCTCATAAAATAAATAAATAAAATGTAAAATAAAATAAACCTATAACTATGTAAGATTTTCTCATTCTTAAAGCAAGCAAAACTACCAATTGCAACCTTTGAAACTAACGAAACGGAAAACATTTCCATAGTTATAAACATTCTCTAAAATGTAGTTGTAAACATGGTAAACTTAAATATCTAAATTATCACGTAAGGTCTAATTAAACTCATGCTAACTGCTTTACTATGCAGCCTTAAATAAAAACAAATTGATTAAAGAAAGGATTTCCCAAATACAGCTAGACAACTTAGTCTGTTTATAGTGTCCGCGGCAAGTCCTTTATCATAGTCAACAGGCTCTTGCCCATGTTGAGTGTATCTTTAAACTGATAAAATGTGAAATTGACAAAGCTTTCAATGATTTGCTGGTTGTTGGTAAGCCACTCGATGCGGAGACGAGGCGAAGGGATGCGTAGGAGTTCCTTGTTCATTGATAAAATGTCAGGCCAGAATTGCACTGCAATAGGTGGTGCAGGCGGTGCGTCTGGAGGCAAACTCACTTGTTGCCAAAAATGAAAATTATTTCAATGCACTAAACTATACAAAAAAACCAAAAAAAAAAAAGGGGAAATGAAAATGAAAATGTAACGCGACATTAACATGGGAATTGCACAGCCTGAAGGACATCGCAGGTCGTGTGTGTGGGGGGCAAAGCGCTGAGCGTAAACCAAAATCACATTAAGCCAGACGACGCTGCCGCTGCGAATACGAATATATGTGGAACAAACAAGGGGGGCGGCGATGGAGGCAGAGGCATGCAAGGGGTAAGCAGGAGGTCAATGCAGTCACGGGTCTAAAAATCAAAAATTTGAATTTCGATCACGTCTTCAATTACGTCGAATCGACGTGCATATAAATCAACAGCGAGGAGCAGCCCACCGGCAAAGGGAGGGCGGGACAGATAGGGGCAGTCGTCCCTCAGTCAGTCAGTCAGTCAAATGTGGTTTTGTTATTGTTGTTGTGTGGCAGCCAGCGTTGAGTTTTGTAAATCAAGTGGAAATGCCACAAAAAAAAAGAAAGAGGAAACCAAATAGAAACCTGAGAGGAGGGAGTGGGCGGCGGCGAAAGAATAAGGAAAAGGCTAGAACCTGCCAGCTATATTGGGTTTGGGGAGGACGCACTCATGCAAAGTGCAGTTGACATTGTAGGTGCGCTGCGAGCTGAACTGAACTGAGTTGAAGTCTTCTTCAATGGGGCGTGGCCACTTGAAGGGCCCAGGAGCGGGGGTTGGGGGGGGGGCTGGATCTGTCGGGTCGGATCGGGTCGGGTAGGGCGCATTGTAAGCACTCGACAACAAATCGTGCGAAAAGCGTAATACGCACGCACACCAACACACACACACACACGCGGAGCAGACGAGGGAGTTGCTCAACAACGACTCGAGAGCTGCTTGAAGATGCTGCACTCGAGTCTTGCGCATTTTGCGTCAGCTTTTTGTGGCAAGCGCGCGCTAATTGCTTAAGCTGCAAAAACAAAAAAAAATGCTGTCAAAAGCAACCAAATCCAGGAGAGAAAAGGTGTGCTCGTGCCCCCTAGTGTCAAGGTCATGCCAGACAACTGGAAAATCTTCAATTTTCCATCGAGAATCCGATGCCTCCACTCAAAAAAAAAGAAAGAGAAAGAGAAAAACTGCGACAGTGTTGGAAACCCTAGACTAAGCTGCACGCCGGACTGCCCGTTGCTGTTGTTGTTCTTGATGTTTGCTGGGAATTTGATTTGATTTCAAGCAGCAGCAACAGCGGCTAACGTCGTCCTCGTCAACGGTTGCCACTCCATCTGCCATGTTGTGCATGCATGTCCTGCAACTGTTGTGTCTGTGTGTGTGTGTGTGTGCCTTTCAGTTGGAATTACGTCTGGCAACTGCTTGAGCTGCTGCTGTTACTGCAACACTCACACAGAGTGTAACAACAACAACGGGGGCAGCGTTGAATTTGCATTGCCCCCAAGACTGGAACGTGTCTCTTCCCCCCTTCTATATACGTGCGCGAGTGTGCCGCAGTGTGTGTGTGTGTGTGCGTGTGTGCAGAAAATGTCAGTCATTGGCACAAGTGCGCTTTATATGGCCCTGTCACAGTCAATGTGTTTGTACATTTGACATAAGGGCGACTCACGGCTGTTGCCACTTGAGCCCAGGGACTGAGGTCCCTGCTCGGGCGCCCCAACATCTAAGATCCCTGCTCTTACGCTTTACGCTTAAGATTCCTGATTAGGCGCCATTACTCGTAAGATTAGGCTAAGTATGATCAGAGACTTTCTCGCTGTTCCTAAAGTTATTTGGTGCCTCCTCAGACGTATCTTTTTTGAGATCGCTTACATCGGAGCTCGCTTTCCCATCCTCGACGGTTAGAACCTTCCACTGATATCGTTAACACATCAATGTCATAAAATGAAATATATAGACTCAATTTCTACGCATGAGTCACCCTGTCGCTGCTTATATACTGGGCACAGGCAAGCAACAAAAAAGTAGTCTTGAGCCTCCTTCCTACATATGCATATGCCCGGCCCTCCGCATACCACAGCCACTTGCCGCTGTATCCTGTGCCGCCTTTGACGTCAGCTGAGACTGTGTGACAGCTTTCTTGTGATGCACTTCACGTGCATTTGACTGCTTAAATAAATTTTGCTCATGGTAATAAATTCACTTAAACTCAAACTACCCGAAAATTGTGAATACAGCCGCCCCAAAGCCCATCCCTCCCAGTGCCCAGACATGTCTCTGTCGTTTCTGTGTGTGTGTGTGTGTGTGTGTGCACAACGAGGACAATACGAGCGATGAAGGCTTTATAGATGTTTTTGTTTAGACATTCATAAACATAATTGACGTCATAAAAGCAGATAACAACTACAACAATGACATAATGTCATGTAAATCTGTGCAGGGCATGTGTGTTTCAGCCAGAAGATGCTGTCCGGCTTGCCAGCTCCCTCCCGCTGCCCCCCCCCCCCCCCCTGCCGCCCCGCCAGCCTCTCACACCCGCGTTTTGCCAAGTGAAAATCATTAGTTCCAACTTTATACAAAAGCCTGGGCATTTGTTTGAGCTACTTTAAAATAAAATGCCACTCATGTTTTATATGGTACACGCCCCCACCTCTAAGCCGTGGACAGCTTTTACCGTGGGCACCCCCTCACCCCCTCTTCTTCATACGCCGAAAGAACCATCATTCGTTGCCCGAAAGCGGCCGGCGTTTTTGTATAAATTCTAACAAATTGTCTACACTTCCGACCAGGCCGTACCGACCTCATCCCACCTAACCGAGTGCTCACCCTACCCCGACACCCCTGCCCCCGACGCTGTACCCCCACTCCGCCCCCAACTCTGCCCCGACTCCATAAATCAAAAAGTGCTTGGCTACAGTTTTCAGTTTTGTGCACTTGCTTTGTGTGTGCTATCTGTGTGGAGTCCGGGACCCCGATTCACTTTGCTTCTTTTAATTTTTTTCTTTTCTATTTTATGAACTACGTTTCGGTCTGCGTACCGCTCTCTAGCCCTCTCGCATTGTGCTTCATGTGTGAGGCAGGCCAAGAATTCCGGATTCCACATGCCTGGCATGCCGCACTTTTGTGCGCTGTCGAGTCCACAGTTTAACATATTAAAAGTAGAGTAAGCGCCAGGACATTGCCATACTCGGAAAGGAGCGCAGCGTATGGGCACTGAAAACGTCTATTGTTGTCCTTATTATCCCCATTATTATTATTATTCTTGTTGTTGTCCATTCATCACTTGTCGCTGCAGTCTGCAGAAGATGAAGGAATGTCCTTTATGCTAACCAAACCCGTTCGAGTTCCAAATTTCCTGTTGCATTCCATAAACTGCGCCAAAAACAAAAGTTAAAATTCTTACGTCATAATTAGCGAACAGTAAAAATTTATGGAGCAATGGCAACGCCTTTTGGCTGGTTTTACTGCTTAAGCGTCCTTTCGGCTATGAGGCAACTGTTTGCACAGCACTTCAAGATGAGCTCATTTTTTAAACGATTCCAGACGGCTGGGACTGCAGCTGAGTGCCGCGTCGTGACACGAAAGCGCACGATGTTCGTTATTTGCTAAAAGATGCAATCTTTTGTCCCTGCTCGGGCGCCACAAAGACTTAAGTCCCAGCTCGGGCGCCTACAAATTCTTGTTTTAACCTACGGTGCCAACTTCCCACAAACTCTTTAGAACACGCTAGACACGCGCTCATCTCTGGTTTTGGTTGCCTAGAGAACCCTTTGGGCTGGAGCTTATCTCTTAGTCAGCTCGTCGCGTTTATCATCGCTGTTGTCCTTGCACAAATTATTGAACAGCATTGAAAACATTTGAAGTGTTTCACTCGCAGCTCAAAGACAAGTGGCGACCGCACAAGACGCGCAGCCAGCAACAGCAACAACGCCAAAAGAAATCGACTGGGGCAGGAGGCGGATGCTCTTGGGAGCCGGCAGCTCCTCCGCGTGCACTTGGCGAAGTGGCAAGGCGAATGCTTTTATGCTTATTAATGGCACTACATGCAATTTATGTGTGGTAGTTAAAATGCAGGCGCAAATTAATGGCAGAGGGCAGGGCAGACCTCACCAGACCACGCAGGCTCAAGGACCTCTTTAACTAGTTGAAATTACCTTTTGTTGTAAGCTCGTTGGCATTGAGAGATGGCCAAAAAACCAATGGATAATTATGTGGAAATCTCAGCTTTTTTGTTTGTTTTGTTTTACACTCACTATTTACTCGTTACTAATTACTCGCTGTTATATGCATATATTATCACATATTACTCGATATATTTAACTCAATTCTTGTGACTCGTCACCATTTACTCGTCAATTTGTATCCTTACTTATGCTTTTAACGACCTTTAATTAATAATGCGTAATTTCTGGCTACGTATTACTCGATATTTGTTAGTAATTATTTGATATAATTAACTCGTCATTATTGCTAAATTCTTAGTCTTCACTAATAACACGTTACTTTTTATTTATTACATTTATAATAATGCTAGCTACATAATATTGCATTACTCGTTATTTATTACTTAATAATTTCTACTCGTTATTAGCTACATTGTATACGCTATTACTTACTCGTTACCCTAACTCGTTGCTCTTTCCTAATCAGTTTTGCTGCGGTAATTAACGAATTTTGTAGTTTTACTAACGAGAAGTTTAGCCCTATCAATATGATTATAATCGCATAGCTTCCGCTCGCAACGAGTTCTCCTCAATTGCGGCAGAGACGGCGAGATTGAGAGAGCGAGATGGGGATAGAAACAGATAGACGCTCGCTAAACTTCTGCATAAAGGCCCAAGTGCAAAGCGCACACACAGACGCCCAAGCCCCTTACCTCGGCCCTCTTCCTTCCACGTCCCTTTTGTGCTCTGCTTCCATATTGCCCAAGTGACTGCAACTTTTGACTTTGTGCAGGGGGGAGGAGGAATGGGGTTTTAGGGCTGAAGGGTTGTTGGTCGGGTATTGGCTTCGCTTTGCGGCTGTTGCTAGCTACGAAAATTTATGGCCAATTCAATAAACGATTTTATTACATGCGCACGTTGTGTTAACAATGTTATTATTATTGGCGCTCAGTTCCGCAAAAAGGGTTGCCCCCCACCCTCACCACCACCCTTCTGGCTGCAGGCACTGCGGCAGAGTAGCTGTGTGCTGGCCGCAGGCGGTGGCCGGGGCGGGGCACGGCTTTAGGACGGCCGATGCGGCCAATTATTATGAAAATTAATTTATTTTCTATTGGTAATGCAGGAGCCAAAAAGGACGCTCGCCGCCCGACGTAGCCAGCTGCAAGTCCTTATCACCAGCTGCCCAGCTGGAGCCCCCAGTGCCCCAACCAACCACTCTACACTCCGCCCCTCCCCTCGGCACCTACCTACCCCTAGCCAACGCTGTCTGCCTCTGTCTGCCGTTTGGCTGCCTGCATTCAGCCTTTGGCGTGCAGTTCCAAATGCTTTTACTTTGTTTGCCCCCAACTTTTGTTGTTGTTCTTGTTGTTGTTGTTGTTGTCGCTGTTATTGTTGTTGCTGTTGTTGGTTTTGTTGTTTTTGTAGCCATGTGCGACCCTTGGCGGCCCACTGGCTGTCAACGCTTTGCGCTTTTGTTTGCCCAACACACAAAAGGCCAGCAACACACACACGCACACACACAACTACACCTGAGTGGGGGGGCAACTTACTTTCAACAAATGCATTGTGTGTGTGTGTGTGTGTGTGCAAATATAAAGCTTAACGGGCGCACTCATGTGCAACGCAACAAGGCAACAAAAGTCTCATTACTTTTACTTGGCAAATAATGAAGCTAACAACCAACAACTACAACAACAACAACCAACAACAACAACCAGGCAATTGACAATTGACTTTGGCTATACACCTACACACACATACCTATATACATATTTGCACACACACTCACTCAGGTACATAATTGTTATATACTCACTTTTGTATATTAGCTTTTCACAATGCTGTAGCCTGAAGGTATACCCTGCACTTTATGCAGAATGGCCATTTTGACTTTGTGACCGCGCGTTGAAGATATCTCAAAATTCATGTAGTTTATTTGAAATATTTTTTAATACAATTTGATATGCGATATATAATTTTTAAAAATGTATCTTAGGTATATTACATTTTTCGTCTATCATATGAAATTTTCATAAATACATATATATGCAAATTAGCTAGAAAAAAAGAAAAGAAAAATAACACCAAAAATATATACTTAAAGGATCGAGGCTTAAAGTCTTTTAATTGTCAAACGAATATAAAATAAGAACAAAAAATTGGCAATGAATATTTTTTTAATGTTAATGCTAAATCTAAATATAGCTAAATTGCAATGCCATTTTACGCAAAATTGTCTTTTAAATAATTTTTTATATATTTAATTTATCCACAAAAAAAAATATATATATATATATTCAACACAAAAGTCAAACAAGAATTTATTTATATATTGAAATAAATGCTGAGCTAAAAATAACAAATTTAATATATTTTAGATTTTATTTTATAGGGCAGCTATTTGACTTCACTCAGTTCTCATATCTATTTTATGGCATCACGAAACTTTGGTAGCCACTTAATTTGATGGATATTTGGAATTCAAATATTCCGAATGTGCTTTACTCGTGCCTAAAATGATTAATAAATATTCCGGGAATACTATTTCTCGATATGTAAACTCGAAAAAGAGTGACAATTTTTATTATGTACTAAAATGAAATTCACAACAAATTAAATAACTGAACAATCGATGAATCCATTAATTTAATTTGATTTCGAACATCTTCTGGACGTGGCGAATATCGAGTTCTTCGAACGGAGCTGCCTCACCGGTCTGGACGATGAGCTCCTCCACCTGCATGCTGCCCGTTGACCAGCCGATGGCCAAAACGCGATTGTGGGAGCTGGCAATGCGATCCAAAAGCCCAAAGCTGATGCACGTGGGATACGCCTCCGGGTGTCTGTCCAGGCAATGGATCAGCTTCTTCGGCTTCAACTTCAGCCGGCAGCCGAAGAGGATCTCCAACAGGCACAGCAAAACGAAGGATCGCCCCTTGAACATGAATGCCACATAGACATTGCACGGATCCATGGCCATGGCCCGCACCTGGCCGCCCTCGTGCTGAACCCAGTCCAACTTGAAGCAGCGCAGGTCGATTATCTCGACTGTGGACCACTCCATGTCCGGTTGATTGAAGGCACCCACTACCAAGCTGGACGTCGAGCCGTACACCTTGCTCGAGTCCCTGACAACGTAGAGGAAATGATTGCCGTGCGCTGTCCAGGCGCCGGTCTGCAGCGGCATCAGCTGGGTGAGCTGCTCGCCCCATAGCCTCAGCGAGTTGCGGTACCGCATAATGGGGACATCCGATTTCAGAAAATTGATGAGGTTCAGCATGTCCGCCGGGTAGCGCAGCGCCCAGATATTGCCGCCCGGATGGGGCATGTCCAGCTGCTGGAGCAGCTGCTTCATCTCCGGCTGCCAGATCTGAATGCGTCGGCTGCCCAGCGCCGCGCTGGCCAAATAGTTGCCCATCTGCAGCCACTGTAGGTCCACAATGAAGTCGTCGTCTTTGTAGTCCAACCAAATCATGCGCATACTCTCCGAGTATACGGTTTTCGGCTTCCACACGGCTATGCCGCCGGCACCGCCCACCGCCAGCTCCACGCGAGAGCTGGGCCGAAAGGCGGCACAGCTGATGTGCAGCTGCTTGTCGGACACCATCAGTTTGGGCAACTGGCGCATGTCCTCGTAGAGCAGCACCTCATCCAGGCTGGTCAGCACGGCGCGTCGCGTGCTGTTGGGATGACAGGCGATATAGCGAATGAACGCCGTCGTCCAGTTGGTCGTCTCCAGGCCATCGGCCAGCTGCTCGAGCGTCGGCATGGGTTCGCCCGGTTTGAGGCCTGCGCAATTCTCCAGCCAGGCGAGCAACATTTCCAACAGCTGCCGGAAAAGCGTCCATCCTGTGCACAGGCACCGACGCAGGCTCTCCCACTTCTGTAGCAGGGGTATTATTATGCAACGTTCGAGCGACGTTGGCGGCATGGGCGGCGGTTGCCCATTAATGCCATTTCGTGCATATCCGTTTCTATTTGTAGCCATCTTATTTGAGTTTCTCCCTGTCAATTCGATTTGGATTCGCTTCTTGGTTTCTTTCTAAAGTTTTTCGGGTCTGTCCGACTGTCAGAGAATACACTGAAATGGGAGAAAATAAATTACACTGATTTGTTGTTTAAAAACATTGTATCGCCTACTTCAAACATTTAAGAAATATTTTGACTGTTGTGCCAAACTTCATCGTTCAACCTGTTTTTAACTTTCTGTCAATTATTATTTATATTATTTATTTATTTATACTTTAAATTACTATGTGGCACAGATTGTTGGTTTAAATTTTTTTTGTTTTAAATTAATGCAATATCAATTCAATAGATTAAAAATAAAATTTCACGATTCTAAATTTCAAAGAGGAAATTTCCAAAATAAATAAGGGAAATATAAGAGATAATTTGGAAAAAGCCAAAAAAAAAAAAATAAAATAATTTTGAAACACCAATTAAATTAAAATATAGAATCAATATAAAGATCAATATATAATCAATAAATTGTCTACATTTTTTTCTCTATTTTGGCATGATTTTTGACCGATTTTCGACATTCAGAATTACTTTTAAAGTTGCGTTTATACTAATTTTTGTACCTGTAATCGATAAAAAAAAATTTTTTGTTTTTAAATAAGTAAAGTAAAGAATATTTTGGGACAAAACTAATTTATTTGTAGATGCGAGTTAAGTTAAAATACAGAACCAATCTAGAGGTCAACAAATATATATACATACATATATCTGTCTCTCCGCCTAATAGTGTCTAAGTACAAAAAGTAGGACAAGATGGAGAAAGGTGATTGTATGTAGAACTTGTGCAAAGCTACTTGCCCAGGGTGTACAATCATTTTGCGCAATCATGCTGGCACTCAATTTAATTGATTTTAAAGTTGCTGCCATGCCAAAGTCAGCAAAAGACAAGTTGTGGCAACTTTGGAGCAAAAAAAAAAAGAAAATAGCAAAAAAAACTAAAGTTGTAGAGCGTAAACGAAAGCGAAGAGAGACGGCAGGTGTGTGTGTGCGTGTGTGTGCCTGTATGTGGCGTACTGGCCATAAAACAATGGACTGGCATATGCAGCCAGCAAATGCGTAACAGGTTACAAGCCCACTAAACAGAAACCCCAGCGTCGCAAAAGCTCTCGAAACTTTTGTGGGCGACACAATGCAGGGATTGGGGTTAAACTTGCGGGAGGCAGGGGCCTGACGGGGGAGGGGGGGACGTCTATGTCTACGGTTTTTGGTTTTGGGTTTTGGGTTTTGGTTCAGTTTCAGCTCTCTGAACGGTTCGGTCAGGCGGCTTTTGAGTGTTTTCCACCTGAGCTCAAACTTAAGTGGCGAAACTTGATTAAACCGCACCCGTACACACCCACACACCAACACACACACACACACACACACATACAAACGCACACTTGGCGTTGTCCATGGCACAACTTTCGACTTGCAGTCTATGGAAAGTCGGCGGGCGTGGAGCGGCAAGGGGAGAGTTGACGAACTAGAGACTTGCGGAGAGGGATTAAGTTGCGGTTGTGCAGCCAACGACAAAGCGTTGACTTCTGTCATCGTTTTTATGATGCACAATGGCCACAGTTGCAGCCATAACTATTTATAATACCCTGTAATTTGTTTGAGGGGTATTTTCGAAAGCTGAAAGGGATCCGCGCAACCCACCTTCCCAGCAGGACACTATAACCCCCAAAATGTAGCTCTCCACTATTATTCCTTATAACACCTCATATCAAGATCCACAATCCCATTTGCACTCATTCCACTTTAAGGTAGTTTATCATCAAACACATATTCAAAAGCTAAATAACCGAATGGTATTAATAAGTCAGCTCAAATAAATACAAATAAGTTATACAATTTCAAATAAAACAGGGTATAATATGAAAAAGAAATAGCTGTGAGTTGATTAGCATGAGCATAGCTTGGAACATCTTTGGCTATTGGGGAGGATTATTGTACCCATTGAACTCAGGAACTACACAAGCTGGAGCCGAAAAATGTAATAGGGAGACACGCGCATACCCTATACGGACGTCGCTTGTGTTGAACGCTTGTATACCCTGTAAACGAGCTTCAGCTTAAGCAAAACAGTTTTAGAGCCACAAATCAATTAAAGTCAAGAAGATGCTTTTCGAACCGTTATAAGCTTTTTAACACATTCAGTATTCAACTGCAATGTTTTGACTTGTTAAAATTAACATATTTATTAAAATTTTATTACGATTTTTCTCAAAATTGTATTAAAATTTGTTATTCATTTTATTAAAGTAGATAATATAAATGTGGGTTACTTTAAAAGTAAAATCAACTAAGTTGTAAGTGCTGCCAAACTCTGGAATGTAAATGCGAAAGACTCTCGTTAATTAAAGTGGAAGTACAGGGTATCAAAAGGTCGGCTAGCCCACACTTACTTAATCGGGACAGCAATAGAGCCCAAATATGGATTGCTGCCGATTCACTTGGACTCCAGCGGCAAATCGAGTGCGTATTCCTGCTGCTGTGGCAGCCACAGCTCCAGCTGCTGCTCGTGGGGCACAAAGCCAGGCTGCGACTGTTGTTGCACCACAACAGCTTCAGCTTCAGCTTCAGCAGCTGCTGCAAGCTGAAGCGCTGCTGGTGGCAAGTAGAAATTACTTGGCAACTGGGCTGCCCAAACGGCGCTGGCCAACAGCCAGATGATAGACAACAATTGCAGCTGCATCTTAGGAACCAGCGAACAAGCGAACTAGAACTAGTTCCGCGCAGGCAGCTGCTTTTATAGCAGCGATCACGTTTGGCTCAAAGCTGTGGCATAAACAGGCCTCAAGCCAAGGCCAAGTCGAAGCGATGCTCCGCAAAGTCAACTAATTGAAATTGCAAATAACTTTAAGCTCATTATACCCTGTACGTATTGGAAATGTGTTGAAAGAAATACACTGAAGTTTTCATAATGTATGTAGCGAGTGGAACAAAGTATCTTTGATCGGATAAAGTGTATTCTTTCTTGATCAGCAAGATCAACTCTATCCCCAAAGTTAAGTTCATAAATGAAATATAATTTTGTATCTGTATCTGTATTTATAATACAAATAAATATACTTTATATACAGCTATAATTTACACAGGGTATCAGCTTTAGCACTATTCGTATATATTGATGTACTTGAATGTACCACAATGGTTAAGATTATATATTCACTGATATATCACAAGAAAATTAACTGTTCAGTTATTAAAGAAAAGCAACCGGGTATATTTATTAGTATATTTTTTATTAGTACAAGTAGAAATGTGTTTTAATGTATTTTAAGCCCGCTACAGGGTATATGCTAGTCAGGCACGCACAGCTATGATGGTGTATTAATTAAACAATATTATTATTCATTTTGGAGCATATCAGAACACTTAATGTGTGCCACTCTTGGTAAAATATTCTCGAGCATATGCATTTATTCAAGAACACATCTCAACTGCGTACAGGGTATCAGCGCTGCCTCGCTCACCCTCTGCCTAGAGCCGCTTCGCTTACTCACTTTAGTTGCCACCGTTTGCAGCTCATTTCCCAAGCAGTTGACGATCTTATCTGGGCCCCTTTGCGATCCCTCAGCTGCCAGTTGAGTGTGAGTCGTAAATTTCCCAGTTTCCCTGCCTTGGTCTCAATTATTGGCAGCTCTTATACGCTGCCAGCCGATGTGGGTTAAGGACTCGGGCGCTGGGCGCTGGGTGCTCGGCTGGCGCATGCGCTTCGGATCTGGCCGCAGCCGACGAATTGCAGCGTTTCCCGCCAAAGTGTCGCACTGGGCCGAAGGGGGGTGGGCGGGGTGCGGGGGGCGGGTGGCGTAAGGGCAATGAGCGGCATGCGTGGCGGCGTCTTTGTTTACCTTTGTTATCAGCGCTTATCAGACGCTCTGACGACCTGACGCGTTTGAAGTGTGTGCCCATTGGTGGGAATCTCACGCGCTGACAACAGCAGGGATGGGCGGTGGGCGGTGGGCGGGGGCGTGCAGTGGGCTGGGCTGGGCTGGGTGGTGTGGGGTGGTGTGGCGCCGTAGACAGCCGTGAAGTCGTAAAGTCTCAGCGCAGCCGAAACGCATTAATTATCTGCCCGCTGCAGTTAATGAGAATGAAGTAATTGCACGCAAAATAATGTTCAGCTGCATTCCACTGGCCAACATTCGTGTCATTTGCTCAAACAATAATTGCTAGGTCTGAATGAATTACGCTGTCCACTAGCTATCATTCGTGACATTCCATTTGTCGTGCATTCCACTAAATTCTAGTATTTACAGATCGAGTGCGATATTCACTTCACTATATCTTATTCTTATTGTTCAGATAAATAGATGTGTACGAAATACTGGGCTGCATGGAATTTTAGAACTTTGGAGTATGCTTTTTAAGACTTGTGATTATGAATACATTCAATGAGACACTTCTACAATAATCCTCAGTAAAGAAAACCTTGGTATACCTAATATATTCAGTATTCAGATTTATATTGCATTATATCAGAAATAAGCCTTTTTACAAAGCTGTAGCTGTTTGGTAATCTACATTTAAGCCTATTTTGGGATATTATTTGGGATCTATATAGAAACAAAAAACATTATTATTTTCTTATGGTAGACATATATATTTAACGCACCTTGGATATACATGTAAACTTCTGAAGAACTTTTAATATATGTATTGGGAAGTATTATCTAAAAAAAAAAAAACATTTTTCAATGCAAAAAATGTCTGCGTTTAACACTAACATTTCATATAATTATTTGTAAATTACTTTGAAATTAAATTATTTTTGCCAAAATAAGTATTTATCGTATTTCTTTGACAATGAGTCTGTAGCCAAACAAAACAGTTTTTACAGCGCAGAGGTTTTCCAAAAATTTGCAATGAAAAATTAATTATTTTAATTATTTTTTTATTTTCAAAAAAGATAAACTATCAATATGTTTATCCTTAAACCTTAAATCTCAAAGCATAGAAAACAAAGACAAAAAAAGGATTTCTTATCACGGTTTTCTACCAATTTGCAACACTTGCGTTGAATATCCGGAATTTCCCCCTTTAGTGGAGTTACATCAGAAACGATAACCACAGAGAACAATTCTTTGTGTACTGAGGATTATAAGATTTTCACTGATAGCTCATATACTCATTATTGGTTACAGCTATGTAGATTAAGCTATAAACTTTTATTACCGACTGTAAACGGCATTTGGACATGGGTGACTGTGATGTCTGTTCGTTCGCTTCGGTCGAGGTAGACATGTCTAGGAATCAGTGTAAGACCCCGCGCTCGCTTTTGCTGTACCCTCATTTAGTGACTGGGCCAAAACACATATCGTACATTGTGTGCAACACGATGACAACAGTTGCTGCTTGAAGGGGGACAGTTGCAAGTTGCCAGTCGCAAGTTGCCAGTCGCAAGTTGCCAGTTGCCAGTTGTCAGTTGCCAGTTGCTCGTCATCGTCCCCGTCCCCGTTCCCGTCCCTCCCATTTCCTCGGCGCCCTCCGGCCAGCCTGTGACCCGCAACACTTCCGGCATTTAAGCAAACAAAATATGTAGCAAGCAGCAGTTGAACATTGCAACAAGCTGCATGCACCACAGCCAGTGAGCGCTGCAGAGAGCAGCACATAGACAGTGCCTGCGCACAGTAGTGTGCCGTTTGCCGTATGCCGTATGCCGTGTGCCGTGTGCCGTGTGCCTTGCTGCCATGTTGCATGCCCCACATGTGTAGGCGGAAAATGCGGCCATGTAGGCTAATGAGTTCGTTTTATGTCCAACCCGAGTTGTTCTTGTTGCCCTTCTTCCTCGTCCCTCCGTTGTTCTGGCAGTTGTTCTGTTGCTCAGT
Organism: Drosophila colorata; assembly: GCA_035041545.1. Lineage (NCBI taxonomy): Eukaryota > Metazoa > Arthropoda > Insecta > Diptera > Drosophilidae > Drosophila > Drosophila colorata. The sequence continues at coordinate 7,411,415 of JAWNLD010000490.1, read as the reverse complement.
TTTTGTTTTTGTGTTGTTGTTGGTTAACGAGGTCGCCGCATTCTGTGGCACGTTGTCTCCTGCCCGCTCCCCCTCCCCCTCCCCCTCCCCCTCCCTTTGCCCCTGCCCCTGCCCCCGAAAACAAATGCTCGTGGCGTTGTCTCATAATGGCAATGTGAATGAAAATAAGGCACCGGCCTTTGGTGGCACAACCCTACGGGGCTAGGGTTGCCACAAAACTCAGCCAGTTGACAGTCGGGCAAACGGGGACAGTTGCCAGACAGCTTGTGCCCTGGGCTTTAACTTTCGTCATGTGATCAGCTTGGGGCGAACCGGAACCGGAACCGGAACACGTCTGAGCTAAACATCCAATGGACAAAGTTGAGCGGGCTCCATTTAAATAGGTTTCTCTAAATGGGTCAACCCAATCAGCCTGCCCACAAATTCCATTAGCGAAACTCTTACCCAGATGTCCCTCTGCAAGCTGCAAAATAAACTTGAAACAGTGGAAATAGAATCGGATTCGAAAAGGTTATTTTTCAAAAAAGCTAGAGAATACAAAAAAAAAAAAAAAAAAAAAAATTTAAAATAAAAAACTCAACATTGAATCAATATTCTACAGAGACTAAATAAGCCCCCCTACTATTAACAGTCTATTCATATTTTTAGGTATATGATATAGTTATAAACTATAAACCTAACTATTTTAAAATGAAAAAAAAACTACGTCCATACACTAGCCTGGGATTCGAACCCCGATACTCGTTGTTCAGTTGCCTAAATGCCTAAGCACTTAGAGAATACCTTAAAAAAAAATAATAGGCGATACATTGAATTAAAATATACTATATATAGGCTAGGCAAGTCCCCTTTTTATAGATATTCCTTAATGAAGGCAACTGAACAACGAGGATCCAGTTTCGAATCCTAGGGTAGTGTACGGAAGTAGTGTTTATCTTAGCAGAAGTCCTTAGCAGCCAAGGCTTAAATAGCCTTAAATAGTTAATAGCTTAAATAGTTACGTTCATAGTCTATAATATATCCTCTACTTTAAATAATAATGATACAAAAATACTCTTTAATTTTTATTTTAATATGGGTAAGAGTTGAGTTTGGGATTAGCCTTAATCAGCATTCAAGAAAAGTTAGATTCTTGTAGTTATAGTTAGATGTAATTTAGAGAAAGAAGTTAAATAATATAATTGAATATGTTCCTGAATTGTATACCACCAGTACCTAGATTTAGAGCGGTTGCTCTGAGTGTAGGAGCAAAGCAGACGTAGGCTAAAAAGTGGCTTCCTTCGGATCTGTGGAAGGTCCTACCCCCATTGAGTAAGCGAACAGCTGAGATGCGCCTAACGTTTACTGCGTGCTACCAAGGGGTGCGAATAGGGGTTGCAGACCACGCAGAACCCCCTCAAAAGTGAGAGCCTAGGCAAAGTAACGCCGCAGCCAGGCGACGCGCAGGCTGAGCAGCTCCAGGAGAAAGACCAGCGCGGCAGCCAGGAGCATCAGATAGCAGATGAAGTAGAGGCCGCAGAACATCTCCTGCCGTACCGGGGCCACCTCGTGCCCGGCCTGGGTGAATGGGGCGTGGTACATGCGGCGCTCAAAGTAGCGATTGATGTGGCCGACAATGCCCGCCGACTGCAGCTGCTTCAGCTTGCGATCGAAGGCGAACTTGAGTATCGAGTGGCGGCGCAGGTACATGACCAGCTGGTACAGGTAGATGTGCTCGCGCACGTGGGTCAGCCGGCTGCGCTGCCAGTTGAGGTGATTGTAGTGGGCCAGGTTGCCCAGCAGAGCGCTGGTCGTCAGCCGGGCGCCATCCTCGGCCGCCTCCAGCTCCTCGAAGCGCTGCAGGAAACTCGCCTCGCGCAGCTGCGTGCGCTGCGCCGGAAAGTAGTCGACATAGTCGGCGGCCAGGAACTGATAATCGCCGTCGAGCAGCTCGGCAATCCGCTCCGGCACGGGCGGATAGTACGGCAGCCGGAACACGTCGTACAGCTTGCCCTGGTAGGCGACGCGCTGCACCAGCGCCAGCAGCAGCCAGGCGCCCAAAAAACAGCGCACGGCGCCCGCGCGCGGCAACGCCGCCGCCTCCAGCGGATTGCCCAGCAGGGTGGTGTGCACGCGCAAACCGCTCGCCACCACATCGAAGCGGCCGCTGCGCCGCCGCCAGGCCCACTGCAGCAGCAGGACGGCCAAACAGCTGAGGCTGAGCGCCAGCCAGACGATGCCGCAGAAGGGCTGCACCAGCTGGTTGACGGCGCCCATGTAGTGGTCCATGCGCACGACGAACACCAAGGCGCTCTGGTGGTACGAGCAGCTGGTGGAGAATCTCTCGCGGTGCAGATGGGAGGCGCTGAGGGCGCCAATGGCCACCGAGGAGTTGTTGGCCGCCAGCTGCTGGAAGCAGTCGTCGGAGCTGTAGCTGAACTCCTTCGACTTTTTCTCGCACGGCGCCAGCAGCTGCAGCCGAAACTCAAAGATCTGCGCCAGCAGCTTCAGCAGCTCCCCGTCGACGCCCGTCAGGCGCCAGGTCTCCAGGCGCTGCTGCGGATCCTCGCGATCGCCGGCGAACATGACGAACGGCGGCAGCGGATACCAGCTGACGCTGAGCGGACAGCCATAGAAGCTGCTCAGCGGACGGCCAAAGATCCGGTGCGGCTGCAGCAGCCGCCCGGCCTCATAGCGATTGACCAGCTCCGGCGTGAAGGTCACGTTGCAGTCGGGCGCGTACAGCCGGTAGCCGTAGAAGAGCACCACGTCGTTCGCCTTGGGCGCGGGCTGCACCAGCACCACGGCGTTCAGCACGTGGAAGCTGAGGCACGTCGCGAAGATGTCGTGCAGGCCCGCCAGCAGCGAGCGCTGCGTGTCCGTGCGCCAGCTGAGCAGGATCAGGAAATTGAACTCGCGGTCGAACAGCGTCTTGGCGAAGTGAAAGCGCAGCTGGCGAAACGCTCGCGGCGAGTCCACCAGGAACAGGATGTGGTCGCGCGGCTGCTCGATGGGCGTGTCCTGCAGCAGCTGCACCGCCGACCGCTCGCTCACCCGGCGCAGCAAGTAGGTCAGGGCCCTGTGACGGTAGTGACGCTCCGCTTCGGAGCGCGACAGCTCGATGATGGCCAGAGCATTGTAGCGCTGGCTCACGTGGTGGTCCAGGACGTGCAGCGCGGCGCTGACCAGCGCCGTCGGCCGATAGTCCTCGACGGGCTGCAGGGCGGCCAGGCAGACGGCTCGGGGACGCAGCTGCAGCAACAGCAACAACAGCAGCAGCGGCGGCGACGAGTGCAACATGTGTCTGGGGCAAGCGAACAGCTCCAACTGGAGCCAGGCAACGGGACTCGAGTGCTGGCCACGGCCCAGACTAATTCCATTAATGGCATTTCATTAATTCCGAATCAGCTGAGCAATATTGCAAATTGGACAGATCCCAGATAGAGCGAGTGCCAACTGAAGCTTGACAAATTAAAGAGCCAAGTCGGGTCCTATCGGGAAAATGGGCGGAAATAATATAATAATAATAATAATAATAATAATAAGGCAGGAGTCCATTTTAGTCCAACTAGATGTCGAGTAGAAGAGCAAAGAAGATAAGGAATTACCAATTGATTGTTTATATCAAATGATTATATGAAATAGGAGGCAGCCATATAATAATATTGGAATGGGATCCATTTTATGCCAGGCGAACTAGGTCTCCAGTTGAAGAGCGAAGAAGATAAGGAATTACTAATTGATTGTTTATATGAAATGATTGCCAGAACTAGTTCGTTTCTGGTAGGAACTTGTCGTAGGAATAAGTGAAGATCGTTGAAATAAGACGAAGCAATATGCCAAGATAGGAGGAGTCCATTTTATGCTAGGCGAACTAGATCTCGAATTGAAGAACAAAGAAGATAAGGAATTGAGAAATTATTGTTTATATTATATAATTGTGATTATTATTATTATAATTTAAAGTATAGGATATAGTTATAAACTATGAATATAACTATTTTAAATAGCACTGGCTGCTATGGCCTTCGGCTAAGACAAACACTACATCCATGGTCTAGCCTGGGACTCGAACCCGGATCCCCGTTGTTCAGTATCCTTAATGCCTGAGCATTTAGACAACTCATCTACCGAGGACTGCGCATATATATATATATATATTATATATTTTATATATTATTAAATGCCAAAACAAGTTCGCCTCTGCAAATATGGAAAATAGCAGTCGAACTACATCTCATGTTGAAGAGTAGAGAAGTAAAACAATTTCAATTATTCTTCACCAAAGCTTAAAGCTTATCGTTGGAAATGGAGGGACAATCTAATAATATAGAAAGGAGTCCTTTTTGTGTGAATATAATAAATAAAATATAGAAATTAGGAGTCGAACTACATTTCAAGCTGAAAAGTAGAAGTAGTTCATGAACTAGTTCGTCTCTGGTATGGGGTATCGTTGAAATAAAAGCAAGCAATATGCCAAGATAGAAAATAGGTGGAAATTTTTTACTAAGCGAACTAGATCTCGACTTGAAGAGCAAAAAAGAAGCAATTTGTACTATTCGCATTTCGTGGGCTAAATTGGGATCCAAGTAGGCTCTTGGTATTAATAAATCGCTCCTCTTTAACCTCTGCTCCATAGATTAATTGCTGACGAAATCTTCATTCATCTGAGTTGATAAGCCAATTAAATTTCTCGGTTCCAACCAGACCAATAATTTTAAGCCTTTATTAGCCAAAAGAAACATATACTTTAGATACCTAGAACATATAGAAATATAGCACATATTGCCGTATTTAGGACTCTGTAGATATGGCAACGCTATGTCAGCACAGTGTGGCAACCCTTGTTTATTTTTGGTGTAATTACGCAAAGCTGACTTCTGACTTTTGACTCTTGACTGCTGAGTTTAACGTCTTGCAAGCTGCTTGCATTTATTTCCATTCCATTTCGTATTTTCGCTGGCAAATGGGCGCAGTTCCCAACATGTCTCATAATTACCAGCGCAAGTTTCACACACACACACACACACACACACACACTTGTGGGCTAAGGGGGAAGCAGTTAAGAAACTTTTCTGGAGACTTTATTTTGGCGGCAGCAAAAAACTTTTAATTTAGCAACTTTTTTAACTTGCGACGAAGATTTCGGCGGCATTTTTTATTTTTCAATATTTTTATTTTTACACTGCGCAGCCATATGTGTGTAAGTGTGTGTGTGTGTGAATCAGTTGGCATCTTATTAAGCAAATTATTACCGTTGCGGGATATGTGAACGCAATGCCAACCGCAGCAGAAACTTTGTCACTCGAAATATTTGGCAAACGATTTCAATTTACCAATAGGGTATTATGCTGGTTGCAACTCATATGTAACCAAATGACGTAGGCATTTGGGAAGCTATAAAGTATCTTTAACAACTGTTAAAATAATTGTAAAAAGTACAAGATTTGTATCCCGATCGCACAGCTATGTCATTTAACTAGCGAACTATACAACGAAGTACAATGGTATTTTTGTTGAAAATTATTAGCAAATTGAATTCTAAAACTCGTTATTTTCCTTTAATTCTATCATTCAGTTAACTGTTACTTTTTTATTTTTTATATATATTTATATATTTTATATATATATGCGTAGTCTTGCCTTATGGCCGTGAGGGTATTTAATATTTTGATTTTCGTGTTATTAACTACTCAACAAGTTTTTAGTTCAGACTGAATAACTGCCTGATATAGCTGCCCACTGTATTTGCAGGGTATTTGCAGTTCGTCAACCCGTCATTAAAGTGGATTTCATGTTTAACAGTTTCGTGTTAACAAAATAAATGTTGCTGCCTGCGCTTTTGGCCGGCTTTTGTTTATCAAATGCGCACATTAATTACGCAACCACAAACACACCCATGCATCTGCCCGTGTGTGTGTGTGTGTGTGTGTGTGTGTGTGTGTAGGGCATGTGCATTCATGCATGTCGCACTGCCCAAGCCCCTCTCCGCCCTCCCCCTCGGCGCCCCTGCATCGCATCGATGGTCGCTTACATTGCTGCAAACATATCGTTTTGCCCTGGCGCCGCATTTGCATTTATATGCGCATATCCTTTGTGCCCAAAGGATATTACATTTTTCCACTTGAAGCATTTTTCGTGCATTTAATGAAATTTTTAATTTTTATGCGCGTTGCAGCTCCACAGGGAACGCCAGGGAGGGGGTGGAGGGTTGCATGTAAAGTGAGAGAGAGCGCGAAAGAGTGAGACAGAGAGAGAGAGAGAGAGCGAGAGCGAGAGAGACAGAGATAAAGCTGGCACTCGCCACAATTGCCGCTGACCAAAGCTTGAGTCAATCCCAAAGCGCAAAGATAAATAAGCATTTGCGGCTCTTTTTTCTAGGCATGTGCCACGCCCCCTTCTTCTGATACTCTGCCGCCAGCCTTTTAGCTTTTCCGAGATATGCACAACTGCAAGCGGGCTTTTGGGCGCGTTAGAAGCCAAGCTCGACGCATAAATACCCTGTAGTTCTGTGTAAATATACCAAGAGAGCTGTTTCGACAAGTGAACACGAAAAGGGGGCGTGGCAAAAGAGTTATTTGTTGCCTTTTGCTCTTGAAAACTAAACTAACCTGTGAGCCATCGTTTTTACCTTAAAGTGTGCCAATGTACTCTTTTTCATTTTGACAATAGAGTACTAAACAAAAGCTAATTCAAAATCCAAAAAATTGGGTGAAATGCGAATTGCTTCTTTGAATTTTATAAAGTTGCATGTGTTCTGTTAACGTCACCCTGTTAGCTTCACACTGTTAGCGACACACTGTTAACGGCACACTGTTAACGTCACAATAACATGGAGCTTGACATGAAAAATCTTCTGTGGAGTAAACAGATAAATGGGAATTGTAAATTTCAGTGTCCGTTTTTTTTTTTTTTGTAATTTTAAATTTTCACTGTAAATTAGTAAGTAAAGTAAACTGAATTTTTTCACAGAAATTCATTTGGCTTAAGTAGATTCCACCTACCATAACTTGGTCTATGCACAGCTTGTTAGTGCCCATAGCGCTCTTTAATTACAGGGAAAGACGAGTAAATTGGCCCTCGGGGGCAAACAGCCTTCTTATATTATATAGCCGCAGCTGAGTTGGATTTGGGTTTGGATTCGCTTTTGAAGCTCTCTGTGGCGGCGTTTGAGATGGACGGCACTAGAAAGAGACGGCGAATGCGAGTTTGAGGCATGCAACTCAATGCCATTGTTGCTGTTGCTGCGGCCCCTTCAGCTGCCTCTGCTTCTGTTCTTTGCGCTCCGTAATCTGCGGCATTTGACCACAGCACTTTAACTGAATAAGACTTTTAAAAGTAACGAAAAACCACGCTGAGAAGTTTAACTTGAAAGACATTTACGAAATAAAACTGTCGTGCGTTGGGTTCCACGGCTCGAACCTATATATATACTGTTGTTTTTGTTTTAATTAAGTTAAAGAATAATTTAAGTCCATTTGCTTAACTTTAAACATTAATTAATGATTCAGCATTTAAATTTGCTAAATATCTCTTTTCGTTAAAAAGTTAAACTTTTTTCAAATTTTTCATTTGGGCTGGGTCAAAACAGCTGAGAGCCACTGTATGTCTAGGTCCGATCCGTGAGCCAAGTTTCCTTATTTGTTCTATCTGTTCTAGGTTCGAACTTGCTTTGGTCTCTAGAAATATCGTTTTATCGCTTTTATTTGTTGATTAATAAAAAAATTGTTTATCAGACTATTTATCCAACTGGTAAATATTTGACAAGTACTTAGCAAACAGAGTTGTCAACTTACCCTTTAATAACATCAAAAATGTCAAAAACTATCAGGAAAAAAAACATATTGATCACGTAAAAGAGAGTAAATCGAAGAAAGCACTGCCACGGGAATAAATGCCGCCTATAAGTTAATCTAAAGAGCATATGCTGATGGGGCTGGAAAAGCCAATTTAATTGTATGCCACATGCTTGAGCAGCTGCAAAGCGAAAACAAAAGGATAAGGCCAAGGTTTGGAAGGGCAACAGGGCAGGGGTAGGGTAGGGTAGGGTAGGGTATGATATGGCCATAAGTCAACTATCTGCCGCTAACTCCGCTACCCAACCGTGTGGGCCTCTGCTGCCAGCCAACTTGTAGTCAAAGTTCAAGTTTGGGGAATGGGAGTGAGGTGCGGAACTGGGGGGCATGGGGATCCTCTTCATTTCTGTGCATAAATTAAAAATGACAAGGATATGCGGGCAGGACACGCGGCAGCGAACCTTGTGTAACCCAAAGCGCTCGCAACAAGTTGCAAGTTACTTCGAAGGCGCCACAGTCTAGTGTGTGTGTGTGTGTGTGTGAGTGTGTGAGTGTGTGCGCCTGTGTGCCATATGAAAGCTAAGAGCAGACCCCCAACACCCGACCCCAATCCCGTTGCCCGCCTCAACCCTTTCGGCATTCACCTGGCAGCGCGTTGAGAAAATTTCTACAAATTCAGCGAAAAGTATTTTTCCACCTTTAAAAACTGCCACACGAGAGCTGCAGCGGGCCAAGGGGCTCGGGTTGGGGCTCGAGGTAGGGCTAGGGGCAGGGGGCTGCCAGAGAGAGCGAGAAATGATTTATGAATGCAAAAGTTTTTCGGCCCACGAGTTTTGCGGAACCGTTTGGTTACCAGCGGCGCCAACTACGCCACAGCAACTGCCTCAGCTCCTTGTTATACCCTGTACCCACTGGCAAAGGCTACCAGAAAACATAGGGTATATTGCAGCTAACAAAAATGTGCTTGGTGTGAATCTAAAATTATACATAAATTGTTTATGTATATGATTTGGGAGAATAAAATATAAATAAATATATTATTATTATTATTAAGTTTTTTTTATTTTTTTATTTAAACAGATATCGTAGATTTTAATCGCTAAATACACCAGGGTTTAATAAAAATTCACATTCTCCAATTCCAAAAGAAATGCTCCTTATAGTTTGCTTTATACAGGGTATTTACAAGTCAAGTACTCTCGACCAGAGCATTCTTACTTGTTGTTGTCAGTTGCGACATGAGCAGATTCGTGTTACGCACACAGCCACACACCCATCCATGCACACACTCATGCCCACACACACCCACACACACACACACACACGCACACACACACACACACATAGGGCGCGCACACACGAGCTGCCGCTTAATGGAATTATAAAAATGTTAACTTCAGCAGAAATTCAAACAGCGCCTCTCTTCGAGTGTGCGAGTGTGTGTGTGTGTGTATGGGTGTGGGTGTGTGTGTATTGGCAACTAACCTTTTTATACGAATTCAGTTATAATTTTGTTTAACATTCAAAGTGGCTTTGTTTGCGGCCGCGGGGGCCAAAGGGGGACAAAGGGGGGAATGGCAACACTTTTAACTATTTCCATCAACTGTCCAAAAAACAAAAATATTTGCTGGACTTTTGAACCCAGCGCAAAAAACAAAGAGCAAACGGAGCTGGACGAGAAAGGGGGAGGAAGGGAGAGAAAGGCGTAGATAGCTTTAGGGGGGGCTCACAAACTTTGCGTAACCAAATAAAATATCTATAATAATAATTAGTTTAGCTATTATTATGTTAGATATTGAGTCAAGGAGATTATCTAAAATTGTTAAGGGAAATTACATAAATTTAAATAGCGCTGATTACTAAGTGGTTTTCATCTAATACCTCAATAGGCCGGGGCTTGAACCCCTTAGGCAGCTGTACATATAAATCCCTTTAGTATATTATCTCAAAATCCATCAAGTTGAAAGCAATTACTTTTGTCAAGCCAACTGGAGAGTCTTCGTTGCTAGCTTGCTGTCTCTGTCTTCCTACTTTCTCTCTCGCTCTCTCGCCAAACCCCTTTGTCTCTTCTCTTTCAGCGTTTGTGATTGTTTTTCACTCGTATTGGCGTATCGCTTGAAAAATTAAAACAAAGCTCAGGCCCAAAACGTTGACTTTTGCTTGCAGCCTGAAGCAACTGCTGCAGCTGCAGCTGCCGCTGCAGACGCAGAGACGTAGACGAGGAGGGGTAGGCAAGCGGCTGGAGGAGCTCTTGTGGAGGCAGCCAATCCAATATACTTTTCAAAGCAAACACAAAACTTGAAGCGCGCCGAGCGGCGGCTCTAAATCGAAAGCAGAGCAGCAGCCAATCTAGTGCCAAAAAAATACCCGCCAAAAAAAAAAAGCTAAAAAACTCTGTGTCAGTCAAGAGTACGTGGCTGGTAAATACCCTGTTCATTGTCTCACCTTTCGATTCGGTTCGTTCAATTGCTTTTTCTCTCTTACTAAACAAGTCAAAAATTTTGCCATTTTAAATGAAACAATTAAATTTATTACATTTACATATTTCCATGCCAGAGTTAATTTTGCTTAATACGAACAAAGTTGGGGTTACGTCAGAAAAAATAAAAAATAAATAAAAAACAAAAAATAACCAAATACAAAAATATTTCTAAATAAAAAAATTTATTTTTTTGTATCCTTCATGTTTATGCAACAAATATAGTTCAGATTAAGATTTGTTCTGTTTTGTATTGTTTTTGTTTTTGTTTTTTTTATAGTCAATAATATTTTGTATATTCTGTGCTTCAAACCGTTAGCTTTTAGCCCGATTTGTAGCCTTGGGTGTGCATAAAAAATTTGGAAGGGCTTCCAAGTGCCAATGCTACCCTATTTGATGACTTTGTGTTGCTTACAGGGCATCTAAAATCAACCACACACTGTAATAGAAATGGACCAAGGGCTGCTGCAGCTACAGCTGCCGCCTCAGCTGCTGATGTGTCTTATCTTGTCGGCGGCGGCAGCGTTGCCAGCGCCGACGTCGACGTCAGCGCTGGCGTTGGCGTTGGCGTTGGCGCATCCTGAAGGTTTTTATCTTGGCGTCATGTTGATGTTTGTCGGAAACTTGATTATTTTCGCTGCTTTTTTTTCTGCAATTTTTTTGCGATTTAATTTTTTTTATAAATTTTTTGTTGGCCTTCGCCACATGTTGTGTGTGTGTGTGTGTGTGTGCGGCTACGGACTGAAGATGTTTGTACGACGCCCGCAGCGAACAAGCGGAAGCAGGCAGCGGTAGAGGAAGGGGTGAGGGGGGGCAGAGCTGAAGTCGGGGATTAGCCTCAAATGTGTGTTGTGTGTGTGTGTGTGTGTGTGGCGAAAAGAGTTCTTGGAGCTTGTGTGTGTGCGACTTCAATGTAAATGCAACTTTAAGTCGGAGCACTTGCCACAAAACAAAAGGCCTTGTGGCAAGTTGTGCTGCTTCTTATTCGTGTTGTTGCTGTTGTTGTTGTTGCTGTTGTTGTTGTTGTTTGACAAACAAGCAGAGCGCATAAGTAAAATAAGTTGTAATAAGAGCAGTTAACAACATGGACTAAGCCCGAAAAAGAGTAGCACACACACACACGAAACATGAGCAAGATGAAGTCTTCTAGCACCTGCCCACACACACACACACACACACACACACACACATACACGCGAACACACATAAAGCCAAAAGGCATGACAAGCACATGACTATGGCAGGGGCAATGGGCAAGGGAAATGCTGAAAAGTAAGCGCACAACGGGACGCGGGGCACGTAACGTAACGTAACGTAAAGTAACGTAACGTCGCACAAGGCACTGACAACTCCTTTAAAATGTAGTTACTGTTGTTATTATTCAACCTTAATGAACTTAACAAGCTCCTCGCACGACGACGACGACGACGACGTCGACGTCGACGAGGACGAGGGCGACATGCCGGCACCGGAGCCAGAAAAACAGGAGCAGCCAGCACCTACTGCCAGGACATGCCAGGACATGGCAGTCAGGCAGTCAGGCAGCCAGCAGGAGGTGCACTTGGACAAGCCCCAACAAATAAGTCGAAAACAGAGACGAAACAGACAGCGAGACGGACGGCACCGACAGACAGACGGCACGCAGGACACATACGTTACAAAGGGGCAAAATGCAGAAAGGGGCCTTGGGAGGGTATGAGTGTGTGTGGAAAGAAGTTTCATGTTCATGTCGCAAGACATTTTGCGCTCAATGGCGCAGGGTCACGTAACTCAAATAAAGCGCCAAACGTACCAAAAGTCAAAACACAAAAACAAAAAACAAATCTTAAAAACCCAAAGTAAATAAAAAATATTTTCTTACACAAGTTAATATATAGCCTTATATAACGTGTGCCAAGTTAAGCAAATTAAAAATGTGTTGCGAATATGCCACCAATAAATCAACAAAAAAGAGAGAATTCGGCACAAAAACAACTCAAGCATAAAGGGAGTCATAGAGTATCAACTATATACATATAAATTTGGAGAAGAGGCCAGTAAATATTCACACATTTCAATTTTATTTGTATAGATAGTAAAATTAATAATTATTCAAACTCGATTTAAACGCGACTAATAAATGATATATTTAAATGTTGGCTGTTTGGCTCCAAGTGTTTATAAGATATGAAAAACTTTTTTATTAAGCATTAGAATTAAAAATATTCCCAAGACAATTTTATTTATTTTAATTATTTTATTATATTTATATATATGTTTTTTTGTTTTACAGGAACTCTAACTAAGACGAACGGCGCAGAAGGAGGAACGCCAGGACAAAACAAGAAAAGTATATGCAATAGTATGTACGAAAATCGCTTTCTTATCACTTTCTATTGTATACCTTGGGGCATTCGAATAGAAGGTCCATAAAAACTGGTTGCATTTATTTAATTATAATATTTTACCCCATGTTTTCTGTTAAAATCCGAATCCTGAATATTCCTGAAGGCCAATCCATAGTTGTGCCTTCTGGGAGCTCAAAAATGCATATTCTATTGAGATCCCTAAGGATTTGGCTAAGTTATAGATATTAACTTAATTGACTGGCATTTCAGAATAGTGAGGTTATCTAAAGATAATCGAATTTAAAGTTGCTTTTTTGCTGAACCACTGAAAGTCCTTGAATCCCTAAAAAAATTCATTCCAAAACAGAAGAATATAAAAATGTTTTAGAGAAAGTTGATGATAGAGAAGAATAATAAAGTCTGCAATCACCCCAAATAACAAACAAAGCACACTTCATATATATATTTAGATTTTTCTTTATTTATATATTTTTTCCTTATCACAAACCTTAAATAATATATACTTACATATATATATATAGTATATAATTTAAGTAAGGTACTAAGAATACGCTAAGGATCTAAGAGGATTTACAAGAAGAGCTCGTTCCATGTGGCATACATCACAGCTGAGCCCGACGAGCAGTTGACACGAACTGTTCCCAGTATTTGGCGAGAGTATAAGAGTTAGTTCCCTGAAGAGCGATGTCCTTGCTGTCTCCGTTGTCCGCTTCCGCATAAAAGGCCGCTACAGCCTCAAAAATGTCGACAGTCGGCAGTTGGTCGCCAACGTTGTCGGCTAAGCGCTGCTGTCCAAGTTTTCCCACCGGAAATAAACCCACATAAACATCGTCAACAAACTGAAAATATATGAAAATTTCATTAGTCAAAAAACTAGCGCGAATGTTAAGGTGAAATTAACAGTTAGTATTGTACTGTTAACTTTAGCATAAATGCGTTTATGATATGTTCTTATGCTTTCGCAATATATACAGTAATTGAATTGTTATTGATAGAAAAAAGAATTATCTTATCAGCTCTTCATCTTGGAAGTTACCTACAAAAATTGAAGACCTACGAAAATATGCTCTTAGTTTTCAAAGAACCTAAGAAACTATATAGGCTTTTTTTAAAATAATTTAAAATCGGACAATCCCCAATTGCAGCCCCAAATGCAAAATAATGCTTTTAAAAAAAATCATCAACGGATGCGAGCCATAAAAGAATCGAAAAACAAAGCAAAGACCTCTCAGTAAAGAGTAAATGCAAAAAAGAGAACGTGCGCAGCACGATGAATATACATTTACTTATTTATTTATTAATAATATAAACTCAAATGATATTATAAAAAAGTAACTTCATTAAAGTATTATGACTGAAAACTTAAGAAATAGGATTATGTCAATTCCATAAAAAATAAAAACAGATACTGCTTTACAAGCTATTTTTACAGTCAGGACTCTTATCATGTCTAAATATATAGTTTCTACTGCTTTATATACTTTAAGGAATCTCTTAAGCCAAACTGTGGATAAAAGCCTGTTAACAAATATTTAAATAAAATAATTGTAGCAATCGTTTGGCAAATTTGTGAAATATTTATTTATGATCGAACATGTCGACCTACATAAATCAAGACAAAACTATAATACCCTCGGCTAGAGTACAAAAAGGACATTGTTAAAGAACTCATAAAAATGCGGAAAAAATAAATCAATACCAAACCTACTCAAAGTTATTAACGAATCGACTAAGTACTGACTATTATTGTTGATTACTATTATGTTTTTTTTTACCCGGTTATAAACCCATTTCAATCAACAACACATTTTCAGAGTTGTATAATAAATTAATTAAGAAAGTTTTGATTAACATTTTGCAGTTTTATAATTGTTACCCAACTCCATTATTTGGGCCCTAACAACAACTATTTCAACCGAAAATCAAAAAGAACTTTACGGTCGGGCCTAACCGACTGCGCAATACTCCTTCAACGTATAACAACAGCTTAATTTTATTTTAGAAAAATAAATAACATTTTCAATGCTGAATTTGTGGAAATTTTGCATGCCAAATTTGGTGAGTCTAGCTCAAAAATTGTTGCGGTATGGATATGCGCTACATTTGCCACGCGTATCCAAAAAGAAAATGAAAAATATAGACAGCCATAAAAATCTGAACACTTTATCAGCGGCAGGTATGCACGAGTATATATTAAAAGTTTCAAGGCTCTGCCTTTATTGGCGATGAAAAAATTCCGTTCATACGGACGGACGGACAGCAAAGCGGACATTGCACAAACTCAATATACTCGTTTCACTTCATGAACGAGTACAACAATGTTTATCGATAACATTGCCAGCAACATGCGCTGGCAACGTGAAGTTGGCCGCGAGCGATTTTACTGTTATGAAGTTTATTTATTGAAAACGCTGGTAATAGGGGGTAAAGGGGAGGCTTTTGTTGTTGGCGTTTTATGTTTAGGTCATCGATATGCAAATTGATTGACAAGCCCACAGCACCCAACTGCCCCGCAGCAACTGCACTGCCCCGCCCCCCCCCCCCCTGTTCCCCCTCGGCTACTGCTGCTGCTGCGAATTGAATCCAATTCAATTCGTTTCGATTTTCGCAGCTGCTGCTGCCGTATTGTATTTTTATGCAGCTTGTTGGACATTGAATTTGATTTCTATATATACCGCACAAACACACACACACACACACACACGCACACACACTATATGTATGTGTGTGTGTTGCTCTAATCTAAAGTGCCCAGCGACTCGTGATTGGACGAGAAGTCGCTTCCCTTTTGGCCAGCCTTTGACTGCCCCCCGCCCCCGCCCCCCTCCTTGGCTCCTGCTGCTGCTGCGGTGGCCCATTTGACATAATTAATTGTAACACGGAACAATTACGATGCCCGCCCTCTTTGATAGAGCGTGGGCAGGACAATAAGGATATACATTTTAATTAAAGCACCTCGAGCCAACTAATTACATTCCCAGAGCCAAATGCGATGCAGACGCTTACCTCGTTGCGGTCATCCAATGTGTGTGTGCTGGTGTATGTGGGGTGTGTGTGTGTGTGTGCGCGACTAACAAAGGCCAGCAAGTGACCCGTTCAGATGTGTGTCTGCGTGTTTAGTTTGTTGTCGTCAAATGCCCTTGAGCGACTTCTTTCATTGTCTGCGCGCGAGGATGTTTGCGTGCGGTGGTGATTGTGTGTGCGGCGGTGTGTGTGTGTGTATGTAAGTGTGTGTGCATGTGTGCCACATGTGCGCTTGCGACATTAAATGCCAGAACTTTGCATACTTCTGAGCGTGAGCCAAGTAAAATCAAAAAACGTCAGAAAAAATTGTTTTTCAAAAGATTTATGTACATAGATGATTTTTTTTATCTATTGATAGTTATCAAAAGTCGCTTAGCTTAGCAATAAATGTTAAGCTTATTATTAAATTATGAATATTTTTACAAAATCGATAAATGTCGATTTCCACATCTAATAAATTATCAGTAATACAAAATGTACAATGTAGTTTTTCTAATAGTATATCCAGATCAAGAAAAGTTAACTTTTTAGATACCCCCATTTATCGGCTTATGATTTAAACAATAAATTGGGAATTCCAGCTGTGAACCGGTTTGTTGCAGAAGCAGTTTTTAGTCCTTGTTGATTAAAAGAAATTTCGCATTTGTTTTCTTTCGCAGACATTTCCAATTCCCACTTTCGTTTCATTCTAAACTTTCCACAAACTTTCAGTTTCGATCTGAATGCAACATTTTACTGGCTTCAAGCAACCAAAGCCCATATCCTTTCAATAGCCCGCGCCTCCCGTCCAAAAACATCTCCTGGGGCAGCGACAACATATTTGCAGCCTATTCAAATCCATAAGACCCAAATAATTGTCTTTGTGGGCATTATGTTTATGTTAATTGTTGTTGCTGTTGTTGTTTGTGTTTGTTGTTTTCATTACTAATTGTCGCATGATAAGCGAAGAGTGTGAGACAAAGGAGCAGAGGGAGAAGTAGCTGAAGCTGCAAAGGATCAGACTTAAAGACCCCAAAGCGTAAACCCTTTCGCTTTTGCTTTGCCTTTGGGCTTGCGGCCCAACGTTTTCAACGTACATTTAATGCCGTTAACATGACACTTGAGGCTTAGCCCGTAGGCGGTCCCCGCCCCCGTTTTGGTGGCTGCTGTTAAAAGTGTTAAGCCATTAAATGAAATTGAAATTCTTGGCAGGAAGTTTACTTGATTATCCTGTCGCCAATAATTAAATGTTGTCGCAACAAGTTGCCAGCCCCGAAACAAGGACAAGGACAAAACCAGGACACTGCGAGTGCCGCCGACACAGGGTGTGAGCGGGGGGCTTGCCTTTTTTAGAGCTGCGACAGCAACTCGTAGGCCGCTGGCGCGTTATAAATTATACTCATTAAAATATTTTAATTTACTTGCCAGCCAACCGGAAGGGGCAGGGCCTACACTCGGAGAAAATGCGCAGAATTTGGTACGCAAATCAAGTGCAAACTTTGTCAAACTGTAACCAAGGTTGACATTTCTGAACATGAGAATTCCTATCTTCAGAAGCTAACTTTAAAAGCCCATTGCTGAAAATAATTCTCAAAATTCTCAGTTGAACACAATTGTATGATTATTTCAAGTACGACAATTTGTTGCAATAAATTGTTATTCAATCAATACTTTAACTAAAATCTGTTTTTAAAAATTTAATAACAAAATGTTGCGAACACCTTTTTCTCGAAGTGAATGTACTGGAATTTAATGCGGCAATTGTTGCTGAGTGTAGGCAGGCTGGTAGGGTGAAATGGGAAAGGGGGTGGGGGGGTTAGCTAACTGTAACGTTTAAATTAATGCTCAACACATTTTTTTTGGCAGCAAAGCGAAAGTTTGTTACATTTTGTCAAGGATTTGACAAAATAATTGGTTATATCAACTTAAACCGCAAAAAGCGTGGGACAGAGAGGGAGGGGGTAGGAGCTGGCAAGGAGTGTAAGCCACGCACAAATGTGTGACTGTGTGTGTGTGTGTGTGTGTGTGTACAAATTACCCTGAAAATGTCATCAAGTCAATTTGCAAAATGAGAAAAGTAATCAACGCCCGCGTAAACCAAACCCCCTGCCCCAACCCCCTGCACGGAGCCCCCCAAAGCTAAAGCGAGGCCAAGACAAACAAACAAAACGCAGAAAAGTGCTTAAAATTTAAATCACTTCAGCCAAAAGCGTCACAATACAAATCCACACCCGCACACACACAGTCACAATATATAAATTATATTTTGAGGGTAAATAAAACACTTAACGCCCTTTTAGCGGTTGACACCCCGCACCTCCCCGCAGCCGCACCCCCCTATCAACCAGTTACCCAAAAGCAAACTCCGGACACGCTCTGTTAACGGCGCGTCCTCGCCCAAGGATTCGTAGTAAAAAAAAAACACACACACATTTTAACAGTGCCGAAGATTTAATACCCTTGCAAACAAGTTGTAGATGTGTGTTCTATTTCCATATATACACTCAGAGAAAAACGACATTCAAACATCAAGTATAAGCCGGAAAGAAATCGTCAAATTTTATTTTCAGAATTTCAAGAATATTTTGTGCTTAAATAGTTTAATATTAAGTGTAAAGAATTCTTGATTTTTTAATCAAGAATTTATTATTTATTTATAAATTAGAACAAATTCTTGAATTCAGCACTTATTACACGAATTTTTGTACTGGAAATTAAGTTAGATTAAGTACTATATTTAAATCCAATATTTATGAATTTCGGAGAAAAAAAATTCTAGCAATAAGAATTTTGTTTTTAATTTAGAAAATTCCACTTTGAATTGCTTTTGACAATGCTTCCGCTTGAGTGAATTAGAAAATTCTGAAATGAAGCTGGGTTTAGATATCAAGAAACCAAAATACAAGAACTCAACCTAAATATATTCTTTATGGGTTCGCAGATGTCTCCTTCCAGGAGACAAAATTCGAATACCCCCGCCAAGGGTATAAAGAGAAGAAGAGAATACAAAAAAAAAGAAGACACATTGTCGCAGCGGGCGTCCTTAAGCCATCATTACCAAAATGGCATGCGGCTCGCCGACAGGGGGCAAAAGGAGACTGATGGGGAAGCGAGCTGCATTGTCGCGCTGCCAGACTAAGACTAAACAAATTTGTGGCCCCGTTCGCTGGCTGCCTGCCTGCCTGTCTGACTGGCTGCCTGCCTGCCTGCTTGCCTGGCTGATGTCTTCGTCAGCTTTACTTTTTCTCATAACTGTCAGTTGACAGCTTCAGACTTGCCACCCCACCAAATGCCGACGACGACGACGATGAACAACTTTGCCGCTTTGTTGACGTTTCACAATTTTTTATTCTACATGATACCCTGTGCACAGAGGGGTATCCCAAACTCAGGTCTCGACAGTTGCAGACAGAATTAAACCTAGAGAAAAAAGAAAGTATGTAGTATGAATGTAGCAAATTTGATAAACAGCTCAAAATGATATTACTTTCCAAATATCAAACGAAAAATAACTCTGATTGTATTCGTTTATGATTTTAATCAACGTCTACTAAATATTAATTATACAAAAATATCACATAAATATCATATAATCTGTAGATCCTACTAATTTCAATACAAACCAATATTAGAGACAACAATTATTATAAATATTTTAATTAATTAATAAAAATGAATATGTTAACTTTAAGCATATTATTCATAAAACCTATACATTTTCCATATAGACGAAATAATTTATATATAAACACAAATTAAACACAGACTGTACAATAGCTACAGGGTATTGTTTAGTCGCGCATTCTTTCGTCTACTTGATTTTCACACTTCTTTGTTCTGCCGTGTGTTGTCTCTCATTTTGTTGGCTTTTTGGGTTTTGGCTGCACGATTTGACATTAACCTGTCAGCGTTTGCCTTGCATTATGTTTTATATGTATTATTTATGGGCGGGAACTGAACGTCGCCCCTACCACAATCATCCCACATAAACCTTATTTTTTCAAAACTTAATTTTATTAGAAAATAAAACCTTTTGAGACATTTACAAATAATTTTTTTTTTTTGCAGTTCCCACAGGCTGGATATGGATGAAATAAATTAGTACGCTTTTGGTGTTTATTTAGTTATTTAAAAATGTGTGTTAATAGCTTTTAACAAAATCCAACAAAAATTAAGTTAGTAGAGCCTTTTCTCAATAAGTTATGTATTCCATTATGAGATAGTTTCAAGCTAAAATTCAAATAAAGTTTCAGATTACTAGACAATAATAACAGATTGTTCCTATACTTCAGTTTTTCCAAATTTCTTTTACTTTGCTTAAGAAAAGAATTATTTAAGTAATAAAGTTCTATAAGCTCTATCAACAATTTCTTCCTCAATCAATTTTATTTCAATATAATTTTCCGGTGTCAAGAGACCTGAATACGATATTTGAATTGAAAACCAAACTTGATCTCTAATCCATTTAGGTATCCATTTTGCAGTCGCTGGCACTTTGTCTGCTCTGTTCTGCCCAGCTTTACCTTTGGTTTTGTTTTTTTTTGTTTTGCTTTTTGCTTTGTTATTTTTTTTACAGCTTTTCCGCCTTTTCGCCTTTGGTTTAAACGCCTATTCGCGCTGGCATATGAAAATTCAATTGACGCCTCTGATTCGATTTGCTCGATGCATAAAAAAATATCAAGTGCAAAAGCATAAAACATAAAATAATATTTAGCCCGCAGAGCTTTTTGAAGCGGGGCGCCAACTGTTTTGATTAGATAAGCAGAGAGCAGCGAGAAGCGTGCAGAGAGAAGCGAACAGCGAGTGCAAACACAAAAGGAAACAGAACAACGGGCAACAAGCAATGAGTTCAAAAATCGCCTGCAGGCCAAAATACAAACAACTGGAAACAATATAAAAAAAGGAAAATGCTTTAGTTCTGACTAGAAGTTACCCTGCAAATAGATCAAAATGTATAAAAAATCTAAATAATAATTAATTTGTATTTATAAAGTCAAAGACAAGATATACACCTAGTAAGAATAAGATGCTCTGCTGAGAGTGCCCGAATAGCAGATACCCTATAACTAATTCTAAGCTGTTCCTACTACTACTACTACAAGTACGAGTACGAGTATTTCTGTAGCAGTGACAAATATGAGATACCCTGTACACAGCCGTACACAAACTGCAACTAACAAAATAAAAACCCGAAAAAAATAAAGTTTTTGATTCCACTTTTTGGCAATTATTGTTCCCTTCTAATACCTTAGATTTTTTATATTTAATTAATTTATACAAGCCATTTTTTATTATTTCTTAACTCTTTGTTAAAATATAAACAATTTTCGTGACTATAGGGTATACAGCAAATGCAAAGCGTGGGAGCAAAATGTTGTTACAACCCAGTCCAACCGCCTTCCATACCCCGCTCTACTCCTGTTGACTGCGGCAACTTTTGGCTTACAAATTGTTTTTTAGTTGGCAGAACTTTTAATTTGGTTATAGTGTGAAAATGTTTGTTCGCTCTCTTACGCTTCTCTGGCTATATCTATATAAATATATATATATATATATATATATATATATATATATATATATATATATATATAAATACATTTTTTCTATTTGGTAAAAGTTTGTGGCGCAAATTAATTTGCATTTCACACACACAAGGCGTGCTGTGTGTGGCTGTCTGTGTGTGTGTGTGCGTGTGTGCGTGTTGGTCACTTTTCAATTAGGAAGAAAAGGGAAAACTGTTTGCGTGCCCAGCCGCAATTAGATGGCAATTAATAAACTACAAAGAGCGAGCCAGCCAGATAGACAGAGACAGAGACAGCTTGTTGGCTGAGTGGAGTGCTCGAAGCTTTGTGATAAGGACACACAGCGAGTGTCCTTTGTGCATTAATCAAACAAATCAATTTTCATATATTTCTTTATAAGTACTCCGATGAAATCGTAGACCAGAAACCACTCAGGGGGCCAGTTTGTGGCCCACTTCCAAGCGAGATGCGATTGAGCATAATGGCCCATTCTACATGTTCCACATGCCACATAAATGTAATAAAAAACCATAAAAGCTCACACGTCAAACTCAATTCAATTGTTATGCCTCCAGCAGGAGCTGAACGCTCCCTTTTCTTTACTCCGAGGGTTGGCGGGAGCGGGGCGTGGTCTATTCGGGAGCCCAGTGACAGTTTTGTCGGGCGGCCAATTATCAGCGCTATTACCAAACTCGAGCCTCAATTCAATTTGTTTGACGTTTCAAATGGCTTTTATACAAACCCCCTCCCCCACTCATACCCCTTAACCTCTGTTAAGCCACGTGATATGTGAGTACTCACACTCACATTCACACATTCACATTCACATCCGGTTGGCTCAAGTTTTTGGTTACTTTGTTTTTGTGCCGAAACAAAAAAAAAAAAAAACTTTCACATTGATAAGAGCCGCAAAGAGTGGGCGGGGCTCGGTGTGGGAGGCAACGCACACGTTGCGTATGAGTAATGTGCCACATTATGTGTGTGTGCGTGTGTGTGTGTTTGTTCGGCCCGTAATGAAAAGTTTGGCGTAATGAAATAAGCCAAAGTTTTTGCAGCTTTCAATAATAACTGTAAAAGTAACTAGCAAAAGTTTCTTTCTGCCTTCAGCTCCTTCCCCACTCTCCACTTCCCTCTCATCTCCACCTTCTGCTTCTTTTTTTTTCTTCTTGTTAACGGTGCTATCAATGTGATTATGAAGTGGCCACTGATGTATCCATTTGAGTGCACTCTGATATGCCCTTTTTGTGGCGTTGTTGTGTGTGTGCGTGTGTGTGGACGACTGTGAGTGTCGACCAAATTGGCTCTTAAATACTGTCTTTAAGTCTTTGAGCACAAATTTTGTACTATCGTTTATCGATCTCTCAGTTTCAAACCCTACTTTCAACTACTTAAAGTTAATTTTCGCTTTATATCTCTTAAGCTTTCAACAATTATAATTAAATCTCTTTCTTGCTTTTATTAATTTTTTTTTTTGTACTCAGCCAGGAGAAGTGATGTGAGATAATTTTCTAGCAAGCGACAAAGATCGGCTTCTAACAGGTCTTAAGTTTAATAGTGTCTTCAAATGTAGATTCCCAGGCATTCAAAATTATTATTTAAATTTCTGTAGCACCCTTTATGGGAACATTCCGTTTCATTCCATTTGTTTTCAAACAAAGTTTCAAATATTATATTTGGCTTAGGTCAATTTCAGCCCTCTTATGACACAATTGTCATTTCCATTTAAAAGTTTAGTATTTTCGGGTATAAACTTGCATGGAAAATTTTGTTATAACGACAAAGAAATGGAAGTAAACCATGAACATTTTTGGGCGATCTTTTTTGATCTACAGAATTCAACCGTGCAGGACGCTTTCAAAGAAGGTCGTCTGAAGTCAGCTGTTGTGACCATAAACATCGATCGAGATTAATTATTCAAGTCAAAGTTAACTATAAATATAACAAGAGATGTAAACTATAAATATAACAATCTAAAACTAGTCTCTGTCTCTTCCTCTCTATCTCTCTCTCTCCCGTTCCTTCACAAGCATTTCGATTAATAGTTTATCCTCGTCATAATTATGTTTGTGTTCCATATTTTGGCCATTCCATGTATTGATATATCGTTACTTAATGAGTCTTGCTGTATATTTAGTCTGTCTCTCCCCCCCCCTCTCTCTCTTCCTTATGCATTATCTGCGCTTTCTCTTTACTTATGATTCCTTTGTATGTTCATATTAATATTTGCACGTTCCAAATGCTATTCATTTCAACGCACTTAGAAATATATAAATCTAAGCAAGTAGTATGTCTCTCTCTCTCTCTCCCACTCTCTATTTTCATATCAAATCAATTATTACATTTTGATTATTTGACTATCTCTTGCTCTTTTCAATTCTATCGCTGCCTCTACTTGTGTTCCATATTTAATGCATTAATTTATCGATATTTAATTACATTTCTCCACTGTGTTTCGCTATCTTTCAATCTCTACTTGTCTCCTTCTTTTTGTCGCTCTCTCTTTCTACTCTCTTTCCAACTTCTACTCCATGTTCATTCCTCTCTCATACCTCTCCTACTCTCTCATTCCCACTCACTCAACAAAGACCGCACTTCGGTTGATAATTCCGTAAGCACCTGAATGCCTAACAATATCTCTCAACATCTTCCCATCGACTGCCCTCTCCCATGTCTCCTGAGATTTCTCGCAGACATGAAACTTGTTTATTTTCACACGATTTATGCGCAGTTCATTGAGCAGACATCCAAGTACAAACGGGGCCCAAATAACAATTAATCATAATTAAGCCACAAAATGCACACATAATCATTTATTATGATACAGATGGACAGAGACAGAGAGAGACAGAGAAAGTGTGAGAGAGAGAAAGAGAGAGAGAGAGGAAGAGAGACATTGACCGACTGGATAATAAATTAAGTCAAGTAGCTCGTGTTAAGCTGCGGGGCTGCCGCTCTCCCGCTTCATCTCGGCCAATTGACTATTTGGCCTAAAGCCAGAAGGACGCAGGCCAAAAGCCAAAAGCCAAACGAGCGCCACAAACTGGCCGCAGGTAGCTCCGGTCGCTCGTTGCGTTAATCAGGCGTTAAATTAACGCACCCATTAGCACAAATTACGAATTACAAATTACAAATTACAAATTGAGCTGCGAGGCGAGCTCCGGTTCGCAGTTCGCAGTTCAAGTTCCGAGTGGCGCCTAAGTCAGGTGTTTAACATAAATCACTTAATAATCAAGTGCAGCCATTTAATTGGCTGACCGCCGTTGCCCATTCCACTCCAATTCCACCGATATTCCACCCACTATTCCACCTCATTTCATTCCATTTCATTCCCTGACATGGCATTCAAAAGGTTTGACGCCTTTGCGCAATTAATTATTTCATTAGGTTGCCGCTGCAGCCGCTCAAAAGCTGGCTGCTGTCAAACGCCAGCTGGAAAGTTGCACTTTTGGTGAGTCGTTTATATACCCTGCAACCAAATATGGCCTAAAAATGGGCTATACCTATGTTAGAAAGCAAGTAAAGAAAGAAAACTGTGAAAACGGAGCTTTAAATTTTATTACTGGGTATCTTCTAGTCTCTCAGCACTTTCGCTGGAGACCACTACCAGCAACGTGTCAACTCCGAAATCAGAAAACTTTATTTACGAATATAAGCTCACTTACAGGGTATTTCTTAGAACACTATTTTACAGGGTAGTTTTTAGTCAGCACTATTAAGCTTGTTTAATATAAAAATTGTGTAATAAACTCTATAGTAAAGCAAGAATTTATGTACAATTATGTGAGAAAGCGACTGCTCGTCAGGCTACTTTTGATCTGCGTACAGGGTGTCTGCCAGTCGTGCACTGCCCACCAGAGCTATCATTAACTGCTCAACATATTTGCATCAATATTATATAAGAATCGCGTAATTGTGATTGATATCATACAAGTAGTTCTTGAATATTCCACTGTGCGCCAAGTACAGGGTATATTTTAGTTGATCACGCTCAGCGTAAGCTTGTTTGCGCTTGTTGTTTCATCTTTTTACAGCTCGTGCGGTGACATTTAATTTAAGTTTTGCAATTTGCATGCGAATTACGACGACGGCGCCGCTGATTGAAACGCCTCGCCGACTTGTGCCCCTCCTCCCCCCACCCCCTAGTTCTGTGGAGGGGGGGTTATTCAAATCAAATCTATTGCCAGGACGAAATATAATAAAACACAAAATAAAAACAAAGGGCAACAGCAGAGAATTTGCCAAGTTTTTAATTGCCAGCAACCGCTGCCCGTGACAACCGCCAGCACAAAACAAACTTTTTGTTGGCCTGTGTAATTATTTTGTCAAGCGCAACATTTGCATGTGGCGATGTTTTGGGCTGTACTGTACCCAGTGCGTTGCGTACAGTCATTTGCAACAAACTAAAAAGAGCAACGCCAAGCAACACCATCATCATCAACATCATCATCATCGTCATCATCATCATCGTCATCATCATTATCCAATTGCATCATTATCGTCTTGCGTAAATAAATCGAAGCATTCGCCCAGCTGACCATAAAAATAGACAAGCCAACCAAATTGTGGCCCTAAGCGGCGAGTCGCGATAAAGCTAAAATTTCAGCTACTGTTTCAATGTTTCAGCTTTAATCGAACTAATCCTGCCCCAACACCCCCCCCCCCCCTCATTCTTCCACTGCTTTGGCTAAACCATATCGAAGGAAACCCCCTTCACACACAAAACACAGCGAGCCCGTTTTCACAGCCAAATTCGGCCAGAATACGAGCCTCAATTTTGGGCACACTCAGAGAAAAACGCCGTACTAAATGCAGAATTCGTTACGTTTTCTGCCTAAAATTGTGTGAAAAATTATATTTGAATTTTTTTATTAGTTATGAAATATTTTTGATGCTGTAAATAAATTCTAAACCAAATTCTTCTGTTAAGTAGAATATACACTAAAAATAACCGCCCTTAAAACACGTCGAACGCTCTTAAAAATACGACCTTCTACATTTTTTAAATATTGCTAAAAAAAAAAATAATAATAAAAAAAAAATTAAACCATTTAATTTTTTTTTTCTTTTTATGCTTATTCTTTTGAACTTAGAACATGTTGTTTTTTAATGTCACTCAATACTAGAATGTTCACACTTGAAATAGGTGTAAAACGTTTTCAATGGAAGTACGTTTCCCAGATTTGAGTCTTGTATTTTGAAACTTTGGGATTAAAATAATAGCGTTGTTCTGAAGTTAGGCAATTTCCATTTCTTATTTTTGCATGATTTTTCTAGGTAATCTACCCAGAATTTTAAATTTGTTTTTTAAATTTCTGGAATGTTCCTAAATAAAATCGAACCAAACCGCTTTTTAACAACAAATTGTACTTGTTTTGGGTACAAAATTCTTGGTTTATTTTTTGCTGAGTGTATGGTCGCGCCCAAAACAGGTTTTCCACGCGCTCAACTCAAATGTTAAGTCTAAGCAGCCAGACCAATTTCTATGGCAATTCTTAACCCAATTCCTATTGCTATCCCTATCCCTGCTGCTATTCGTATTCCTTTTCCTGTTTTCTGTTTCTATTTATATTCCTATTCCTATCCTTGGACCAATTGCAATCCCTTTGGCCAATCTCTCAAAGTGCCAGACATGCCAAAAGGACTAAACAATTTTCTGCGCTGGCAATTTTTATGGCCAAACGATAAGTAAAACGATATTGAATGTGTGTGTGTGTGTGTGTGTGTGTGTGTGTGTGTATATGTATATCTTTGTATATGCGGCTGCGACAGTCGAACTGTGTGAGCTGAGGGGAAGCCCATTAAATGCCGATAAGCATCGCATTGTCCACAAAACGCAGCCCAGGCAAAGGCATTTCCCCCCACGCTCCCCATCCACTCTTTAACCCAACACTTTAAAGGCAATTGCCTTGGCTTATTAGCAGTTTGTTGGCCATACTTTTCGGGCGGGCCGTGGGGGGGCTGGGCAACTTTAAAGGTCAACCTCTCGCAAAATTAGCTGCAGCAGTGCGAATTGTTTAATGTGCAAATGGCCGCCCAACAAAATGTTGCAAAGTGCCTTCCCCACTCCCCCCCCCTCTCCTCCTCTCCCTTCTGAAGCAGAGGAAATGCTGCGTTAAAAATTATGCTTCATGAAACCCCTAACTCCCCTATCCCCTGCTAACCGCGCTGTCCCTCTTTGGCGTTCACAAAAAAAAAAAAAAACACCAAAAAAATATTCATAGCATTTATAAAAGTCATTTCGAGCAGTCAACGTTGCAAGGAACACCGAGCAAGAACGAGAGGGTGAAGCGGGTGAGAGAGAGAGAGAGTAAGAGAGGGGGGATTCGGGTCCAGGGCCAGGGCCAGGGACAAAGCGACGGGCAGGCTGGGTAACGGCACATGCAAAATGCGACCATTACGCGCTGTAAAGTGCGCTACAGTCAACAGCCCGAAGAGGTTCATTCAAATTGGGAGCCAACATGAGCCCCAGATAAATGCACAAAAGTCACAGCTCGCATAGATTAGCACCTAATGTGGGTACACTTAGAGAAAGAAAACCGAGAATATTGCACTTAAGTCAAACACAAACGTTGTCCAAATCCAGTTAGGGTGGAATTTTGTTAACTTGAGTAGGAAATTTGTATTCCAAGAGCAATATATTATCAAATAAGAACATTGCAGTTGATTGTAATCGACTGCGCAATACTCTGTTCACAGTGTAATAACAACCTAAAACAGTTGAAAAATTCTGTTGATAAATTCAGTTCAAAACGTTTGTCCGATTTAAGCCAAATCAAAGAAAAATATTCAGCCCAGGCTGTTTACCCGTTGACGTTATCAATATGCCCCAATGCATACAATGGAGGGTACACAGAGCAAATTACTTTGACTTTCGCTGCGCTTTTGGACGCTTTTTCGCGCTGTCGTTGCGGCCATTTCGCGCCATTTCGGCCAATTCGGCTGCCAAGTGCAAGCGCAAAATGTTTATAATTAAACTTTAATGCGTATTTAATGAGCTCCGAACGGGGCCTTGAAAAAATAATGCAAGTTTAAATGCGAATACGAATACGAATGCGAATACGAACACGAGTATGAATGTGAATATGAATATGAATATGAATATGAATATGAAAGCAAGCACAGAGTTCCCGCACGTTTATGAGCTGGTGTTATGCAATGTTTACAAGGCCAAAAGTTTACAAACAGAGAGAGACGGCTGGCACCGAGAGTAAAAGAGAGAGAGAGAGAGAGAGGGAGGGAGAGCGAACTGAAACTGAATCCCCTGATAATATAAATTTAATCGCTCGCTTAATTGTCTTCATATGAAACCGAGTAAATGGTGTTAAAACTTTTGCAAACAAATTGCAACTAGTTGCAAGCAGTCCCCACACAGAGCGTTGCAAGTGGAAAACGAAGATGTTGACGTTGAGAATGACGCTCAGGATGTGAGAATGAGGATGGGGATGGTAATGGGGATGAAACGACGACGACTTGTGAACAAATTTCTAAACGCCACTCCAGCAGTCGCTTTGAGCCACTTCAAATTGCAAGTTGCTGCCACTGATACTACGCAAAGTTTAGCAGCCCAAAAGTTTACACACACACACACAATTGGTAACAGCCAGCTTAGGGTGTGCGTGTGGCTGTGGCTTTTGGCACTGGATTGGCTCCGGCACCGGCTCCGGCTCTGGCTGTGGGCCAAAAGTTCCACTCAAATGAAAATGCGCTTCAAAAATTTATGAAAAACCATTTGACCAGCAAAAACGAGCCATACAAAATGCAACAGTGTGTAATTGCCGTGCGCACTGGCTTGCAATGTGGTTCACAGTGGTTCCACGCTCCAAATTTCCTGCTCCCCAGACCATCAAGAGTTCCATCATGTTTATATTATGGTTCCAAGGTAAGTGTTTTAATGAAAAACTTGCGTTGGAGTGGTATTCTTCGTGTGGAATAATTTCTGTGATAGTAAGCTTTAAAGTTCACGAGTGGAACTAGTTCAGGTGAACTTTTTATATCAAGTGTTTAGCTGAAATAACGAATTTTTAAGTCATTTATTAATTGTATAAGAATGTCCAATAGAACTGGTTCACTATTCAAAAGAAGTGAGCTTAGCTACATAGTTGACTTCCATAACAAATAAGCCTGCTCAATATAAGTCTTTAATACTGCAGCTATATAATATTACCATTTCAGATCTGCTTCGTTGATATATATATATATATATATTTTTTTATTTTTTTTTATTTGTGTTTATTGTATTGTATCAAATATATATATCCATAAAGCTGCAGCTAAATTTTATGGCAAGTTCAACTGTATTCTTGTAAATTTGAATTTGAAAGCTGATTTCATTGATCTAAGTATACTTTTGTTGCTTACTTTAAAGTACAAATATTTTTAGCTGATTTATCGGTGAATATTGCCAGATTGATATGAACTTGAACTAGTTTATTAAACTCGTTCAGCATTGTAACTTGTTCTGTAAACACGAACCTAAGCTAAAAGATTATGCTGAAATAGAGAAATCTATCTTAATAAAATAATACATGTGTTTTATTCACCCGATTAATTAAAATGCCATTAAAATAATTTATTTATTTTATTTAAGCGCTGAACCAGCTTAAAATTAAACTGAGAGCGTTTTTAAACTAATGACTTAACTCTTAAGCTGGTTCTGCTGAACACAGTGAATCCGATAAGCGATTGCTAACGATAAAATGATACTTTTAAGCTGATTGAGCTATTAGATGTCTGACTCCTGCTGTCGCACAGTTATTACAAGCTAACGCCCTTCTCATGTGTTCTGCCCCTGGTCCTGCCCCTTGCACACACACGCACACACACACACACACACACACACACACACCCTCCCCCTCCCCCTCTCCCCCGTGAGTGCCTGTGCACATTGGCAGTTGGTGTAAATGTCTAAAGTTTGATTATGGTGCCTCAAACTAAAACACCCGAACTGTTCAAAGTTTCTTTTATAGAAAATCATTTGTTTTATTGCCCAAAAAAATAAATGGAAACTTTGCAAATTGCCAGCGCGCATACATGCACTTGGTTTAGCATAGCTAGGACATCAGCTAGTCTAATAGTTGCAGTATTTTTTATTTGGTTTGTATTTTTTTTTTTTTTTTGCATGCACTGCACTGGAAATTTTTGTATAAATCAATAAAGTTTTCAATAAATGTCTGCAGCACTCGACAGGCACTTGCGACATTTATGGCGACAATCATTATGCACCCTCTTACACCACTCTACCCTACCCCACCTCCCCCTACCCCCTACCCCCTCCGCGCTTGAGTACTTTGCCTGGGCGGGTCATTAAACGCATAATCGATACTAATGAAGCATCGGATTTACTTGCTGTTGGCAATTATTGTGAGACTGCATTCCCTCGGCTGCCCCCTTGAAAGACCCTTAACTCAATCTCAGCTACCCCCTCGACAGTTACCCTTAACGTACAGCCAGCTCCCCCTCATAATCTTCTCATCTTCATTCTCGTTTCTTGCATCCGCTTCATGACATAATAAATTGCCCCTCGGCATTCTAAATATCTGCGCTCATCAATAGGGATTGCGGGGTGGAGGTGCTGTGTGTGTGGGTGGGTAACTGCTGTGGGCAGTGGGTGTACTCATAAACGGGTTTATGTGCTTTTTTTTGGGACCTCTTAACTCTCTGAGATTTTGTTGAGCTCCCAGTTGCTTAATGAGCCTAGAAACATTTTCTGTAGCATACTTATCGGCGCTTCAAAGTAATTTCCCACTTTTACAAATAAGATAAGCATCAACTGTAACTAGTTTTATTTTAGCTCATTATTGTGAATGGACGAGAGAGAAGGAGACAATCTTTCTAAAAAAAAAACAAATCGTAAATTCAATTGCACACAGCTGTGAAAATAACTTATGTGGTCGATTCACTTATTGAACCAGATCAAAAAACATTGTATCAGAGGTCCCTAGTTGCCCTTGACGGGCAATCTTATTTCTTGTGTGTTATGACAACCGGTTTTAAATACATAATTTAATAAATAAAAATACATTTTAAAATTTTAAATTAAAGCAACTTTGCCACGAATGTGTTGAAAATTTAATTCATTTTTGTGTTTAATTTATATTCGAACAATATTTGAGGATTATTTGAAAAAAACTAAAATAAAATCATGCCTAATCAATTTAGAGTAGGATAACATAGTTAGGGTTAAGGATTCGCTATAAAATACTCCATGCACGGAGCTATAATTAAATAATTTTCATCTATGAAACTTTATGCTTAGCAATCTGGCAATGCTTTTCAATAAGAAGTATGCAAAATGTATAAGTAATCTAATTATAATAGTAAATAAATCTATTTAATTTTGTCCCCCAATAATTCCTATAAGTAATAAGCCTAACAATCCTCCCAGTATAAATAAACATTCAGGGTTTTATATACTTAAACTTGTTGAATTTAAATTGAATTGTACATTAATCGAAATACAGCTATTTTTATACCCTGAACCCATTGAAAATGGGTAAAAGGGTATAATGGTTTTGTGCAAATGTATGTAACAGGCAGAAGGAAGCATCTCCGACCCCATAAAGTATATATATTCTTGATCAGCACGACGAGCTGAGTCGATTTAGCCAGAGGTTTAAATGTATGGAACAGCTCGTCGATGGGTTCAGAGTATCTCTTGGACGAGCACACCCGACTAGAGCCATCTGACTTGTTTTCATATAATTTTTTTATGCATTTCAATGTCTAATAGGTATAGCTAGTTCTTTGTTTAAAGGGTTTTTTAAAATTTTCTGCAGCATCTTTAAATTGATATTTCCAGCTCTCAATCTTGGCTTGTCGGGGCTTAGCTTTAGTCGCCCAAGTACAGTCGCGCTGTCCCCGACGACTGTCTGGCAACTCTGGCGCGCAGTTATTTTATGCATTGCACCAAATTTGTTTGGCTGGCGTCATTTATCAGCTGAAAAGGCATAAGGAACAAAAAAAAAAGTAGCGAAGAGAAATCGCAATTCAATTGAGTGGAATAAACTGGCGACTTGCAGCGGGTAACGAGTTGCCGCTGATTTTGCCTGGCATTTGCAGTAACACTCCAAATTTATGACCAGCTAGTTAGACGGGGAGCGAGAGAGGAAGAGGGGGGGGGGGGGTGGGGTGAGGCAGGGGCGGCAGGGATTACGGTCCTACGAAAAGTTTCGACTTAATAAAATCGCAATTGGATTGCTGACAATTGCAATTGCATTTCAATTGCGGCGGCTCACATTAAGAATTATAAGTGCAAGATGGCACTCGGCCACGCCCATCATTTGGCACGTGGGCGTGGCGTAGAGTGCAACGCCCAAGTGTGGCATAAAATAAACATTTTCTAAATTGACACTTGCGATTCAAAACCAAACACTCGATTGCAGAGTTGCCGCAGTTACGGAAGTGTTGCAAGTGCAGCAGCAGCAACAACAACAACAACAGCAAAAACAACAACATCAGGAACAACGACAGCGACACCATCATCAACGACAACAACAACAACAACAACGAGCACTTGAGTTGAGAGTTGAGCTGGCATACCTCCAACAGATTCACGGTGACTAACAAATATCGTTACATACTGTGACTAAGGATTTTTTACAAATTTTGTGTTGGGTGGAATTCAATTAAAATTTCGGAATATAATTTTCGCTGTTCCCTTGAATTTTTCAAAATGTCCCCAAACATCGAAAACGTACTAAAAATTCTAGAAGAGTGTACAAGAAAAAAACATAAAATTATAAAAGTTAAATTAAAAACGTTAAACAATTTTTTCTTCCTGAAAGCAAAATTTGATTTAATGTTTAAAAACATATTTTACAAAAAAACAAAAGAATGCATTATATTAAGTAGAAAATAAAATAAAAGATTTAACGTTCTATATTTCTATTTTTTCCACCCTATTTAATTTTTTCTTCATATTATATTTATGTATTTTATTTATTTTTGGACGATATCGAATAGATGTATAATTATGTGAAACCAAGAAGCAAAACCTTGTATCTATCTCAGGCATATTTAGCCCAGATAGTTGTCACTGGTATTTTGGAATATCACAGTCACAGTTGTCACCGTGAATTGTGACAGCAAAATAACAATATCGCTCATCGCTGGCATGGACAACGCTGACAGTGGAGCTGCTGCTGCATTTGCTGTTATCAACTAAAATTCCTTGCATCAACGCACACACACACACACACACACACACACACACACACACACACACACACAGTCGTACACACTCACACATTCGATTTGAGCGTTAACTGCATGCAGACAGCCTGCGTTGTGCTGTCCTGCTGCTGTCTACTCTCTGGCTGCAACTCCAGCTATCACAGACTCACACACACACACGCGCGCGCACACCACTTGCCTATCCACCCGTCACCCCTTCGGCTGCCATTATCGGCAACCCTCAAACTCTGTTTTGCGCACTCCATCTCATCGTCATCGAAATTTATAAACTGCACCCAAAACGCTGTCCACTCACTGTTCCAATTCTCCCTTTGCCCGGCCACGCCTTGCTGTAGGAGGTTGCCCTGTACAGGCCACACAAAATTTCAATTCATTGACAGATCCACAAACTGAATTGCTGTTAATTTTAGCCTCAATGGTTTTCAGGTCTTCACGTTAAATGCAATTGTTGCCATCATTATTTAATTTAATTCAATTGACAGTTATTATGAGGTTTTCAATAAATGTTCAAGCGACGCTCTCAGCTGTTTAACATGACAGGCAAATGTTATTAACAGAGTGATTATGTAAAAGGGCGCCACAAATGGTTCACATGCCAAACAAATTGTGGGCAACAACACACACATAATTTAAATGTTGTTAAACACAAAATTAAACTTGCATTTAAATCCAGTTATGAACTTATCTTACTTTAAGCATAGCAATGTTATTCACAGAGTCCGAATATTAAGTGTTGGGAAAACTATTTTTGAGCTCATTTTTGAATTTCGAGAAAAACACTTTTAAACCACAAATTTTAAACAATTAATTTTTTGATTTTAAGCCCCTTTTATGCCACTTAAAAACCGACTTTAAACAAATATTTTTATCACTGTAAACCTGTTTAAACCTGTTTTACATCCTGCTTACACCAGTTTTATACGTGATTTAAGCCACTTGAAACTTATTTAATACCCCTTTTAAACCTGTTCTGCATCGCCTAAAAAGTCTTTTATTCCTGTTTTATGTTACCTGATTATGCCTATACTATCTGTTTCATACTACCTGTTTCATAACACCTTTTAGGCTGTTGGTTAGACCTGTTTCATACCCTGTTTAATGTTTTTCAATAAAGTCTTTGGTTATGGAAGCAAAAGTTAAGCTGACAATTTTGTGGGTACTGCAAATCCTGATGACGACGACGATGATAATGACGACAACATCGTGAACTCGGCGCAGGCGATAATGAAGCCATGCACATGCAGTGCAAGCGGTGGAGCAGCGGGGTCAGCACAAGAGGAGCAGCTGAAGCTGGAGCTGGAGCTGGAGATGTAGCTGGAGTATAAGCAAAAGCAGTCGCAGAAGCAGAGTCAGACATTGCCATGGCCACAATGATGGCCACAGCACACGACCAAATGTCCCCATGTCCAGCGGGTCCAAAGGTCCTGCGTCCTGCGTCCTGCGTCCCATGTCCTGCGTTCTGTGTCCAGCGTGCGCAGTTTTTCCAGTTACTCCTTTTATTTCGCAGTTGTTTTTGTAATGGCTGCCCTACTGGGTCTTTTTTATTGTTGTTGTTGTGACACACACAAGCAGAGAGTGTGTGTGCTTGTGTCTGTGTGTGTGTGTGTGTGTAAGCTGGCGAGAGTGTAAAGCGAAATTCCTAAATGAACGATATAAATTGTTGGCAGCCACAAATAATGAAAACACTTTGCGGTCATTTAGCGCTATTTGAAGCACACACACACACACACACGCATGCTGTTGACAGTTTTATCTGTGTGTGTGTGTGTGTGTGTGTGTGTGTGTGTGCTTGTGCGTTGTCCTTCGTCTGTGGGTGACATTTTTTCTTGCCCTCAGACGACCCGTTCAAAGTCTATTGCAATTTGAAAATGACATACGAAGTCCATTAAGCGCACAGCCAGTGGATGCAACAACAACAACAGCAACAACAACTGCATCAGCTACAACAACAACAACAACAACAGCTCGTGATTTCTGGGTGTGGCAGGCGCCTCTAATCCCGCCTGATGAGCATTTGCCTCGTTACATCGTTTACTCCACAGTCGACGCTAGAGATGGACGCGTGTCAAAAATCACCAATAAGGATTTGACGAAATATCCGCAATCGCCAAATATACCCAATCGTATTTTTAGAAGTAGTATGTCGGTTAAAGCACATCCACTGTTGGAATTAATCAAAGCAAAAGTTACAAATTTTTGGCAGGTTGATCACTGATGATTGTGGCCACGCCCACTTCCACCACTACCACAATTTGCCAATTTATATAATTTCACTGACTTGGACTAACAAAAATCATGAGTATCTATTGTTTGCTTGAAATTATATAGAGAACTATAGATCGTACAAGTGCGAAAAATATAATTATTATCATTAATATTATTATTAGTATGGCATATAGTCAAAAGCTATTAAAATAACTGTAACTGTTTAACTTAACTTAATAGTCGTTAATTTTGCTGGACACTTAGACAACTCAACTAACGAAATCTGCAAAATTTGGTCCTATAAAAAGAACTTTTAAAATATTGTTTTAATTTTTTCAAGCTTCTATCAATTTGATTAATAACATATTGAATAATTAAAATTTTAAACCTGCATATTTTTGTAATATTTTTTATATTCTTTTATTGAGTCGATTTTTTACCAATTCAAATGTGTTCGTGTCACGAATGAAAAACACGACACGCGCTCAACTCGAATCCACATGTAGCCGCACTGCTGCCCGACTACAGTCAGTACCAGAATTATCTTCATCAACACGCACACCCACACCCACAAACACACACACACACACACACACACATTTCAATTCCGTTCACATTTGATACGTTTGTGTTCCATTGGTAACGAACATTGACAACTTTGAAATGCAGAGACAATTGAATCTTAATTTTCCAACGCCAAAGTCCTAGAACAAAGGCAATCCCAGAGGGGTGCTGGAGAAGGAAGGAGGGCATGCAGAAGCTATATAGATAGATAGCTGGATAGATGACCATCCAGCTGGGCAGCCGATTGCAGTCCATGAATCAATAGCAAAGACAATAAACATTTATTTATGAAGCGACTTCATTTTGGCACATTTCCACTGAAGCCAAATAGCTTCGTTGCGCAACGTTTCCACGTTGCCCATGCCGCTTGTGCACAGGGTATGTCAGCTCGATTATGTCTTATCTTCATTTTATTTCATAACTTTTTTGATTTATTGTTCAAGCTGATCGCTTCATAAATGAATTTGATTTCGATTCAAGAAGTTGTGAGTTTTACGCGTTGACATTGAACTTAATTTTAATAAATCTGCCTGTTAAAGTTAACAATCACTTTGACATGTCTTGACAAAGCGATGCTGTGAACTTACTTACTTATTTGAAAGTGACATTAAAGGGAACTAATAGGTAAAAAACGTCTACTAAAATTTACCCTTGATCAAATTTGACTACTTCTCAACCAAGATAAATCGATTTTTATTTGTACTCTGAATATAGGTATGGCTTAACATATAGGTAGTACATGTAGTATATGTAGTGTATATATGTAGTATATGAGTCTTTATTTTCCGCTAGATTACTTCGCAACATTTTCCACTTGCA
Source organism: Drosophila colorata (assembly GCA_035041545.1). Classification (NCBI taxonomy): domain Eukaryota; kingdom Metazoa; phylum Arthropoda; class Insecta; order Diptera; family Drosophilidae; genus Drosophila; species Drosophila colorata. Next base: position 7,374,508 of record JAWNLD010000490.1, on the reverse strand, counting down.
ACTCTTTTACAGGGTAGCTGACTGTCAAGCATTTGTTTGTCGCTTGCCAATGCAGTTTATTTAATTAAATTTTGTACTTTGTATCTATTACAAATGGGTTGAAAGGGTGTTATTAGGTTGTGCTTATGTTTGTAACAGGCAAAGGTAGGCACTATAAAGCATGTACCATATATACCTGATCAGCTGTACTTATCGGGTCGTTCTAGCCAGTCTGTAAGTTTACACGAACTGCTGATTTTAGATACCATCGGAGAGTTAAGGAAGCTCATCTAAAAAGGATCTTGAATTCTACATGTTGGCTATCGAAAATCTTTATTTGATAACTCGCACGTTTCACCAAAATCGAGAAAATTGCTTGGCTTTTTTTTAGCATTTCTTGAAGATTATAAAAGCTAGACACATCAACTTTTTTGTATATAGATGTGTATAGTCTACACAGATAGGGAAAGATTTTCCCACTCAAATTTAATTAGGTGTGTAGCTGATTACAGGGTATTAGCTAGTCAGGCACTCCATATAATAATTCCCTAATGTCATTCTGAGCCCAACTATGCTTTGATTAAGTCCAAGCCCAGAAATTTTCAACTGAATTACATGCATACGTCTATGGTATTCATATGTAACATAATTCCAGAGATTATATATACATATATATATAAATATTTGAATACATATAATAGATATTCAGACTAGCATGTCTTTAAATATTCGAATCGCGCTTTGAATCAGACATTTATTGAACAGCCAACATTTCTGGCTTATAATTTGTGCGTTAGTTCTGTGATTTGCTTTGATTTATAAACATTGGCCGTAGATTTGTTATAGCTTTATGTTGTTGTAGTTGTTTTTATTGTTGATGTTTGCAGAGAGTATACGCAGCTTATACCCTTCATCATATTTGTGGTTGCTGTGCTTGTTTGGTCTATTGTCCTTTGGCCTTCCCAGTCCTTTTTGGTCAGGTTTGACAGCCTCTTCATCATGGCCAGAAACACGCAAAATAATCATAAATTTACCCAAAAATCCAGGCAAACAATGGCCGCCAGGTGGCGCCACAGCCAAAGTCCCAGGCACAAAGTTCAGCTATAATTGAGCCACAAATGCGAAAGTCAAAAGCGCAGACAAGTCGCCGCTTAAGATACCCTAACAAAAGTGTTTATTCACTTTTAAGTTTCATTGCGAGCTGTCTAACGCATTAAAGAAGCAGGAGAAAATCGCATTAATATTTAAACATCGTGTGGATCAATGACTATATCATATAGCTCCCATAGGAAATATAGGTCGAAAATGAGTAAGGGTATACATAATTTTATTTTGAATAATGCATCTATTTTAAATGCAGATTCAATCTAGAGGGCCAAGACCAAAATGCCCCAAAACACGAAAGTCGGTTCAGTGTTGAAAAAGTTATGGGAGTTCGGAGTATATGAGAGCTATAGATTCAATTTTGCATGTCAACAAATGTGTCGAAAGGGAGGGAGATACACATATAGATTCTGGCGAACTTTTACCTGTCGCTGCTATACACGAGTATTTATTTCAAGTTTCAAATCTTTAGCTTCAATAGAAAAGAATCGCTTTCATATGGACAGACGCGCTGACAGCAAGACGGACTCTTTTCACTTCGTCTCGAGCATAAAGATACTTGTTGTTTGTACTAAAATGAGCATAGAACGTTCTTAATGGAAGAACAAAGTGTCTCAGATGAAGTTCCATATTTCAGTTTTATATCTGAAAAACAGCTTTCGTTGCAATAAGAATTTTTGTTTGCATTTAAGCCAGGCCTGCACTTGATTTAAATACACTAATCTTGTGTTTTTATGGTGCAAGGGTATTTAACTCTCGACTCTACATTGTTAACTGTTATTGCGTGTTATCCTTGTTGTTGTGCGTGCGTTGGCTCGTTGTTGTTGTTGTTGTTGTTGTTGTTGTTGTTGTTGTTGTTGTTGTTGTTGTTGCTGCTGCCGCTCGGCTCTCATCATTGTCTGCCTTGTCGCATTTTACGCCTCGACGACGATGCGTGACACAAACAGCAGACGGCAGACGGCTTCTGCTACAAGGCACGCCCAGCCCGGCCCCACCCACCAACCAACACCCCCCGTCCTATCTCTCTCTCTCTCGCTCTCTCTCGCTCTCTGCAGTTGACAAATAGGCAGTTAGTGCGTCGCAATCTCGGGCTTACATTCATAATGCATTAATTTTTGGCCTGGCTAAGCGCATTTGCCGGCGCCTCAAGTGCAGATCCTTTTGCAGCGATTCCCAATTTTTTCCATTAAATTACACGCAGCAGCAGCAGCAGCAGCAGCAGCAGCAGCAGCAGCAGGAGAAGGAGCAGCACATGGATTGCTGTTTGGACAAGACGTTTTCTGCTGCCATAATTGCAATGAGAGGGCGGCGTAGGGTGCCAGGAGGTGCTGTGGGCAGGGGCAGCAGCCAAGTGCTAAAGTGGTAAATATGTCAGCGGCAGTAGGACGATAAATTCTTGTTAAGTAGACGCGCACACGCAGCCCACGGCCGGGCCAGGGATGCGACGGTGGGTGGTGGGGTGGGGGAGGAAGTGTATAGGATAAGGCAATCGGTTGGCCTAATCTGCTGCGCTTGAATGATGATGTGCCACGCCCACGCACAGCCCTTAATTACAGCGTGTGGCATGGATTGAGTGCGAGTAGGCGGCGAAGAGGGGCGTAGAGTGGGGGGGCGGTGGTTAGGGCGTGTGTGGGGCTTCCAGGAATTGGGCATTGGTAGAAACACGTGCGCACATGTGCAACTTCCGTTAAAAATCTATTGCTAACTTTCAACAATGCTGGCAGAGGACGCGAGCGGGGGAGACAGGCAAAGACGTGCACCACACACACACACACAAACGTAGCTGGGAAGGTGTGCGTGTGTGTGTAAGTGAGTTAGAGCTTCCTGCAGCTGTCGTAGCAACTTCCGGCTGTTGCAGCGTCGACGCCCGTCTGCAACGTCTGCTAAAACACTTATTTGGCTTAAGGCTAAAAACTCAAAGCCAAAAATAGCAGCAACAACAACGACTGCGGCAACGGCAGCGGCAGCGGCGGCGGCAGCAATAATAACGGGCAGCAGCGGCAGCCATTTTTGACACACCTCTAGCCTGAATACACTTGCAAAAGCTGACGGCTAACCAAAAGGCTGCACTCCAATTTTGAGAGCGATCGCGCTCTCGCTGCAGAGAGAGCGCAAGCAAATTGTTGTTGTCGGAGAGAGACTGAGAGAGCAACAGGTTAGGCAGCGAATTCTGAGCTCTTGAAATTGTGACGTCACAAAAATAAGAAAGATAAAAGAAAATAACGACAATTTTGATCTAAAAGCCGTGTAACGCCTATTGCTATTTTCATAAAACTTGGCTTATCTTCTTATTATTAGTGCACACAACAAATATATAAACATTGTCCCGATCGGACCACTATATCATATGACTCTTATAAAAATAATCGGATACGAACTCAACTTTCTGTCTTTAAAGATATTTAAATCTAATTACAACTTTCGGGCTTTATTTATTATTCTCAAAAAACTTCAAGTCAACGGACTATTGCTTTATATGGACTATGGATAATACGGATTCGATTCAATAAACAAACCATAAATTGATATTGTGACGTCACGCACTTTCGTTTCAGCGCCGCATAACGGCACCGTTTCTTAGATCTCTTTATCGTGCTAAGGATCTTATTATTTTTAAAAGCAACGCAGCGAAGAGCGGACTCTATAAGAGCGTCGACATTACCAATGGGCTTAAGGGTATTTATGCTACAAATATGTATATATATATATATATTTTATTTTTTTTATGCTGTATTTTCGGGTTGGAAGGGGCGGTTAACATGTATCTGGCTGGCTTCGTGCCGTGGCTGCATTTGGCTCGCTTTTGCCAGCGCCTTTGCTGCTGCTTCAATATTTTTTTTACGTGCATGTGTAATCAACAGACAGATAGTAAGTAAGTATTTATAAGTATGTACGTAAGTAATACACGCACACAGATACGGGTGTGTGCGTGTGTGTATGTGTGTGTGTGTGTGTGTGTGTGTGCCTGTGTGCTTAAAAAATTGCACAAAGTTTAAGCCAGCTCGAGGTGCGCTTGTGTGCTGCTGTGTGTGTGTGTGTGTGTGTGTGTGTGTGTGTGTGTGTGTGTGTGTGTGTGTGTGTGTGTGTGTGTGTGTGTGTGTGTGTGCTTCAGTCTCGGCGCTGTTTAACTCAGTCATAGAACTGTTGCTGAAGTCACGTAATTCAAATAACTAAAGTTGGCGTAAATATGCCAAGCATACAACAGCAGCGCGAACTCACACACACTCACATGCACTCACACACACACACACACACACATACGGAAACACAGGCAGACTTACGCCCTTGCTGCCAAACACAATTGCATAGTTCTTGCTTGCCACTGTTCTTGTTGTTGTTATTGTCGGTTGTCAGTGCTGAGAAAGCGCCGAAGAGGGGGGCAGAGTAGAGAGCGAGAGCTTAGTGCGCTGTTTTAGCTTTAAGCGTGTTAATTTTGTAATTTGTATTAAGCGCTCGTTTTAATTGGCCAATCAGCGCCGGGCATAAAGCACTGCAAATGAGCACAAGTGCTGCAGCGGTAAATCGAAAAGGCTTAAGCATGTCAGCCAATTAGCTGCTTAGGCAATTAATGTTCTTTAACATTTCGCTGTGCTGCCGCCGCAGACCAGAGAGCATTTCACAAGATGGCCGCACACTCGACCCTCTCGCATGGCTGCGCTTGTACACAAACAAACACACACGCCATGTCAACATATGCTTATGCAATGGAATGGAATGGATTTTAACGATTTAAGATCATGAAATTACTTTCTCCTAGTCTAGCACTCCCGACTTATTTGTTTTTATTTTGTACGTTTTCAGATTGGGAAAGTCTTTCGATGCGAAGAGGCGACGAAAACCTTTGGTAACTATGAATTTGTTTAAACAATACTCAAAAACAATAGATGAAATTGTTAAATTGTATTTTTCAGGTTCCCGAGATGAGCTTCAATTTATTTTCAAATGTCCCTACGATTCTTAAGTACAAGTGTATACGAATATAACAAATATTACAAAGAGTTTGTTATAAGTGAAAATAATTATTAAGTTTTAATATTTATGTTTTAAGGGAAATCCATATAAAATATATATTATATTAATAATTAATATAACAACATTTATAAGGATATATATATATATATTTTATATATATATTTTTTTATATATTACGTATTTATTATAAACAAGAATACTATTACCTATGATATGGCAACTTCAGCTAATTAAATGTATAAACAAAAAGGAAAAAAAAATTTAGTGATATTTACATCAAAATTAATAAAATTTGGCAACAATGCGATAGATGTTGTAATTAAATTACATTGCTTTTATATCCTTCGTATAGGGAGGTCCAGTGTATGGCATCGCTTCAATCTTCTCGTCAGGATAGTTATTGTTCAAAGCTTAAAATGCCTCTATCTTCGGAAAGATACACCTCTTTAGACTCGTGAAGTTCTATAGAATCAATCTCCATTTAAAGTTTTTGATTTTGAATTTTCGCGATTTTGGCAAAAAAAAACGTGGTTACATCACGGTTTTTTTTTCAAAAGTGGCCAAAATTTAGAATGGGGATTTTTGAATGCCAATCGATAGACCCGATCCGTACGGGTATATAAATGCATATCATTCGAAGATATGACCCTCTTTGCCTGGGTTATGCATTTTTTTCTGTTGTAATAAGATTTAAATGACTCTATCTTTTATAAATAGAGTCCGATCGCGGAAAGATACACTTCTTTCGACTGGTTTTAATCTATTGATTCGATTTGCATTCGAAATTTTTGATTTTGAAATTTTCGTGATTTTGGCAAAAAACGTGTCATTTTTGTCAAAATTATCCAAAATGTAGAATGGGGATTTTTAAATGCCAATCGATAGTCCCGATTCGTACGAGCGTAAAATATCATTCAAAGATACGCCTTTTTTTGCCCGAGATATGCGGATTTTAGTTATTGTAACAAGCTTTAAATGACTCTATATTGGATAAATAAAAGATCTTTAGTTATCAGTGTGTTTCAAATTAGATAAGCGAGTGCGTCAAAATTTCAGCACAAACAAATTGTTGTAAAAGCAACTAAATAATAAAAGCACAAATGCAAAAACAAAAATTGAATATTTTAAAGTCATTCATGTTGGCCCCGTTCGACATCGTAAATGTAAAAATTTTGAAATTCAAAATTATTATTTACTAATATGTAGTATTTACTTTTGTATGTGTGTATTTACATATTTTTAAATTATACAAAATACATTTTGAAGCACGTTTCACGTTCGAATCGCTTCTTATTCTGCCAAAATTTTGAAAACGGCATTTCATTCGGTATTCGCTTTACCACTAATTATAGTTATACTTAAAAGCTATATTAAAAAGTAAAAAACGAATTGAAACTCCCTTTTATATTGACTATTTACGTTAAATGTGTACGACGGCCGCGTTCGACATAACGGTAATGTCCATATGTCGAACTTTTTAGCAAGTGCTTGGCGACTGCGCTTTACCTTATCTAACTGCTTGTTGTTGTTGTTGTTGGCACCTGTCGGCGTTGGCACCTGGCGCTGTGCAAACACTTTACATGCCTGACAATTTGACAGTTGCTTTTGCTGTTGTTATTGTTGTTGTTGTTGTTTGCGCTGATTATGATCTTGACAGCAACTGCAATTGACTGCCGCTGCCTGTTGTTGTTATTGTTGTTGTGCATTTGTTATTGATTCTGATTTATGTTTTGAGGCATGTTTACCGATATTTATCATGTCAACAGCTTTTCGTTAATTAGTTAAAAGCGTTCGCTAATTCGCCCAAATGTGCCCTTCCTCAGTCTGCCCCTCTCTCTTTCTCTCTCTCTCTCGGTTGCTCCATCGCTGTGCTTGACAGCTTAGCGACAGCTTAACAAGCTCATATCAGTGATGCCATTTTAGCTATCTTATAGCTAATTACTCTAATTTAATTAGAATATTCCCGAATGATAACGTGTAACTCAACTAATTACTATAACTTTTATGCAACTGAATTTTAAAGCTTAAAAGACTAAAATAGGCTTTTAAGCTAAATATAATTAAATAATAAGGACAGCATCTAGATATACTAGTAATAAAAGCTTTTATGTAGATGAATTTTAACTTTGTTTTGACTAACTTACTTTAACATACGTCAAAACTTTAGTTTTTTTTATAAAATTTTCTTTTTACCTAAACTTTTACTAGCTTATTTTTGTGTGTCTATATCGCTTTATTTGCTCTTTTAAATTCGGGCAACACTGTCGCACAGCCGCGGGCCGGGCTTACATAATATAGTGCATTACGCCCACTGCAGGCATGGCGCGTACTAATGACTTATCTGGCAACGCTTTAGGAAATGATTTTAAAGCCATCTTAGCACAGTTTAGCGAGCACTTAAGCTGCTGCTCGTGCTGCTGCTGCTTCTGGCTCTGCTGCTGTTGCCGCTGGCAGCGCACTCTTGACGGCAGACGCCATTTTGTAATTAGCCGCATTACAAGCAGCGCCCTCTAGCTGAGATTTTTGCGGCTACTTTATATGTTAATGAGTTTTCTTGCCTTTGTCTTATCTCTTCAGTGGACATGAGCCCGCGCGCGTGCAATTGAATTTAAAAACAGCTTCAGAGCTTTAGCTGTACCCCGAACACCACCCCCACCCCCCCCCCTTCCCCTCTCACCTCTCACCCATTAAGTCGCTGCTTGTAGTTGCATAATATGCAATATGAAGGCGAACGGCCGTTCTTTTTACTATTTTCTTTTCTCTTTTTTTGGCTTAGCTCAAATTGCATTTGGCCAAAAACGTAAAAGCAACAGCAAAAGAATAACACAGCAGCGAAAAGGAAAAATTAGAAAAACCCATTGACAGACAGGCGCATGGGCGGCGCAGGGAAGGGGCACGGAGTGCAGGCCAAAGCAAACAGCAAAGCACAAACGGCAAATCGTATGTGCACTGCATTGCCCCCCCCCCCCTCCCCTTCTCTCTCTACCACTCTCTGTTTGTGCATATGTATTTGTACACGTGTGTGTGTGTGTGTGTTGCGCCAGCAACATTTTCTTATCTAAACAATATTTGGCGGGGCGACGACAACGTTTTTCTCTAGCTGATTGAACAAAGTTTGTTGCCACTCATTGTCGTTGTTGTTGTTATTGTTGTTGTTGTCGTCGTTGTTGTCGTTGTTATTGCAGTTGTTATTGTTTGCTTTTCGACTAGCGCAAAAATTGTTTCTGATAAAGCTCAGCGGCCAGCAGGAAGGATGCCAGCAACGAGTGCAGCTTTTTTTATTATTATTTTTCTTTTTTAGTTTTGACGCTGCTGCTGTCCAATGCTGTAAGCGACATCTGCCGGCATAAATATGCAACAAACTGTTTATAATGTTGTTGCAAAACATCTTTGCCTACACACACACACTCACACACACAAATAAAAAGCGCATATGCACATGCACTTAGATATCAAATACACAAACTATCTTTAAAAAATAAAAATAAAAACCTTAAGCGGCTTGCGGCTTGAGCAGCACTGCAATGACTGCTGCTGACAGTCGCAGGGCGCCATTTGCATTTCGATTGGACTACATCTGCAGTTTGAGCAGCATTTGCCAGCGTTGCGGCTGTGCAGAAGAGACAGAATGCTGATCAAGCCGCAATTTATTTGACTTTTATTTTTACCTAGAATCTTCTTTTGTTGGCAGTTTGATCAGCAATGTGGTGAGCTAAGCCCGTACAGTCTAAAAAGTTCTGCAGCTTATGCTAACCTACAATTTGTGCATCATTTCACTTACAATTTAACTGAATTCTAAATGAGGCTTGCCCAAAAATGAAACAAGTGAAGAGATTTTAGGATGTTTTTTAAATTATTTTATTTTGTTTGTTTTTTTCAAAATATTCTCTATAACCATCAATTACATGCCTGAGTTTTTAGTTTGAGCTTTGAATCAATTTTTGAGGTCTGTGCTTTTTGGGAGATTTTTAAATTTCAAATTTCAAAAGTTTAATGTTTTAATGGTATTCTACTGTGAACAAATCGGTTGACGCTTGAATCTTAATGTATAATATATGTATGTATATGCGTACGTACATCGATTGTATGTATTGTATCGATTGTATGCCGATGCAACTTATAGCTACTTTATATATATTTTAAGTTATTTTTATAAACAAGGTAAGCCTCGTTGCATAAAAAGTTTCAGCTCACTTGTATGCTAGAAAGTGTCATCTGCCTTTATAATAAATGGCAGCCCTCTTTTAAATAAGAAAAACCTATATTTTTAGTTGACGTTCGCTGAAATTGCACAGCGCATTACAGTTAGAGCAGCGCAGCAGTACCAAAATTGCCGAGAAACAGTTACTGCTAGAGCGAGAGAAAGCATTTTTCGCTCAAGTAAAAATGCGCATCACTTTTTTGAACTAACGCAGCAGTTTTAATAGCACTGCGACGTTATTGCCCAAGCCACATACAGTTTGAGTAGCATCGGCCAGCAGTGCAACAGCGAAAGAGATAGAAACATGTATACAAAAGTAAAAATGCCGCTAGCCAATTTAAATTATATTTTATATTTACTAAAAACTATTTGTTTTCATGTGAATCTGTAGATTACATTTTAAATTATTAAATCCATACATAACATATTTTGCGGTTTTTTCAAATTTTTTTTTTTTTTTATTTGTTTGGTTTTTCCCACAGCATTGTGACGTCTACAGCCGCAACGTCCAAAAAGTATTTAGCGACAATTAAATGTTAACGAAATTTGCCTGTCATCCGCACTAGAAACTATTTTATAATTTATGAAATATAAACTTAAAGCAGTGTGTGTGTGTGTTTCTTTAGTTTTTTGTTATTTTTTTTTTAATGTTACTTAATAGCATTTTATAGTTTTTCTTTATTTTACTCGCTACTAGTTGTAGAGCAACACGTTGGTTTTACTCGTTACTTTTCTGCACTGGGAAAACTTTGTGTTTTTGTTGTTGTTGTCTTACGTTAAATGCGTAAAAACTGTGGCTTTTACAAAGCAACCTTAAGTGTAGAAAATGATATCTGGCATTTTGTGGTATTGGAATTCTGTATATAGTTTTTTTTGTTTGTTTTTGTTACATGTATTTTAAAAATGGTTTCACAAGGAGCGGGGCAGGTCAAGGCTAGGGCTTAGGGCTCTTTTAAGATATAGTTAATATATGTACAGCAGTTTGACTTAAACAAAAACATTGCTTGGCATATTTTTTTAGTTTATTATTATTAATATTATTGTGTAGACTAATACCAAATACAGCGCATTGTGTATTTTACATATAACAGCGTGCTAATTCTTCTACTTCCTCATCTTCTGCGCCCCTCTTTGTATATAATCTTCATTTTTTGTTAAAAAGAATTTGATTTGCGGATTTTTTGTTTTGTTATTATTGCCTGCTGCCGCTTCTTGTTGTTGTTGATGTTTTTGTTGATGTTGCTGCTGTTGTTCTGGTTGTTGTGGCTTTTTTGCTTTGGAATTTGCACATATTTACGATTTGCAATTTCATTTTTGAAAGTCAAATTATCAAAAATAGGGTCAGAATTAAAACAATTTGAACAAATATACATATATGGGTATATATGTATGCTATGCTTGCTGCAGTTGTGTATGGTACGGTGTATGTGCGTGTGTGTGTGTGTTTATGAATAACGATTAACGACTACAATGATGATTTTGTTGATATTCCATGTCTGCTGATTGTTTTTCTATTTGTTTCTGTTTGTTGTTGCTGGTGCTGGTGTTGCTGTAGTTAATGGTTGTGTTGTTGTTGTTGCTGTTGTTGTTGGCTGGCCTGCAATCGGCTTAGCCAATCATCAGTCCACAGCCGAGCTTAAAGTTATTCTTCATATGATTCATGCGTCCACTCAGTGCAAAGGAGAACGGCAGCGGCTGCAGGCGCTTCTCCAGCACGCCCGAAATATGCCAATTTGAGTCAATGGAGCCTGCAAAACGAACACGGTATATATATACAGATACAGATAAGAGAAAAATATATATAGGATAAATAAAAGAATAGATAGTAGACAAGTGCCGACCTCTGAACACCAAATCCGCTTTGGGCAAATCAATTTGATAGGCTATGGTCGCAACGGATTCCTGCATGCGCAGACTTGTTTCCACCTCGACGCCAATTTGCAGCTGCTCGCTGGCCTTCTGATAATAGCACAAATGCAGTCCGCTGGGACCCAGTGTGCCGGACCAAATTGAATCACCATTGGTGTAGCGGCCCAGCGCCGAGACAATAGCGATCTGGCGTCCGGGCACATTTGGGCCATACTGATAGGCCACCTCCGCACCGAGGGCCATGCGCTGCGTAACCGATTGTAAATATTGGCCCACAATAACGCCGGAATTGGTGAATATGCTGGGGTTGCCCAGTGTTATCGAGGCGGTAAAATCATTGCCCCGATAATCTGTGCTCAGCTGTGTGGCCATCATTTTGGACTCCTGAATCTGTACGAAAATATGTTAATAAAAGCTATACTGCCAGACTAACCCGTTCACTTACCTGCGAGGCGAATTTGCAGCGCAAACGCGATGAGAACTGGTGTATAACATTGGCGTTCAGATTGCCGGACGGATCGATGTCGCCCAGGAGCACGGGGAATGCCTCGGTGGGGCTGTACTGCTTGGTGCCCACGTAGGTGGCGCCAAAGCGATACCCACTCGGCACAGTGGTGCTCATGTTGATCGTGTGCGAAACCTGAAAGTGGTTGCTCAACCCCTTGTTCAGCATTATCTTGGCACCCTCAAATGTGATGGCCTGCACATCTGCATATCACGTAGAGTGAAAAGTGATTTGAGGGTGGGAGATGGAGGTAAAACCATATTGATATAAATTACATGTATGCACTGATAATACATAATCACAGGCACACGCAAACGCACGCACGCACACTCACACACTCACGCACGCACACATAGACGGGCCGCCGAACGACCCCCCTCACATGCTTGTAGGTTATGTCATCAGTGGCAGTTGTGGCCTTTGCGCCGTTATTGTGCATTTTGCCGAATTGCTGAATGAGATGACCATACCTTTGCATTTCTTGTGCAGCTCCTCGACGGTGCCGGGATTCTCCAGCGTCGTCTCCTTGGCCGCCTCGCTCACGTCGGCCGCAATCGAGGCCGTCTCTGTGGCGAGTGCGGCTGGTTCCGGCAGACCCAGGCTGGCAGCCACACTGTTGCTGCGCGCCGTTGTTGCCTCGAGGCCGGATGATGCCGCTAGCACGTTGCCCATGTCGTATTGTCAGAATAAGTTTTTGTGTTGAATTTCTTTTTTGTGTGTGGCCGTCGAAATTTAAAGTGGCACGCGCTATCTAGAGTATCTGTGTGTTAGACACACTACAAAAAAAAAGACTGTTTTTTTTGACAGCAAAGTCGATATCAGATGTGTATCGATAGCTAACTGGCATCGATATGAACAGAACACTTGCTACACAGGCATCGTTGTTAACACAAAAAAAAAGCCTTACAGGCTGTAATGACTGACACCAACAAATCGCATCAGATTAACATGTTTTTTTACTTTTGAAATGCACACCAAACATTCATTTGGCATAGGTTGGGTAGGTAACGATAACTACTCGATGCTGCGCATTAACAGCTGAGCTGCCACTGAAATGCAGCTGGCGACGCCAAACGCGCTGCCAGACTGTGCGCTCAAAGGCGCCAGCTTTAAAAGCGCCGCAAGCTTTGAGTTATCACTGAATGAAATGACAAGAGCTGATTAATCAATAAAAACGTTTATATTTCAATTTCAAGTATATGTATCATTTTTCCATATATGTATATATATACATATATATAGAGAGAGAAGTATTTCTTGTATAAGTTAATTAGAAGAGCACAAAACCCTGCTACGTATAAAGCTGAAAAAGTTTTAATCAAAGGAGAGTTTTGTGGGTGGCGCTTGGCTGTTTTTCGATCTTTCGTTTTCGTCTCGGTTTGATTTAGTTTCATTTGGTTTGAGTAAAAGGCATAAACATATTGTACTTAAACCATGAGTCATCTAATTGGCCGAATAGTCATCGTCAACGATGTAAATGTATGTATAAATATGTAAAATGTGTAAATATAAGGGGTTAACTTAAAAACGAAATTAAAAATAGCCGCATTACATACATATATACATATGTATTTATATGTGCACAATACGCATGCACTTTCTTTTGATTTTAGCTTTCCTGTTTTGTTTTTGATTTGTGTTTTTGGTGCGCTATTAAAAACGAGTCAACAAAAATGTTACAAATCGCCATCAATGCACATTATTTAGAGACAAAGATCAACTTAATGTACGTTCATAAAAAAAAAAATCCAATTTTAAAAAAAATAGTATATATATACATATATAATCTATTTATATATGCAAACTGGAAACAAAACAAAACAAATAAACCACTCGCCGTAGTGGTGTGGAGGGGTTGGGTTGGGTATGGGTTATCTGAATCAACAGCAGGACGATTTCTCTGGCTCAGCGACAACCAGATTAAAGTCGAGACTATTTGGCCGCGCAAAGCCGGACTTGATGCCATCCCAGCCATCCTCTGCCTTGTACTCGCCGGACCGAATGCGGGCATAGACCTCCTGTGTGACCATACGAAAGGCCTCCTCCACGTTGGCGCCGGTGCGCGCGGAAGTCTCAACAAAATGCAAGCCGTGCTGTTTGGCAAACGTTTGCGCCTCTTCGGTGGCCACCTCGCGATGCCCGCCCGCATTCACCAGATCCAGCTTGCAGCCAACCAGCGCGAACACCGGCCGGTGCGGCTCAATGTGACGCTGCGCCTCCATCATCCACAGCGGTATGTGCTCGAAGCTGGCATGATTCGAGATATCGTAGACGAGCAGCACGCCAACCGAATTGCGATAATAGGACTTCGTTATGGAACGGAAACGCTCTTGGCCGGCCGTGTCCCACAGCTGCAGTTTGATCTGTGTGCCGTCCTTCATCTCGATGAGCCGCGCAAAGAAGTCCACGCCTACCGTGGGATCTGAGAGCTGGCAAAGAGAGCGCATAAAAAGAGGTTTATTAGCACAGCAAATTTCAAAAAGTGCGCGCAATTATCGCTGCAGGCCAAGGTTGCCACACTTTGTTTTGTTTTTTTTCCCTTCAATTCATTATCAGTAAAACACGAGCACTCACACACGCACACGCACACAGGCTGTGGCTGCGTCTGGGATGCTAGCCTTTGTCTTTATTATAATATATACTTTTTGTTGCTACTTTTGCCACTTAATTATGTAATTATTGTTACTGCCCGCACTTGACACACATTGCTCCGATTCCATTTAGCGCATACCTCGGCAAATTTCCCATCTGTGAAGAACTTGAGCAGCGAACTTTTGCCCACTGTGCTGTCGCCGATTAATATCAAGCGAAATTGATAATCGAAGATGGGCTCAACCATTGCCGTTTCTGTTGTGTTGTTGTTCTCCCTGCTCCCGTTTACAGCTGCCGAGCGCGGCGCACTTGGTTTTAATTAATGCGCTTTTTGGCTGCCCTCTCGTTTGTTGTTGTTTTGCGTTAATACGCAAATTATCGGTCCGTTCGTTTGCAAATTGCAGCCGACTACTGGGTACCGCTTATTTACGCTTTATCTGGCAGCAGCACACAAATTAACTGTTGCTATTTGTTGATTAAATGTAACTAATTCAGCTGCTATGATTTGTTTGTTTTTTTTTTTCTAATGCAAGCCAATTGCCTTGTGTGTGTGTGCGTTAGGGCTGGCAAACGAGTACAATGCGTGCGTAAGTACTCATGCACATGATGGCAACGCTGCAAAACTAAATATTTATTAACGCAAAAACATTTTTTTTTATTTAGTTATAATGAATATAATATATGAAAGATAATCAACCGGCTTATTAGCATTGGTTAATAAATAAACATAGAGGAAAATTAAAACATCGATAGCAGTTATCGATAGCAAAAATATTGAAAACGTGTTTGAATATTTGATGAGCATCTTATATAATACCGTGTTATTTAAAGCGATTTGGGAAATACAGTCAACATTGAGGCAGCTAAAGACATCGAATGGCTGTAACTGAATATACTTTGTTTTTGATATTATAAACATTATGACAAACTTAGACAAACTATTTCTAACAGTCGATTTATATAATTAGTACATAATCATCGTGGCGCGCTATCGATAGACGCATGTTTCGTTATTTTTTTGTTTGCCATCACTAACTGTCACATTTGACATTAGTTCGTTTTATTTCGGCTTTATTTTTATATTGTTTTCTTTTGCATTTCACAAATGTAGGATAACAGCCACAGAGCATCAACCAGCAACTTGTGCGCTTTCACGATCAACCACAGACGCCCAACGGCGCACTAAATATCCGTTAACTAGTTGAGAGAGCACAAGGCAACGTCCGTGAGGTTAACGAGAAGAAGCGCAACTTTGTTGTTGCCGTTTGCCGTTAAATATCCCACACACACGCTTCCTTAGATGTTCAGGTTTGCACTGCACGACGCCGCTGGCTTTGTGCGCAACAATGTGCGTGAGTTCAGCCTCAACGCGGTGAGGCTGCTGCCCCAGTTGCCTCAGCTGAGTCCCTACGATGTGAGTACCGACCTAAAAGTATCGATCTATTCAACTAGCTGTTGTTGTTGCTGCAGGTGAACATCGCGCTGAAGGAGAACGAGTTTGTGTACAACTTCCCGCTGGAGGGCGTCATACGCAGCTATGAAACGAACCAGCTCGGCTCCAACTCACCCTGCGAGGACTCGCGCACCGAAGCCAGCCTGCTGTTTCGGAACGGGTTCATTTGCGGCATCTTCGATGGGCATGCGGGCGCTGCCTGCGGCCAGGTGGTGTCCAAGCGCCTGTTGCGCTACATCTCGGCCGGCACGCTGCCGCGCCAAGTGCTCCGGGAGCAGCTTAAACAGAGCTGCAGTAGCCAGTCCTTCCTCAAGTGCCACAATGACAAGGTGGACTTCGTCAGCGAAATACGCCCCATATATGAGAGCAGCTTCCAGCAGTACATTAAGCGTTTGAGCGATGAGCCGCAGCGGGATGTGGCCAGCGAACTGACGCATGCTTTTCTGCAGCTGGATGAGGATTTGTCGCGCGAGGCGCTTGCCACCAACGATGTCCGCACAATGGGCGTGGCGCTGTCAGGTGGATAGCACATGGCAAAGCAACTACCGAATGTCATTTGTAATTCTCCTTTCCTTGTTTTTGTATTTTTTCCAGGCGCCGTTGCCTGCCGAGTGCATCTGGAGGGACCGCAGCTGCACGTGTGCCAGCACCGGGGACTGTGGCGCTGTACTGGGCGTCCTGGATCCGCAGTCGAACCAGTGGCATCCAAAGAAGCTGAATATAGAGCACAATGCGGACAACATGCAGGAGGTGGGCCGCATTCTCGACGAGCATCCGCGCGAGGAGCGGGAAACGGTTATACGCAATGGACGTCTGCTCAGCCAGCTGGCGCCATTGCGCGCCTTCGGCGATTACCGCTACAAGTGGCCCGTGGAGACGCTGCAGCAGAAGGTGGTGCCCATGTTCGGGGAGCAGGTGATGCCGCCAAATTATTATACACCACCGTACCTGACCGCCCGGCCCGATGTGCAGCAGCACGAGCTGTGCGCCAACGATAAGTTTCTAGTCATTGCCAGCGATGGCCTCTGGGACTTTCTAACGCCCAGCGAGGTCGTCAGCCTTGTGGGCGAGCACATTAACTCGAAAAAAATTCTGGAGCCAATGCGCCTACCGCCCGGCGACGTTAAGCTTCAGCAAATCTCCGAACAGCTGGCGGAGCGCAAGTATGACAGCATGTCTAATATCCAGTTGGAATCCCCTTTTAACATCCAACTGTCTGTATTCCAGAGCGGGCCTGACGCGCAAGCCGATTGATCAGAACGCGGCGACGCATCTGATACGCCATGCGCTGGGCGCCACCGATTATGGCATTGAGCACTCGAAGATCTCGTATTACCTATCGCTGCCACAGGATGTGGTGCGCTTATATCGGGACGATATCACCATTACCGTCATCTACTTCAACACGGAGCATATTGCTCGGCTCAAAAGCGAAACGCCCACGCAGTCTCTGCCACCGGCAGCATGATCTGATCAAATCTGAAAGCTGGAGCTGGAGCTGGAGCGCTGTAGCTGTCTGTAAAGTTGGTGGAGTAGTCAATCAGGTCCTTTAAGTTGCCTTCTAGCTAACAAGACTATTGGGACTTATTGCGACTATATATGTGTGTGTATTTATTGGCCAGCCGCTAATCTCTAGCCTAAGTTGTTTCGTTTAAGTTTTGTTTACACATTTTTACAATCGCCCAATTGTTGTTGTTGTTGTTGTTGTCGTCGTCATTTTGTCGCTAGTCCTCTGCCGGGACGATAGCCAATCGCAGACGAAATGCAAAATAAAAAAACAAGATAACTAACAAATATTACCAAAATTACGAACCCCAAAATGAGTTACACGCAAACATTTCTAATTTTATTTTCAAATCTTATTTAGGTGCCGACTCAATCTAGACCACAAATAATGATCAAAATGCCATCAAACATTAAAATCGGTTCAGTTTTGACAAAGTTATGGAAGTTGCAAATTTAGGAAGAGTATTAACTATGATTTGAGAATTTTTCAAGTCGAAATTTTTGTCACTTTTAACAAAAAATAGCATTTTATGCAAAACAAAAATTTCGAAATTATAAATTTAAAAAAAAAATAAAATTTTTTTCAAAAAGAGTATAAGGGAAGTCCATGGTTTTTTCCCAAAAATATTTGAAAAAATTATATTTTTACAGTTCACTATTTTTAGTTGCAGAATCGATAAAGAGCACAAATCATGACACAGCTGACAGTTTAAATTTCTGAAGGCCTTAACATTTGCATGTTAAGCCGCTGTAAAGCAGCACTGGCGCGCTGTTACTAAGACGCTGTTAAACATTAAACATTTAAACTTAAATTAACACTGGATATTACAGAAAGAGAGAGAGAGAGAGAGAGATAGTGAGAGTGAGATAGCTGTATATAGTGCTAATGGGATCGGAGGTAAACATATATATATATATACTATATATCGCGACGTTTATTTGCTTACAATTTGAACAGTTTGTTTCGAGAAATTTGATTAGTTTATTTTACAATTATATTCATTACACTTGAAGGCCGTACATTCTAGTTTGTTTACTTTAACTTTTAATGTTTACGTTTTGTTTTGTTTTGGGTTTACGTTAAGTGGTCAAATATTTTAAACATAGGTTAGGCATACGGATATACAGATATACAGGCATACATATATGTACATATATTCGTGTATATATATATAGCTATGGATATGGGTTAAAGCGAGGCTTAAGCTACAGACGAACACTTACAAAAAAAGTATATGCATATACATATGTATTTATATATAGAACTCGTTAATCAGGCAAACAGCAAAAACTGGGCAGGACTTGGGATTGAGGATTGGGTATCGATTATGCTACAAATCTACAAAATCTAATCAAAACATACATATGCCTATATATATATATATATATATATGTGTACATATTATGCGCACAACTAAACGGCTAATGTTGGCTAATCCTTGGCATCCTGGTCGGCCACCTCCTGCCGGCTAACGCAATTCAGGAATTCCATTTGGATGTGCGTTATCTGCGTCTTGCTGAAGTACTGCATCTTCTTTTTGAGAAAATCAAAGAACAAATCAAGCTCGTCGCGCTTGATCAGCGCCAGCGCCATCTGCTGCTGTTCATCGTCCTTGATCAGAGTGCTGCTCGAGGCGACGCTTATGGAGGAGGCGCTGTTGCCATTGCCAACGCCAACGCCAACGCCACCTCCACCCGCACAGCTCAGCGCCGGCAGCTGGAGTATGGTCGTCGCCGTGGCGGGCGAATTGTATGTGGCCGTTGTTGGATTATTGCACATTGTGGCCGCCGTTGCCGTTGGCGGCGTCGGCACCACCGCGGGCAATGTGGTGCTGACCGCCGTCGCATTCAGCGAGAGAGACGGCGTACTGGAAATGGTTACACTGGTGCTGGTCGCCTCCGTCACATCGACCAGCTCGATCTGCTGCGTGCTGGCCACCGTTGCGGCGTCCTGGCAGCGCTGACTGCTCGTTGTCGCCGTTGCGGCCGCTGTGGTGGTGACCAGCGTGAGATTCTTGAGCTTGGTGTCGGCGGTTATGACGCCGCCGCTGCCCGCCAAAACGCTGTTCGTGGTCGTGCCCGTGCTCACCGTTGCGGTGCCCGCAAAATGATGCGAATGCTGCGTCTGTGTGTGGGTGTGCGTGTGTGTGTGGGTGTGCGCATGTGGGTGGGCATGGGCATGGTGGGTGACGCGCAGTGGCACGCTGCTGACTGTCGTGCGCGTTTCCGGCTCCGGCTCGATGTCCTCTATGCAAAACTCATCGGCATCAATATAATGAAAGCCCTTGCTGTCGGCCACATCGCTGCTGCCATCGACGCCCAGCTCGCAGTGGGCGCCGCTCGCCTCGTCGTACAGGCAGACCTCCTCGTAATCGACATCGGTGCCAGTGGCGCCATCGTCGTCCAGTTCGTGCTTGACAATGTCCACCACCTGGCCGTCGTGATCGACGACGTCCTCGTCGTCGTCCAGCTCCTCGTCCACGACATCGTCGTCGTCCTGCGTTATTTGGGACAGTTCAATGCTGGATATGCTGCCGTCATGCTGCGTCTGGTGGTGATGATGATGATGATGGAGTCGATGCTGCTGCTGATGGTGATGGTGCTGCTGATGGTGCTGCTGCTGATGATGATGATGCTGGCCAGGATGGGCGTGGTGTGCTTGATGATGCGTGGGCATCGTATCATCGGCCACGCTCTCCTCGTAGGCGGTCAAAATGAACGTTTCGGTCTCATCGCTGACCAGCGTTATTTGCGAGCTGGCGTGATGCGAGGAGGACAAGGCCGTTGTATCCGAGTGCCCATCATCGTCGACCACATCGTGATCGACATCATCATGATCATCATGCTGCACACCATCCATAACACCATCGACACCATCGACGCCATCGTCATCATCGTCCTCCGGCTGCTTCTTGATCTGCAGCATGGCGGCCAGCGCATTGCGATGCGCCTTCAGCTTGGGCTGGTACACCTTCGAGAGGAACTCCAGCTGCTTGGCGTAGCGCCACTTGGACAGACGCCCCTCGATGCACTTGGGCGAACGGCGGCGATATTGATGATAAGTGTCCCGAAGATTTTTCCACTTGCGCCGCACCTCCGGCACGCTGTACTTGTCTGCGCACAGAATACGATTAGTATATTTATAGACATACGAATAAAGGATAGTGTTGTTGTTGTACTCACTGCCCATCTGGCGGGACACCTCCTGCCAGCCGCTGAGGATGTCCGGGCGGCGCCGCTGGTTCGGCTGCAGCTTGTAGTTGTATAGCGCCGGATTTTGGCGCACCAAGTTAATCAGCGTGATAATATCGTCCGTGGGCGCGTTGTCCTTATGATAACGCTTGCGCTCCGACATCCTGTGTGCGTGTGCGTGTGTGTGTGTGTGTGTGTGTTTGTGTGGGAGAGACTGCCTGTGTGTGTGTGTAACTTTTGTTAGCTTGTTGCTGCTGCTGCCGCTCTTGCAGGTCCGCTCGTGTACCGACTATGTGCCTGGCCAGCTATTGTTTACGCGTTTTGACCTTTTTATTATTTTATTATTATTTATTATTATTGAACTGGCCGCTGTCTAAAATTCGATTGCTGAATTTACGGGGCAGGCAAGCGCGTTGCGTGCGTGTGCGTGTGCTCAGGCCAGCCAAGGGGCACGCAAATTTCATTTAATGCACACACGTTTGCCACACACAACGTTTGGGAGCCACGAATTTAGCCATGTTCAATTACGCAGAAAACAATTTGGATAGAAATTTTTGGGCTGCTGCAGCGTTGCCGTACCGCGTTTGTGTATGCTGGGCAGCGCAGTGTTTCGCTATTGGCGTTGCCAGAACGCTGCGAAGGAATTTTACCAGCGATACGCACGAGCACCTAGTTATCGATAGTAACACATTACATCGGCATCGATGCAAGTGATGTAAGTCTGTCATTAGCATCAATGCTAAACACCGGCAAAATACATCAAGCATGAAAACATCGACTTAGCAACAGAGCAAGTTGATGTAGCGATATTAAAAGGGAACTTTGTTAGTCGTCAAAAAGCTAATTACATAAATAATACTTGTGCAAAATAAATGCAAAAAAGAGGCATAATGCTGCAAATTAAATATTGTGCAAAATTGTGTCAACGAATATTAATTAGGATATTTCTATAATTATGCTCGCTAAGTTAGGGTAGTTAGCGAAATTTGTGTCAGCAATTTTGTGTTCTATATTGTAAATAAAATTTAGTTTATGATAAGAATGGGCGCCAATGAGAATTTCAATGTTGCCGATACCTTAGCAAGCATCGAAAGTGCCGGACAACAAGCATCGCTGCCGCGAGCATCGATACATCGACGTGTCGGTGTTTTTTCGCTCATCACTAATCGACGATACTTTTACGTTGTTTTGCTTTTGTGGTCTGCAACAAATTGCCGTTGAAGAGCGCGAAAAAAAGTGATTGTTGTGTGAAAATGAGCACGCCAACAAAAAATACAAATGGCACTGGACTGGAGGATGTCAACATACCCGGTCAGGCGTTTTTGCGAGAGGCGCTCACCTCCTGCACCGACCCACTCAAAGCCATCGAAAGTTTTCAGGTTTGTTTACGTTCTGAAAGGCGTATTTGTTGAATGTGAAATTCAATTATTAACCGATTCCATGGCAGCTGGAAAACGGCGTGCTGTTGCCCTCGCTGCGCCCGATGCTGCCGCTGCTAGACTTGCACGGCGTGCGCCGTCTCGACTTTCACACGTCCCTCATGGAGGAGCTGCGCGACAAGCTGATCGCGCACATCAACGATCTTGGCCAGAAGGAGCCGCGCGAACGCGACAAGAAGCTCAAGGAGCTGCTGGTGAAGAGCTTTCCCGTCGTGCGCGTCAAATCGCTGCGGCCCGTCGTCATGGCCATACTGCGCAACACCCAACACATCGATGATAAATATCTGAGGATCCTGGTGCGCGATCGCGAACTCTACGCGGATACGGACACGGAGGTGAAACGGCAAATCTGGCGCGACAATCAGTCGCTATTTGGGGACGAGGTGTCGCCGCTACTGTCGCAGTACATACGCGAAAAGGAGCACATCCTGTTCGATCACACGAACCTCAACAATTTGTTCTTTCAGCCGACGCCAAAGGTGCGCCGGCAGGGCGAGGTGGTCCAGAAGTTGGCCAATATGATCGGCACCAGCGTTAAGCTGTACGACATGGTGCTGCAGTTTCTGCGCACGCTCTTCCTGCGCACCCGCAACGTGCACTATTGCACGCTGCGCGCGGAGCTGCTGATGGCGCTGCACGACCTGGAGGTGCAGGAGATCATCTCCATCGATCCGTGTCACAAGTTCACGTGGTGCCTGGACGCCTGCATCAGGGAAAAGAATGTGGACATTAAGCGTTCGCGCGAACTCCAAGGCTTTCTGGACAACATTAAGCGCGGCCAGGAGCAGGTCCTCGGCGATCTGTCCATGACACTGTGCGACCCCTATGCCATCAACTTTTTGGCCACCTCGGCCATCAAGATACTGCAGCATCTCATCAACAATGAGGGCATGCCCAGAGATAATCAGATTTTGATATTATTGCTGCGCATGCTGGCGCTGGGCCTCAGCGCCTGGGTCATGATCGATTCGCAGGACTTCAAGGAGCCCAAGCTCGACAGCCAGGTGGTCACCAAGTTTCTGCCCGCGCTCATGGCGCTCATGGTGGACGATCAGTGCCGCAGTCTGCACGGCAAGCTGCCGCCCGACGAGCGCGAATCGGCGCTGACCACCATTGAGCACTCCGGTCCCGCACCGGATGCAGTCGAGGCGTACATCCAGGAGAGCTCGGTGTCTAGCATTTTGGCCATGTACTATACCCTGCACACGGCCCGCCTCAAGGATCGTGTTGGGGTGCTGCGCGTCCTGGCCATACTCTCGGTCTGCAAGGATGATCGCGCCTACGAGGATCCCTTCCTCCACTCACTGATCGCCCTGCTCATACCCATGAGCGACGAATTTGCCACCGAAGACTTTTGCACCACGCTCTTTGACGAGTTCATCTTCGCGGGCCTCACCCGCGAGAACGTCACCTCGCGGCACATGCTCAAGCTGCTGTGGTATGTCCACAATAAGCTGCCCGCCGGCCGCTTGGCCACGCTGATGAAGGCCATGCAGCCCACGACCGCGCACAACGAGCACATCCACAAGCTCTACGAGACGCTGCAGGAGCGCATTGGCACAGTGGCACCGCCGCCCCCACCGCCTCCGCCGCCGCAGGAGTCGCCCGCCGTTGAGACGCCGCCGGCAGAATTTGAGTCGACGCTGAAGAGCGTGCCCACGCCGGGTCCACACTACAGTCCCCAATAGCCCGAGGCAGCGGCAGCGGCTGGTGCCACGGTGCCAGCTGCTGTCGCAGTTGCAGCCACTACTCTAGCCCCAGCTCCGGCTGGAACTGTTGGATCAACCACAGGCTGATCAGCAAAATCTTGCCCGCATTAATATCTAATATCAATGTCTACCCTAAGCATTTTTTTTCTATCAATATTATTAATTACTATCATTATATGTCTATTTAAAGCACCTATTGATGTCTATATATGTAATCGACTAAATGTCCATACAAATAACCCTTTATCTAACCATATATCAAACTATCTACGCATATTCCATGTCTAATATATAGCCCATTATATCTCTAAAGTGAAAAAACCAAAAACTTTTCAGTTAAATTCCAATCTTAAGTCTGTTAGGATCTCAACTTATGTGAACTTAAGCTCAAACAAACAATATTCCTTTAATTAAATGCGAACATAACCTTAAATAAATAATATTAAGTGCTCAACTAATAGATATGCCACACTATATTCTAGTCTACACATTTATATTATATATAATATAATATAATTCAACTCTCAGATATCCTATGATAACATAACCTAAAATAAACAAGCACAAGTGCTCAACTTTTACGTGTCGTACGTTATATTCTTGTATCTTAAGTGTCATATCATATAAACCTAACCTCGAAGAAACAAAAAAAGTGCTCAACTCTGAGATATCATATACCTATATATACCTAAATAACTATTCGATGTGCCACATTATATACTTGTATTCCAAGTTTTCAGTTCCATATGATGTGAACGTAAGCTCAACAAAAAACAAAAAAACAAAAACGATGCTCAATATTTGATATTCTATACTAAATGTTAAACATAGTTAACTAAAATACTCACCAATTAGATGTCCTTCACTATATTCTTGTAAATTGTGTGTAGTAAGTTATATATTATATAAACTTAACCTCAATTACATAACAAAGCGATCTATGAGATTTATATGCCAGTATCACACTCTACAATATCGTATATTAACTATTCTATACAAGTATTTTTACTTGAAATGCGTTTAAATACTCTGTTCATAAACTTTAAAGGGGTATATTCGATTTGTGCAATGGAATTTTGCTGCGTGTCTTCTATTGAAGTTGGATATTCCAAAACTATTTATATGTGTGTATATCAGGTCAGCTGATTATATATATATATATATAAATATATATGTGATTTGATGAGTTTTAAAGTTGAACTGCACTGTGAACAGGGTATTGCGCAGTTGGTTGCACTCGACTGCAATCTTTTGTAAGTGTCTATTTATCTTATACTATGAATAAAAGTATTTGGTGTCTATATATTATAAAACTGTTTGTTTTGATTGATTGACGGATTGGGAGCTAAGGAACTAAATTTTCGACAGAACTTGGAAATTCCACCTGCAAATGCGGAAAATTTGTGGAAAACAGTTGTGTGCAGCTGTTTTATTTATCTTCTGATTCGATCAGCTTTGAAGCAAAGAGCTTTGTATAAATTTGTTGGCAATGTTGTTTCTAATTTTTAAAGAATCAACATTTTTCTGACTGATCACATATGAAATGATTGCAAATTAAACTACCTGCTCTCATTTGTTACTTATATTATACAAACTGAGCGTAGACTTGGTTCAAAAGATCTATGGCAACTGGACCTTTAGCTCGGCATTTATATAATTATGTACATTGAAATAAATGAGCCAAAAGCCAAAACCGTTGACAGTCTGGCTTCCAATCAAGAGACAAAGCTAAGGTTTGGTAATAGAAACATATTCAAAGTATTTTGGGGCCACATTTAAAAACTGAAGCCGTGCTTTTAGCTTATTTAAAAAGTGACTACTATATTAAAGAAACTTTCACAAGGAACGCTTAAAACTAATTTGACAGTATCTGCATGGAATATCAGCGGGAGACAAAACAAAAAAAGAAACGCCTGAGTAGGGGTTGGATAGGGTAGGGGTAAGGTAAGGGGGTTGACACTCAGTTCTTGTCCGTCTCATTATCAACGGCCATGGGCTCTGGCGTTGTGGACGACGCCGGCAATGACGATGATGACGATTCGGTTTCACATGCTTCCGGCTCGGCACTTTTTCTAGTTGATGACGGCTGCGGCGGTGGCGGCGGAGGCGGTGGAGATGACGGTTCCGCTGTGAGCAGCGCCTCGATGGCCGCCGCCGCGGCGGCAGCGGCTCGTGTGCGCGGGCAGGGCGACGAGGGCAGCGGATAGGTAAGGGCCGACGATGATTGCGGCGGCGGGGCGTCAATCACAAAGTTCTCCTCGTTCAGCTTGTACAGCTCGAGGTATTCGTTGTAGATGTGCTCCCATTGGATGTGCGGCTTCAGCGATTCCAGGACGCACTGCATCAGCTCGTGCTTGGGCGCAGTCTGTAGCGATAAAGCGGACAAAATTCGTTTATTAGTCTAAATCTGAATCGAAATCCTTATATGCAATTATTTTTGCCCTAAAAGAATTCCAGCTTTGGGTTGGTTTTTTTTTTCTGGCAGATTTCTGGCATTATAAAAGCTGGAGGCGTCAAAAAAGGAAATGGATATTCTTGTGCCGGAAACACCGATCAAGTCTATTTCTGTTTTTAGATACCAGTCAAGAAGTATTGGATCTATGGCCTTTTTCTATGGCATCTTCTTACGATTTAAAGTCATTTTTAAGGTTTCCAAATTGCATAACAATCGGCAGTTAACTCAAAAGTTAGAATAGCACGCGGCGTCACTCGGTCACTCGGTCACTCTCAACTGCACCCAATTTCTTTTAAAATATTTCCCACGAAAATGAAATATCCTGGCCGACTGAAGGGTGTCTTGAACATTATATATATTCCTGATCGTTATCAGCAGCCAAGTTAATATAGCTAATGTACGGCTTTTTCTATGCAGACTAATCCTTTGCCTTAACTTGATAGTAGAAACGTCCTTGTTGCATCGCAAAACTATATCATATAGTTAGCATAGGAACTATCGGTCGAAAAGTTAGTTTTTGTATTGAAAACTTTCTTGTTTTTGAAGATATCTTAAGTAAACTTGGAAAATATAGACTTAAATATGCTTGAAATATATTTGAGCATAATTTTATGAATATCAGACAAATATATCTTAAGTTTTTATACTTTTGCTAGGGCTTTGAATCTTTTGGCCAGCCAACGAAAACAAAAACTATTCTTCAGACACTTAACTCAAGAACAAGGCAAAGTTGTGCAAGCAAATGTGACTTAAGTCAATATATATATGTATATATGTATATCCATTCACCTGCGTGGATTCCTGTTCCGCGTTGTTGAGCAGACCGTCCAGGAAGATGCGCAAGCGCTTCTCGGTGCCATAGGTGGCCAGTTGGAAGGTGAGCATGACATGCCAGTGCTTGAGCTCCTCGAATGCCTCCAGAGCCTCGCAGAGCTTGATTTGATTCTCGAGGAAGAGCACCTTGGCCGTTTGCTGCCAGCTCTCCGGGTCACTAAAACAGACAAAGAGAGAGGCGGAGTTGAATGAATTGGTGAATTGGGTTAGGTGCATCCAACTCACATTTCCACGGCGCCGCGCAAGCTGAGGTAGTTCTGTGTGCTGGCCTGCATGCTGAGCAGCGGGAACTTGCGATTGACGTGCTCCAGATCGCGCGGCAGCGAGCCGCGAATGCCGTTGAACATGATGGCATCGCCGGTGGCCAGCACTAGCCAAGACTTCAGATTCATTGAATACGAATAGGAATTGCCGCTGGGAAAGCCGATCAGCGGCATGCCCTGATCCGTAATGGCGAACTGCAGCGCCATGCCGTGCTTGTTGAGCAGCTCCAGGCAATTGGTGGCCAGCCGGAAGCGGCGCTTCGTGATGTGCCAGATGCGCAGCAGGCCGCATTCGGTGAGCACGCCGACCATCTGATTGTCCGGACTGAAGGCACAGTGGACCGCAGCGCTGGTCAGCGAGATGGCGGGAAAGACCGGACAGCCGGTTTGCATCGCCAGCAGACGCATGCTGCCATCCAGGGAGCAGAGCATCACATATTTACTGCACAGATTCACATTGATCACCGGCGAGCCGACGTACATCTCCCAGAGCTGCTCCCGGCTCAGCTGAGCCGTCACCTTGGCGACCATGCCGTAGCCCGTCTTCAGATGTCCGTTCTGGACGTGGATGCGATAGTCCTGCGACGACTTGGTGAACTCACATTTGCTATTCGCCGTGATTTGCAGCTTTGGTCCCAGCGTATTGCTGCTGCTCAAATCGCAGAGCAACTGCATCGAATTGCGACGCGGCGTGATCGCAGCTGTGGCCGCCGGCGCCGGCGGCAGCATCAAACGTCCCACCTGATCTGCTCGCGAGAAGAGCGGCTCCGGCATGAGGGGCTCCACGCCGCTTATGGGATTCGCGGCTGGATTGCTGCTGCTCTTGTTGTTGTTGCTGCTGCTGGAAGAGAAGGGTAGACAGCTTGTGAGATGCAAATTGGAAGAGATAGCTATTTGTTTAGCCTAATTCCTGCCCTTGGGTGACATTGCAGCTTCAACTTTAGCCAGTTGTACCTTCTCCCTGTGTCCCTTCTGACCACACTCTGCTGCTTCCCGTTTCTTCAATTGGATATTCGGAAAAAAGTGACAAGACACCCACCTGTTGTTATTGCTCGCCGAGATGCTGTTGCCGCTGCTCGGCAAGCTGGTGCTGGCGATGCCGGAGATGGGCTCGGATAGCTCGTTGAGCGGTATGAACATGGGCGTGATGCGTCGCTTGCCATCCTTGGTGCGCGTCTCCGTCTGTTTGCTGATGGCGCGCGCGGGCGAAGCGGCGCCCGCCTGCGCCGACTGCTGCACGGGCAGGCGACGCTCCATGGCCGCATTGGGCAGCGCGTAGCTGCTGGGCTCGGGCAGCAGGCGTGCCGGCTGCTTGTTGATAGCATAGTTATCCTCGATGCAGCCACCGTATTTGCGCTTGAAGATCGCCTTCTTTTCCAGCTCGGAGACGCGGGCGCCCAGCTCGTCCTCGCCGAACTGCAGGCAAGCGATGGTACCATCGCCGCTGCAGGCCATCAGCAGGCACTGCTGCGGTCCCCAGGACATGTCCAGGACGCTGTCGTTGAACAGCTCGTGTATGACAATCATGGGACGCTGCAGCGCCGTCAGCCACACGGACAGTGAACGATCCCTGGAGCCGACGGCCAGGACACAGTACTGCATCGGCTTGCTGGGACTGGCGCCGTCCACGTGGCGCTTCAGGATCGAATTGTGGAAGCGCACACAGGTCACCGCCTTGCGATGTCCAACGAAATCCGTGTCACACTTCCAGCCTTCGCGCTCAATGATCTGGGCCGTGGGTCCGCCGCCGTTCATCGCATGCGCCGAGACCAGATACTGGCCGTCGGGTGACCAGGAGAGTCGGAGGATGTGCGTGGTGCCGCCGCACTCACGGAACGGCTCCGTGATCGTTGTGCTGCACGACCAGTCCATGGTTCGCCAGATCTTAATGCTGCGATCGTCCGACTGCGAGGCCAGAAACTTGCCCACCGGATCCCAGGCGACGCCCTTGACCAGACCCGTGTGCCCCTTTAGAGTGTGCAGGACGTTGGGCAGCGCTCGTCCATCCCACACAATGATCGTGTTGTCTATGCTGCAGCTGGCCAGAAACAAATCGTTTGGCGACCAGGCCAGGTCGAGGACATCGCCGTCGTGGCCCCGCAGCGTGTGTATGCATTTCCAGGATTCGTGATTCTGTTGCATGCCACCGGTGCCGAAAACACCGCTGGGTCCCTGCGCCTTGCGCCAGATCATGATCAGCTTGTCATCCGAGCCGGAGGCGAGCAGCTGTCCGTTCTGCGACCAGCGCACACAGTTCACGCATGCCAAATGCTGATCCATTTGGCAGAGCATCTTTGGCACCGACGCGTCGCTCTCATCCTTCTCGGAGAGCACCGGCTTGAGGTTCCAAATGACAACGCGCCCGGAATCGTTGCCCTGGCCGCCGGTGGCAAATTTCGTGCAATCCTGATGGACATCCACCGAGAATATGGGCTTATCTGTAAAGCACAGGAATATAATCGATATCAAGTGGGATGTGGAGCTAGAACTTACCATCGTGGTGCACCCAACCCGGCTTCACGAGCCTCATTAATGCGGCTGGTGTCAATTGTTTACAGATAACCGCGGTTCCAATTGCCGCTTGGAATTATATTTGCCGGCAAATAGGGATGTAAATAACATAACGACATGTATCGAGTAGATTGTATCGATTGAGTGCGCTCGCTGGTGAAGTCGATGGGCTAATCAAATATCGATA
Organism: Drosophila colorata; assembly: GCA_035041545.1. NCBI lineage: Eukaryota > Metazoa > Arthropoda > Insecta > Diptera > Drosophilidae > Drosophila > Drosophila colorata. Next base: position 7,344,737 of record JAWNLD010000490.1, on the reverse strand, counting down.
CTTGAGTAATTCTATGTTTTATGTATTACCGTAGGTAATGCACTTCCAAATGAGTCGGCGTTTGGATTGATTTTTAGCTCATTATGAGTTTTTTGCCATTTTCGGTTGATGAGCTTCACATTATTGCGCAGTTGATTAAAGTGCCGATAAATTAGTGGCAATACGATTACCGAAAGTTGTTCTGCATCGATGCCACTAGCCTATAAGTATTTGTTAGTTATGGACTATCGCGAGCATATAAGAGCTGTGCACTATTGATCAGTCACTATAAATATCTCCTAATTAACAAATACTTATTGTTAAGTAGCATCGATGCAGCTATCGGTAATCGCGTTGCCAATGATTTATCGGCAACTTTGTTTTGCCTATATTGAATAAACTTCACAATAATGTTTGGCTTTGCCACCGAAAATGGAAATTTCGTAAAAAACGAAGTAAAATCAATCCAAATCGCGAAGCATTTTGACGTTGTTTGGCGAAGAATTATTAAGTATCGTTTTTCTGCATGTTTATCGATACTTGCTGCACCGTGGCCGGCAGCGTGTTGTCATATGGTTTAAAAACTAAATATACCTAATTGTTGCTGAAGCTAAACGAGGTGTTTGCATTGAATTGACGCCATGCCCAAGGAGCAGTTTCGCGCCTCGGCGCTGAACAAGAAAATGTAAGTAAACATCAGTGAATGCCAAATTCGAAATACAATTGAAATTTGCGTTTTTTTGTGTTCTCTGCCGGCACAGCTCACATGTGCAGTTCAGCATCAGCGGAGCCGATGAGATTCAGCAGGAGTCGCTGGTGCGCATCATATCGAAGAATCTGTACCAGGCACAGCGGCAGCCGGTGCCGTACGGCGTGCTAGATCGCCGCATGGGCATCAGCACGAAAGATGCGCTGTGCGAGACATGCGGCCAGGGACTGAACGAGTGCATCGGTCACTTTGGGTACTTGGATCTGGCGCTGCCCGTCTTTCACATTGGGCACTTTCGCTCGACGATCAATATACTGCAAATGATATGCAAGACGTGCGCCAAGGTGATGCTCAAGGCGGAGGATCGCGTCGTGTTTGAGAAGAAGCTGCACAATCCGAATTTCTCGTATCTGGGCAAGAAGGCGCTGCACTCCCAGATGCTCGCCAAGGCGAAGAAGGTGACCAAGTGTCCGCACTGCGCGGCGGCCAATGGCGGCGTCAAGAAGGGACCCGGCCTGCTCAAGATCCTGCACGATCCGTACAAGGGGCGCAAGAAAGATGCGTTCTTCACCAGCCACATGGAGGAGATGCTGCGCTCCACGGAGCTTAATCGCGATCTGAACCTAACGCTGAGCAGCTACAGTGCCGCCGAGGAGCTAACACCGCTCATGGTGCTCGACCTGTTCGAACAGATACCCCAGAGCGATGTGGCCCTGCTGGGCATGTGTTCGCGTGGCGCCCATCCAAAGCATTTGATTGTGACGCGCGTCTTTGTGCCGCCCGCCTGCATACGGCCCTCGGTGCTGTCGGAGGTGAAGGCGGGCACCACCGAGGACGACCTGACAATGAAGCAGAGCGAGATTCTGCTGATCAACGATGTGATTCAGCGGCACATGGCCACCGGCGGCAAGATCGAGCTAATACACGAGGACTGGGACTTTCTGCAGCTGCACGTGGCGCTCTACTTTCACAGCGAGATCAGCGGCATTCCGCTCAACATGGCGCCCAAGAAGACGACGCGCGGCATTGTCCAGCGCCTGAAGGGCAAACAGGGACGATTTCGTGGCAATTTGTCCGGCAAGCGTGTCGACTTTAGCGGCCGCACGGTCATCTCACCGGATCCGAATCTGATGATCAATCAGGTGGGCGTGCCGGTGCGTGTGGCCAAGATACTCACCTATCCGGAGCGCGTGAATCCGGCCAACATACGGCAAATGAAGCAGCTGGTGCGCAACGGGCCCAGCATGCATCCGGGCGCCAACTATGTGCAGCAGCGCGGCAGCAACTTCAAAAAGTATCTGGCCTACGGCAATCGCGAGAAGGTCGCCCAGGAGCTCAAATGCGGCGACATCGTCGAGCGGCATCTGCGCGACGACGACATTGTGCTATTCAATCGCCAGCCGTCGCTGCACAAGATGTCCATCATGTGTCATCGGGCCAAGGTGCAGCCGCAGCGCACGTTCCGTTTTAATGAGTGCGCCTGTACGCCGTACAATGCCGATTTCGATGGCGACGAGATGAATCTGCACTTGCCGCAGACGGAGGAGGCACGCGCCGAGGCTTTAATACTCATGGGTAATCAGTCGAATCTGGTGACGCCCAAGAATGGTGAGATTTTGATTGCGGCCACGCAGGATTTCATCACTGGCGGCTATCTGCTCACCCAGAAGGAGGTCTTCCTCACCAAGGAGGAGGCGATGCAGTTGGCCGCCTGCTTTCTGGCCAACGAGGATTCCACGATGCGCATTCAAATGCCGCCGCCGGCCATTTGGAAGCCACGTCGCCTCTGGACGGGCAAACAGTTGTTCAGCCTGCTGATGCGACCCAACGATGACTCCAATATCCGGCTCAACATGGTCAACAAGGGACGCAACTACGCCGGCAACATGGATCTGTGCGCCAATGATTCCTGTGCGTGTGCTTTCTTCTATTATTTGTTTATCAATTCCTATGAGAGAGAGAGAGAGCTCTAACATCTGTGCCTGTCTCTTTCTATTCCAGGGATTCACATACGCAACTCGGAGCTGATGTGCGGCACCATGGACAAGGCCACAATGGGCTCCGGCACCAAGCAGTGCATCTTCTATCTGCTGCTGCGCGACTTTGGCGAGGCATTCGCCACCAAGGCCATGTGGCGACTGTCCCGGGTGAGTGCTTTGTCTCTCTCTTTCTCTTATTTTCTCTCTCTCTCTCTCAATTGAACACTTGTCTATTTATTTATATTTTGGTTAACTTATGGTTTTAATCAGTTTTGTATTGTGATTTTTCTTAAATGAATTTGCAACCTTTGTATCTGCAGCAGTTTTAAAGCTAGATAGACCACACTTTTCCGGACAGATTAAAATTGATAACAATTTGGCTATGTAAAGTTGCGGGTCCATAGCTCCCATAATTCAAACTCCCATAACTCTGTCAAAACTGAACCTATTTTTTATGTTTCTATAGATTGATTTAGTATTTCAGATATATACATGTTTAATAATACAATTATTTTTAAATTGTTGGTAAAAAAAAGTTTCGTAAAAAAACGGTTTCAAATTTTATAATTTCAAATTTATATATATATATATATTTTTTTTTATCGATTGTGGTGGTCACAAGTAGTATAAAAAAGAACATTCAAACAGAATTCTGAGGGGCCAACTTTTTTTTTTGTTAAAATTAAGAAACATTTGGATTTCATAGCTTCCATATTTCAAACTCACATAATTTTGTTAAAACAGAGCCGATTGTCATGTTTGTTGGCCTTTTGGTCATAGTTTGTCCTCTGTATTTAAAATATATGCATTATTAAATATTAAATTGCGGTGAAAAATGATATATTTTCATCAAAAAAAAAATTATTTTATTTTCAAAATGCATATCAAATAGAAAATTGAAATTGATAAAAACCAAAGCTGAACAATGTGATTTCAGTGCCAAAGATCCCTAGTCGATAACGATTACGCGATATTGCGACATCAATAACGATGTTTTGTTGCCAAACGATAACTCGATGTCAAGGTATTCCTGAAAAGCTGAAAGTGAAAACTGTCTAATTTTCCAGTCTGTACTGTTTACTCAATAACGATAACGATAGGTCGATATCAATAGAAGAAAATAGACCACGATAACTCGATATGATATCAATTACAAACCTAGTGTAAAGAATTTCTCGTTTGGAAAGAAACGACAACCGGAATCAACCTATTTGAATGGCCAGTCAAAGTTGCTCGCTTGGCAACGATGATAAAACCGATAACGATAACTCGATATGAGGATACTTGAAGATAAGCAGAATTTGTATAGAATTTTTGCACTTGGCCTTGCATTGAAGCGCCTCAAGCACACAGAACCTACATTCGAGTAGGAGGCGGCGATGGGAGGGCGGGAGGCGGGGAACGGGAGCTCTTCTATCTTATCTGTATCTGTGCGTGGCATGGGAATTCTTTGGGTTATTCGCGTGGTGTATTTGCGCTTTATTTGCAAAATAGCAGGAAGTAAAGAAACAGATAATGTGTGGGTTTTTTCTCTATTCATTTTGTGTCTTTTGTTTTTGTTTGCTTTAACTCAGGGTTAATCCTGTCGTATCGGCTATATAGTCCAGGAACGAGGTGAGCCGGACATAGCCCGACGGATAGCCGGCGGTGCACTGATCCTCGGCCACAAACGAATTGATACCAATCTGTATCCAGCGTCCCGCATCGCTGCTGTACGCGATCAAAGGTCCGCCCGAATCCCCGCTGCAGGTGGACATATTGCTGCCCGCATAGCCCTCGGCACAGATGGTCGAGGCGAGCACCACCCCGGCACCAAAAATGGTCGTGCACTTGTCCCTGCCAATGATCTGCACATTGGCGTAGAGCAGCCGCTGCGAATAGTCCAAGTACTCGTCATCGATCAGACCGAAGCCGGCAATGATCGCCTGGGTGCCCACATAGCTGTTGCCCGCCTGCGACCTGCCCACCAGCTGAATGGGCTGCACGCTGCTCGAGAATTTCAGCTGCTGCGGCAGCTTCACCAGCGCCACATCGTTGTTCATCTTGTCGTTGTATTCGAGGTGGACGAACAGCTCGGTCGCCGTCATGCTCACCGCCTGCTCGTCGTTCAGCTCGACGCTGCCGAAGACCAGATACAGCGACGTCCGGCCGTAGGCACAGTGGCCCGCGGTCAGCACCCACAAGTCGGAGATGATCGAGCCCCCACACAGCAGATCGTCCCATTCGTCGCGCTTCAGTATCACCTGCCAGGGAAACTGGCCCGGTGCTGCCTGCTGGCCCGAGATGATGCGACCCTGCTGTGAATTGAAAAAAATATTGAATTGATAAACTGGCACTTCATCCTGTCCAGCTTTTCACACTTTTCCCGGGCACTTACAATGTTCACTTGTGCGTCTTGCGGCGCTGCCGACGCCGGCAGCAGCAGCAGCGGCAGCAACAGCAGCGATAGCATTGGCCACAAGCTGCTCCTGCCTGCTCCTGATCCCGACAAGCTTTGCTTCAGCTCCGTATATCCTCGCATTGTGTTTTGTTTAGTTTTTGCCTGCGCTCTGCGCGCTCGTTTGCTGCTCGGTTTCGTCTGCGACGCGTTGCGTCAATTTTCGCAATTAAATGCTGCCAGAATGCAGGCCAACACACCACCCCCTGCACCCCCTTGCACCCCCCGCACCCCTGCGCCGCTCTTCCCGCTTGTCTGCTTGTCTTTTGTACAATTTGTTATTAACACGGCCTGTCCGTGTTCTTGTTATTTGGCCAGCTCGGCAGCGGCGTCGCACAGCTCGATAAGATTAATTACTCCAACGCCAATTCAGTTCCACTGTCTGCGCGTCGCTGTCGGCGTCGCTGCTGCTGCTGCTGCTGCTTAACACTGCCTTCTGCTCGTGTCTCTGTCAATTCCTTCTGTCCAACTGGTTAGCTCTTATCACTGATAACGTGACGCGCTTCGTGTGCCACACTGCACAACATAATTGTGGGCTCTGATATTTTCTATATATTCTCGCTGGTAATAATCCCTGTTTTTTTTTATTCGCTGAATAATTTTTAATATTTATTTAAAACAAAACATTTTTTATTTTTTTATACTCGAAATTGAACCTTACCTGACTTTATGAAAATTAACAAATCAAAATATTAAGCTATTTTTCTGTGGAGTATGTAAACAAATACATATTTAAGGCTAAATATATTCCACCCTATTAATTATATATGTATATATGTTTGATCAGTATCAGCTGTATCAACATATGTCTGTCTGTTACAGCTAGGAACGATCAGACGAAAAGATAATTGACTTGACAATTTTTAGCATCATTCTGCTCCTAATATATAGCTCTCTATAAGAATAATCGATCAAAAAGTTAAACTTTTTATATTTTTAAATATACTATTTTTTGCTATCATAAATCATAAGTTTTCGAGTATAAATGGCTTAATCACATGCAATTGTCAGAAATATCCTGCATTTTATCTGTGCTCAGCTCTGGAAAACGTTGTCGAATGTCACTCAAAATCGAGCAGTTATACACTGTATTAACACTTGCATATATATGTATAATAAAACATTTAATTGTAATTTCAATATTTTCTCAAACTCACTTAAATTTCGCCATTTTGTAGTCGTGTGTAATTTAATTAGTTCACCTGCGCGCTGATTGTTTCAACAAGCGAATTTACCAATTAAATGGGAAACAGCGAATTATTTACGTGCTTAACGCTTGTAGCACCTCCTCCCTCTCCTCTCGCTCCTTTTTTACGTGGCTTATCAAAATCTGGCGACGACTTTCGCCAGAATTGTTTCTGGTGTTAATCATGACGCGACTTTACGGCCTTGTTTTCAGGATTTATTTTTAACGAGTACTGGGAAATCGTCACATTAAATACTAAACCCCGAACGGCCAAACCAAAACTGAAAACAATATCACTAAACGCTAAACTATAAATAACTTGCGTGTACTTGCAGATAGCATCGTACTTTATACAGAATCGGGGCTTCTCCTTTGGCATCAGCGATGTGACGCCCAGCGAGAAGCTGCTGCAGCACAAACAGATCCTCCTGGAACGGGGCTATGCCAAGTGCAACGAGTACATCGACAAACTGAAGGCGGGCACCCTCCAGTGCCAGCCCGGCTGCTCGCCCGAGGAGACCCTCGAGGCGGTTATGCTGCGCGAGCTGTCCGGCATTCGTGAACAGGCGGCCAAGACGTGTTTTGCCGAGCTGCATCCAACGAATAGCGCTCTGATCATGGCCCTCAGCGGGTCCAAGGGCTCGAACATCAATATCTCCCAGATGATCGCCTGCGTCGGCCAGCAGGCTATCAGTGGCAAGCGTGTGCCCAACGGCTTTGAGAATCGCGCCCTGCCACACTTTGACAGGCACTGTAAGTACCTCTCGTTATAAATCACTCGCCATAGGTCACTCGTTGATCGCTGCTTGTTAGTTGCAACTCGTTCTGTCTTACATGTCATTCCTTACTTTTATCTTTTAGTTGTTTTTGATTCTAGCTACATGCTGTGTGTCACTCGTTACCGTTTACATTTCGCATTTGTCTCGTTACATTTCACTTGGTTCTCGCTGTTAGTTATACCACATTAGATACGAATTATGTCATCCGTTACTTGTTACCTGCTACTCGTTCCTTCTTACGTGTCACTCGTTATCTATATCTCAACTGGCTTTTGCTGCTCGTTGTTTGTCAATCGTTACTTATTACATTTCACTCGTTACGTGGCACTCGTTGCTAATTACATACAACTCGTTGCTCATTCGTTGTTATACCCCACTTAATATGCATTATATGCCATTTGTAACTTAGCAACTGCTACTCGTTCCATCTTCACACGCTTACACGTTACTTTTAACGTGACACTCGTCGCTCGTTACACCTCGTTTATTACTAGCTACAAAGTATCTCTCGTTATTAATTTTATTTAATAATTATTTTTTACTTGTTACTTTCCACGTTCTCGTTATTTGCTACTCGTTACTTACAATTTGATGAATTGCAGCTGCCATTCCCGCGGCTCGCGGCTTCGTGCAGAACAGCTTCTACTCGGGCCTAACGCCCACCGAGTTCTTCTTCCACACAATGGCTGGCCGCGAGGGTCTCGTCGATACCGCCGTCAAAACCGCCGAGACGGGCTATCTGCAGCGTCGCTTGGTCAAGTGCCTGGAGGATCTGGTGGTGCACTATGACGGCACCGTGCGCAATGCCATCAACGAAATGGTCGACACCATTTACGGCGGCGACGGCCTCGATCCCGTCGCGATGGAGACGCGCAACAAGCCCGTCGATCTGGTCCATCAATACGACAATCTGCGCGCCCAGCAGCCGTGTGGCGAACAGCAGCCGCTGGAGGCTGCCCACATACTCGGCGCGGCAGAAACGCTGCTCAAGCAGCCGGAGTTCGCCGAGGCGCGCCTCGACTTCAAGCTAGATGTAACGTAAGTCGGCATTCGATATTCGAGACTCGACTGAAAGTGAACTAATCCATTTCGCCCACTCTGTGACAGCGCGCACCTGCGGAGCGTCTCGAAGCGCATTGGCCAGCTGCAGCAGCAGTATGGGCCGCTGCACGGCGTGCTGTGCAACCAGATCGAGTGCATCAGCCGGGAGCAGCTGCTTGAGTTTCTGCGTCGCATCAACGATCGCTACAATCGGGCCGTCACCGAGCCGGGCACAGCGGTGGGCGCGATCGCGGCGCAGAGCATCGGCGAGCCGGGCACACAGATGACACTGAAGACGTTCCATTTCGCTGGCGTCGCGTCGATGAACATTACGCAGGGCGTGCCGCGCATTGTGGAGATTATCAATGCCACCAAGACGATATCGACGCCAATTATCACCGCCGAGCTGCGCAACAATACGAGCATGGAGTTCGCCCGCCAGGTGAAGGCGCGCATCGAGAAGACGACGCTCGGTGAGCTCTCCTCGTACGTGGAATTGGTTTGCGGCCCGCACAGCTGCCACCTGGTCATTGGCATCGATGCGGCGCGCATCAAAGTTCTCGGCCTGCACATCGATCTGGATAGCATTATGTGCTGCATACTCAAGTCCCGGCTGCGCATAAAGCCCGGCCAGCTGCACGCGGTGCCCAAGAAATCGCGGATTATGGTGCGCGTCGAGGCGACCCGCAATGCCACCATCAACGCGGAGCTGGCCCGTCTGGCCACCACCATCCAGAACGTTGTCGTTGCCGGTCTGCCAAATATTGCGCGCGCCGTGATTGCTGTCGATGATGCCCAACAGCCGCCCACGTACAAGCTGTGCATCGAGGGCTACGGCCTGCGCGAGGTGATTGCCACGCACGGCGTTGTCGGTGTGCGGACGCGCAGCAACAACATCTGCGAGATCTATCAAACGCTGGGCATCGAGGCGGCGCGCACCATTATCATGAGCGAGATCACGGACGTGATGGAGGGCCACGGCATGAGCGTCGATTGGCGGCACATCATGCTGCTGGCCAGCCAGATGACCGCACGCGGCGAGGTGCTGGGCATCACGCGACACGGCCTGGCCAAGATGCGCGAAAGTGTCTTCAATTTGGCATCGGTAAGGCATATATGCCCGACTACAATTAACTATGGCTAACTAACTAACTCTGGCCCCTTTGCAGTTTGAGAAGACGGCGGATCATCTGTTCGATGCCGCCTACTATGGCCAGACGGATGCCATTAATGGCGTCTCGGAGCGCATTATTCTGGGCATGCCGGCGGGCATTGGCACGGGTATTTTCAAACTGTTGCAACTGCACGAGGACAAGAAGGTGCCCGACATCGGTCCGACCATCTTCAAGGAGCTGGGTCTGCATCCGTTTGCCTAGCCCAGATCCTTTCGCATCAGCCGACGACAACGCCCGCCCGCCCACTCAGTTCCTGTGAAATGCCGTAGTAGCTAGCTATAGCCATAAGTTAGTTAGTCATCTAGTTAGACGACGGCTTGTTCCATTGTCGCAATGTTAAGTTAGCTTTTCTTTAAATACGCCCGCTGCACAGACTCCACGAGATCCCGAAATCGCGAGCTGAAAGCATTTATTTAAGAAATAAAGTTGAACGAAAGAACTGTTAAAATAAAATATAAAACACATCTATATCTATACCTTACAAATTAAACTGCAGTTGGAATATCAAGAGCAACTCTGAATTGAAATTATTCAGATTATGTTAAAAATATAATCTTTCAGCAATTGGATATAACAGATTAAAAGTGAATATATAGTTATCTATTTCAAGCTATATTCATCTTTATAGACATTGAAATTTGGTTGCATTACTTTTCAAATGCTTTTTGATCAATATATTCTACAAAATTGTTAACCTCTAAAACTCTTAAATCGGACTATAAAGAAGTATATTATCATTCATTTTATATTGACTTTGAAAATCAAAATAGTTTTCTAAACAAAATCATAATCTTTGAGCAATTTATAATAAATAGGAAATATTACAATATATAGAATATCTCAGGATTATATTTAAGGATTATAGGCAAAGCCATTTAATGCGTTCAGGATAATACACTCTTGGCCCTGATCCTACTCTATGGCATTTAATAATAAAAACAAATTTGGTGTCTACAGTCTTTGGAACTTATAAAAGTTTTCCGATTATTTATATATACATAAATATCTTATATCATTTAAAAGCAGATCAAATATTGGAAAAAAAAGCAACTCTAAAGATTTGATATGTAGTTTTAGATTATGTTTCAGAACATAAAACTTGCGGAAAGGAAAATTTAAATTTTCAATGTATTCGTTGCCGTAAAACCAAAATTTCAATTTTTAGAAAATTTATTTATTTTCTCCGCGCCATGTTTTCTGTTTTTGAATTTCAAAAATCCCATGATATTTACCTACAGGAATATATGTAGGTATTTCTGAATATACTCGTTGGTAATTTAAAAACATTTCCCATTAGTTTCACTTAGTTTTTTATTACATAAATATATAATGTATAGCATATAGTATATGTAGTTGTATATATTTTTATAGGGTATTTGCTTTGCATGAATGTAATTAATATATAGACTTTTACAATTACGATATTTGCAGTCCGCAATTGTTTACTATGTTCTTATAATAAATTTAAAAAAAAATAAAATTCGTTCGATTTTTTCATTTTATATGTTTTTTGAGTAAACTATAAAATAAAAGTTGATAAAGCATACGTAGAGTAGTTTCGGATTCTTAGAATAAGCGTGGAGCATATCTAAACTACAAAGATAAGATGAAAATAAAAAAAAAAACTTAAATATGCATATCACAGGATTATTTTTTATACAGTGAATATAGTTTGAAATCGTTTTGTTGCTCGCTTTAACTTGGGTGGATAAAAAATATTAAAAAACCATAGGAAAAATCTTTTCTAAAAACTTAAAAAGTTCTACTTGGATTCACATCAGAGTACTTTAATTTCATTTCAATTATTTCATGAAATTTAAAAACAAAGTGAAAGTTTTTTTTCAAGGAGCAAAAGCAGGTTTACATATGATAGTAGTAGTATCTCATATATACGTATATGCTATAGATAAAGGTTACATTTTAATTTGGGCTTTGATGCACATTTAATTGAGCTTAAGATTAATAAAAAAAATAGTATTACAATTAGAATTTGATAATTAAATATTTCAGTTATTTATGATCTCATCTAGATTTATATATAGCTAGTTGGATGTATATGAACTATGACTATATAAAATTGTTTACTTTGGGCTTTGCTTTTCATCATCTGAGCCGACTAAAACTTAGGTTATAAAGAGAGTGTGTGCTAAGGGTGTGAGCGGGAGGAGGGTTAATAAAATTTTAAATCAGTCACTAACATCGCCATGGGCGTGGCCGGCCGCCTCTGGCATTGGTTCCGCCTGCGGCTGAACGTAACCCGCTCTCCTGTCATGGATCAGCATCGACAGCGTCTCCAAGCTGCGGCGCACCTGTTGAGCAGATAAAAACAAACGTAAATAGAGCGACAAAAATCAGACAATTTGTATTATTTTTTGATTTTATTGTTTATATTCAGTGATAAGACGCAGCTGACAGTCTTTTGTATTTTCGTTTTTTTTTTTTTATTTTTATTTGAAATGTTTGTTTATGGCCCGAATGCGCCATAAACCAAAACAAAGTTTCGATTAGCCCAGTCTGTCGGCCAGCTGGCCAGAAAGTCTGCCAGCAAATGGGGGGCCAATGTTTGATAAGATTATGCAAAAGCGTTAAGCGCATTGATAGATTGATTGTCTGATTGCCCGACTGTCTGTTCGATTGGCCAAGCAGCTGTGTGGCAATGACAAGGAATGCAATTGTAAACTTTCGCTAACAAGTTGAAAACAAATTTCTTTTCTTAAGCTGCCTCTTTTTCTAAACTGCCAAGATCTTTCATGGAAAAAGTTTCAGCTACAGCAACAGCTTAAACTCTCTTCTTTCTAACTATATTATTTTTTAATGTATGAAAGCTCTCCGCCTTTTCGATAACTGCTAATATACAGCTTAAAGTGTTTTTTTTTCATAGCCAAAAAAAAAAAAACAAAGCAGTCTCTCTATCAACATATTTTCAAAAAGCTTGTAATTTAGGCAAGGCTTACGCTCATTTTTCTTATAACTGTCTATGAAAGGCTCTCTCTTATTCTCTTTTGAATGCAAAGAATCTCCTCTTCTTTCGATAGACAACAAAAGCGCAAACTCTCCCCTCTATAAAATGACTCTCTTCCTTGTTACTTGAGCAATGCTCATAATCTTTTTCTCTCTTTCTCTGTCTTTCTCTTGTACTACCTGCTACGTCTCTTAATTCTCACGTGCTCTTTTCTCTATCTTTCTACTGGCTATCTCACTTCCCTCTCGCCCTACTCTCTCTTTCAAGTTTTATTCGCTCTCTTCGTCTCTCTACTCTTTCACTCCTCTCTTCTCTCGCTCTCTCTCGATCTCTCTACCCTCTTACTCTATATCTCTCTATATATTTTCTACCTCTTTTCTTTATGTCTCTCTCTACTCTCTTTCTATATTGACTCTCACTCTCTCACTATACTCTCTCTCTCTCTCTCTCTCTTTGCTCGTTCTTGTTTTTCGTGTATTTTCTAACACATATTTTTCTTGCTCCTACCTTGGATATTTGCTCCAGATTCTTGGATAAAATATGTTGAGCTTCGGCTGTGCTTTTGTCCTGCAGCTCCTTCTGCCAGCGCAGCGCCTCCGCAAAGATGTCCTCATCGTCGCCCGAGCGCTAATCGGGGGAAGAGAGAAAAGAGAACTTGATCCACATGCTCTACATAGAGTAGGTGGGTAAACGCTTACTAAATTGAAATCCACTGGCGTATTGTAGAGACTGGTTTTGGCCTCGATGTCCAGGATGCGATAGAGCAAGAAGACGGAGAAGAGGGCCAGCATGATGGCCAGCATGATGCCCACGTAGAGCAGATGCAGCTCCGTGAGCGTGGGCAGACGCAAGCTGAGCTGCGAGCGCGCCGAGTGCGCGAAGCCGCTCAGACGGCCGCCGACGGAGCGAGCTGGGGTGCCGCCAACCGGGCCAGTTCTGGCAGCTGTGGGCGCTGCCACGCCCACAACGGTGACGGGCGACGATGAGCTGGAAGGTGGGCCCGAGCTATTCGCGGACGTTGAACTGGAGGAAGCTGCGCCCGCCCGGCTACCAGCGCCGGCCAGGACAAGCACCGCGCCCGTCGCCAGCGCCTGCTCCTCGTAGTGGACATTGGGCGGAGCGGAGCTGCGAATGGTCACCGCCTCCTGCGACACATCCAGCGAACTGTTCGGGTGGAGATCTGCAAAAGCGGGCGGGAGAGAGCAGGTTAAATAAGTTGCAATACACTAAGAAAAATGGGGGGCATACTTGGTAATACTTTGCCTAAATTTGAGAATGTTTTTGGCCTCACAAAATGGCATATATTTTAGGCCATCTATTTGCATATACTTGTATTAAGGATATATGCTTATATGTTGTATATTTCTATATATTATATAGCCCAATTTATTTATTTATTATTTATTTGGCAGCTATTTGCATTGTTTTAATTCACCTAAAATATATTCCACCTTTGCCTGAATATTACGTATGTCAGAATATATAAGGTGTTATTATAAATTACGGCATACGTAATATTCAGGCAAAGGTTGAGTATATTTTAGGCTTGAGATATTTCCAAATGTTCAACACAAAATGGACTATAAATAAATATAAATGAATCATAAATCAAATTTGGAATAGCCTCGATTTTGGACCCAATATATATTGCCTAATTTTGAAGACAGACGGACTATTTATCGATTATTTTTGATTATTATTATTATCATTATTTTTTTATTATTATTATTATTATTATTAATTATTATTATTTATTATTTCTTTTTATTTATTTCTTTTGAGGTATAATCATTTGCTTACCGGAATGTCTGTCGCTGCCGGCGCGCTGTCGCAGCAGCGTCTGCGGCTCCGGCTCGACTGCGGCGCCGGCAGCAGCCGGATCGCGCAGCTGGGGCGGACTCTCGTTGCCGCTGATGGAGCAGCTGCTGTCGTCATCGTTGAGATACTCCTCGGTCAGCTCGACGTCAGCTCGCTCCAGCGGCTTGGGCAGCGTCTCGGCGCCAGTGGCCAGGTGTTTGCACACGGTCCTCATCAGCTGGAACGCGGACTCGCGACTGATGAAGCTGCCGAAGACGTGGCGCTCGTCGGCGGTGGCCACGCCCACCGCGTTTGGTATAAACTTGGCCGTTTTCTCCTTGGAGACTTTCGTCACCGACGACGTGGGAATAACGACCTGTTCGAATCGAGTATTAGCCAGATGTCATCCGCTATCCGTTATCCGTTAACGCTTACCTTGGTCACATAGCCGAAAACGTTGGAATAGAAGGCGAAGTGCTCTTCAGTTATGTAGAGATGCCCCTGCAGCGGAATGTCGCCGACCAGGGCGCACGAAAAGTCTACAAAAGAACACCAAATACCGTTTAAAGGCTGTTCAAATACGGTAGTTATATATCTCAACTCAAGTCAAATCGTATCCAATCTAATCTCAATTAAGTTTAACTTTTTTGTAAATCTATTGTTACACTCAGAGAAAAAATCCAAGTAATAGCTTGAATATTTTTTAAATCTATTTATTTCTATTCTCGAATATTTTTAAATTAATTAATTATTATTATTATTATTGCACATATATTTGTTTACTTGAAATTGGCGTAAAACATTGGAATGGAAGTACACTGTTTTGTAGAAGTAAGTACTGTATTTAAGTCTGATATTTAAGGATTTAAAGATTGTACAAAAATTAGTTGAAATTAGTTGTAACTTATAAGGTTACGAAATTTGCATGTACTTGATTAAGGTATAAAATTCTTCAGTTTTCGCACAGTGTATTCATAGGTTGTAGTAGCCTCATGTAAATATATTTTAATCAAAATAAAAATAAATGAAAGCAAAATAAAACATGAATTCTATATAAATTGGAAGTGTTTAAAAACTGGGCTCATAAGAAGAGTTTAAAATTTAATCTCTGGGAGGTTAAAATTCGGTATATTTTAATTTGCGGAAGACCATTCTAGTATAAAAGGCAAAATTTCAAAAACATCGAAAAAGACTCTGGCGGCAAGTACTTACAATTGATAAGCTTCTCATCTTTGGAGACCTGCGAGAAATGGCGATGGAACTTCTTGACGCGCGAGCTGGAGACTTCTTTGCGCTTCTTCTCCTTCTCGGGCGGCGTTGCTGCGGCTACTGCGCTGCCCGCAGCTGCTGATGTTGTTGAAACGCCAGCGCCTGCGCCGACGCCGACGCCAGCGGCAGCAGATGTTGAAGAGATCGCTGCCGCCGCCGACGCCTGCTGCTCATGTTGCTTGGCCGTGTTGCCGCCCTTGCCCTGACCTTGACTGTGCCTGAGACTGGAGCTGGGACTGCTGCCGAGGCTCTGCGCGCTCCCGCTCGACTGCAGGGGTCCACCGGAGCTGCTGTAGCTCTGTGGCAAGGAACTGTTAAGAAGAAGAAACACAAGCTCGATTAATTTTATGTTTCTTTTTTCCAGATCATCTAGTAATTGCCAACTATTATATTTTATACTAATAATTAGAGACAAGTTGCAATAAAAGGTTTATTCAAGCTAACAAATTGGTTGGCGTTCTTATTATCATATTAAGGATTTAGACTTTCAGTTAAATGGCTCATAAAATAATTTTCGATTTTGCAAGCATGTTAAACCACGTTTTAAGCTTTTAACAGCTAGTTAAGCTACCTGCTAAATGTCAAATTGAAGATTTTATAAGTAAATTGTGACCACAAAATTAAACCAAAGAGTATAACTACTTGCTAGATTTTGACAATTGGTTAAAATAACAGTTTGATTTGACTCATAGTTGCGTATCATATATAAATTAATACTTGACCGCTAGTTGCAGGAGCTGTCAAAGATATTGACAGCCCGATATATTTTAAGCTGAACTTTTAACTAACTGTTCGATTTTGTAAGGTAGTTTTTCAAATTTCAGATTTTACAACTGCCTGCTATTATTATCATATTTCCTATTATTACAAGTAATTGAACTGCCTGCTGAATTTTGAAAATAAATTTAACCATTTTCAGATTGGTTTGCCAAATTGGTAGTTGAACTAAATTTCATGATTTTGGCTTTGATATTATATAGAACAGAAACATAAGAAAAGCGGAAGTAATAGTTTCTTATGATTTCCTATGGATAAGATATCTTATCTATAACACACATAAGTATATATGTAGACGTATATGCATACTGTGTGTTCTTAACTGTTCCTCTAATTAACAGATTTCTTATACTTATTAAAGCATATCCATATTACGTATCTTGACATTAAAAAGTTCAATTTAACACTTGACTTTATTAATGCCACATATAAATAAATATACAATATGTATATTTTATAGCTGCAAGAATTTAATAAAACATATCTTTTTTAGACTTAAAATGGGAGTATTTACAATCTTCTCTGTTATTAAGAACTTTCGCTCTGATAATAATGCCATATTCCTTAAAAGCTAGCAACATTAGAATTTGACATCGATAACAAACATAATCTCTAATAAATAGTAAAAACAACGAAAATGACTTATTGCCTTGAAAATTATTGAATGGCAAAGTTGGGGTAGTGTTGAGATAATACCCAATGGTTCAAAAGAGCCTTGACTTAGCTCCATCAACATCTAGTTCAACGAAATCGGCTCAGATTAAGACAACTTTATTGGGCAACTGGTGGAATGCCTGCCGCACTTTATGGCCTCATCGAAGGTAGTAAAGTTAGCGATACGCGACCCATGGGCAAATAGTAACAGGCTAGCAGCTGTTCGACTTTAGATACCAGGTGTTAAAACGCCCGAGTAAACCAAACGTCATGGTTAATGAGCAAATGTGCAAATTTGATAAGTTGCATTTTTTTCCTTCGTTTTTAACCATTACCCAAGTATATAACCATATCAGGATGAGTTGATTTAGCCATGTCCGTCTGTCCGTCCGTCTGTATAAAGACTTGCAATTTTAAATACATATATGTATGTATATTGACGTACATATATTATACGCTGAAAAATGTACATATATATTTTATTTTATTGATATTTTTGCCCATTTCCTTAACCGATAAATTACGATTTTAAGACATGAGTTTTTTTAAGCATATCTCACAGATTATAAGAGCTAGAGTCACCAAATTTGGTACGAAGGTTTTCGTATAATACACAAATCAAAAATAGTTCACTTTTGAATACGTTCCCCCACTTGCCATAAAATTGGAAAAAAAATATACTAGGTATTTTTGGTATTTGTAAACATTTCGAAACTAGTTCAAATCCTTAAAATTTCATATGAAATGGAACAATAAACTTAGAAGTTATTCAAGAATTAATTCTCCATAGTGTGGGACTGAGTGGAAGTTCCAATTCCAGTCCCAAGTTGGAATGCTTGTTATGGCAGCTCGTAGCTGGGTACAGGGTATCTCCCAGTCGAGCACTTTTATTTGTTTGATTTTTTTGGGCCGCCAATTGTAGAAAACTGTTTTGAGATACTATTGAGAGAGCTTATCGGCAGACGTAGAATCGATTTATGGTTAGAAGCTCATGTTGAGATTTACGATAGGCAACTCTCGCATGTTATCTCTCGCTCGCCATCTCTCTCTCTCTCTGCCTTGCACCACGCTGTCTCGGATCAAAATGATCTAATATTATGATCTAGCACACACTCCACAATACGAACAGATAAGGTTTCGTGTGCTTTCTTTATGCAATAAATATATACATATATTCTCTTGTTTATTTTTTATCTATACCACGAACCGGTGCATGAATCAGCCAGAAAGTCGGGTCGAGGTGACCGACCTACAACTGACACTACTCGACACTATATAGAGAGATATATATATATAGCCATTCAGCTGCGATAAGCGCCTTGTAACAATCACCGTACTTTGTTGGTGTGGTTTCATGTCCGCCTTGAGCTTTCGCTGGCTTTACGAACCTTCTTATCGGGTGTTTAATCTAACTGGGGGTTAGCTCACAGTTTCTGGTCGCTGGATGGTATAGGGCCGGTTAAATACAAGACCAAACTGGTCTGCACTTTAGCTAATCGTTGACTCAACTTGGAAATGTTGTCATTGTCCAACTATAAACGTGTTTCTGCTTTTCTTTTTGTAGCCAGTCAAAAGTTCGCAAGCCAATTGGGTGATCGGGGAAATGTCAACTGTTATGAAATATGCTCAGACACTGAGGTAATCATTGCGCAGAAAGAAAAGTAATAAAAACAAAGAAAGTTATCAAATCAATAAAAGTCTGTCAACAGATCTTAGCAAATGTGATGAAACTGCGACTCCCTCTGTCTCTGTCTCTAGTTAGGACATAATTGGAAACATTGCGATATCACTTAAATATTCCATTTAAAAAATTTATCTGATTTGGAAACTTACTATAATTTATGATATACTAATCACAAAATTAAAACTTTGTCGTGATTAAAATTATCAAATTTCAGATTCAAGTAAATTTCAAAATATGGCCACACTCTGTTTTTTACGATTACCTATGTTAATTACCTAAGTTTTTTCTACTTCGACATTTTTCATCGAATTCTCTTTTCTTATAACACATTTTCTTCCAAGGCACACATCAATACACTTTAAATTAATTTCCCTTTACAAACTCAAATTCGCTTTAAATACATTTCTTTCCAAGACAACCTCAAATTCGCTTCAACATAATTTCCTTCCTAGACAACCCAAATTCGCTTCAATTTTATTGCTATACAATTTAAATTCGCTACGTTCCCTTTGCATTGCAATTCGCTTGGCACTTACGGCGTGGAATTGTAATGTTTAAGCTTGGCATTCGTCTTGAGCCGCTCAACGCCATCTTGCAAATGGTTCTCTTTAGCTGTGCGCTCTCGCATGCTGCTGTTCATGGTGTTAGTATTGTTGTTGCTGCTGCTGGATTCGATGAGGGACATGCGTTTGAATGTGCGCGCCACGGTGCGTGCGCCGCCGACGACAGCGTCGCCGGCAGCATAAACAAAGCTGCGCTCGCGAGAACGAGAATGGGCGCGTGTGTTGTTCTTGCGGCGCCTCACGACTAGCGGATGTGTCATATTGTGAAGTTCGATCTCCTCATTATGCTCGTTGTTCTCAAAGCTCTCGTTGTTGTTTTTATTATTGTTGTCATCAACAGCGGCTACCTTCGGCGAACCATTTGCCTCGCTGCGTCTATGAACGTGCTCCGTTGGCGTCGTTGCGTCCACGGCGAGATCCTGTTCGAAGTAGACGCTGAGGCGACCATTGCTGCGCGGATTATCCACTCCACTCATTGTTTTTTTTTTATTTGTTTTCTGTCACACACAGCACCACCGACGACAACAAGAACAAAAATATGGAAAACACGCGCTCTCGATTGCATTCGCAATGCAAATAGAAACTGTAACTGAAACCGAAGCAGCGATTAAAACAGAAGCTGGCAGTAGTCAACTGGTAACGGTGCTTTTTCTCTTCAGTTACTGCGCTTCTTTTTTTCGAATTCGCCTTGCCGTTAATACTGGCTGCCGTCCGTCGCTGGTCGTGTCTGCGCCAGCGTCTCGCGTTAACTGAAACGTTTAACAGTGCCGGCAATAGCAGCAGCTGGCGTTTGGGCATTTGCGACGTCGGCAGCAACAGCAGCGGTTGCGGCAGCACTGTTCGCCGTTTGTTTATACAAGGTTGCAGGCCGAAAGAGCGCGACAACTACAAGGAACAGGCTGCTGATCAACGCATGTTATACCCTCGACTCTGTTAACAGCTAACAGTGGGAGGCTAGTAACTATGCTGTTAAATGTTGTTGGCTGTTTACATGTGGGAAATGTTTAATTTAAGCAAGTGTCAATTTTATTTACTTATTTATAGCGCATTATTATAAAATATTTGTACAGTTAATTTATGTGTATTTAAGATCGTTATAACATCATCTGTTAACTTTGGCGGTCCCTAAAAACGGGAATACCCACCGAGATGTATTGGGTATTCTGTGTTTTGTTTTTTTTTTCTGCCTTTGCGATTGCAGACTACTTGTGATAGCACTTTGGTCTATCACAATTAGTTAATTGTTAAATTTTAAAAATCGAACCAATTTGTTTTTTTTTGTTTGTTTTCGTTTTCTCTTTCTTTTCATAAATGGATGAAGTGTCTATTAATTATTTCATTAGCTGTTATCATTCACAATAGCTTAGATAATGCATATTAGGGCTTACAACCTTTTGAGTATTTAGAAGTGCATTTGAAACAAGAGAGCGAGAGCGAGAGAGAGAGACAAAGAGAGAGATAACTAAAACTTCTTATAATTTTTATATGTGTATGTATGTATATGTATTTATAGTATTTATCAATGGAATTTCTTGTATTTGCTCACACATAGATAACAACTATTGACAGTTACTCGTTAAGGAAAGGGGAAGGGGTCGGGTCAAGTGGCTGGCGGGTGATTCGGAGCAATCCCGTGAACGGCAACCCCTATTCTTTTCCAGCGGGTAGGCGCCAAATGAATCATCATGGAACACCGTCGAATGCTCCATAAAATATCGTCCATTGATTATGCACTCGTAGTTGCCAATTAATTGTTTGTACAATTGGCAGCCTGTTGAGTGCCAATGTCCATGAGTCATTCATAGCCGGGTTAGGGGGGCGGGGAGGGCACGGCACGGGTTACCCTCTTGGATTTTATCACTCGACTAGGAGGCTTCGTCGTGAGGCCATGAATCATGTTAGCCTTATCAAACGTTGGCGTTGGCGAAAAACATGAATGCCATCGAAGCTAAGTGGAAATTAAACATAAATAATATTTGTACAATCGTTCATAAATACAACAACAACATATGTAGGTATGTTTGGCCACACGTGTCATTTGTGTTGATCGTGGAAGTTCTACACTTTGATTGTGCAAGCCGGGCGAGTGATAAGTTAGTTACTCGCTGGCAAACTAGCGAGTAATGTGCGCTTATCTATTATGTGGCTGAGAGTGACCAATGAGCTGCTTACGCACTTGCCCGAAACTAACGAGTGATGAGTAATACATTCGTTTGAGCGTGCTTCGAATGATTCACGATTTATCCAAGATTAATAGATATTCCTGATTCCACAATTGCTCGCAACAAACGCTTCACGACAGATACAAAACAGATACAAATTGTAGTCACAAAACAGTTGTCCAGTAATTAACGAGTTATGGGCTTATCAAGTAGCGAATAGCTGTGTGTGTCACGAATGGTTCATGACAGATTGCTAATAGTTTTTGGTTGCTTTTAAAAAACTGAAAGGCTAGTTACTGGCACAGTTACTCAAAACTATTAAAAGATTAATGAGTACTCGTAAATTCACTTACACTACACTTACTCGCTAAAAAGTAACGAGTGACAACTAGCGAGTGATGTTGTTAACTATTGCACCTAGCGAATCTCACTCGCTCATCAAATGTCTATTTCTTGTCTTTGTATAACTAGTTAAACTAACGAGCTAGTTACATACTCATTCGCTATTAATTAACAAGTTATCGAGTAAAAATCTAGCGAATGATGTTTTAGCATACTCGCTCGCTTCTACTTAAAACCTAACGAATGTAAATCGATCGTTTTATTTTCAGTTTTGTGACGAGTTATGATTGTTCGTTGGTTTCGAGCTTAGCAAAAGTAAAATGCCGACGATTGCTTAACGCAACCAATTGACTTGTTTAGCTGAACAAATTGATAACACAGCTGCAGCTGGTTGTGGCAGTAATCTATGCTGTCGGCTTGTCTTCCGCAGCTGCCAAACACCTGCCAATGGACCTTGAAAGGGGAGGGGGATGGGGGCTGGTTGAGGGGTACGACAACATGGCTCAATTGAACTTTACGAGCACAAAAACAAAAGAAAGAAAAAGAAACAACCCATTGACGCTTTTAGACGTATTCTGAGAAACGACAACATTATCAATAAATGGCCGCATGACTGCCAGCCGCGCCCATTGTGTGACCAGATGCCCACAGCAGACAGCAGGCAGCCGGCAAACAAAATAAACCAAAAAACATGCGAATGGCCAATTGATAAGCTGTTTGCCAACAGGTGGGCCAAGCAGCGATCAGCGTTAACTGCGCTTTGGGCCTATATCTTATCGGGCCAATTGGGCCAATTGCCAGGCCAATTACACACACACACTCACACTCGCACACGTCAATAATAGGTAGCTAATTGAACTGGCTGCTAACGCTCACCTGTGCGCGGGGCCAAATGTCTCCGGCAGGGATAATTGTGCAGCGTATTGCAGACGTCGCTGCTGCAGCAGCAATTGCCCAACTTGTTGTTGTTGTCGTAGTTGTAGTTGTTGTTGCTGTTCGTTTAGTGTTGTTGTTGTTGTTGTTGCAGTGGCTGTTGCTGTGCCAGATTTGTTACTGGTTGTTGCTGCTACGCTGTTGTTGCCGGCTGCAGGCAACTGCAGTGATGCCATGGAAGTCGTTGCACGCTCATTGGTGCCACAATTGTTGCTGTTGTTGCTGTTGCTGTTGCCACCATTTGCAAATGTCGAAACAACGCTGCTGGTCGATCTGCAATTGCAACAAACACAAACAAATACAGCCAACGAGCGGCCAATGCGGCGCATGAGTAATGTGGCAATAAAGCAAAACGGACAAGATTTTCATTTTCAAATCAAACAAAAAATCTATTGCATGCTTTTAGGCGGCAACGGAAAGATTGCAACTGGCTTTGCATAAATGTTTGTGTGTGTGTGTGTGTGTGTGTCATATATTTATAGTAGAGCTATATATATAGTATATACATATAATCTTAAACTATATGAGTTTAACGTTAATGTATAACGAGAAGCATTTGCCAAAAAATTAAATACTCTAGCAGAATATGCGGCCGAATTGTTTTTATAGAAAGCAATATTATATAGTAATTGGATGTTGGTGAAGCTGAAAAAAAATTGTTAAACGTACAAAAAGTTAATTTGCGACCTGTTGTTGCTATGGCAGCTATATGATATAGTGGTCAGACCTGGCCGAATTCGACATAGATACTGCATGCAACACAAAAACGAACCTATGCAAAGTTATCTTGACGATAGTTTTGAAACTGATCAATATATGTATATAGGTTTGGTGACGGCTTCTTCTAGTTACACTTTTCGTGACAAAAATTATAATTAATAATTAAAATATAAATATCTATTATATTTTAACAAAAGTAAATAGTTTCGTTTCGATTCAAGGTTTGGTTTCCCAGGAGGAAAACAAAATATAATTTGAGCATCGAACTTGCTTTTTACCTTTAAAATGTTAAAAAAAGGACAAATGTATTTCATTAAATAAAGCAGCGTAGCCGTAAATCTTAAGACTGTTTATAATATTATTTGAGCTCGGCACAATTGGTGCTATTTAGATTGGTGAGATATCAATTTACTTAGCATACGCATTGAAAAGACCTTGTGGCATATTCAATGTTTATTAATTGCAACTAAATATGCTGTTCATTAATGCAACATGTGAATTAATTAAGGTCGTGTGCGGTTTTTAAATGAATACTTCCGTTATTATATATAAGTATGCATAAGTTTATGCACAAATGTAAATGAGAGATATCCGATTTCTAATATTCCAATAAGTCTGACCATTTATCGGTTGACGAGTGCTATAAATGGGCCAATTGCAGCCATCGATTTGGTCTTTTGAATAATTCAAATGCATGTGTCAAATTTATTGACTTTGCTGACATTTCAACTGCCGCACCTCCACAACCCACCCACCCCTCCCCCCTCCTCTCCCCTCCCCAGAGGCTCCTCTTCCTTTGACTGTTGTGCCAGCAAGTCATGGACACGTGTGACAATCCGCTGACAATTCCGAATGCATATTTAATAAGCACTTTGACAATATTAACAACAGATTCACAAGGCGAGCCACTTGTCCAGCGTGGAAATTATATTCACGAAGAATAATAAATCCAGAAAGTTGGGGAAATGTTTTTTAGTATTTAGTAGAGTGGTATTTGCAAACTTTAATAGTCCCTTAAACTGTATAAAAAAATATATATTTTTTTAACTAAAGAAATGTCGAAAAAAAATAAATATTGAGAATATGATATTTAAAATGTCCGGCATCATTTAAATATTGAATTACTCCAGTGGCAACCTATAAGAAATGCCTTTTAGAAATGATTATTCATAAACTGACAGCCCTTGCATATAATTCAAGAAAGTTTGTGACAAAAGCCTATAAGGCTTTAAGGAAAATGGTATCTCTCTCGCTAGACAACCCTTTTGGAACTTGAATTACTCCCGATCGAGTCACCTTTCGGTTAACAATCGCGGCCAACGTCAAATTGTGGAATATTTAGGGGGGGCAGTTGCTTTTGGGGAACGGCACACAGAGCACTGGAATAGTGTAATAAATTTAAGTTGTAAACGCGTTTCATTTTTTTTTTATTTTAGTTTTAAATTTGCGAGAAGAGGGAATAAAAATAATTAAATTAATATCAAAAGAACCAAGGACCCGCTACAAAAAAAAACAAAAAAAAAAAACATACTTAATAACAAAAAAAAAAGAAGAACAACAAAAAAAGAATAAATTGAAAACAAGAAAGCCCAAAGCAAGAGAAGAAAGAGAGAGCACATTTACTGAGACGAAGAAGTGAGAAGACGAGCATGCCGAAACAGTCGAGCAGCATGAAGAAGACCTCTCTGAGTGCCGTGGAGCAATACGAGCTGAACCAATGGCTCGAACAGAATCGCATCAGCTCGACAAATCTGAGGCGATCATTTACGGACGTGCTGCCGCTGGCCCGCCTCCTGTCCCGCTACTATCCGGAACTGATCGATCTCAACTATTATCCGCCTCGGAACAGCGTGCAGAACAAGCTGTGCAATTGGGAGTCGTTCAACAAGCGCGTCCTCGCCCGCCTCGGCCTCCAGCTGACGCGCGAGCAGATGGTGTGTGTGGCACGCAGTGTGCCCGGCTCTGTGGACCTGCTGCTGTACAGCGTGATGCGTGTGCAATTGGCGGCGGAGCGTAAGGCGCGCGAGGAGCGGCCCAGCAGCGAGGATGAGGACGAATCGCCGCCGACGCCGCCAGATGATGAGCTGAGAGCTGAACCGGAACCGGAGCCCGTAGCCAAGCTTAAAATCAAGCCCAAAGAGGAGACCGTCAGCGTGGGCGTGGCCGAAACAAAAGATGCCAGCGCCACCACAAAGAGCCTCAAACAGGCGCCACTGAAACGTGCCGCAGCCAATATCCGTGGCGCAATAGGCGCAGCTCGAGGCGGCGGCGGCGGCGTCGGTGGATCGACAGCTGCTGTTGGTGGTGGTGGTGGTGGTGGTGGTGCTGTTGCTGCTGCTGCTGCTGCTGCAGCCGCAACACCCCGAGCCGGACGCAGCAAGAAGCAGCCGCTGTCCACGGAGCTGTTGGGCAGTGGAGCGCATGCCACGCCCAACGTCCGGCAAAGAGGTGAACAACTAACTGAGCTACCCAAACAACGTATGGTACTTTATTCCATCTATATGCAGGCCGTCAATCAGCTGCAGCGAAAAAACGCTAAGATCGAGCGATTCGATCAGTGGAGTGCCCATCTGGAGAATATGCTGCAACTCAAATGTGAGCGCATCGATGAGCTGCAGCGTCAGGTGGCGGTCGCGGCGCTGGCGAGTCGCCACAAACCGTTGCGGCTGGTGCATCGACGATCGAGGCTTAAGAAACGCAATTTGCAACTGGCCACCACCATTGGTGGCATGCTTGAGGCGGCCAAAAGGTTATAGTCTACTAAACGACACATACATATACAAACACGGCTCACACACAGACTCACACATACACACACCCCACAAGCACTTGTATTTAAATATATATGTATATAGCCACACACATATATATATATATATATACATATATATATATATATATATACTTATATGTACAATATATATATCATGCATATATACATATATCAATTAGCATGTTGTATCTGTTCGGCCGCTCAAACATTCCACTTCACACACTCTCCACTTCCACTGGGTCCTAGTCATTCCACTGATTTGTGCAACAATTTTAGGCATACGATACGATGTAAATGATTTATATGATTTCGGCCAAATCGAACGTTGAGAAACAATGAAATGAAAATGTATATAAGTTGCCAAGTGTTATTTCAATAAAAATCATTAACAGGCACATTCTATTCAAATTTTGTTTATAATTCGCAAGTAGTTTAAGTAGCAATTTAAACAAATCGCGAAATCTGCAAAGCTCTATTTGGGCTGGCTACAAGTTTGTAAGATATTTTAGAGAGTTTTGCTTGTCACTAATATGTGACCCAATTAAATATATATTCATATATATTCTTGACCAGCACAAGCTAAGTCTTGGTAACTTTATTTAGGTCCCTTTTTTTTAAATAGATGAGATTGGCTTGCTCGGCTCACTATATCATATAGTTAACATTGAAACTATCGGCCAACAACCGAGTTCTGGCACAAAAAACCGAATTGTTTTTTATGATATCGTGAATAAACCCAGAAGGGCGAGCTTTAACTTGCTCCCAACATACGTTCAAAATATCAACAAGATTGTTTTCTAGTATCAAAAGCTTGTTTGTATTTTGAACTATATTGATCAGACTTGGCGATTTCAAGGAACATTTTATCAATATGAAACAACTGTATTAAGAACTATATTTAGCTCACATTGAGAAATATTAAACTTTAGCGAAATATTGTTAAGCGAGCGAAATATAACTTTTACTAATTTGTTTTAAAAACTACAATATAACTTCGATCTCAAATTAAATAAATTAATATAATATAAAATAAATAAATTAATTATGTATGAATTATTTTTGATGTCAAAATCAACCGTTTATGCTGCATACATAAGAAAACAAAAATTCTTCAAGAAATTACAAAATATTCATTGTCAGCACTTTCCACCTTCAAATGTTATTAATCTTTTTTAAAATTGAGTATAAATGTCGATATTTATGAATTTAAGATTTTAAAATAATAGTTTTGTTTGTTTTATTTCACCTAGTGTACAACATAATATCGCAAGGGTAATAGTACATATAAACTTCGACTCTAACAGGCTAAACAGAGTAAGCTCTGCGGCAATTTTCACTAATTTTCCCAGCTCACTCGAATACATTCCGAGCTCTATAGCATATTCAGTGTGTATTAATCCCCCCCCTATATATTATTTATTATATATTGTGCCAGGCGTCCGTTGAGCGCCTAGCAGAATGCACACCATAACCAGCAAGAAGCTCAACAGCGAGGAGATCGCCGAGGTGCACAAGTGGCTGCAGCAGAACGACATCAATACAAATCGATTGCGTCGCGAATTCTCCGATGTGCTGCCGCTGGCGGAGATGATGAAGCGCGATCATCCGCGTCTGGTCGATCTTAATAATTTTCCGAAACGCAGCAGCGTTCAGCTCAAGATAGCCAACTGGGAGACGTTCAATTACAAGGTGCTGACCAAGTTCAGTTTGACGCTCAGTCGCGATTTCATTGAGCTACTTTCGACCGGAGCACACGGCGCCGCCGAGGTCCTCCTCCATGAGATAATGCGCCTGAAGAAGCGGCAGCGTGTCGTGGAGACGCGCAATGCGATACTCGCCCAGGAGCAGATCTGGGAGGAGAACGATGAGGTCAAGACGGTGGTGGTCAACAAACAGGTGGGCGATGGCATCGTTCAGGTGCCACAGAAGATGATACTCTATTCGCTGTATGAGAAAATGGCACGCGATAATCAGGCCAAGGAGGCCATCATTGAGGCCAATCAGAAGCGTCTGGCCCACATGGAGAACATCATCAAGGTGAAGACGGAACGCATCGATGAGCTCCTAATGCAAATGGGCAAGGCACCCCATAAACTAGGCAGCAGCCCCCGATTGCAATGCTCCAGCAGCACTCGAGTGCCCTCCACCTCGCTAATAAGCTATGAGGCGCTGGGGGCCATTCGCAAGCGGCATCCCAATACGCCAGCCTCCTCCGACTAGAAGCCCCAGCTCAAAAAGGAGACTAAAAGTGAGAGCGCGGGACAAAGAGAGACAGAGTTTTGCCTGGATTTCGAGTTA
Organism: Drosophila colorata; assembly: GCA_035041545.1. NCBI lineage: Eukaryota > Metazoa > Arthropoda > Insecta > Diptera > Drosophilidae > Drosophila > Drosophila colorata. The sequence continues at coordinate 7,316,518 of JAWNLD010000490.1, read as the reverse complement.
ATTATTACATATATACCCAGATATATATATATTATTTATTATCAGAGAGAGAGAGCGCATAGCGTAGTAAGCTGTCCAAGTTTATCCATATATTCTAGTTGCATTCCCTTTTCACGGGTTTCCTTCCTGAGTAAATGTATTTAAATGCTTCCCATTCCCTTCTACTCTCCATACTTTCCACTTCTCGGCTCCCAAATTAGTTTTTTCGCATAATCATCATTGAATGCAAATCAATTTATTTGCATTTTCTTCTTTTTTTTTTATTTTTAAATTTTAGCGAGCAACCAAAATTGTAAGAAACATTTTCAAATTGTAGTTAAAAACGAAAATATGTGCTGTGTATACAAGTAAAACATAACCTGACAACAAAAGTTTTGCACAGTCTGTTATTGTTTTTTCTTTTTAAAATCCCAATATTAAAGAAAGTGAAGAAGCAGAAGGGGAAGGCGAACTGCGTGTGTGAATTTGTGTGCGTTTTTAAGCCATTTATAAATACAAATGTATATTTTTTAGAGCAAAGAACTGTGTTTTATTTTTCACGCTAAGGAAACACTTTTTTGTTTTAGAAATGATTTACGGTAAAAAGAATATTTGATTATCCATTTCCATACTAAATTAGTATTTTAAATTAATATTTGCCAATCCACGTATGTGGATGTATTCTTTTATAGTGTTTTATTTTCTACTTATTCCACTAAAAATAATAAGAGCACTGTTTCGCACTTTAAAAACGGTGTTTTCTTCTCGCTGCACTTGGGATATTGCATGTATATGCTAACAAATCTATTGCTTGCAGCTTGTAGCAATTTTCTATTTATCTAAATTTTAAATCTGTTTTCCGTTTGGTTTCTGGGTACTGGAACTCTATTATTCGTACCTGGCCTTGAGCAAAACGCGCTTCTTGCCCGGCTGCTGGACGGCCTTGGCTGGTGTCTCCTGATTGCTGCGGCTGGTGCTGTGGCGGCTCCAGCTTGTGGCATGATTGGCAGTCAGGCTCTGGGCGAGACAGAGCAGTGCGCTGCCGCTGCCCGTGCGATACATGATGTTGTTGTTGTTGTTGCTCCTTAGGGGGTGTGTTTACGAGTAGCTTGCAGATACAGGCGTCCAAGTTGGACGTGCGTCAAATTAGCAGCTTGATAACTTAATTAAATTACGTTTTATGGACCCGTTGTGGGCGTGTTTGTTCGCACAGACAACTATATATATATATATGCATAATATATATAAGTAAGCTTAAATATATATATATGCAAAAATGAGCGTTAAACGCTTTGATAAGCATTAAAATGAACACACACAAAGAGGAAAAGAGATACGGGCGATAAATAAAAAACACAATTCAGCGTGTCAGGTCAGTCGCATGCCTCCCCATGTGTCTTAAATTACATGTGCGAATTTAATGCCGACGGCCGCTGTTACATGCGAGTGTATTCACATTTATTCACATGTCTTTGTGTACCCGATTGACTTGTGCCCGTTGCCCGCAAGCAGCAATTAGCATTGCTGGCCAATTGACTTTTTGCTTAGAACGGCACAAGAACACGACGCTGACTGTTGGCCCAAAAGTGTCTACACATCAATTTTATACGAAATCTGCTTAGGCCAATGCCAGGGTTGCAAGGAAACACACACACACAGATACACACACCTGCAACTGCAACAAAAACCAAGGAATGAGTCACAGGCTTACACTGAGACGGCCTCAACTGGCTTATACCGAAATTTTAGCCTCGTAGCTCAAAAACTTTGGCAATATTAGGTGAACCAGATTTAAACCGGTTCACAAGACATAAAGCTCAATTTTATTATGGTTCTGAATTTTATAGGCCTCATTCTAGAAGCATATAGGCGGACGTCATTTAAAAGTTTCTTTGTATATTAAAATTAAGCAACATAGCTCTACAACTTTTAAAGAAATAACGCTGAACCGATTTTGAACCGGTTCACAAATAATAAAACATAAGCTGACACAGAATCTAGTAAAGTTACAGCATTGTTGTTGAAATACTTTGGCAGATAAAAACCCAAACCGCTTTTGAACCAGTTCACAACACATTAAATTCAAGCTATGATAAATATTTTAAAGATTGAAATGCATTTTTATAGATTTGAAATATTTAATAGAAAAGGATTATCTTGAATTTTTCAATGCTTTAAAATATTATCAATTGTAAGCCACTAAACCACAATGAACCACAAAAAAAGGGGTCACTCTTCTTGATTTTTGGGCAGTGTGGGGTTACCAAACCCCCCTTATGCGCCCACATCAATTGTCAGCTGTGCGGTTTCTCATGGTTTTGTCCCTGAAATTGTTGCGAATAGCATTCTCGATTTTGTGGTGCAAAGCAGAACTGCGAGGAGCCGGGACTTGTGAATATGAGTACGTATATCGATTTCCAGAGTCCGGCTTTGAGGCCCGAAGAACTTATGCAACATGCACTGGCAGTTTCAATAGCATATAAACGAGCACTTATGCAGACATGTGACTACGTACACTGCAAGAAAAAGTGTTTTACCAGCAGAATGTTAGATGGAATAACTGGAAATTCGTTTTTTTTACAAAGCTTAAAAGGTTAGTTCTAGTTTAACAACTGCTAGATTTTGTTTTCTCAGTGTTAATATATATTGTATAAAGTCTAACTTGACACGATCACACTCTATCCAGAAATTACTATCTGATAACGATTTGAAAGAGATCTTATATTGGATTACACTTGGCCAAAAAATCTATTCTTGACAATTCAATTTTAATAACAGTTAAGAAGTGGATTAAAGTAAAAGAAATTTAAATTTGTTCTCTCAGTGTAATTGCCAACCCTTAGCAAAGCATTAAATTGCATAGTTTCGAGTCGTGCAAGGGCAAAGTTTATTAACCTATTGTGTGGCATGTGCAGGTCCCCTAAGGGTAGCGGCGTGAACGGGGGCTTGGACAATGCAACACAAATTGCATTAAGCGGCACCGGTTCTCCCCGCTTTCAATTCCTGCTAAAAAATAAAACCAGCGGCAGGTCAGCATACAAATTTCATGCCTGCCGGCAATAAGAGTCCAAAACGGCAAAGCTCTGACGCAGGGGGGGGGCGGGGGACTGTTGTAGACAAATGTCGGCACGCAACTAATTAAATGGCGACGATTTTACACTCCTCCCCGACATCTCGTAGCAGCTTCATTGTAGGCCCTGCCGGAACAAGTGAGAAAACCAACAAAAAAAAAAACACTCGAAAAAAAAAACAAAAGGCAATCGCGCGATTTTTATTTCGGCGGCAATTGTGGCACAAAATTATCGTACAGCCACCCCAACCCCTCTCCGTCCCCCTCCCCCCCACACACACGCACTTCTATTAATTATGTAATTTACTGTGAAATAAACAATTTGATAGTCAAAAGTTTCTCCGCTAATGCTCCCCCGCATCCGCCTGTTTAATTGACAAACAGTTTTCGGAATTTGAATCATTTACAAACAGAAAAATTTATTTTGTACCAAAACAGCACAAAAATAAAACAAAATATTCTCGTGCAAATGGAAATGTTCGCCAAATTTTCCTTTGCTTATTATTATTATGGAAATCTGTTGAAAATTCGATTTTCCCCACAAACAACCATTGAATCCCGGAAGAACTACAACTTAAATTTGTGGATGCCAAAAACAACAACCAAATTTATAGATTATCTAACATTAACGATATATAGTTCGACTATAAATCTAAATATTGTAAATATATAGCTCGGAAAAGTCAAACAAAAAACCAAACAGTTTTGGTTTTTCCAAAACTGATCCATGAGTCATACAAACATAGATGTGTATTGTGTATATACATATATATATATTTTGATATGACTATGTATATTATGTATATTGGGTATATATCAGCCATTATTGCTTATCAGGTTGGGTATTATAAAAAAAAGGAAAGTCACATAACAACAAGCAAGTCCGCATGCCTATGTTGAATGTATGCGACTAGAAAATACCCTGTGGGCATTTCTAAAACAAATTTCAAAATACTTAACTCTAGCTTTCTGTACTTCAATTTATATTTTAGCTCTTCGAACAACCTTTGAGTTTCTTATACGATTATTATATAATGTTTAGCATTCATAGGTGACAATTTATAATATTTCTATAGCAAACAACTGTGTATCTTTTACTTTGTCGTTGAATACAATTAAATAAAAATTTAAATAAAAATAGATACATAAATTTTATTATTTCTAAGAAAAACATTACTCTTTGTCTGCGTTTGTTATTCAATATATACTCTAGACGGTCGTCTGCTTCTAACCTTGACACAACTACCCCTTTTCGCTCATTAATAGGATATAGTACAATTTCTTGTCATGGTTAATACAAAAGCAATTAAAAAGGCAGTTATACAAAACTTATCAATAATGAAATACCAGCTGATTTTCCAGTTGGATACAATTGCCTTAAACCTCAAATTTAAAACGGTTTCGTTTTCTATGAAAATTCTTCAATTTGAATGGCTTAAATATATTTAGCTTGCTCATGAAATTTCACTAACTATTTTGGCGTTCGAGAAATTTGTATAATAGAAGAGTATAGTCTATATATAACAAATAAAATTTGGGGCAAACTTAAGAATTTCGTTTAAGACCAAAAGAAATACATTTATGTGTGGTATCTAACCATTTGACTTTATAAATTGCTTGAAGCTTTACAAAGTACATATTCCCCACTTGTAAAAGTATTTTTTTTAAGAAGAAATTTAAAAATGAAATCTATAAAATTAGTAAAAGGTAATATTTAAATATATCAATAAATATCACAAAATTGTCTTTCCTGAAGTTTAGAATAGTTTACATTGTATTTTAAATATATTCACGATATATTTTTCAAAACAAAAAGGGGGATGAAAAAATAGATGGGGTAGGGGTAGGAACATTTGGCAAATTATGGTTTGTTTTGCGTCAGCTTTGAAGTTTACTGCAATATCATAAATAATTGGCTGCCCCAATACCCAAAACGAACAGAGCTGTATACATTATTGGCAAGACGTCGATTTATGGCTATTCCTCAACTATAAACATATATGTATTATACAGGTATGAAATATTTAGTCAAACCTCGCTCTTTCTATTCTTTTTTTTATCTCTTTCTCACTGTAGAACCCATCAATTTGGCATGGCTAATAGCTGCAAAAAAAATTCAAAATAGATACGTGTAAATATTTTTATGATCTAGCTGCCATAAGTAAATATATACCATATATATATATATATATATATATATATATGTATACTATTTCACACTATGTGAACAGTTTAGCACAAAGTTGAAAATGATTTATGGCAATATTTTCGTAACGTTCCTTTATAATTGTGATGATATAATTACGACAATTTACTAGCTTTAACTCGGTCCCTCCGTCTGTCTGTCTTTTCTATCGGTTTCCATACATGTATATTTGTTTGTTTGCCACTTGGCGATAATTTTTTGTTATTTTGTTAACACGCGATCTTCTATTTCCATAGAGCTTGTCGGCGAACAAGTTCACACTTTCAATTTTATAATAAAAAGCATTAAATTAGGATTTATATACAATAATATAGAGAAATACTTGGCTGAGTCGACTTTAAAGAATATTTTTCCGCTTATAAATCATAATAAACTTGATGCATACCTGCAAAGAGAAGAAATGAAAATTGTTGTTAAGTTGGTTTATCTCTTTTTGTATATTTACATACATATTTTAGTAAACAGTTCGCAGTTGGCAACTTAATAGTTATATCTATAATATATATATGTAAATATATACATAGCTTACATATATACACAGATCACAGTTCAAATTGCAGTCACTTGCGTTGCCAGGTTTAAAGTGTGTTTTTCAAAGACCTATTAGGTAAATATATACATACATATAAATTCTTTGCTCCCATAATGAAAATGATTGTCCGCTTGATTGACTGATTGACTTATTAATTCATAGACTCATGAACTGATAGAATGCTTGATTGATTAACTGATTGACTTGATTGACCGATTGATTAATAGACTGATTGATTGGCAGATTGATAGACTGACTAATTGTTGATCTAGGCATAGTCCTAGCAGTTAGAATTAGAGTCAGCTGCAATTTTTCAATATAGCTCAATTCTTAGAGTTTTGTAAAATTTCAGCTAAAATAGTGAAAAATGCCGGAAATTTTTGCTCTCAGTAGAGCTGGATAACATCTGTTAATCTCCAAATATACAAAGAATATTGATTAGGCACCTTTCCGTCTTCAAGTTCAAAGTTTGCTTCTTGACAGATTTATCCAGTAATATTTTGTTCTGTGTTCTGTAAACTTTTACCCAAATTATAAAACTACTATCAGAAAATATGTGGAAAAATTCAATAGAAGTTAAGATCACTTGGCGAGGGCAGGGGCAGATAATAACCCCTGGAGTTTTGTATATACAAAGAGAATATATAGTCACTAGATCTAGTGTTTTTTTTTTAAAATATACTATAAATGTAACTGTACTACACTTATTATCCTTTACTTTACACAGATCGAGCGTATAGAGTAAATATAAAAATCTAAGAATATATGTATCTTTGTATAAATACGCTTATTCTTTGATTATTGCACAGATTTAACAGGAACATAGCACAAAATTATAATAATAAGCACTTATTCCATATTAAGGCTCTGGGCACTGTTTCAATGAAATAAATAACATCATAATAATAAAATAAGCTAATAAAATTTTCTGCAAGTACATATAAATATCATATTTGAAACTGCCGAAACTTTGTTTTCTTTGTTTAAAGTATGTTTCCTAAAATCAAATCACTTTCACTCACAGCAAAAAAAAAATTATGTTTAACAAAATAAATTATGATAAATCAACATACCCAAAAATAAAAAATATACAAAACAGTAACAAAAAACAGCGGCAATTTATGGGGGCGTGCTTTGCAACTGCAACTGTGCAAGTATTTTATTTATATGTTTCGATTTTATTTATATTTTCTACTTTTATTTTTTTGCTTGTTCGAATTTGCGGCAAAAGTTTCGCCGGGCCGCTCGACGCCGACTGAAACGACTGACAAACTGAAATATGTGAAATTATTAAAATCCATTCAATGGCATCTAACTAGAAGTACACACACACGTACACACACTGGGCCGGGGTGTGAAAGAGACAGAGAAAGGGAGAGAGAGAGAGAGGCTGAGCGTTTTGCTGTCAATTGAATGTGAAGTGTACTTATTTCACGTCAGCCGCTCGCACAGATCGCAGCACTTCAAGGCAGGCGGGGCAAGTGGCGGGCAGTGTGTGCGGGAGGGTGTTGCTGTTGTGTGTGTGTGTGTGTGTGTGTGTGTGTGTGTGCGTGTGTGCTGTGGCATTATCTGTGTATTTATATTAAGTGTGACACCAGTTTATGGGTGTTTTGAATGCAATGCTTTAAATGCAAGCGATTATCTTTTAGAAACAACGCGTAATCTCAGCCAAACGCTGCAGGGGTGCTTTCGGGTGGCTCAGGGAGGGGCCGTAGGGGATGCTGTTGCAGTCACATGCTTGAATCATGTTGTACAGATTACAGAACATTTCGTTTACATTAAGGCATTCATTGTCGAACTGGGGAACAGCTTTCAATGGATCGAAACTTAAAACCAGCTCTTTGTGCTTTTTATCACTTATCACACAATCTCTTTCAAATATTAATCCCTTTGATATGCTTTATTATGTAAGTTAGTAATCAACTTTAAAGCTAATCTAATTGTGCAGTTTTTCTTCTGTACAGCTAAAAAATCATACAAAAATAAAATCTCATATAAAAAAAATATATATATGTAATTTAAAATAAATTAACTTTGAAAAATTAAAAATGTCAAAGTTTTCTTCTTTTTTTGTAGCTTAAACGTGCTTAAGCACCTTAAATCTTATATCATCTCTCTGTCTTTAGACGGCAACCAAATTAGCAATTAAACTTTTATTGCTCTAATACTAGACTAAAGGTTTTTACTTAATATGTAAATTTGAGGCTAAAGTCATATAATTATTACAGTTGTCGCTCGCAAGTGAATACTAGCAGAAATAACAATGGTTCCCAAATATAAATAGGAATTTTTAATTCATAAAATGCCTTGGAACATAATTTTTTTTAAATATTTTATTGTTGTTGATTTTCAAACATTTAAAAACATTAAACTGCCACATCAAATTTATCCATAGAAATCATAAAATATATGTATAGTATATTATATTAATTTTTTGTATAGAAACAAAAGATTCGTAAAATACGGATTGCTTGCAAATAAGAAACAATTCTGCAATCGAAATGTTCTATTTTGCGAGCGAGCACTGTACCAGACTCTTTTAGTCACGTATTAGCAATATTACAATATATACAATAAATGTAGTTTGACATCCGCTTTTTCGTTAACTGCCTAATTCGCCGGCACATCTTATCAGGTCGTAGACAACAGATTCCAAGTGTCAACTTGATGAATTCTTCGCAAATCAAATGTATTTAGTTTATTCCGGTTCTCAAGTCACTTATTTAACGATTTTACAACGTAAGAAAAACAACCTTAACAAATTGCAAATGAAATTCGAAACCTATAACGAACAATTGACCCATTTGAGTTAATGTTTTCGCCCCGGGGTGGGGGGTGGTAGTTGAAGAGGAAGAATGTCATGCTAAACGGGGCAGGCGATCCGTACTCGTACTCCCCACTTGGACGGTCAGTGCACGACGCCTTTGATAATAATAAAATAAAATAAAATAAAAAATGCGCTGGAAATTCAATCAACGCGAATGCACTCGAAAAATATATTCACTATTTTGAGTAAAGTGAATCGCCCACATGGAAACAACACACACACACACACACACATACACTTGCACACTCAGAATGCAATGGACAACAACTGAAAGCGTAGGAAAAAGAAAACAACAAAGCCTGCAAATTGCACGCATCTCGTGGCTAAATTGCGCAGATTGCACTTGCGAGGGGGCCGTAGCGGGGATGGGGATGGGAGGGGAGGGTAGGTTATACCCCCAGGGGTTCATAAATGCATACTTATAAAAAATAAAATATATATAGTACTTATGCGTGATAATGACTATCTATAGCTGACTATGGCACGTTGATTTCGCACGCTGTTTTCAATGATTTGAATGAATAATTCAAAAGTAACTGCCTCCCCAACAAAAAAGCCCTAGTCCCGTCCCTGCGGACGGCTGTCTTAAAAGCGTAATATCTTTACAATAAAACTCTAGTAGGTCTCACATCTTAGAATACATAATAAACATTCCTTAGAAATCTTTGAGCTAATCCATCTTTAGCTGCAATCAAGAATTGTTCTTGGTAAATACGCCCAATTAATCATATTTCAGCCCAGACTGATTCACAATTTCAAATGCTATCAAAATTAAATTTTCTATTTACATTGCTTTCAAATAATCTCACTTGGGAATTAAATAACAAACGCGTATAGATTTTAACTTAAATTATATCGTTTTTAAATGTATAATAATTAAAAAAGAGCTTCAAACTAGGTTTATATAAAATAAAAAGACTTGACAGTAGTTGGCATTTGCAAAGAAATTCGGAACGTAAATCTATAAATCTTTTTATAAAACCCATACAATTTATATTTTTTTATATACGTTTACGACTTGGACTTGGTTTAATCTTAAAATCGTGTATTTAGTTGAGAAAATTTATATTTTTAAAATATTCACTTAATGGATGTAGATATAAATACAATGTATTTTTTTGACTTGTTATGTATAATATATTTTGGCAACCATTCATTATTTGCGAAATTGCAAAATTGTGTTTTTGTGACGTCATGAAAATTCCATTGTTTTCATTAAAGGCTCAACTTTGGCAACGGCAGCCCGTTGGCCAAATACGAATTTGGATACCAAATATGTCTGTGGGGCATTATGTCGATGTCGATTTGCGTAATTATATTTATCTATTTGTCAGTCTGGCAATTTGTCATGCGGACAATCGCAGACATTGGCTGCATGCAAATCGGAACTGGAAACGCTCTCAATTGCCCAACGACAGCTGACGATGGGGAATATTATTATTGTTGTTGTTGTTGTTATCCACAAATCGATTACTGATCCGCTTTGGCAAAGTGAAAAGTACCCAACAACAAGAATATTCAAATCGATGCTCCAATATTGGCTAGCAATTCACAAAATGAGCTCAGCTCAGGGTTTCCAGCTATTCTTTGGAATCTTGTTTTGTGGCCATGCATACACAGAGGGGGCATGGGGGGGATTACATCCGGTTTGATTAGCTTGACCTTGACTCTTCTGCCTGCACATGTGCAAAAATCAATGGCCATTAGAAAAGAAAAGGCTGCACACGAGTTCCAAGCATTAGACAAGGGGCGTATACGTAATACGAGGGTTGCTCAAACACATATTGCACACCGAAGCTTCAAACTATAGATAACAAACTATGGATTTTGTAGTTAACACAGACTTAATGATAGTTTTAATTATTTTAAGCTGACTTTTAATTTTTAAAGCTATGTTTAAGAATATCCTGAAAGCTGCTAGCTAATAAAAATGTTTGGGACATGTAGCGAAAATAGCTTTGTTCAAGAAATATTTAAGTCTATAAAACACATTAATTTTCTTAAAAACTCGAAGACCACATTAAGACATTGATGGGCTTTAAAACAATTTAAAGTTTTATGTAAACGTTATTAGCAGTGCTTAAAAAACACATGAAAGCTTTAAAGTTTTAAACACTAAATTTATTGAAAAGCTTTCAAATTACATTATATCATGTAAAAGGTTAATTCACTTAAAGTCGCGTACAACATTAACGAACTTTAAATCACTATATTTGAATTGAGTGTTTAAAGCAATTTAAAGGCCCTTCAAGGCTTTAAAAGCACATTAACGTAATAACTCTGTAAAAGCTATTCATAAAGAGTAGCGCTTTTAAAGCTCACTAAAAGCATATTCGAATCGGAACTTTTAGTTCGTTTTCGAATCGGAACTTTTAGTTCGTTTAAAAAATGTATTCCCCCACCTAGTTAAATTCAAGCACATTAAGTCGACCCCAGTGCGTCTTACCTTTTGGCCCTGTGTGCGCCATCGCAAAGGTCCACGTCCTGGCCGAGATAGTGCTTCTGGGCAGCGATCATCCGCTGGGCATCAGCAGCAACATCATCGTCGTTGAGCAGCAGGACAACTGGCGTGGGCAGGAACTCGTCCAGCAGGTGATTCTGCGCCTGGGCCTTGCTCAGCAAGCTGATGGCCGTCGCCGAGGAGCAGGAGGAGTTCGTCGTGGACGACGACGACGTAGACGTGGTGGAGGCATTCGAGGAGCCCGGCAGACCGGACACCTGAGTGGCCATCGACAGCTTTGACGAGTGCTTGTTGGAGCCGAAGCTGCGGCGTATCGACTGCAGACTCTGGCGCAAGAAGGATTCGCGCTTGATGTGGGCGCCGCGACGCTTAGCCGGCTGTGGGACGTTGTCCAGCGCCTCGATGGTCGACTCGAAGTGCACCTTGGCGGGCAGCGATTGTGGGCGTGGCAGCGTGACATGCGACCCGGGCAGATGCTGCAGCAGCTCCTCGTACTCGTGTGCGTTCCGGCGCAACAACTGCGCCTCCTGCTCGCTGATGGAGTCCTGCTCCTCCAGCTGCTGCTGCTGCTGCTGCTCCTGATCCTGCTCCTCTTGAGCCTTGCCACGCTTTGGCTGGCTTTTGGGCTGCTTTTGTTTCTTGGGCTTCTTGAGACGCGCCTTTTTCGTGGGCTGCTCGCCGGCGGCGCTGACTTGGGCCAGCATCAGGGACGCAATGTCCGGAAATGCAGCCATGTCCGGCGATTGCAGCAGCTCCGCGTCGGGCATTTTGACAACGGAATTGTTGTTGTTGCTATTATTAGTGTTGTTGTTGTTGTTGTTGCTATTGTTGTTGTTCCTCTCAATGAAACTGTAGGACTTGATGAGAAACAGATTGGATTTGTTCTTTTTGGCCTTTAGCTGCTCCCCGTTCGTCCATGACTCGACGGTCGCACTGCCGTTGACCTTCTCGTCGATTGCGGCCATTCTGCTTGCTCTTCCCCTCTCTCTCTCTCACTCTCTCTCTCTCTCTCTCCTCACTTTTTTTGCTTTTTGTTCACTATTTTGTTGTTGATTTTTACTCTTGTTTTGTGCTTAGTTTATTGTTCTAGTTGGCAGCCTCAGCGTGTTTTCACTATCGACAGCATCTTCCCGATCAACAATCTCCTCTTCGACTGCTTGGGAAAGAAGAGAAACCAAAGTTATTTTTATGCCGCTGCGTTGACATTGGCTGCGCGGAGTGGAGAGCGGTTGCGGCTGTGGGAGGTCGATCAACTATCCGAAAGACACACACACACATAGAAGATGTGGGGAGCGGACGTGCGTAAGTGTGTGTGAGCTTTTGAAAGCTCTGCTTGTGCAGGCTTACAAACAGCAGCAGCTGCTTCAAGCACGAGACTCATCCGTGTGTGTTAGAAATCTCAAGGAAAATCAGTTGTAGTTCATTTGAAGTAAAAACGGAAAAGGAAGGAAAACACAAGAGTGCTTCTAGTCGGAAGTGTTCGAAACAGTCAAAATTTTCATCAATTTTGGCATTATTTTTGACAACAAATTTTAGCACCTCAGAAATAATAAACCAAAGAAATAATAAATTTAATTTTCAACAATGCATATACATATTTCAAATGCAAAATCAATCTAGAGGATAACTCATGTTCAACATGCCATCTAAACCTGAAAATCGGTTCAGTTTTGACAAAGTTATGGGAGTTTGAAATATGGGAGCTATGAATTCGAGAACCCTCTCAAAATTATTATGAAAACTGAAGTTTTTTGATGAAAATTAAACTGTTAATGTCTGTTTGAAAGTTTGTATTGAAGCTTTGTCAGCTTAATTAATTGCCACACCTTTTTTTTACTACTAATTCGCGGCTATAATCAATTGAATGTTTACAGTTAGCAGTTCTGGAGTAGTTTACAGTTCTCAAGTGAAATTTGACATTATCATAGATCTCCAAATTAGCAGCGAATACAAGTAAACTTTAACTGTTAATTGGTTTAGTTAGCAGCTCTGTTAAAAATGTTATTTATATACGTTTGGACAAAGAGCTCGCCGAGTGCCAACTGATATACGAATTTCAATCATGATTATCATAGATTTAGATAATATATTATATATATTTCTTTATACTACAATAGACAAGGTTTTTTTTTGCGTAATTGCACTGCAGCTGCTCGGTCTCTTTCTAGCATCCGCTGTTTGCCTATGCATGTGTGTGTGTGTGTATGTGTGAAAGTGTAGGCATTTGCTGTTGAAGTCTATCTTTCGTCTATGTACTACAATAGATGGCGCCACACAGCAGCCGCCCGGCATTTGACAATACCTCTCTCTGCCCACACTCTCTTTCTCCCGGCTACTACACACACACACACACTCATACAGCCACGCATACGCGCTCACTCCGCGCCGTCAGCTTTGTCATGTTATTGTTGTTTTGTTCTGGCCAGCGGCTCTCAGACTGCTTGCTGTGTGCGCGTGTTGTGCTTTTACCGCTTGTTGTTGTTGCTGTTGCTGTGGAGTACAATTCTTTTTCTTATTTGAATTTGTTTTCTTTTTGTTTGTGTTTTGTGCTGCTTATTTTTTGCATTTATTTTTGGCCACGACACACAGCCAACAATTTCCGTCACTTTTGCTTTATGATGTCACTTGGCCGTACTCCCGGCTACGTCTATGTCTACGGCTCAGTTTGCCGCTTTGCGAATATGTTTGATCGTAGTTGTTGTTGTTTTCTTTCTTTTTTGCACCTTTTTTGTTTTGTTGTTAACGCCAAACTAATTCGCCGCAATTTATAAACATTTTATTTGTTGATAAATTTTATTTCACTGTCGTGTGCGCGATAGCAAACCAAAACAAACCGAGCACACGAAAAAAAAAATTGTTTAAAAAAATGAATAAAAAACACAAAATGTGGAAAAGCGGCCACCGCTGTTGCTGCTTGAAAAGCTCTCTCTCGCTCGCTCACTGGCGCCCGTATGCGTTGTCGTTCGCTTTCGCACTGAATTTGAAATTGAAGCGCCGTTGCGGCCAGACCCACCGTCCAGCCAGCAAGCAGCAGTGGCAGCGCCAGCAGCAGCAGCAGCAGCAGCGGCGGCCCTACATCAACAATACACAGCAACAATATCTGAGACGACGCAGCGAAGCAGCGAGGCGACGCGGCGAACAGGCAACGACGACGACGGCGAATCGTGGCCACATGCATGCATACGCTTATGTGTATGTGTGTATTAAACTTCTTCTTCGGCGCGCTTATCATGCTGCGGTGCGTTGGCGTCAACGTCGACGTAGCCGTCGGCATTGCTGTTATGTTATTGTTGTTGAGAAATTGAACAATGAAAAAGAGCGAAGAAGCACTCGCAGCAGCAGACTTAAGTGCTGCTCTCTGGCTCTCTTTTACTCTCTCTCTCTCTCTCTCTCTCTGTTCGGCAGGTGCTTAGTTTATCTAAGGAGCAGCAGCTGATGCCGACAGATCGGCAGCTGAGATTTAACTATAAACCGTTAATCGCGCTTTGCTCTGCCCACCTTTCGCTTTGCAAATTTTTTTTTGTTTACCGAAATTAAGTATTTATTTTGGCTGACACTAAAACCGTTGGCCAATACATACATTTTTTTCATTCCCTTTGGCTTCACTTGATGATTTGTCAGTTTTGCTTTGCTATTGTGCAAAAATGACAGCTAAAAAAAGAGAGAGCAAAAAAAAAACAACTAAGCTAAGCAACAAACATAATGTACAAAATGACAAAAGCGAAATATAATAATACAAGCGCGCTGCGCTCCCTAACCATCCAGCGCCCACTAATGCGCTATCGTACATGAAATAAATGGGCACCTCCCCCGCCCCTGCCACTGTCCGCCTGCCGCACCCACAGTTGAAGTTCTCTAGTCATAATTGAACTTTTACCGTATATTATTTTTGATAAAAATCCAAAGATAAGTGGGCAAGCGTTTTATCGGTATGGCAACATTCTGCCATTAAGTGCTGAACTAAACTGAATTCGCCGTGTGCGGTTGAGCCGACTGCGCCACCTCGCCTCGCCTCTAACGAACCTCGCTGCACTCCCTCCCTTCCCCTTCCCCTATCGCTTGAGCCACCTCACAAACACAGCTGCTGTCAAGTTCGGCGCCTCGTAAACCCCAAGCGCTAGTCATGGTCACCCTAGAGATGAGCTGTGCGAAAAACCGCAACCGACCAAAGCAACTACAACAACAATATCAGCAAGAGCAATCACAACCTTCACTTTGTCTAACTTTTGATCTGCTGGGGCCTCTTGATTACCCTATACCCCTTAAAGATGGCCTCTATGAACCTTGCAGCCTTTAGGCATATTTAATGAGGGCATAATTAGGCTGTGCAAACTAATTTCTGGTAAAAAAGGAAGCCCATTGGTATATACAATATATGTACATATATTTTCCTAATCAGAGCGACTAGCTCAGTTGATCTGGAGACATTCTTTATAACAACTTAAATTTTGGCTTGTGTGATCAAGTTTATTTCAGTTTCCTAATTTTAGAATTAACTCTCTGATGTAGAGATCTAGGAAATCTGTAGGCTCCGAGGTCTCTAGACATTATTTTTTTTTAGTTATTTTAAAGTAGGATGCTGTAAGAGCTCAAATTTAGAAAGCTAATTAACGTTTATCACATATTTATCGAGGTTTGTTCACATTTCAGAATCAATAAATATCGATTTTATGAGTAAAGCTCAACAATTATCAGAGCCAGAAATGCACATGTATGCACCGGCCGTTTTAATGTTTTCAAATCGATAAAAATCTAGTTTCATTTGGATTTTTTTTCCTTTGATCTCACTTAATATTCCATTATAGTTAACATATACATATCTCAATAATGTGTGCACCGCTGATCTATTTACAGGGTGTCTCTAAGCCCAGTACTCTACTTGTACCGTTTTTATGTGGGGCGTCACTTTCAAGGGGTGTTTTGTTTGGCTTAATAGGCACATTAAAAGATATGATATTGTATCTTTAATCATAGTTCGAGGGAAACTGCATTGGGATCATGGAAGAAAAACACAGCAAAACCAAAGCTTAAAGAGAAAACGCCATCGTTTAACGAAGAAGAAAAGCCCGTACAAAAAATCGTTGCATTTCGCACTGTTTCCGGGCTTATACAAAATCGACGAAAACAATAAAACGTCACATTGATAGCGAAATTGCGTAAGTCCCGATAGCGCAAAAAACAATTATAACACAAAAATCAAAATTAATCTTTGCACTCCCCCAAAAACCATATGACTAATGCCTTCCAGGTGTTCAGCATTTGGCCAGATATGACAGCAGAATATGCTGTACACCTGGCTAATGAACTAAGTAAATTATGATATCGACAAACATATAGTATATGCCAGTAACACGCCTGTCTATTGATATAACTATGCCTAGAACAATGCCGCGCACAGGTGGCCTGACATAGAGTTCAGGTATGGCTCATAATACAAATGAGGTTACCAATCGACACCCGAAAAATCACCTTGATGGCTTTCCATGACTAATGAGCCCTATCGTAACATTGCTATTCGATATTCCTAGAAATATTCTATAGTAAATCTATATTGCTACATAGTATATGCTTGATAGTACAGGATCTGGCGAATATAGTATGTATTCTTGACATATTTTAATAGGTTAAAAAATCGGATAAGGACATTTTAATGCAGTTTATGTTTATATATTAAGAAATATTATTACAGTAAATAAATTTGCTATGAAAATTAAATTCATTTGGTTTTTTTATACAACTATGAAACAATTTTTGTAATTTTTGACAAATGATGTTTCCAGACTTAAATTGAGATTCAATCTGAAGGTCAAACTATGAATTAAAAGTCTTCCCTTTTAAAAATCTGTACATTTTTTAAAAGGTTGTAGCTTACAATTTGAACCCATGCCCTATATAGACAAATGTGGGTTTCTCTGGAAAATGTTGGGTACAAATTTTTTTATGCTATGAATTATGGTAGTTTAAAGTTTGAACCCATGCCTGCATAAATTTATTTAGGATAATATTTTTGGGAAGGTGAAGAGAGGTTTCCAAAAAATTCAGCAATACTAATTGAATTGGTTTTAGGTGAAGTTCATGGTTCATGTAAAAAAAAAGTTAATTCCCGGTTCGAACCAGCTTGGCTCAAAACCGACTATCATCATAAGAATTAAAAGCTGATTTAATATATATCGAGATACAGATTAAAGTTTCTGAATAGCCAATTGATCACATTTGTAAGGAACATATATGTATATAGTACATATAGAAGACCACACAAATTTCACAGAACAAGTTCATTATAATGCGCAACCAAATATTTTGACACAAGTCGCAGAAATTTACGACCAAACAAACATACTCAGATCCACACGACTGTATATACATACACATATGTGACTGTATATATATGCTGATATAGTAGCTGGCATCGGGCACAAGCGAGTGAACAAAATTTTGCAGCTTCCATGCGAAAAATGCGATCGTGCTATCAGTCACGACTATACCGACTACGACTAGATGACAAAAGAGTTTTTAATCAAATGATCTCGCTCTTTGGCTCTGGAATTGACGCAGGCAAAACGGGGCCGGTCGGCTATATATAGTATCGATACGGTGGGTCTAATAAATCACAGCACGACATTTATTCAAACAATAATATGCCAGATAATGCCGCCACACGCACTTGTATTCACTCGATAATCAAGAACGAGATCACGCCGGTCTTTATATATATACATAAATAAATATATATATATATATATAGTCTATAATCCCATATGCTTTTCTAAAGGGCGATAGCTGTGGTTGAATCTCTGCTCTAGGCCGTTCAACTTGTTGTTGCGCTTTAGCACAATTTTCAATCTTCTATATCAGCTATTAAATCGCGTTCCACGATGAGGAAAACGCTTCAGAAGACGTCGCTGAATAGGCCAAAAGTGAGGGTTCGCTGTTCAATGCTGTCCAAATTTATACGACAAAAACTCCATTCATATTGTTAATCTTTGCAATGATTTGTTTACAAATTTGTATAGCAGAAATGTGCTTAAAAATAAAACTCAAGGAAATTCCAAATGAAGCAAACCTATTCCTTTTAAAATATATAGGTCAAAAGTTATGATTTAATAGTTTTCTTGTATAAATCCACTTCGTTCTTATTATCTTAAAATCTTCTTGGTCAAAATGATAAGAACATTTCTATAGCTGTTCGTTCTCTTCAAATATCTTAATCTTTATTAAAGAATTACTATGCATATCAACATAATGGAAAAATTAAAAAAAAATTTCATCACCATTTAAGATTTTTAAACAGTTTTCATTATTTTTGTATGCTGTTAATTTCTAGGCATAATACATCTATCATTCAGAAAGCAGTTTGAAGGATTAATTTCATTGCGGTTCATTTGTTAAACTTGTTTGGATCGTTATATTTATTATGGACTCACCTAGAATGCTTCCGTTTCGCATTGTCACTTAGTGAACCAGTTGTGGCAAGTTGTGTTAATCTATGTTAAAAAAAAAAAGCAGATGCGATTTTAGAGATAGTTGGAAATCCAAAAATCGAAGAAAAAATAAAATACTTTTAAAATGATACACCTATATACTACAAATTTGTATAGAATGCGTGTAAATCGCTGTACCCAGAACAAACATGCAAATTTTAACTTAAAAGCTCAAATACTTTCCGAGTTATGATAGTTAAGTGTATAATAAAAGATATTTATCAAGTCAATAACTTTGTTGCTGCTGCTCTAATGCTTTCCAAATAACAGTAGGTGGGTATTTGCACACCCACAACCCACCCACAACCCACCCCCATGCCACCCCCACCTAACACGTGAGTATTTGCAAACCTTGACACAGGCAGGCTTAAGCCAAAGTTTATGCTTTCCACTTCCATAATTCACAATTACACAATCAGTAGGAAGCCCCAAAATGCGTGTGAGTGTGTGTGTCATCTCTCTCTCTCTCTCTCTCTTACTGGGCTTGCGGCAGCAGCCGCCACATAAAGAAATAAATAAAAACAAACACAACAAATTGAGAGCAAACATTTTTGTTTGTCTGGGCGAATTCAGCGGGCGCTCAGCGCGCACAAAAGCCGACAATCGCACACATACATATGTACATTGCTGATGTGTACATACATACGTACACACTCACACACACACATTGCCGCTAGGGGGCGCGCTCACCTTGATTTTGCATTCGCGCACAGATTTTTGCCAAATTTTCGCAAGAGTTTTACATGCTGTTGCGTATGGTAAAAGTTTTCCAAACACTTTTTGCACTTTTTGTGAATTGTTGTTGGTGATTTTTTGTGCGTGCGCCTTAACTTTTGCCTACGCTGGTTGCACTCACACTCTCGCACAGGATGCGGCGAATAGCGAATAACGTTTGTTTTTCGTTGCGTGTGAATATTTGGTTGCTGCTACAATTTGTTGTGAATATTTGTTTTAACGCTGCGAATTGTGGCAAACACCGGAGAGGTTTCGATGACGACGCGACGCGCTCTGCACTCGAATAATATGTGAACTGAGGCCGCCGCTGCTACTGCTGCTGCTGGTGCTGCTCTTCTGTTTCTGCGGCATTATGACACTCACAGCAGCAGTACCGTTAACATCGTCGCAGCTGGTGCTGGGTGGTGGTGGTGGGTTTTGTGCGGGCGCAATTCTAAACTTTGCAAGCCACCACCAAATGGAGGCGAAACACATTCGCAGGCGAATTGCCTAGGTCTAAATTATGCGAAAATACGGCGAATTGTATATGTATGTGCATGTGTGTGTCCTGTAAGCTGCACATAAAGTGTTGGGCTACACAAATCACCCCATTGCTGGCTCAGCGCATGCAGATGAGGGCACATGGAATGCGAGTGAGAGACTATGCAAATATTAATTGTCAATGCACACGTCAAGGTAGGGCAAGCTCTGCACAGAATCTGATTCTTTGGCCGGCACTCGCACTCTCGCCGTGAGAGCGCGCAGAATTATTTGTTTTACGCAATGTGCGCATGTACACACATAATTACATACATACATATGTTTTTATACCCTAAACTCGTTAAAAATTGGTAAAAGGGTTTAATGGTTTTGTGCAAATGTATGTAACAGGATGAAGGAGGAATCTCCGACCCCATAAAGTATTGATATTGTTGGTTAGCATCACCAGCCGAGTCGATCTCGTCGATCTCGAAGTCTAGAGCTAGAGAGCTGATCTTGGACTTTTGAAGTACACAGATTAAGTTTATTTCAAATGATCAATAACCCGCCCCGTTTTCTTTTTATCAGTATTTAGCGGTGTTTTTAGCATATCATAGAAATTAAGTATACAAATCAAACCCAATTTAGGTACTATAGATTTTCGCTTTGGTTTGTACATGGATTTGAATGCTCTTGCTAAGTCCTGAAAATTTCAAACCGATCATACGCTTAATTTAGAAGTTGTTCAAGAATTAAATTTTATTTTAATAATTGGGGGACAAGCCCAGCCGCTGAATAAAGTGCGCAGCGTGAGTTTGTATGCTTTTGTGAATGTATGTAAAACTGTAAACGGGTTGAAATATACGTAATGATAGCTCGAAGTTTGGTTCAGGGTATCTCATAGTCGGGTGCACCCGTCTAGTGATCTCTTCGTTGGTTGTACAAATAAGATGTAGGTTGTCACGTATGTATGTACATAAATATATACCATGTATCATGCATATACATCACATGCGTTTGTATGTGTGTGTGTGTTATCTCAGTGACGAAAGTAGCGAAAGTGAACATATACATACATGCATACATATGCATGTACATATGTGTACATATGCATATATAGAGCGAAATGCAAACGTGCAAAGCTGTGACGTGAGCGGCCTTGCCTACGTACTGCGTTAAGGACAAATATAAATAAATATACATTTTATTTAATTACGTGTCTCGTGAGTGACGATCGCAGCACGCGCTCATCTCTAGCCGCACGAAAGCAGAATCAGTAACAAAAGCGAAGGCAGCGGCGAAAGGTCAAGCTCATTAGTTGGCGCTGATGTAAGTGGCGCAGCGCCACCTAGCGTCTGCCAAGCGCAACAGAATCGCATATTTTGAACTTCATGTATTGTATATATGTATGTATGTGTGTGCATTTGTTTATTGAGCAAACGAAAACAAAACGAAAAGCTCATGCAATAAATTAATTGGCAACGAGGGGCGGCCGTCACGCTTAGCCAACGAGCAGCAAAAAAAAAAAAACAAGTAAGAACGTAGCAGTCGGGTATAACCGACAACGCAATGCTCGCGCACAGTTGAATAACAGCTTAAAACAGTTGAAAACAGTCTTAATTATTGTCTTTTTTGGAAATATTTAGATGTTTGTAAATTTTCGGCTTGATAATTAAAGGAGTTTATTAGAAAACTGTCTGCTAAATTTGGAGATATGGATTTTCTCGGGTTACCCGACCCTTTATACATGGACGTTTATCAATTTGCCACGCCCCTAGTGGGCGTATTCAAAAAACTTTTTGTGCGATCTTTAGAGGAGGTCATCAGTAAACTGTCTGAACAAAATATTTGTACCTAGCTTAAAAACTGAGGAAGATATATCGATTATTATCGAATTGCCCCCAATGGGCGAAGCCAAATATTTTTAACATTTTATGTGTCGCGGATATACACGAATACATACATACATATGTATTCCAAATTTCAAGCCTTAAGCTGTAATAGCGGCGAAAAACGTTTATACGGACACCCGGATGGACGGGCAGCAAGATGGACATTGCACAAACCCAATATGCTCTTTTCATTTCGTAAAAGAAATATAAAAAACAAAGAAGAAGATATTGTGCCCAGCTGAAAGGTAAACAAACGAAATACACACTATTTGTAAATGTTAAACAAATAGCATTTCAAATGCGCATCAAAAACAACACCGGCCACAACGATTGCATGCAAAATGTTTGTCAGGCAACCTTGCCCAAGAGAGCGAATTGGAGCGCAGCGAAAGAAATGGGCTGCTTTTCGCCGTGATGTGCGTGCGTGTGTTTCTGTGAGTGCAACTCAACAGGTTGAGCGTGTCGCTCAACTGTTGTGTGGCTTAAAGCTATAACAGCTACTTACCGCTCTTCGCTGGCGCTGAAGCCCACCGATGCGGTCGTCAAATTCAGAGTTTGTCGCAGCAGCGACCCCAAAACGCTTCGTGTCGCCGTTGGCTTCTTAATGTTGCTGCTGGGGCGACTGGGATCAGTGTTGCAGCGCGGGCGAAAGATCTCGTTGAACTGCGTGGGGCGTGGCGGACGCTTGCGCAGCGGCTGCGGCGACGGCAATGGCGATAAATCCGCCGTGTCCTGTGTGGGCGTTAACGAATTAGTCCGACCGCGGCGACACGGCGAAGCTGAGCGACTGGTCAATCGCTGCGTGCCGTTATGGCTGCTGCTGCTGCTGCCGCTGCTGCGTTTCTTGTGCGCGGGCGGTGTGAGGTAGTTCATATTATTGATAAAACGCTGCGTTCCTTTTTTTTTGTTAGTCTTTTTTTGTTATATTTTTTGCGTAAGCACGAAACGCACGCTCGGCTATAACCACGGCTATTTGTCGAATGGTGGCCACGGCGCCAACTGTTTAGATTCCTCCTCGACTCAGGGCCTCGCAAATGTTGCATGCCAAAATGCGCAAGGTGAACAAAAAAAAAAAAACAACCGCAAATAACAAAATCACCACCCCTCTTCCTCACTGGCATTATCGAATTGACAAAGAATTGGCAAACGAAATGGCCATAAAAAAAAACAACAAGTCACTAAATGGTGTGAAGGCGGCAAGCAAAACATACACAAAAAAACGTAAAGAAACAATACGGCGATAGAAATGGCAACGACAGACACGACAACATCTTTGACACAACCGTAATGCAGGAGCTTTAAGCACGGTTTGCCAGTCAGAAAATCGCTGAGCTCTGAACACAAAGAAACGTAACGGAATATGTATTAGAAAAAAATTCTGGAAAATCACCAAAAAAAATGTAGGTATAAAAATATTACAAAAACTAACTAAATATAAATTTTCCAAAATTAATATCCTGATAGTTTATTGAAGTGAACCTTACGGTTTTAAATCAATCAAGGATCAATGTAAAGATCCAACAAATCTTCCACTTTTCTTTTTCGAATTTTCAATATTTGTATAAAAACAATTGTGAGGGGGAATATATAATAATCAAATTAATAATATAATACAAATACACATAATAATAAAATAACATTAATAAATAATAATTTCAATATTTGTTTAAAAAATTTTGGATGTAGCTGAAAATCGAAGTTGTTGTATTTTGAATGTTCCGAAAATCCAAAATTCTATAGTTTAAAATATCTATTTATAACTCACAAATTTGTATTTTCAAATCAATATAACTAGATCCCATGTTTTTTACTGTAAATCAAAATGTCAAATTTCTAAGCACGTTATAAAAATGTTGGAATTTTTCTTCAAAATTAATAAGCGTATTTAAACTCTTAAGCGAAGCCGTTGGGTAAGTCTCAGTGATATAAGCCGAAAGAAAAATGGTATATTGAGTAGAGTATTTGGTCAGAATGGATTTCTGGTTGAACGAAAATATAACTCTGACGGAGGAGGAGAATATCGATAAGACCTGTGAAGGGGAGTTCAACAATTGCGATACATCTAGCAGGTTTTTAGATCTATTGACGAGCACTTTCATGCAGCTCTTCAAGTGGGTGCTACGCAACTGCTGCAGCTATGTGGATCCCGAAAACATTCTATATATTGACTAAAATTGGGTCTCCTTGAAGCGCCCGAAAGACAAATCAAATTATTTTACAGCCCCTTCGTAAGAATATTTGGAGTTTTTCTGTTTTATTTTCATCATTAGATCCGTTTGTTCGAATTCCACTTCAAATTATTAAGACCTGAACATATGTATAATATTTATTAGTTCTTGGTCTAAAAAACCGGCCTAAGCATTTGAACCTGAATACATATATTTTTGATCCAGGAAACCAGCCTAAAATTTAGGCGTCAATAGTAATATAATATTTATAAGTTTTTGATATAAAGAACATGGTTCCAGATGAAGGTAAATTTAGATTTATAATAAGAAGCAACAGTATTACTGGGATTCTTCTATAAAACAAAAAATAAACGTCAATTAAGACTTTTCGAACTTTTTCCTCCTTATTTTAAATATTTTCTTATTTCGGGTACATGTATAATTATACATATGTATCTAGAAGAAGATTTTCCTTTCAGAGAAAATATCTTTAGAAGAAGCCGGCACAAGAGCCTTTGTCTTAACCTGCAAAATCAATATGAAATAAAAGACGCTTTAATTTAAATATTTTTTTTAATTTTCTTTTATTTGTTGTTCTTTACTAGGTTTTTTGGTTTGTTAAACTTTGTGCTAATTATCATATTTTCTGTTTTTGTCTATTTCGTTTATGGGAATCTCGTTTATTTCTCAATATTTTTTTTTATATTTTCTTTTTTAAATTTTGTTTTCCTCAAGCAAATTTGGTAAACACATTCGCTGGTAAATTTGTCTTTTCGGTTTAGCCCGGTTCTTTAGTCTGCTTTTAAGGCTTTTCGCAATTGATATTATATCATATATCCTAATAGATCAATATAGTAATTTGTTCACATTTATATTCAGTTAGGTAATTAATAAACATTTCTCATAGTAAATTTCTTTATGGTTTTAGTATGTCCAAAAAATGTTTGTACTCAATTATTGAAGAAAAATAAACCGAAACAACAATTTGTCAAATTCACAATATTTTTTAAAAAATTTTGTTTTTTCAATTATTATAGAATATTTTTATATATATTATATAGGGTTTGCTATTGATGAGTTTCATTTTCGTACCTTACTATTAATTTGTGCTTTGTGCTTTTGCTGGAAATTTAAAATTGCTAACGGTATGCAAACTATGAAATTTCGGTTAAGTGAGTTTTACGAATATATATACATACATATATGTACATACATATATCGTAGGTATATAGATTTGTTATACTATATATATATATGTATGTGTACTGTATTGTTTCTGTGTTTATGTATGTGAATAGCGCTGTGCATTTCGTAATCTTTGCAAAAAACAGAATATTAACCCTTAAATATTCTAGATATACAGTGCTGGCTATATAATTAGACACAATCTTTGTCATTTATGGCAAAACTTTTTTCAAAGCATAATTTTTTAAGTGAAAGTAATCATAATTTTTTTTACTATGCAAGCTATTATTTGAAATTTTAACAAAAATCAAGCTCTCGTATTTAAAAAATGAATAAATAGACAATGTGGCACAGTATTTATATTATGATTTAGTTGACAGCCATAAAAAATAATACAAAAGCTTATTATATTCCAAAGCTTATTCATCTAAAAATAAAATTGAAATAATTTTTTTTTGCACGTCCAAGCATACAGTTTATAAGATGTCATTATAATTCTAAACCAAAAACTTGAACTGTTCCTTATAAGTCGTCCCAGCTAACTTTTAATACAAATTTTTGTAAAAAACATGTTTACCTTTACTTTAAAAACAATTAACCTGTTGCCTAACAAAAAAATAAAGTCGCAATGAAGAAAACAACGTACCTAATTATATGGTCACCACTGTATATGCCAGACAGATACATCTTATTTTTTTTAAATACTTAACTAGCAAAAAGAAACTCGCAATATGCCATTGATCAAATTAAAGACTCAATATTTGTTCGAGTAGCTATCACATGAATACATCTAGGAAAAACAAATGACGTGGTGGCGGGGTGCAGGGGTGTGGTAGGTGTAGGTGCTACAACATAGGGGACGGCTTGAAATAGAAACTGAGTGGTGCAAAATATCGCTCTCTTTCTTTATCTTTCTCTCTCTCTTCTTCTCCCGCTCTCTTTCTCTTTGAATATACATATAGAAACGTAATATAATTCAACTGAGGTCTTACATCGCTAGAGTCAAATATCACAACATCACATATACAATAAGTACATATATATCATAATCGGTAATCGGTTATCGTTAATCGATAATAATCGTAGGCTGCGCATTAAGTACGAGTATACTATATATATATAATTATATATGGCATATATGGGAACGCAACGCTCTGATACTAACTACTCTTTTTCTCTTCTTTCTCTAACGCCTTCTTTAATCTTATGATTCGCTCTTACTATTGTGTTTTCTTGGGTCAGGGGCACAACTTTTCGGTTTTATTTATTTCAAATTCAGACTTAACCTTCTACTTGAAGTATCTCTATATATGTGTGTGTGTGTGTGTGTGTGTGTCTGTGCTCAGGAACTGAAAGTGTCGAGTATTTATTATTTATTTTTTTTCTTTTTTCTATACTCTAGAAATGCCATAGAAAATATTAGTAGAAAACTTTATTTATTTTGGGACCTGTACTATTATTTAAAAAATATTTGTAGAGATGAAAAAAAATCTTTAGCTAAGTTTATATATATATAGTTTTGGATTAAGTTGTAAGTACTTCGGTTAGTTTGAAATTGTGATAAATCTCAAGAGTTTTCATCGTTTGTTCGAGTATTCTTGATAGTTATGGTATTATTTTTGGATATAATAATATACTTGATTTGCCGCGAGCCATTGTCTAATTTCCTATACCCAAAACTTTGCCATGCCTAAAAGTTAAACAACCTTTATAACAATGTTTCCTGCATTCCGTTATAATTGTGCTCTTTCTTTTAATATGTTTCTCTGCTTATCTTTTTTCTTTATCTGCGATATCTATAAGATAAAACATTTAAACATTCAATATCATTTAAGTTTTTTTTAATATTATTTTTTTTCAACTCTGTTAGAATTTGTTTCGAATATGTTTAAGGCAAACTAACTTTAAGAACTCTGAATGATATGTTAAATACAAAAAAAAATTTAAATTGTTTCGAATTATAGTTTGTATAGTCAAAGTTAGTTAGTTTGCCTTAAGCATTATTTTATTTTCGATATTTTTAGCTAATTTTTGTAAGGTTTTCTTTAACAATATTTTTCTTGTTCTTTTTGGGGTTTCAATTTTCTAAAAAGTTGTAAAAAAAAGAGTTCTTGTTCGGGGTTGTTTCGCCTTTGCTTACGTATTTAGTATTATTTTAATGTCAAATTTCAAAAATAACATATAACTTCTGATACCACTAGGTTTTTATATAAAGGTATTTTTTGTGCATTTTTTGACGTCAAATTTACAAATTATAATGTCTTATTTATATAAAATATAAGAGTTCACAAAGCTATTTTTTTAGGGTTATTTTGGATTTAGATTTTGTATGTATTTGTTATTGTTTTAGGTGTAAATCTCTAAGTTGTTTATTATGAACTCTATGCGAATTGGTTGGCTAAACATTTGCACGCTTCAAACATTTGCAACAATCAAGCAGGTAAATTCAAATATTTAATTGTTTTTGTGTTTTTTTATGGGGTGCTAATTAACTATGCCAGTCAGATTAACTTGCAGTTAATTCACTCAGTTAAAATCTTTTCAGATACTATTCCTTCTCTTTCATTAAAAAAAAAAACGTTTTCTTTTTTAACTATGCTAACTTCACTGTCTTTCAGTCAGGCGCTGAGCCAACTGTTTTATACCCTATTTGAAGTAAATTATAGGGTATTTTTCGTATGTAATAGACTAAAGCACATGATGCTCAGCATGCGGACTAGCTTAAAACAAGTTTATAACTCTTAAACTAAAGCATAACTTAAACAATTAGGCTGCTTGACTATAGGATACCCTGTTAAAACATTAGCTAAAGCACGTATTGGGCTTAATTATTGTTCCATATGAACCGCATTTAAATTCAGCTAGTTTTTAAAATAGTCTGGCATATACTATGTAAATTTGATTGACTTACAGGGCATGCGTTTGCAGTTGCAACTTAGGTTAAACGTGAACTCGAAAAAAACAATGCTAGGCTTAGTAAAAGGCAGACAAAAAGCTTCATCGTAGGCGCGCTAAATGCTTATATACAGCGATTTTGTTTTTTAAAGGGTACAACTAGTCCGTCAGTTGACTAAAACTATAACTAAACGCTACTTTTTTTTTGGTTAATTTTTGACTAGATTAGAGTGGTAAGGTGAAGATTGGGAATGCATAACTCAAACAATTAAGCTGCTCGTCAATAATATACCCTGTAAAACATACGTATTTGGGTTAACAGTTTGTTCTAAACAATTAGAAGGTATTTTTAGTTTGTTTTGTAATAGTCTGGCATATGCTAGGTAATTTTCAGTGATTTACAGGGTATGCGTAGCAGTGGCAACTTAGATTAAGCTTGAACTTAAAGAACATATACTGCTGGGCGTAGTAAAAGGCAGACAAAAGACTTTCAAAGAGTTAAATGCATATATACAGCTTTTCGTAATTTTTTTTTTTAGAGGGTATAACTAGTCTGTCAATAAGCCAAAACTAAGCGTGTAGGAGTAGAATGTGAGAGTGTAAGGTTGAATGTCTGCTTACAAATTAGTTTGCGTAGTGGCGCCGGTGCCAGTTGCGCCACCCGCTGCACCACCGGCTGTCCCCAGATTGCCGGCCGCCGCGGCGGCGCCAACGGCAGCGCCAATGCCACCGATGCCACTGATGCCGCTGCCCACCACCGAACCGGCCGTGTGCATGGCCAGCCCATGCTGCACACCCATCCCAGTGAGCAGCTCGTGCTCGGTCTTCGCCTGACGCAGCCAATTGCGCAGATCTCGCGTGCGCTCCACCAGGCTGGTCGTATAGTTGACCGCCCGCGGACTCTGCGAGACAATCGTATTGGCCGCCAGAATGGCGCCGCCCATCGAGCTGTGCATGCGCCCGGCGGCCAGCTGCCGATACGTCTCCAGCCGATCCGCCAGCGTCGGTATCGACTGTGGTGCGTGCACCGCGCTGGCGCTCATGCTGTGCCCCGAGCTGCTCGTCTGCAGCTGGCCGGCCGACGACTGCTGGCTGAGCATGTGCGACCAGCTCAGCTCGTTCGGCGAGATCATCGGCATGGCCATGGCCAGCGGATGCGACGAATGCAGCTGCTGTTGATGCGGCTGTTGATGCGGCTGTTGATGCGGCTGTTGATGCTGCTGCTGATGCTGCTGCTGCTGCTGGTGCTGCTGCAGCTGCTGCTTCTGACCGAGTATGTCGAGAATTTCGCGTATTTCCGCATTGAGGATCTCCAGATTTTGGATGCACTCGTTGGACTCCTGCTGGAAGTATTCCTTGCGCTTGTGCAGATCGGCGCCGCTGGCGAAGTCGGTGCTGCTGAAGCCGGAGCTGGAGTGCGAGGACAGATCGCTCAGCGTGGTGGCATCATCCTTGATCTCCAGCTGCAACTGTTGCTGCTGCTGCTGCTGTTGTTGTTGTTGTTGTTGCTGCTGCTGCTGCTGCTCCAAGCTGGGCTTCTCCTTCTCGTAGATGCGCAGCAGACTCTGCTCGAGGTGGCGCAGCCGGATGACCTTTTCGCCGAGCAGCGCCCGGGTCCTGTGCAGATTCACCTCCATTTCGGTCAGCTCCTTCTCCTCCTGGATGAGCTGGTCGAGCGTTTGGCGCGGCGCCGCCAGCGCCATGCTCTTGTGCCGCTGCTTGATCTCGCGCTGTCGCGCCCGAAAATTGGTGCGCTGCGTGCGCAACGATTCTTTGGCGCGACGCACCGAGTCGCGTTCCAAGTGGATGCGATGCTTGAAGAACTCCAGCTCGGAGCCGACCACCGAGCCGACAACGGCCGCATGCTCGTTGGAGATGTCCGTGAACGGATAGCGCAAATGGTACGTGGTGTCCAGCGTGTGCTCCGGAAACTGATCCTCCAGATCCTCCAGCTTTTGCAGCTGATGGCGCAGATTCTCGACCGGCGTGCACGGTCGCTCCAGCTGCTGTTTGTAGTTGTCCGAATTGAGGCGCGACGTCGACGCCGATTTCGTGCGCGAGAAGAGCTTCTTGCGCGGCGTCGGCGCCGCTTTGTTGTTGCCCGTGCTCGTGCTGTTGTTGTTGTTGTTCTCCTGCAGCGCCAGCGCCTCCGAATCGGAATTGCCATTGTCGCTGAGCACGACAGTGGCCGCCGAGGAACCGCCCGCTGCGGCGGCTGTTGCCGCCGCTAGCTGTGGCGGAGCAGCGGCCAAATAGCGGCCCTTGCTGTAGTTATTCGAGATGGTCGTGTCCGACTGGCTCAGCGAGGTGTTGGCGTCGTCCTGGAGCTGCATTTGCAGCTGCTTGATGTACTTGCTGGCGATGCCCGGCTTGCTCAGGTGCGTCTTCGGCGGCAGCGGCGGCTTCAGCTTGCCAGCTGCAGTTGCCGTGGAATTGGGATTGGTGTTAGGATTGGGATTGGGAGCGGGATTGGGATTGGGAGCGCTTGCGGTTGCGGCGGCTGTCGCCTGCTCGGAGTAGCTGAGCGAACGGTTCTCGCTGTTGCCAATCGACGGCTTCTGCGAGATGGAGCGCTCCGTCTCGGAGCCCGTGGTCGTGTTCGTGTTGTTGTGCCCGTGTCCGTGTCCGTGGGCGTGTCCGTGGGCGTGTGCGTGCCCGTGTCCGTGTGTGTGCTGCTGCAGCGCCTGCGCCTCGCGCCGCCTGCTGCGGCGCTCCAGCGACAGCTTGACGTCCGTCTTGAGCCGCACGTACTTCTCCTTGAGGCAGCGGTACTTGTCCTCGAGCAGCCGCTTCTCGCAGCGCAGCTTCTCGTACAGCCGCTCCTCGCCGTTGTCGCGCAGTCGCTGCTTCTCCAGCTCCAGCTCGTGGGCGAGCTTGTCGCGCATCTGGGCGAGCTTGGCGGTGTGCTCGCGTCGCAGCAGCTCCTGCTCGGAGCGCAAATCGCGCTCCAGTTCGTGTAGGAGCTCGGCGTGGTTCGTTTGCAGCGTGGCCATGCGCGCCTTGTGCTCGCTGACCACCTGGCTGCGCTTGGCCTGCAGCTGATGCTCCAGCTGGGCGCGATACTCCTCCAGCTGCAGCTCGAACGCCTCCTCCAGCTGGTGCTGATGGGCGGTCAGCCGCAGATCGCATTCGTGGCGCAAACTTTTGAGGCGCGCCTCGTGCTCCCGTTTGGTCGCCTCCATGTCCTGCTGCAGTTGCTGGAGTGCGGCGGCCTCGTTCAGCATATCGCTGGCGCCCTGATCCTTGCTCTTGAGCAGCCCGACCAGCTTGCTGGCCATTTTGAGGCTGCGCAGGCCGAGCTTCTCGCTGGCCAGCTGGGCGGCTTGGGCCGATTTGCGCTGCAGCTGCTCCAGTTCGTGGCTGTGCTTGCGGCCGAGCTCGTCGAGATCGAAGGGATTGTTGCCCTGCAGCGACTCCTGCTCCGATTTGTTGATAATGAAGCTGCGCACGGAGCTGCCCTTCGAATCCGAATCGGTGTCCTCGTATAGCGGCTTCACTGCGGCGCTCTCCTTTAGCTTGTCCAGATAGCTGCTCGCCGCGCTTGTTGTGCCCAGCACGGAGCCCGTCTCCAGTTTTCCATCCAGCTCGACGCCGGCTCCGCTTTGGGACTTGAGCATTTGGATGGTCTGCGCCTTGGGCAGACTGATGATCCGGATCGGTTTGTTGGCATCGCTGATGAAGGGATTCAGGCTGCACATGCCGACCATGGCGTCCGGTTCGAGCAGGTCCTCGTCCCAGACATCGTCGTCATCCTCCTCATCCTCGTCCGCGTCGGCATTGTCGTCGCGCTGCGCCAGCTCTTCCTCCTCCTCATCCTCCTCGGGCTCTTCTTCCGGCTCCTCATCCCGCTCGTCCTGCTCCTCTGCTGGCACCTGCTCCGCCTCCTCATCCGAGTTCATGGACAGCTCGGGCGACTGGTTTAGCTTGCGCGTATTGTCCTCCTCCACGGGCGAGCTGCAGACGCGCTGCGTCTCCACGAGATTGAAGCGCACGCTCTTCTTATCCTCCACAGCGCTAACCGCCGCCGTCGAGCTGTCCTCGTCCCGTTCATAGCGCCTTCGCATGTCCGTCAAGCTGGAGTCCCGCAGGATGCCCTTCACCCCGTGCACATTGCCCGCCGCCAGATTGACGCCCGCTTCCGATCCCGATCCCGTTCCCGTTCCCGCCGGCTCCAGCTGTCTGCGCGACTTGAGAAACATGGCGCCCGTGCCGGACAGCTGAAAGGCGCCCTTCGCTGCTCCAGCGTGGGCGGCTCCATGCTGCTGCTGCAGCCCGTTCCCGCTCCCGCTCCCGCCGCTGCTGCCGCTGCCGCTGCCGCCACCATTGGCTGGCCAAATTTCATGGCCAAACTGATTTGGGTATTGGTCTTGGCCACCTCGAAGCGCGTGTTCTTCACCGGCTGAAAGATGGGCCCGAAGCTCTTGCCGCGCGACTCCAGAAAGCGACTGACGCCGCCGCTAAAGCCGCTCGGCCCCGGAAAAGCGGACGTGGCAATCTTATTGCTGGCAGCGCCATTGCCGTGGCCGTGCTGGCTGCTGCCGTTGTTCAGGGGTGAGCTCATGTCGTCGAGCAGCTCGTCGGTGCCCTGCATGCTGCGTATGCCCGAGTCCAGCTGCGACACATCGTCCGAGTTGTCAACGATGGGCGTGGCCGCGCCCGCCGTCGCCAGCAGCAGCTTCTGGCGCGTCTGATCCACCAGGTCGCGATAGACGGCGTCCAGGGGATGATCCCACTGCGACTGCTTCGTGCGTGTGTTGTGATAATAATGGCCGCTCTTCTCCTCCGAATAACTGCAATAGATATTGATGTATGTACTTAAGAGCGAGAGAGCGACAGAGAGAGAGAGAGAGAGGGACACACTTACCAAATTTTCCACTCGGCCGGCAATGCGGCCATAAGCCCCTCCTTGGCCAAATATAATAAATGCGGCTCTCTGCTCGGCTCAATGCCAATCAGTGTCGCATAGTCGTTTATCTCTGCGGAAAAGAGTTGCGGAAATATAGTTTGAAATAAAAATATATTGAATATTATCAATTAAATTTGTGCAAATTTGAGTTTCCAGTTTCAGAGTGTTTGGGTATATATTATTCAGCTCCATGTTAACTGACAAGCCTGCTCAGGTCTCGATTTTTTGTTTGTTTTTTATTCAAAAACAATTTGAAGATTTGAATACAAATTGTCTTCTGTTTTGGTTTATGCAAAGACAATATAAAAAATATTTGTATTATTTTTGGTTTAGGGTTCGAATCCCTGTCTAATGAGACAATGTCGGTTCCGATTTTGAGACCTACCTAAGTAAAACCAAATATTCAGTTTCACAGTCGTTATTATAATTTGATATTGATATTGATATTTAGCAAATTTGGTGAATTCTTAACAGGTTCGCATTTTTTTGGAGTTACGCATAAATTTTTACAATTCCGCAGTGTTAAATAATTTATAAAATAAAATAATTTATAAAATATTTAAGCAATTTTTTTGAGTTACGCATAAATTTTTTTTTGATTACGGATTTAAAGCTGCTTTACAATCAGCTTAAAAACAATTTATTGGTTAAAATACGTTCGCAAACTAATCGAAGAGTTAAAATATGTTGCTGATAAGAACTTTAACTTCATATCTTAATGTACTTAAGGCTTTTAAGCTACTTTTTTTCAAAAGTAGATAAAAGAAACTCTTTTAAAAGTGGTTCAAAACTAGCTAGCCAACAATATTTTAATGGTTGTAATGGTTAGTTCAAATGTGGCTTAAAACTTGTTTCAAAACTCAAATGTACATCGAGTTAGTTGCAGTAACTTCTTTAGAAAATACCTTGATCGTTTTACACTCAGTTGAAATCTGATTCTAAGCTGGGGCTTAAGACCAGCTTACAAATATTGCTAAAGTGCTTAAGTAGATTTCTTAAATAAATATAGCCAACTTCTGTGTATAACAAGCTTTATGGCTTGGCCCAGTTCAGCACGTAGTTCCATAGAAATTGTGGCCCAAGCGCCTTGGGCGCTATTGTCTTCAACTGGCCCACTTAATAGTTACGAGTGCTGCCCAAGAACTATTAGTTATGGAATATAGTATATAGAATATAAAATGTATGTGTACAGGCGCACAATAACCGTTATATTAGCAATTAAGGCTAATGAAAAACATTAAAAACTGTGTCAAACCCACCTCCTCCTGTTCCTGCTCCTCCGCCGCCGTCAGCTCTTTGTTTGACGTCAATGCAAGTGAAAGGAAATTCTGGTAAATATGCGATTATGCTTTTGAATAGCGTTTGCTTTCATTTGAAAAGCGCACACAATCTGGCAGCTCGTATCTCAAAATGCAATCTCAAAGACTTGGCTCAAAGGGGCTTCTAAAAAGTCCACTTTGGCTTGGACAAACAGCGGGCCGCGCTAAAAGCCCGGCTAAAGAAACGCGACTGAATGAATGGCTGAAATGACGTGGCCTGCAATTTTTTGCATTCGACACTCGCCCAATATTGATTTCACCTGACAGCCGGTGGTGGCACCACCACCATCAGCACCACCACGCCTGCACCACCACCATCACAAAATAAGTATCTTAAGCAGCGGTCAGCGTTGGTTTCCTGGCAACGTTTCAATTGCCACAAAATGAAATTGCGTTTTGGCCAACTTGTGCGCAATATTTTAGCTGCGTTTCTTTTTTTTTAGGGTGGTTCGTCGTCATAGTGAGGAACCAACACACACACACACATACACACACACAACAGTCACAACTTTAGAGTCATAAAGACAACCTGTCTGGAGGCTTGGAATTCCAAGCGGTTCCTTGGGCTCCTCAGCTTATCCAGTTCCTCAGTTCCAGCTCCTCTGTACAGCTGGCCGGAACTAACCAAACAAAATAAAACAAGGACTAAAACTAACCACCCAGGTGTACACACACACACAGAAGTACATATACATATGTGTGTGTGTGTGTGTGTGTATATGCATATATTAAGTTGACCCATTAACCGGACTCTGAAGGACAACATGCCAGAAAAAAAAACACCCTAGCTAACACCTACACACCCGAGTATATAAAAATATGTACTCATATATACAAAATTTTACTTTACATACAGTGGTCGCTCGCAAACAAGAACGTTTCGCTTTTAAGAGCTGTTTCTTATTTCAACAAAGAATATTAGAAAAGTTCATGGAACTAAGACAAATTATATTTTAAATTTATTGCTATTAAAATAATATAAATATATATGTATTATATAGATATATTATAAGTTATATACATATACATATATCAGGCTGGGATTTGAGCCCGGATCCTGGTTGTTCAATTGCCTGAATTTAGACAACTTTTTGTCCAAGTAATTAATTAATTAAATACTTTATTGTTGAAATTGTCATAGTTAAAATTACTGAACTATTTTATGTATTATGATTATTAAGTATTTTTTTTTTGTCAAACAATAATATAATATAAAATATGCCCTATTTATTTATTTTAAAATTTAGTTTTTGTTTACTAGATCAGATCAAGCAGATCAATTCATATATATCTTAAATTTTTTACTTTAAATATTCTCTCTAAAAATTAGCAGTTTAGACTTTGTTTCCATTTTAACTACGATTTCTGCAAAATTCCAAATTTTTTGAAGTTCTTGTTATCGAGTGACCACTGTAATACATATAAACTTTACTAATTGGCTTGACTAACCATTCCAGTTGGCTTGGCCGAAGGCAAAGCAACAAATGTCTGTCAAGGGGAATTCTTATTGGGCGTAACTCGACAAGTGGAAAACGCTTTAGAGAAACCTAAAGTTAGCTCACGCGATATTTGGAACATTACTAATAAATTTTGAGTTTGCCTAAAGCTTCATTGACAGTAAGAAATTAACAAGGAATTCTATTGAAATATCAATATATTTTATAATTGAGTTTATTTAGGTGTCTAGAAAATGTTAAGAATTATTTCTTCTCACATTCAAAAGAACTTTAAAACTAACTAGAGATAAATATATTATTATATATTATATTATAAATATATTTTTTATTCACGTGTATTTATCATTTTAAATAAAAAGGGCGAATTTTTTTTTAGTTTTTCCGAACAGGATATTCAAATAAAAATGGTATAAGTGAATTTGTAAACATGGCTAAAAAATCGGTTGTGTGTGTAAAGAAAACATAAATTTTAAAAGCGAAATGCATTAAAATAAAATATGTTTGGGCTATGTCACATTAACCAGAGCGTCGCCATTATAGCAAACATCACTTGAAAATTCACTGCGCCATAAAGACATTTGTTACCCCAGTCTTGAGTTGAAAACGTCTTAACTGAAAAATCAATAACACCCCTTTTCCTTAATACGCATTAGCCTTAACAGGTTTGAAATAAAATGCATTCACAGACACAGCTTTTAACATTATCAGCCGCAATTTAACAGAAGTTAAGCTAGTTGGGCAAAATAATTCGATTTTGAACAAACCAAAGAAATGTTGGATATTTATCAATCTATCAATTAGATAGGGTAAAAGTAGGTGCTAGCTGCTAGGGGGATCTGTTTTCAACTCACCGTCAGATGATGGCAGGCAGGCCTCGTCGAAGACCTCCTCGCAGATAACGGAAGCTGTTGCCGCTGGCGAGGTGTACCCCAAACGTTTGGCTGTTGTTGCCGCCGTTGTCATTGCCGTTGGAGTTGTTGCCGGTGTTGTGGCCAGCGATGCGGTTGCCGAGGAGTTGCTTGCGGTTGCCATTGTTACAACTTTGCTCGCTCTTCTGCTTCTTCTTGCTGCTCTGCTCCTTGTCTCTGGCTAATTTGTTGTTTTTGTTGTTTTCCAATGGGAATTTGGGCAGCGCAGCTTACTTAAAGTTGGCTTATTCGGCCGTCAGATGTCGCTAGCGTTGCGTAAGTGTTGAGCAGCATCCTATATACATACATAGTATGTATGTGTGTGTGTGTCTGTGTGTGTGTTTGGTTCTTCAGCCGGCAGCAGTCGGAGCGAATTATGAGCTTAAGGCGAAAATCGAATGTCGACTCTGCTGCTGACCTAAAAAAATAAAAGGAGAAACATGAAGAGTGGCGCAGCGAAAAAGAAATGGGATAACGGTTAACAGCGAGTGGGAAATCGTTGCACGAGTTGCATTTTGTTGGGGACGTTCGGGTGTTGCGTTCGCCGCGTTTGTTGGCCTGCCTGGCAACAGGAGACACACACACACACACACACACACAGAAAGAGAAATACATATATACAAAATATGTACTATGTATGTCGCAGCGGAGTCTAGTTTTCTGCACAGCTTTTGCTGCACTTGCTTCTTTTCCATTTATTTTCATTCGTACGTACGTGGATAAATGCAATTAATATTGGCGAATTCGCAGCACACACAGACGCACACACACACACACACACTCACAGTGGGCGAATTAAATGCGCAATGCACAACAACAAAACGGTAACGGTATAACGGTATTGATTTTTCACTTGTATTTAATTATGTGTTGGCGTTGGCCAACGCAGCGAAACGCCCCTCCGCCCCCTCCTGCCCCTCACGCCCATGTTGCCGTCTTTACAATTGATATATTTACACACACACAGATACAAGAAATCGGCAAATATTGCGCAAAACATGCAAATAAATCGAAAATTAACCGAATTTCAATTACAGTTCAATTGAAAAGTTCACAGGTATAAAAATACACACACTTGCAGCCAAAAAAAAAAAAATGAACAAAAAATAGCACCGAAATATATTTCAGCAATGTGTCACAGTGTGCGTGTGCAATTGGAAATGATATATTTAAAAGTTAAACCGACCGATTCTGCTGCTGCCGTCGCTCGACGGCTTTTCAGAAGAAATATTGCCAACTGCAGCAAATGTTGCCAATGCTCTGCAGGCTGCTATGCGATGTTGCAAATGTATCGAGTAGTGTTGAGCAAGCAGTGTTGATTTCTATACAGCGCGACTGCGCATGTTCAAGCAGTATCGATAAGCGATACTTTTTATTAAAACACATTTAAACTCTTCAAAAACCACAAACCCTTTTTAGAACATATCGATAGCTTTTGCCACAGCACCACCGGGTGTGTGTCTTAATAAACGTGTGTTTGTCTGTGCTTGAGCTCTTGCTGCATTGATGGGACAAAGCTGCATTTTTGTATGAAAATAAAACAATTTGTGCTGTTCAACAAGCGTTCTGAAATAAGATGACTACGTAGGGAGCAAGCGAGAGCAACAGACAAATATATTCGAATGACGCTTTACATGGGGCATAATAATTGTAGTTATTAGGGAATGTCGAATGGATATTGTCTCTGCTAAGTCTGGGGCTAATGTTCGTTAAGTAAGCTACATTTTTGTGTGTGTGTCTAAATAGTCGTGGGTCTAAGACCAGGGTTGTGTCTTCACTGACGATGAACTTCTATTTGCGTATTAATAGAGAAACAGTGAATAAAGTGTCTTAAAAACAAGACGGCTTAAAAATTAAGGAGACAAAGGGAAATATGTGTGCAAATGTAAAGTAACAATAAGTAGAAAATTGTTAGCGAATTTTTAGTGGAGTTGGTCTGCGCTAAGTGAGGAGTCCACACTCAGCTTTCGTTAAATGAGTAACACTTCTGCCGGCATTGAAACACTTCACGGGTGTGTGTATCGACTACAACATTCGTTAGGTGAGTAAAATGAGACCTCTCAAAAATATTGTTGCAGGCTCTTAGGCGTTTTTATAATATATCTTCAGATACGAAAGATATAAGAAATTTGGAATAGCTCTATAATAAGCTATATTCGTAAGTCAAAAAAATAATTTGTATTTTAATTTGTATGCACGTTTATTTATAGTTGATTTACTTTAATACAGTATTTGAGCACTTCTAAAATACATATATATGTATATATATATATTTATTTTCTTGTTAATTAGTGAATGATGCATATACATATGTATACATATGAGTGTGTGTGTTTTTTTTGTATTATCAATATACACATGTATTATATATGGATGTTACATTTCGTGTAAATTACAAATAACACTATAAATTTTTGCATATTTTCTCGCATTTCCACATTTCAGTTATTTTGCATTTTACATTACAGCGTTGCCATTAGGTAAATGCCATCATAAATTTTGTGCCGGTGCCAGCACCCGCTACCCCGCCCAGCGGTGGCAACGGGCTTCCGAGTAAATCAATGCCAATAAATACATTATGGATTGGATCGATCGTTTGCTGCGGTTCGTTCGTGTTTTTTTCGATTGGCGATGGCACAGTTATTAGCACGCTGACAATTTACGCCTCGTGAAAGTTCACGCACGACTTTCTTAATGTATAATAAAAATTAATATACACATTTTTTTTCAATAAAATTTTCCATATATTTATTGATCTGTTTATCAAAGAGCCTTTTCGATAAGTTTTTGGAAAAATGTATCAAAACATTTGTTGCAATATTTACTTTCATATTGTTGCTAAACCATTTTATTAAAAAGCTTCATCAACTATTATCAAAAGTTCAACCCCAACTCTTTGGACCAGACTTCAAATTGATCCATTCTCTTGTGAACATATTTATCAATACAAAACACGTAAAACTATCGATTTCCATTTTTAATTGATCTAATTATCGATTACTGTGTGCTTTGTTTAATTGGTATTAATCGTGTTCATTTAAATTTCTGTGACTGCTCCGATATGCACGATATGCACGTCGTGTCACGCTGCCATCTCTAGATATTTGGAATCGTTGGGAATCTCGTAAGTAGCTGGTAATTGAGGCTGGAAATGCGGCTCATTGAATTTCAAAAAGAGAAAAAAGAAGCAAACAACAACAGCAACAACGAAGATAAATTAAATAAAATAAAATTGCAACAAAAAAAAATATTGACGCTAAAGTGAGAAAAGCTTTCAATAGAATTTAATGTGAAATGTTGATATGCAAATCGGCCTTAGTTTAGAGCGTATTCTGCGGTTGCTCTTGTTGTTGTTGTAGTTGTTGTTGCTTTTGCTGTTTGTTTACTTAATTTATTAATTATTTATTATCTATTTTGCTGTCGTGTCGTATGCTTTCGGTCTGATGCCGCACTTGTTTCCAATGTTTATAATAGATACACAAATACATTTATATATATACATCAATAATTTTATCTTTAATACGAATAAATGAAAACATTTAGCGGCCCGCAGCTGCCGCCTACAAGCTTGGCAGCACCTCAGCTCCCTCCCTGGCTGAGCCACGCCAGTTGGCAGGCCACAATTAAATGCACATTCATCATACGCCCGGTGTTACACGCAAAGGAGCTGATTGCATCTAACAGCTAAAAGCGTCCCCACACTCCCACACTCCCACACTTGGCAGCCCCCCGCCCGTCTCCCCTCAGCAGCCCCTCCTCCCAGGCATGACATGTGTTTGCTCGTTGGCATTTGTATAAAACTAGCTTGCTGACATGTTTATGCATGCACTGCATTTCACTAGTTATCGATAAAATGACACACAGACACACACACACACACACACACACACTGACACACTGACACACCTGATCGGTTGAAGGTACCCAAGTCGCGGTCACTTATTAATAGCCGCTGATACATAAAAACTAACCACTTATTGGTTCGATAACACTTCAACAAACGGTAAAAGTCAATTAATCATCCGATATTGGTATTTTAATGTGACCAGCGATAATCGAGAATCGAGCTGTGAACCAGTTCTTTGTGTAATGCGCTCCTGTGCGCATTGAGTGGCATTGCTCAAAAGAAAATAATCAATTAATCAACTTTTTTTTTTTTTTTTACTGTTTTGTTGCGAACTAGTTCACTTGTGGCTCAGTTTTCTGCGTTTGAACTGGTTCGTTTGAGCAAATGGTTTTTAAGTTTTATGTCTAATGGTTGTATACTAGTTCTATTGGTTTTCACATGAACTGGCTCAAATAAATCATAAGCTACATTTTCTGAATGTAAGACTTTAAAAAGTTTACAAACATTTTTTTAATTCAAAAGCAAGTTTTTAACATAAAAAATCTGAAAATAATGAATAATGACTAATTGAGTTTTCTAACTAAATTAAGGTAAATTGCTTCTTTTGAAATTGGAAAAAAAATTAGAACCAAGGTTCGAATCCAAACCAAGGATCGAATCCAAAGCAAGGCTTATGGTTGTGAAAATCCAAGTACACTGACTAAAGCGAAAACTGAACAACAGATTCGAAGCCTTGATGGGCACTTTAATTATATAGAAGAAAGCTGAAAGCTAAGCCGAGTTTTTCATTTACTTTTTTTGATGGGCTTTTAAGTTCGCTTTATTTACCTTTTTTGGGATGTTTTCATTTTTTACTTTTATTAAATGGCCAATTAGGCTTTTTTTTCTACGGATGTGTATTATTATAAGGTAATTGTCATCTTTAATTCCATTTATTTTGCATCATTTGTCAGCAACTTTTTCTGCTTGTTCAGTTTTTGTTGTTTACGTATTTTCTTGCTACCTGCCCCATTATGCGAATGTGCAACTCAACGTTTGAGCATTTCAGTTCATTTGCCACCGTTGTTTGCATCGGTTGTTCTTGTTGTTGTTGCTTGCTCTGGTTGACGTTGTTGTTGTTGCTTTGAATTAAATTGTTTCAATTGCGCACGTTGCTCACAATTTGTCAAGAGTCCAAAGTGGCGCTTGAGTTGTTGCTGCTGCTGTTGTCCATGGCGCGTGGCAGCAGCAGCAGCAGCAGCAGCAACAACAACAACTGACAACAACAGCAGCTAACAACAACAAAACAATAACCGCCAACAACTGGAAATTGGCAATTTCTATGCATTTGTTGTTTCTTTTTAATACCCTGTAAATTGAAAATAATTAAAGCAACAGGGTATGTTGCAGTTGTGCACATGGTTAGTTTGAGTCGTTTGAGATACGTTCCATAGAAAACCGCACAAAAAAATCGTATAGTAAAAGAGTTGTCATAATTTCCATAAAACCAAAAAAATTGCATGGAAAAGGACACGACTGACATTGTATAATTAGGGATACGTACACAATTTTCGAAAACCTCATCATTAAATATAAATTTTCAAATTAATATAAATTCATTTTAAAACTGAATCAACCGACCAAAGCATTAGCTCCAATGTTAATCTATTCTTACAAAAATATTGAGCATACCCAAGCTGAGCTTTTGTAGGTGCTTGTTAACTTGACACAGATCAAGTTAGTCAAATAATATACATTTTTCTTTCAGTGTTTGT
Organism: Drosophila colorata; assembly: GCA_035041545.1. Classification (NCBI taxonomy): domain Eukaryota; kingdom Metazoa; phylum Arthropoda; class Insecta; order Diptera; family Drosophilidae; genus Drosophila; species Drosophila colorata. The sequence goes on along the minus strand of JAWNLD010000490.1, from coordinate 7,274,437 downwards.
TCATTTTTTCAGACATACTACAGGGTATATTCGAGGCAGACACTCCCGGTCGGGTAGCTTGTGTTTCATTTGCAGCCGACTACAGGGTATTTGCCAGTCGAGCACTCGCGAGTAGCGCAGTTTTGTTTGTTTTATTTTGTTTTGGGCTTTGGCTGTTGTTGGCTTTTCAAAACTAATCACGACTAATGAAAGACAACACAACAACAACAGCAACAACAACAACAACAACAGCAACAATAGCTATGCTCAGATTGGCATTTGGGGTCGAACACGCCCCATAAGTGGCCACAGTCGCCCCCGCTGACGCCACCGCCGCTGCAGCTGATTGACAGAGCGCCATTTGGCTGTGGGCACGGCCAAAACAAACGGCTAAACAATTGGAGAGGGAGTTGAAGATGAGGAGGCAGCGGCAAACAGTGGGAGGGCTCTGCAGACGAGGGGGGGGGCGGATTGGGTGCTTGGCCAGTTGGAGTCAGCGTCAGAGAATCAGATTGAACAACTGTCCTCGTTTGGTCACCCGGCGCTGGCCAGGCCAAGCCAAGCCAAGCCGGGCCAGGCCAGAGCGGAGCCAGGCCGAGCCGCGCCAGGCCATAATTTAGCCAAATGTCGTGCCAACGACGACGTCAACGTTGCCAGTCAACTGATCTTGGCTGCGGCAACGGCTTTGGCTTTGGCTCTGAATGTTGTACTTGCACACACTTACGTCCACTCATGCATACCCTAGGTCTTACATTTTGCAGGGTATCTCAGCCAGTTGGTAGCATGCGACTTTTTTTTGTTGCTTTTCTATTTTAAACCATTTTGCGTACACTGCTATTTTTGCTGTCTAGTTCTAGGGAAAACATTTTTATTTAAAAAAGAAAAGAAAAAAAAGAAAAAAGCTCCAATTTTTATATATTATTTAAAGTTATTCGGATAAAAATAAAATCTTAAACTGAAAAAATCTAGCTTGGCTAAGAAGATTTTCTAAAATCAATAAGAAGTTTTAACGTCTTATTTAAGAGGCTCGAATCTCAAATTAAATTTGTAAAAAAAAGTCAAATTTTAATACAAATATTTTGCACCCATTTTTCACCCTTATGAGTGAGTTCGATAAAAAACAACATTATTTTAGAATTCGTTGTGGCTCTTTAAGTTTTTGTCCAAACTAATATTCATTTCTGTTCTTACCCAAATAAGAAACATGGAAATCGAATTATTGAAGATTATGCGCATTTACAGGGTATCTGAATACAGTCACGTTACCTTTTTGTTGTAAACCATTTGCATTATACAAGCTGAGTTTGTCTGGCCTCTCTTGTGACATTTCTGTCTAGGGTATCTGTTAGTCGTTCATTTCGCTACCCTCTCGCCGCTGCTTGAACTTGTTTGTTTATTGTTTTTCAGTTCGGCCCCGCCTGAAATTTGTTCGCGTTACTTATTGCTGCGCCCAAGCCACCAGCTTTAACTCCAGGCCGCACCACTTGCCACCCCGCTCCTGCCCAGCGCCAGTCTCGTGCCTTGCCTTCCTTTTCCGCTCATTAAGTTTGTTGGCACGCGTCGTCGTCGTCGCCCCCTCTCCAAGCCCGCTCGCCAGCCGCCCACAATGCTAATTGGAGCATTTGTTAAACGACTTTTGAGTTTTGATTGCATTTACCCAGTGCCACTGGGTTTTGGTCCATTAGCAGGCGATCCACCGATCCACCGATCGACTGATCGACTGATCGACTTATTAACTGATCGACTAAACGACTGACTCGGGACCCGTTCTAGAGTTGACATTTTATGCCCATTTTTCAATCCCGCTAAAAGTTGCGAGCCGATAACGATCCCCCTGACGAAGTGGTTCAGCGGGGGAGTACTTATTGGAAGGGGGTGTGTTGACTGTTCCCTGTGATAAGAGAGTGCAACTGCTGGAAGTTGAGCTGTGCAACTGTGCATGAACTCTTTTACAGTTCGTTTTGACTATGATCACAAATAATTTCATACCAACAAATTCTTTACCTAGAGTTCATCTATAATATCTGATGATTTAGCAGTATTTTAATGCATTTATCCCTTGGTGGTTTGCTCCGTGGACACGGAATTATTGTTGGTTCATTTTGTGGTTCATTTTGTAGTACACTAAGTGGTCCAATGATTAGTTCAGTTAGTTGGTTAGTCAGTAGTTCAGTTAGTGATGCACTTTAGTACACAAAGTGGTTCACTTAGTGACTCACTAAGTAGTTCAGAAAGTGCTTTTCTAAGGGCTCAATTGAAATCTTTTCAGTTGTTCACTTATCAGCTGACTAAGTAGTTCACTTTGTAGTAAACTAAATATTAGTAGAAGTTTACTTATCAGAACACTTTTCATGTCTGTTAGTAGATCACTTAGTGGTTCACCAAGCACTCAGAAATGGTTCAATGATTAGTTCGCTATCTTGTTATCTTACTAGTTCTCTTAGTGTTGCACCTACTAGTTTATTTAGTAGTTTTCTCAAAAGTTCACTGAGTAGTTCACTCAGTAGATCACAGATAAGTTCACCTGCATAGTGGTTCACTTTTTTGTTCTCTTTGTAGTTCACAAAATAGTTCGCGTAGTTATTATTCACTTACTTATTGGTTCACTTAGGGCTCACTTGAGAGTCGAACGTTTTTTAGGCCGTTAACTAATTAGTTTACTTTATAAATCACTTAGTGGTTCACTTAGTACTTCACTTAGCTGTCCACTAATTAGTTCACTTAATAATTCACAAAGTATTTAGGACTTGTCTCTAACTTTCGAGCTGCCTATCTCGCCTGCCCCTATCGCTCCACTTGCCTATCTCTCTCTCTCTCGCTCTAGCGGCTTGTGTGTCGGCCTGTCGCATTGCGAACATTTTGAGCATTGTCGATTTAATTAATGACTCAGTGAGGTAATCAATTTGTAATTTAATTTGCAATTTTATTTACATAGCAATTGATTTTGATTGTTGCGTTACAATTACACAGCCCGGCGGCATTTCGAGGCGTTTCAACCAGGCCCCAGACAGAGTCTCGCTTTGCAGATACGGCTACAGCTACAGCTACAGCTACAGCTACAGATACAGATACAACTGCAGAGCTGGCTAAAACATCGACAACAACAACAACGACAACAACGACAACGACAACGAGCACAACACGACATGTTACGATACATTGCGATACGATACGATACGTTACGTTACGATACGTTGCACTCAATTCCCGTTCCGTGTCTTGGGGCCCCTGTTGCCATTTCCACGTACGAGTCGCACGAGGGTGGATTGATCAGTTTCTGGAAATACTGACTTACGTGAGAAAACAAAGTTTTTTATTTCTTTTTTTTAATTCAATTTTAATCATTCTTCAACTTTTGCTGTGTATGATGAGTATTTTCACTGAATATGCTGTGATCATTAACAATTTGAACTTTCCATATCATCCACATCTTTCATATAATAATTGGTCTTAAATCTTTTATCTGTTTTTCTTATGGGTTAAATATAAAATAATAAGTTATTAGAGTTAACTGAAGTCATGTTACGCTATTATTTTAGTCCTCTTTAGATAAGGATTTTTTATGTTACATATTTTACCTCTTCATTGAAAATAAACAACAACAAAAAATCTAGAAGAAAATGTTTTACTTGTGTTATAGTAAATTTTCCTTCAAAAATAAGAGAAATGTGACGAATCAAGGATCGGTCAAAATTGAGGTTCATTGATGTCGAAAACCAGGTTCACGAACCAGCGATAATTTTGTTTTGAGCTTGCTGCCATTGATAGAATAGGATAGGATAGGATAGGATAGGGGAGGGTTTTGAAAGGAGTACATGCGAAAATCAAAATTGGTTGTACATTTTTCGAATTCCACAAAAATCCAACTTGATTTTCCGATCTTTGAGCAAAAATATAAAGATGTCGCTGAAAGAAAGATAGCTAATTTATAGATACTAATTGCATTTACTTATCAGTCAGCCCTCCCGTAAGTAGCTGTCTCTAGAGCTCCGGCTCTGCCTCTGGCGCTGGGATTTGCTTTGATTTGGTTTGGTTTTGTTTTAGCGCTACGATTGCATACAATTTGCATGCGATTAACAGCGAGGGGCTTGTGGAGACGGGGCGGGTCGGGGGAGTGGGGGGTGGGGGGAGCAACATGTTTTGTTCAGCATGGTATGGATCATAAATAAAAATAGATGAAATTCCATAGTTGAAGGTGTTAAATGCAAGCGAGCGCAATTTACATCATCGATTTTATTAGCTCGAACGTTTATAATTCAATTAAATTGTTGCAACAATAACAACAGCAACAACAGCAACAAACAAATTCTCAACATTCATAAGTATTCACGAGTGCATTTGCATTGCGTCACAGTTTGCTCTGAGATTTCCCCTTGGGACTTCGGTTGGGTAGGGCTGGGTTAGACAGGAAGCTGGACTCAGACATTAAAAAATAGGGTGCTTGCATTGAAAAGTGGACATTTAGGCGCAACAGGATGTGGCAGGCACTATATAATTTAATCAAATATATAGCTCCCAAATATATAACTAACTTTGTCAAAACTGAACCGATTTTCATGTTTGACGGCATTTTGGCCGTGATTGATTCTGCATTCAGTATTTAGCATTGTTAAAAAATTTATTTTTCAAATTTTTTAATAAAAAAAAATTACTGCACTCATTTTTCAAAAACTTTTGTTTGATTTGTCCTCTAGATTGTATATATGCATTATTGAAAAACTTTTGTTTTCTTACGCATTTAAAAAAAAAAAATTTCCAGCATTTCCAGTTAAACATTTTTCTCTAAAAGTTTCCAATAGGAAATTCTGATATATATTTATCCTTTGAGAATTTGGTTTTATTCAGGTTTTCCGCTTCCCCTTTTAAAGTTTGCTTTACATTTTTTTTCCTTTTTTTTTTTTTGCTTGGCCAAATCGGTGGCCGCTAATTGTTGCATTTTGTTAATGTTTATTGAATTCCGAATATTATTATGATGTTTATGGCCTTTTGGCTGTTATTGTTATTGTCATGCTGACAAATTAGTTTCACACTTTGCAAATCGCCAAAGCGTCGACTTCGACTTCCAACTTGAATTTGTTGTTATCGTTCTTCTTGTTGTTGTTGTTGTTGTAGTAGTCGCCCACAACTGCCTCGAAACTCAGCTCTTGGCTTTCATTCATGCTTGCCACCATCCGTTGGCGCACTACGTGCTCCCCGCCCCCTCTTGCCGCCTCCTCTCAACTGACAGCTTTTGGCAGTCCGCCCACCCATTGGCTGAGACCCGGCGGAGTCAGTTTTGGTGCTGCCTGCATTTATAATTAGCTCCAAATTTGTCTTTTAGCCAGTTTTATGGCCGTGTCCAGTTGCTTTGTGCCCCCTCACGTTTGTCTCTGGCTTTTCCTTTAACTGTGGCTCTGGTCAACATGTTCTGGCCAAATTGGCGTACAATTCATAAAAATTAAATTTTTCGTTGGCTTTGTGTATACCCTGTTGTCATACAATGTGCAAATGGGGTATTATTAACTAGTGCATATGCTTGTAACGGACAGAGAACGACTTTTGAAACATATTAGGTATTTATTATTAGATATATTCTTAATTTGACTATCTATGATTAATGCTAGTAAAAAATCGATCAAAATTTAATGAAGAATATTTTAATTGTTTATGTCAGCTAATTGGTAATACTGGGTATTTTCTAGTCGTGCACTCGCACTTCCATTGTTTGACTTGTTTGTTTTGTTTTTTTTTCTGTTTATTTTTTTTTCTTGTATTATTATTTTGATTATTTGATTTGTACACTTTTATATGTTTATAACTTATTTTGTCCCAAGCGCGTGGTCAAAAAATTGGCCAAAACACAAAACAAATTTTGTTCAAACTGGAGCAAGCCAAGTTGAACAAAAACATTCTCCATTCATGTCACCATTCATTATTTTCACAGATATTTTGATGGATCGATGTGAGTGTGTGTGACCATGAATATTTTATTGTTTTTATTGTTTTATTGTTTCCCTGTTCTTAACCTCTCCTTTCAGTACTTTTGAATATTTTTCAACAACAAAATTTGATGGTAAAAATACAAATTTCAAGTTTGTGAATTTAGAAAGAGCAACTGCAAGTTGAGAGTATTTAAAAATGGGAATTGAACTAACTCTCAGGCTAACTCCAGGCAATCTCAGGGATCATTGGGATTACCAAGATCGCAGAGATGATCGTGTGTGCTCAAGTCTCGCAGTTGTTGTTGCTGTTGCTGTTGTTGTTGTTGTTGTTGCCTGAGCTGAGGTTGAGGCTGAGGCCGAAGTTGCGACTGGTGTCTGGGGGCTTGTTGCAGCAATTAGCCAACGACAGCGAGTGTCAACGTGATTTGACCCATTGGCGCATTTGCATTTGCAATCAGCCAACAACAACAAAAACAACAACAAATGCCAGCTGGCAACTGGCAACTGGGGAAGCTGAAACCCAACTCGAATGCAACCAATTTCAATTTCAATTCAATGTTGAAACAGTGTTGAATGCCAATGCTGAATGGCTAAAAGGTGAGTGGGCGGCAAAAGCAAAAAAAAATAAATAAAACTACGAAAAAACAATAACATTTTCAAGACATTGCCTTGCATTTCAATCAGTCAGTCAAGCACTGAATGAATGACGGCTTCAATCAGCACAAGCTTAGAATGAGAATTGAAACAGAATCACGGAGCTTGACACACTATTTCCAATTCGATTTTCAATTTCTATTCAATGTTGACTGTTTGTTGACTGCCAATTGGCTGTGGATGCGTGTGGAGGGCCAAATATTTGACACCTTGCAGGCCATTCGGATTGAATTTTTAAACATTGGGTTAACAACTCAACCGCTGAAAGGCAGCTGCAATCAAAATAGAATTCGCAATGGAGTGGAGCTAACCGTAATTTGCAGGCTGACAAAAAGTTAGCAAGACTGTTCCTTTTTATCTAAATTACATTTGCGATTTTAATTATTATTTAATTTAAATTTTTTTTAATTTCTTTTAAATTTTATTTTAAATTTTTAATTTTTTTACTTAATATTCAACTTTTAAGTTTTCTTTTGAGACTTATTTTAATTTTCTTTCAATGAATTTTTTAATTACTTTACTTTAATTATTAATTACTTAATTTTATTTTTAGCTTAAATTTCACTTGCACTCAAACAAGATTTCAATTTTTCATATTCCAAATCATTAGGAACAAGTGCAGAGGGTCAACTGTAAAATTCTTCAATGATTTTTAATTTAAATTCGATAATATTTAGAGAGGCTTTTAAAGATATTTTAATATAAATTACATATCTATTTCATTTTCAATTTTGATTCAATTGGTCAAACATTCAGTTGAATTCTGAATTGAAATTTCAAATTATAGACCATTTAAAAAGTCTGACATAGATCGTCAGCTATAATCTATATATCTCAATTTCAATTTTACTTGTTCAATGCAGCATTGAATCAATGTTGAATACCCAATATATGCCCATAAACTGAACCCAAGAAATGGCAAAAGATTTCTATGCCATTTCAATCAGTAAGGCAATCAATCAGTGATGCAATCAATCACTAAATAACAGTTGCAATTAAAATTGAAACAGAATTAGCATTGGAAACAATGTGGGGTACTAGAAATAGAAAAGGATTTAGATGCTTTGATAGCTTGATATATGATTTCCCAATGCAGTTTCAATTCAATGTTGAATTAATGCTGAATACCAAATGGCGAGTGGGCGTTTAAATATTTAACACTTGGAACAAGATTTGCATGCCATTTGCAAAAATAAAAATACATATACGCAGTCAATCAATCAGTCAGTCAAGCAGTCATTCAAACGTTGAATGACAGTTGCAATCAAAACAGAGTTGCAATCAGAATTGAAAACGACGTTTAAGATTAGTATTACGTAGAATTTGATATGAATAAAATGTACAAATGCTTCGCATATATATAAATATATATGTATACATATATATATATATATATATATATATATATATATGTATCCAATATCCAATTGCATTTTCAATTTCCATTTCCATTTCCATTTCAATTGCCAGAGTCGACAGCTCAGATAATTGATGATTATGAGTGTCGGCTAAATGTCGTGAGCGTGTTATTGCAATACATATATTAGCCATATACATATGTATGCATGTGTACATCTCTTGCTATATAGGTATGTAAATATGCTGGATTAGATGTCTCGTAAATCAACTCGCGCCAATGGTAGCCGTTGAGCGCTTAAGAGATATCATCTCTATCTGAGGAGGAGGCTGTTGGCTGTTCTCGATGCGCGTTTTCGTGCGGCTGTCCAAATGTGGGCGCTAAGGTTTGGCCAATTCCAATGCGCTTGATAGCAAATGTAAATGACAAATACCCCCTCAAGCCAAGCCGCACCCCCTGCTCCCCATTGCCCCTCGATAAATGTTCCATATATGGCCTTTAAAGATGCCATCTCCAATCTTCAACTCGGCACGACAGACGCCAACGCCAAGCGCCACTTGGTGCCAAGTTTGGTTTGAATGCAATTGGGTTTGGGCTTGGGAGAGATACAGATACCGGGGTACCCCATCGCTGCGGGAGGGGATGGGGGCGGGGGGGGGGGGGTGTTGAATTTACCAGATACGATCGCGTTTTGGCCCTTGCGTGCTAACAGTAGCTGTTGGCCTAGAACTGTATGTGCCACACCCACCGCAATGCACACAGCCAGGCCCCCCTCACGCCTCGCACCCTGCTAGCTGCCACTCTCTGCCCCTCTTTGCGGCCCCTCTCTCACCGGGGCAAATGGCGACGTATTCATTTGTTTGCTGTTTGCCAATCAGCCTGTCAATAATTGTCAACAAGGTGTGACTATGCCAATATTTAATTATTCGATTTCATTTGCTTTTCATTCGCGACAAACTGCGCGGCGGCAGCAGCAACGTGTGAGGGGTGAGGGGGGGGGGGGGGGGCAGGGGAAGGGGGCACTCTAAGCAACTAAGACTATGCCACCTCTCATGTCTCTGAAATGTTAATACTCTGTTTCAAGAGCTAGGTTTAAACGAGGTATATGCCAAAATTGATCAAGTTAGAAAGAGAAATAGGATAGAAAGGTTTTGGATTAAGGAGAGGCTTTTTTTGTCTATCTATAGTCAATATAAATAGTATATACTAGTGGTATTTTAGTACGTAATTTATATTAAATTTATTATTATTTTTATATTCTAAATCTTATGAATGAAAAATGCTATTATATACTATATATTATTATAGTAAACTATTGTATATTTATGCATAGTATAGTTTATGTAAAAGCAATTCTACAGTACGGAATAAAATATTTGTATCCAATATACTATCCTACACAGTGCACAAGGTTATCTCCAGTAATGCATTGCATATTATAGTATACTAGAGGAATATTTGGTATATAAGCACATCTTTTATTATTAAAAGTAATATAGCAGGGGATAGCATAATATTTACATACCAAATTTATGCTCACATAATAATATATGAATTCTCATCGTTTGTCAATATTCAACAGTGCTACAGGGTATCTGGAAGTTGGGTTCGATGCCTCATTTTTAATTGGTCGTTCTCTCTCGTTCTTTTCCTCTCGTAGTATTTGGCTTTGTTTTTTGTTGCTTAAAATTAGTTAAATATTTGCGTAAAAACATTTGACTTGTAGACTTGACGCTTGCCATCGGTGCAAAGTACTCATGTACTCAAATTACTCAAAAGCACTTGTCGGCAGATACTCACGCCTATGCTTTATGTGACTGTTGTTAATAGATTTCCATTTTGTATGGTTAGAACTTAGGCATGTTATGGTTTAGGCCCACTTTTACCTGTGTGGGGTTGATATCTTTTTAAGAAAGGTGAAAACTATTTCCATTACCATTTTAGGCTATATTTTAAACTTTGCTTTAAGTATTTTAACAGCTAAAACCTAAAATCATGAATAAATGACTTCAAAAGTTTGTTTCTGAAATGTTTTTTAAATACTTGGTAATTAATCATTGTATAAATCTGGGTTTTTTCAAAAATTCCAGTTCCAATTCTCGTTCTTGTATTCACTTCCAAATATTGCATTTATATTTGCTTTATTTATTAAACCTGTCAAATTTTAATCAACGTTTCTTTCACATCCTCCAACTACTGACTACTTCTAGCCAAAATATTCGCCTCTCTTTTTCCGGCGGATATAAATATCATAATTGTGTTCAACGTGCCTCTCAAGAAGGCAAATCTCATTTGAAGAAATTGCTCCCTATTAGGAATAAATACGTAACGAGTACTCAATGAATCATTTAAGCTTTTCAAGTTAGTATTCACAGCGTCTGAAATGTTGTATTCCAAACACGGTTTTCAGTAATGAATTTTGGAATTTCCTGTAATATTTTATAAAAAGTTTGAAGAACAGTTAAATAAAAACACAATTCAGAATTGTTATTGAATATTTTTTAATTTATATTTATATACTTTTAAATAAATGTAAATTTTTTTTTTAATTTTGCGTTTTTAACATTTTTTGGACTGCAAAAAAAATATAAAAAATAAGAAAATAAATAAAAGCTAAGAAATTTCTTGTTGAAACATAAAAAAAAAATTGTTTATGTTTTTTTGTTGTTTGTTTATTGTGTGTTTTTCTGCTTTGTTTTTGGGGGTTTGTTTCTTGATGTTGTTGCTTTTTGTTTTTTAATTTATAAACATTAAATTTAAATTTATTAGTACAATTTGTTGTTGCTTTTGCATTTTTTGTTTTGTTGTTGTTTAGTATTAATCGCAATTAATTGTTTAAATTTAATTCATCAATATATAGCATATATATATATATGTATATATATGTATGTATATATATATATAGCGTGTATGCATTGTATTTATATGTATTGGTATATATATCATATATGTATAAACTACAAAAAAATAAACATAAAAATTATAATAATAAGAATAATTTAATAGAATAAAATTTAATAAAAATTAATACAATTTCATTTTCATTCATTTGTTTTTCTTGTTTTGTTTCTCATGCATGATTTGTATGTGTATGTGTATGTGTTTGTGTGTGGGTGTGTGTATAAATATGTGTACATGGCATTTTCTTTTGTTTTCATTCTCTTCATTATGTATGTTTTTTGTTTCATTAAAAACGAATTTTGTACATTTTTTTTGAAGTAATTTTTCTCAATTTTTTTTTAAACCCTTGCAGCGGGTATTTTATTTTTATAACGCAATACAAATTGTATATATATAAAATATATATTAATATTTGCATTTCTTTTCTTTTTGTTTTTTCCTAATACGCTGTGATAAATGTGTGTGGGTGTGTGTGTGCGTGTGTGAGTAAGTAACAATTAGTACAAAATAATTTCACATCGAAAAGCTTCATTTTCAATTTCTCTTTTAACTCTGCTTTCTTTTTAACCTCTCTTTTCCACAAAAAAAAAAAATAGTTTGCTTATATACTAAAATATTTTTTATATATTTTTTGCCATTCAGTCAATCAGTCGAAACTTTTGGTTGGCCGCCGCTGCGCATGTGGGCGCGGCTAAACATATCGATAACATCGATAACATTTCACAAATATATATACATATACATATATATATTTATCGATAGCAACTAAAATCGCGCCAAAAGCGTGTTCCACTGCGTTTTGTTTCTCATAAAATATTCAAAAAAAATAACATATATATATATATATATATATATAAATTTATGCATATATATAAATATAATGTATATATATGTGTGCTTTTATATATAAATCGTTAACATAATTTCGCTCAGTGTATTTTTTGTTTTCGCTTTCAAATTGCAATTTAAATTGGTATTTAAATTAATTGAAATGAATAAGTGGGTTATGAAATTGTTGTTGTTGAAGAAGAAGAGGAGTCGGGGTATTTTTTTTGAATAGTATTTTTTCAGCACAGTTTCTTGTTGTGTTTTGTGTATCAATTTAAAAAATTTCAAAGAAATTCAGAAAATGCTTTCGAGTTAAATTCTAAAGAGTTGAGAATTTAAAGCAACTGCACTGGTTATTCACATTGTAAATGTTTAATGTATATATATATATATATATATATATATTTACATATATATGTATATATTTATATATGTATTGATTTCTCTCTCTCTCTCTTTCATCTAACGCTTTGCTCTCTCTCTCTCTCTCTGTGCTTGTGTTTCTGTAGTGGTTTCTTTCTTTCATTTTCTATAATACAAGTTTACATTGCTCTCGCTCGCTCACTATTCTTCTCTCTCTCTCTCGCTCACTCTCTTTGCTGCTGCTGCTGCCGTTGAGTGCGCTGCTCAGCTGCTAGCTGCGCGCTGCTGATGATGCGGCTGCCTCTTGTGATGACGTCGCGACCGTCGGCATTGCGTCGAGCAGCATTCATCGATGGGCTGAGCCGCCGCCGCCCCCGCGCCCAGCTCGCCGCCGGGCTTGTCGAACAGGCGCCGCTTGCTGGAGACGCGCGTCTGCTGGCACGTGGAGCGCGAGCAGCGCTTGCGATCGCAGTTCACCTTCGAGTCCTGTGCCAAAGAGAAAAAAGAGAAGGCAAATACGCACATTAGTAAAGAAAAGGAGGCAGAGGCGGATAAAGGGGGGTAGGGGGGCTGGGGGCTTCACTTACCTTGCAGCGGCATTTGATGCACTTCTGTTCGCCATGTGACATGAGCACCGGATGCCATTCCTGTCCGTTCTCGTAGATCTTGTTGACCACCTTGCAACCGCCGGCGGCCAGCACCTCCTCGGCGCTGTGCGCGGCCGTTCGCTGGACGGCCTGGTCGAGCAGCACGTTGGGATTACTGGGCGTATGCTTGCTGCTCTGGCCGTGGGTGCTCTGCTTGCCCTCCGGGCAGACCTTGCAGCAGGCCTTCTTGTCGGGCCGATAGGCCAGCTTCTCGCTGCACTGCAACGGCGGACAGACCATGCGCGGACAGCGCACCTCCAGCGTGACGGCGTCGCAGCTGCACGTGGTGCACGTATCGAAGCCGTTCGGCGGCAGAAACGGATGCCAACTGGCGCCGGCCGCATGAAACTGTTCGCCCAAGCGGCAGCCGCGTCGCTGTTGCAGCAACAAATCGCTGGCATTGAGCGCAGCTGAGCTGGCACCTGTGGCAACTGTTGCTGCTGTTGTTGTTGTTGCTGCTGCCGGCACATGCCAATCGGCAGCCGTTTCGCGCCTTGCCACACAGCTGGGACAGCAGTCGCCGTCGCGCTGCAAGAGCTGCTCGCTGCCCGCCCGGCACTTGAGGGCGGGGCACTTGATCAGCTCACAGTTGGCCTGGCCGCGCTGGCAGGCGCACATGTGGCACGTGTCCTGCGCGCTGCGCCACTGCTCCGACTCGTTGTAGAAGCGGCCCGAATGGAAGCACTTCGTCTCGCCGTTGAGCATCTGGTTGTCGTTGTGATCGCCCGGCACCGGCACATTGTTGTCCGTGTAAATGGGGAAACAGTGCGCCGGCACCTTGGTGGACTTGAGCTTGCCACGCAGCAGCAGCTGGTGGCTGTGGCGCGTGTGCAGCTCCAAATAGCAGACGCTCGTCTCCAGCTTGATCAGCTCCGCGGATGGCATGCCCAGGACGAAGCCCTCCATATAGCCGCCGCTGAACTCCTCGAGCAGCTTGCGGGTAACTGGCGCACCGATCGCCTCAATCGGCTTCTCCTCGAGGTAGAGCTGCAGCTCCTGCTGGGCGGCGATGCCGTTCAGCGTCAGCTCGTAGTGCAGATTGCATTCGTTGTCGATGGACATCCAGGCCATGCCCAGGCCGTGGGCGGCGTGATCGCCGTGCGGCGGCTTAAGCAGTATCGGCTCCGCCGAGTCGCGTGCATCGGCGACGGGGCGTGGCACGAGGCGGCCGCGGATGAGAGTCGGCTCGTGTTCGGTGGCAACGTTGACGCCCAGCTCGCCGGCGTACAGAGATTCGAGAACCTTGGGACCGAGCTTCTCGACGCTGCCAATGGCCTGGTTGAAGTTGAAGCTGGGCGTCAGATCCTCGAGCTTGGCGCGACGCTTGCCCTGCTCCTCGATCAGGCTGATGTTGGGCCGATCGCGGGTGTTCACGTGATCCGTTTCGATGTTGTACGCCAGAGAGCCGTCCGTGTTTAGATAGACCCAGGCCAGGCCGCTGCTCCGGGTGCTCGTTGGGTGTTCGCTGCCGTGCGGCGGCGCCAGCAGCGTCTGGAAGATCTCGCAGCTGGCCCGCGTCACGATGTGGCCCTGGATGCGCAGCTGCGGATATTTCTTCGATTCGACGGTGAGCAGCAGCTTGCCGCGCGACATGAGCCGCAGATTCTGTATGGAAATGGGCGAGGAGAGCTCGAGGACATTGATCTCCGCGGACGGTTTGCGCACGCGGCTCAGCTCATCGAATATCAGCTCCTTGCGCTCGGGCAGCTCGATGCGCACGCTGAGACCGGCATCCGCGTACTCCTCGGCGCCGAAGAGGCCGTTGAAGACGAGCGTCAGATGCATCGAGCTGGCCGCGCCGCTGCTCGTCGAGACGATCGCTGTGCCGCCGGCGCCGGCCAGCTGTGGGTCCGGTTTGCCGCTGGCGGTCACCGGCGGCGGCTCCAGCAGCGAGCTGAACAGCTCCGTCTGCAGGGCCGTATATTTGGCTATCTTGCCGGCCAGGGCCAACTCGGCCTGGTGCTTGTTGCCCCAGAGCAGCACCACGTGGAGGCGATCGTCGCGCAGGATGCGCTTGTAGTCGCGTGGCACGCGACGCCAGACGCCGCAAATCTTGCCGGTGGCATTCTGATAGACGCTCAACGTGCCGCTGAGCGTCGTCTCCAGCTGGTGTTCCTCGAGAATGACGCCGCCGTCGTCCACGAACTGAATGGCCCGCGGGCGGCCGATGCGCGCCGACGTGTAGAACGAGTAGTATAGATTCTTCTTGTGGAACAGAAAGCGGGCGGTGGCAACCACGCTCTGTGGATTGTATGTGGTGTACATGGACTTCATTTCCTCGCCCTTCAGGAAGTACGATGTGCGGCCCGTCAGCAGCGCTGCGTAATCTGTGAATGAGGCGAATTGTCGGTGAATGGGTGCGTGTGTGTGTGTGTGTACGTGTGCGTGTGTGTGTGTGTATGAGGGTGGTTCAGGTGTGGCGGCCTTTGTATGGCCAGGACTCTGCTGAGGACCACCCGCTGTGCGGAAATACGTTTCCTGAACTGACTCTGTCATTTCGCTAGCATAGGAATTATCGGCAATTTTAGATATATCAAATTGATTAAAGCAGTCGATGTCCTCTCGAAACTACGTTTCGTATTTTAAGAATTTTTATACTACTTATCATGTGTTTTTTTTTTGTAAATACCTTTCAAATGCACCACAAAGTTGGCTGACAGATTTTAATTAACATCAAATATTTTACATTTTTTTATATTAGAATATATTTTCGGTATAATAAATGGATTGTGTCACAATTTTAAATATTTAAAAATTGAACACGAATAATTATATGAAATGTAATTTCTTGGCATAAGCTGAAGAATTTCAAAAATTTGCATCGACATCATTAAAAAATAATTTTGAAAAAAAAAACAATCGGACAAGAATTGAATGCATTTAAATTCTTAATAAAAATGTTTGTCATTTCAAAATGTTGAGTTCAGATCAGACTAACATTTATGTGTATCTAGTGAATCTAGTAAATCAAAAACGAATATCTTTATTCGACTTCTATTCTATAAAAGAAAGTTAAGAACTAAAAACTTTCTGATTACTTTTGCATAGATTTGAGTTAAGATCTGTGCAGAGATGGTTCAGCTAAGAGTTTCCTTGAATATCCTTGAATAGTTGTAGCTATTCCTTGGGATTTACTTACGTTTCATGTTGCGCTCCTCTTCCTCGCTGGGCACGGGCACATCCAGAGCCACATCCGTATCTGGAATTGAATGGAGAGCAAGAAGAAGCTGAAGGTTAGGAACTGTGCTCTACTTAAATGGAATTTAGATAGCACTAAATAGCATCAAAGGGCTCTGCCGCAGCGCAGCCCAAATGAATGCCCGAATGAATGCCCGAATGAATGCCCGAATGAATGCAATGTATGAATGAATCTGAATGAAAGGCCAAAAACACGCACACACACAGGTAGACAGGCTGAGCCTGCGTGGGGTGTGTGTGTGTGTGTGTGTGTGAGTGAGTATGTGTGTGTGTGCCTGTCCAGGTGGCATTCATTAATCGTGCATAAATTGAGCAGGTAAAAGAAAACAAAACTAGTCGAAAGAATTCCTAGAAATTCACACACATATTTCTCAAGCCAAGCCAAGCCAGGCCGGGCCAAGCCAGGCAAATGCGGCGTGAAAGTAGGTGGACATTTCCGGATGTGACAGGCACAACACACACACACACACACACACACACACACACACACGCACACACACACCTCGCTTGATTGACAGCAGCTTCGTTAGAAGCCGCTGCCCAAAGCTGATTAAAAGCAGAACACACAAAAAAAAAAACAGCTAAAAAGAGCTGCTCAAAAACAGCTTTAAAAAAAAAATAATAAATAAAAAACGGCTAAAGCTAAGCTGAAGTTGATGCTGCATTGGAATTTCGATTATTTTGCTACACACACACGGACAAAGCCCCGCCCGCTTGTGCCCCCCGCCCCACTCGAGCCCGGCTCTTAAGCCGCAAAAAAGAAGAAGAGGCAGCAGCTAAAAAAAAGGCAAGAAAGAGAAGAAAAAAAAGAACTTCTTGCCGCATAATGAAGGGCGACAAATCTGACACCTTGTATAGCATTTTATTGAGCCGAGGCCGCGGCGATCACGGCGGGCGGGTGGAGCTGGTGGGGGGGTGTTTCAGTCGGGCCAAGAGCACGCTGCGGTTGTGTGTTCAATGTGTATGTGCGTGCGTGTGTGTGTGCGTGTGAGTGTGTGTGAGTGTGCCTACCAATGTCGTCTCTGGCTGTCCGATCTTATCGCCTGATCTTAATACGAGCCACTTCTGACCGAAGCCGCGCTGCTGCTGCTGCTGCTTCAACAGCTGCCCCACGCTCTGCCCCTCTTCAGACACCCCCCCCCCCACACGCTCTTTGAGCCCTGCTTGCTTTGTCTCTCTCTGTTTTGTGCTGCGTTTTTCAATTTGACGCGTCGTCTGCATCGCATTCTTTAGCTTATTGGCGATCGCCCGCAGATCTCCAGAGCCTGAGATCCTTTAGTTACCCAGGCGGCTCCTACCCGCCGCACCAGCTCCGCCAGCTCCTCGGGCTGCGCTCCTCACTTTGGCAGTCGGCGTTGCCCTTGACTCTCGCGCCATTGCAGATGAATGAATTTTCGTTTCGTTTCGTTTCGTTTCATTTTTATGCCGTGTGTGGCTCCTCATGTGCTTGTTGTTGTTGTTGTTGTTGTTGCTGGTTGTTGTTGTTGTTGTTATTTCGGGCTCTGCTGCTGCTGGCCGTTTTTGTAAGCCAAGATAAATGAGTTTTGGTGCGCACAAAGACGACGACACGTTGCCCATCATGACAACCACGAGAAACGAGAGACAGCCCGGACAGCCGGACAGTGGGACAGCCGGACAGTGGGACAGCTGGACAGTGGAGCGCACAGTGGGACAGTGGAACACTGAGCCGAAGCCGACAAAGCCCGTAGAGGCCAAGACAAACGACACCTTCGGCCGTTGAGTCAACGCTTTGGTATGTGGCTAACATCGCCCGCGCGCTGCCTTTCCCCTCCCCTCCCCTCCCCAACCCCTTCCTCCCGCTCGCTCACTCTGTGCTGCCCTGTTTCAGTTGCTGTTGCCGCCAGCTCATTAACCAAAAGTAAAAAAACAAAACAACAGTTTTGAAAGTGTTTTTTCAAATGATCCGTCTGGAATGGGTTTGTTTCTCAAAGCGTTTAGCATTTACTTATGTAGATCTCACAGCCGAAAGGCAACGAGCTACACGAACAGAGAACTTAACTGATTGCTGATTGGATTGGTCTTGTTGTTGTTCTTGTTGTTGTTGTTGTTGTGGTGCTGGTTGTTCTACAGAATTTTAAATGTTGTGTGCTTTGAGACCTGATGGCACTGGAATTGGTACAGCAAGTATGCTAGTTGACCCTCATTTTTAACTGTTGATTATAGAACCAGATTTAGTCTAAAACTTTGGGAAGTGCAAGTTTTCGCAATCTAGAAGCTTTTAAATGAATTAATTAATTAACTGCATGACAATAATAAGTAAAAGCTTTTCCATAATTGCCTAACAAACAAAAGACCTTGGGAAAAGGCTGTCCTGAACTTGGGGCGAACTTTAAACCAATCACGTAATTTGTGAACAATCAAAAATGTGATTAAAAAGCTTTTTTCAAGACTTTTCAAAAAATAATCAACATATACAAGAGAGAAAGCTGCAGCTCAAAGGAAATATTATTGATTTGCAAATATTACAGCATAAAATTATTATATTATAATGCTCAACATTTCAAAAAGCATAAGAAAGTAAGGAGTAAAAACTTAGATGAGGTGGCAAAAGCTTTAAAACTTTTTTAAAGCTAACGAGATAAAGCTCAGACATTGCGTACCAAACAAAAAACTTGAAGGAGTGTGGAGAGAGTGAGCTTTCATCAATCAGCAAAAGCTTGTGACAAAAAAGGAGCTTGCATAATCGTAAAGTATGTAAGCTGGGACAAGCAGAGCACAAAAAGGCGATAAGGACTCTGTCCAACTGACTATAATATATAATCTATATTATATAGGAAACTCCTAGCTGTCACACACACAGCACACACACACACACACACACTCTTACCTGCCCCGATTGGGCAACAATCTAAATGGGATCTCGTGCAGCAGTTTTTTTTTACTTTTATTTTTTTAATAGACAGTTCCGATTTGATGCCAATGCGATAAAGATAAAGTTGAAAATTTTATTATGCCACTTGCAAGGAAAATAGACAGTCCAAAGAGATGAACGAACACACGCCCAGCGATAAAAATCGGAGTGTGTGCGTGTGTGTGTGTGTGTGTGTGTGTGTGTGTGGCTATCCTTTTGTGTATAGCCTATCGATAGGGCAGGGTCGGGGCCTCGATGCGATGCGATTGGATGCGATGCGATTCGATTCGATTCGGGGTAGCCATAAAATGCTCTAAAAAAGGAAACGCGCCGACCACAAAAGATGTCATCAACTTGAATTGTCAGCTCTTAATGGACGCCAGAGTCGCCACAGTTTTGTGGCCTTATCGCAGGCGACGTTGCCAAACGATCGCCACGAATCGATCGTTGGATCGATCGTTGGAAACGCGGCCAACGATCGCATGAAAAGACATTGGGCATTAACTTTTATTGTGTCTACCTGGCTAAATGTGACCAGGCAGCATGTCCAGCCCGATGATCATGTCCATGTCCATGCCCATGCCCATGCCCATGCCCATGCTCATGAGCAGGCATCCCCCCCTCTCTCTCTCTCTCTGTCTCTCTCTCTCTCGATCAGTTGCTGCGTCTGCGCTGACCGCCCGCTGTTCGTGGCGGTAAATGAGATAATTTAATAAGCGTTAAAATGCCCGAGTTATGTCATTATAAAAAATAACGAAAAAATGCATAAATTAATGCCAAAGAATGTCAGCAAGCAGAGAGAGAGAGAGAAAGAGAAAGAGAGAGAGGGAGGTAAAGAGAGTGAGGGGGGGGGGGGGGGGGGAGCTCACTAGCAGGCAGAATGCAGGCCCCAAAAATGGGCATTTAAAATGTAGGCAATTTCGAGGCAACGCAGCGACATCTCCTGTTGCAGATGCAACAGCGGCGGCTGTGGCAGCACTTAACTTGGCTTGCAGCTACTATATAAACATAGCTATATATACATATATATATATATATATATATATATGTGCCTGAACAAAAGCTGCAGCCAGCATAGAGCCAAGTTAGGCAAAAAATAAAAAATAACTTTGGTAAATCAAAAGCAAAGACTGTTGCTGCTGCATGTTGCCTGCTGCAAGTTGCCCGTTGCCGGTTGCCGGTTGTTGTTGTTAAATATTTGTACAATAGCCACAGCGAGTGTGCGCCGTGAGAGCCAAGCGGCATGCGGCATGCGGCATGTGGCAAGCAGCGAGCCAAGTTGGGGCCGCGCCCGTGCCTTCTAACTATTTATGGCAAACGAGTTGCCAGAGCCAAGGCAGCCAAACAGGCAACAGGCAACAGGCAAGAGGCAAGAGGCAACAGGCCACAACTGGAGGCAGGCAGCAACAGTTGCTGCCGCTGCTGCTGCTGTTGCAATTTGACGTGGCAGCAATTTAAGCCAACTCCAAAGCCCCGCTCTGGCTGGCAGACAGCACGCCCAACAGCCCCTCCGCCGCCCCCCTCCGCCCCCGTCGCGCCTCCAACAGCGACTGCATAAAAGTGAAATCTTTCGCTCGTCAAAGAGGGACGCGCCAAAGGTCAACGGCTTTGCATAAGCAAATGAAAAATTGCCGCAAAACGGAAACTAATGATGTGCTGCAGCAACTGGCAGCAGCAGCAGAAGCAGCAGCAGCAGCAGCAGCAGCAGCTTGCTGCAGTTGCAAACTGGTTGCAACAGCGCGAGCCATGCCACACAGCGGCAGCAACTGGGAGACGCTGACTGGAATTCAGGCACAGCACTTGGCTTGATTATGTGAAAAATGTCATACACAACAAGCCGTCACACACACACACACACACACACACACACACAGTGTAACTTTCCTCATAAGTTTTTCTAATTATGAATTCAATTCATGCAGAAAATTAGCAAAAGCCAAAGAATTGCCTGTGATTCAGTCACTGTTTGTTGTGCGTGTGTGTGCGTGTGTGTGTGTGTGCGTGTGTGGTGCGTGCTCATAAGCATGCCTAGGCTTTTAAGGCCACATGGGAGTATCTAAACTTCTAGAGAAGTTAAATTGTTTATACATTGCTGCATAGTTTAAGCAGCGCCAGGGTTGTCACGGTGTCGCAATTATATAAAAAAGGCCCTACACAAATTTTAGCGAAGATGGGGTGTCAGCTTTTAACAATTGCTGTTTATTTTTCAGATACTATGTTACGTGTTCTTTGTTTTTTTTTAACGCCTTCTAGGGTTGACACGTTGCCGAGAAGTTGTAGGCTTGCGATTGTTTCTGACTGTATTCAGCTTACAAAAGCTCCGTTACTTTAGCAAATTTCCTAATGCAGTTGGTCTATTTTCATACATTTTTTTAGAGTTGCCACCTTCTACACTGGAAAGCACTTTTTAAAGCTACTTGGCAAAGTTTGCTTAGCTTTTGTACTGATACTTGATATCTTATTTTCTCTCTTGAATTGCCTGCTTTCATTTTGGGATTGCCAGATGAACGCAAAAATAGCTTGCTTGGACGAAAACACTGTCAGAGTTGCCACCTTTTGACGCTGCCACCTGTTGCTTAATGAATTTGCGTCATTTGAAACGTACTTTTTTGTTTTTTAGTTTCATTATTATGTCTGCCCCCCCTCTATCTATGCGCTTCGTCTCTTTGCCCCACGCATTCCGTAACTCTCATAAAAATTTTGACTTTGAACCTATCCCGGCAATTGGAATCCGTTCGTTTAATGTGGCACGTGTGTGTCCCCAGTGAATACTTTCTTAAAAACAAAACAGAGCATGAAAGAAAAATCAGCAACATTTCTGCGAATCGTAGCCCAGTTCCAGTGCTCCCCTCAGCCACAGCTGACGCTCCCCAACCCCCTTTCCCTCCATATATAGACATACCAATTTTCATAGCCATATATTCCCCATGGTGTTGTCGCATGATGTTTCACCTCACACCCTCCCCCCCTTTCATTTCTGTTGGTGATATAAAATAAATTGTATGGCAAAGTGAAAAAAAAAACAACGCCAAGAAGCAGAAACATACGAAACATTGGAGAACAACATCGAACAACATGCAAAAGTCGAATGCTACATACAATAAATAAATGCAGAGATGGTCCGAAAAAAACAAAAAGAACAAAAAAATGAAATAACATACATCAAGAATACAGTTGAGTGTGTGTGTGTGTGTGTGTGTGTGTACTAAGTATAGATTGGAATATAATGTTGTATATATATACTATCTGTATATATCGCTTGTGTGTATATAGAGGCGACAACAGACCGAACCAAATGGCATAAAAAAGAATTATAAATTGCGTAGCGTTGACCTTCATTTCGGGCCAAGTAATTTTTCATAAACAATTTACGCTTTTCGTAGCACAGCGAACCAAACTATCCTACATATGTCTATATCCATGTATCTGTCCGTTGAATACTATATACTGGATGTAGTATAGCATGTTTTTTTTTTATGTTCTACGTCGCGTTGCGCTGAAAAGTGTTGTACAGCTGCGTTTGGTGCTACGCTTAATTATTCATAGATATATGATATACATATACATATATATATATGTATATATATATAGTGGATATACTATGTGTATCTCCCCTTGTAGCAGCATGTTGCCAAAAAGAAATCTTTACATTTTATATGTCTACCAGATCTATCCAATATAATCCTATTGAATATTCTGCATGTCTTTGATTTTTTATTATGCGTAACAAACAATTGCATGTGTCAAAATATTGAGATATTTCGCAAATTTATAACATAACCCAACACACACATCTCAAATGCTTTGAACCTCGTACGCTCCCCGCTGTCCCCGTTTCTAAGGGGGTCTACTATGGGGCATAACACGGCTATGACGCATATGTTTGGCATTATTTTTGACTTGTATTAAGCGAAAGTGTTTAAGCGAGCTAAGAGAGACATGATTTGAAATTGTATATAGGTAGTGTATTTAATAGGGACTTACCGTTCCGATCGCCTGGACAGGTCTTGCAGCATTTGCCGGGCAATGAGATGGGATCATCGCATTTGGCTGGCGGACATTCATTCTTTATATTGCGACACTGAACGCGTGCAACAATTCGACGCTTTTTGGGTATCTGGAAGAACAATAAGGAGAATATAAATAACTGACTAATGGATACATAGCTCCTGACAGCCTTAGCCAAATTTCTATATGGTCTAATTAAGTGCAAATAAACATAATGCCATTTCATGTCTTTGTTAAGAGAAAAAGAAAAATTATATTTTTTATTATTATATTTTTTTATATATATATGTATATATTTTTTGTTTTGTGGTATCTCATTAGTTATGCTGAGTGGATGGCCAATGTGTCACTTCTGTCTGCCTTATGCCATTACTGTATATTTTATTTATTTTTTATTTACTTTTTATATAATTTTTGTAGCCACAAAATTAATTAGCGCTGCCATTCGCATAACTGAAAACTGACTCAAAATCTTGTTTTCTTTATTATGATTTTTTTATTCCATTTCTTTTCCATACCCCGTAAGCATAAAATGTGCCGGACAAGGTAGCTTCGGGCAGTGCACATGTATGTAGGGATAGGCTATATTCAATTTCAGCTTTTTCAGATCTGTTATTTCTAACCGTACCAAACTAACAATCTGAAGGAACTCGTCAATTAAGTCAGCTACAGATCTCTAATATTTTTTCATATTATAATTATAATTGCATATCATCTAAGATTTCTCCAACTTTCAATTGCAGGGTATCTGATAATCTGTGATCCATATACATGTCTTGCGCTGTTGCTATCTCTTTTGCTCTGTCTCGTCGCCTGCTTTATAATTAGAACTAAATCAAGCTGCGATTTTCTTAATATAAATATTTGAATATATTTATAATGCCCATGTTTTTATTTTTTTTTTCTTCATTTTTTCATTTCTTTACTGTTCCCCTCTTTTTATTAATTCATTTTTGATCTGCGCGAATCTGCTGAGAGTTTTTCTGTGTGTGTATGAGTGTGTGTGTGTGTGTATGTCTCATTCTTGTCTTTTTGATGTTTATATGAATTTCTTGTTGATTTTTATGGGTCTGACAACGTTGTTGCTTTTAATGGACGCTATATCAGCAGCTCTCAGCTCTCGGGTTCTTACAGAAGCAGTCAGTAGGAATTATTTTATGATGTGCCTCGTTTATAACGCTTGCAGCCACATAAATTATAATTAATTAATACACAACTGACTAGAGACCAAACAAACAGCCAACTGACCGAAGGCCCAGTCACTGGACAGCTCCATAAGAACAATAATGCTCAAGGGTGTAGGGGGAGGGGGTGGCGCAGGTGTAGCTAACTGCAATTAGCTCTTACACTTTGCCAAAAATAAAAAATGTAAATTGACCTATAACTTGGTAAAGTGGCCCATAACCATTAGAAGGAGTAGAAATGAATAGAATGGTTTTTGAAATAGATTTTACCCGAACTAGTTCTTGTCGGGCTTGGCAAAGAACAAACTTATAGGAAAACTTAGAATTACTAGTTTACAATCTGCTAAATGAAGTTTTATTGTAGATTGTTAAATAATTTTCCCATGATGTTAATTTGATTTTTATTTCGCTATTGTGTGCTGTATAATATCTTTAGAGATTGTACTCTGAAAGTTTTGGGCTAGTTTTTAAATGATTTGTTTGAACATATCTATAGATATATTCTTTAACGTCTTTTTATAGTTTCAAATATATTTATATTTCAAAGGTACAGTGAAAACAATTACACTTAAAAAAGAGAATTATCCAAAACGTTTTTTATTCAATTTTGTAGGCTTTTTTTTTTGGAGGTGAATATGAAGAGTAATTTTGGCTAATTGCTGTCTGCATGGGAATATTAGGTACTTGAAATAGTTTCTTTTTTTGCCTTTAGAAATTGTGATGATAATAACAAGTGGGGTTTTTGGGTTGGGGGTTGTTGCTACATGTCTGGGTCGTCTGTTGTCTGGTCGTTGGCAGACGAACAACAACAACAACAACAACAACAAAATACGCCAAGACTTTATGGCGTCAATTAATTTTCGGGGCCTGCCTTATAAACATGCATACGAACAGCTTATAAGTATACCACATATACAACAATATATATGTATATATAAATACATATATAATCTTTTTATATATGTATACATAATTTTTGTTTTTTGTTGTTATTTTTATTTCAGGCAGAACTTGAACGAGGACACGAATTGCTTGTTATTGTTGCTTTAATGTGTCGCTTGGGTATTGTCGCCTAACCCCCTTCGGTTTTACTACCCCTATCCCCCTCACCTCCTCACAACCCTGCTGTCGCTTGCATTGCTTTTCGCACTTGTTATGTTTTTTGTTGTATTTATTTTTTTGTTGTTTTTTGCGCTCTACGTAATTTGTATGGCAATGCAAATTCTTTTTGCGTAATTCGATCAACAACAACAGCAATCACAATGTTAAATTTGTTTTTAGTTGAGTTTTGGCAAGGCTTCTACTATATGTATACTATACTAGCGGGGTGTGTGTGTGTGTGTGTGTGTGTGTGTGTAGGGGGTGAGCATAGGGTATATAGTGCGCGTCGTGTTGGTTTCGCTTATAAAATGAGCTTTCAAATCAATATTAATCATGCGTAAAAATGCCATAAATTATGCGCTTTGCCTTCCTACTGTGGCACAGCAGCAGATACCCCTCACCCTCACCCTACCCCGCACACACACCCTATCCGAGGTCCCCGTCTGCGTCGGGCAACCTTAAGTGAAAATACGTTTTTCGCCAATAATTTCTACTTTTTGTGTGTGTGTGTGTTATTTTTTTGTTTTTTTTTTTTTTTTGGCAACTTTGTTGTTTGTTTCGTTTGTTGTTGTTGTTGCTTGTAGCAAATGTCGGCAGTCATTAGTCAATTAGTTGGCCGCCTATCAGCAGCAGCGGCGGCAACAGCGCCGCAAGTTTTTGACTTGACTCAATTTGTTTAGGCACATGGCCTGGCCTCAAAGATACAACGGCGAAAAAAAGTATCTTTATCTTTAATTTGTATCTGTTTTTATTTGCTATTTGCATTAGTCGCATACACTGCGCTACAAAGTGCAAAAAAGTTCACACATGAACTTACAGATTTCTATTGAAAGCTTCTTGGCTACGCCTCAACTGAGCTTCAAAATCAACTGAAAGCTTTACAAGTTAAAAAAGATTTAAAAGTTTCGTGTCCTGTCCTGATCCTCACATTTGAAATCAACCGAAAGCTTTAAGTTAAGTTAATAAAGCTTAAACAAATTATCATAATCTTTTCTTTTTTAAGCTTTCATAGTTTTCCTAAAGATCCAATCCTATTCATATAACTATACTTGAAAGATTCTATAGCTTCAAATATTATTATAGCGAAAGTGTAGAAAGCTGCTTAAGGGACACAAACTCCACTTCAAAAGCACATTAAAGTATTCAGCGCTTGTTGAGGTGTGTTCTCCCCTTTTTGCAGTATTTGAGCACTTAAAGCCCAACTAACTGACATTTGTTTACTCCCGCTCTGACTTGCTGGTGTGATAAGCTTCACTTTTCCAGTTTTAATTTACAGTTTAGTATATTTTGAATTGCTTACCGCGACACATTCACATTTGATGCAGTACATGACGCCAAATGGCGGTCCCAGGTCCGCATACCAAGTGGAGCCTAATTCGCGCAGAACTTTGCCAAATTGACATTCGGTAACTGAAATGAGAGAAAAACGGGCGAGAAAACGTGAGAAATGAGTTATAAATGGAAAAAATAAATCAGCGAAAAAAAAAATTATGAAATAAATTGCAATTTTTAGTTTTATTTTTCTCAATTGCAGTTGCAATTTGCAATTGCGGCTGCTGTTGCAGTTGTTGTTGTTGTTGTTGTTGCTATAAAAGTATATATTACATATATGTGTATATACTATTTATATGGCATATAGATTTTAGTTTTTTCGCGATTTGGCATGGGGGAATTTGTGGCGCCAGCTAATTGCATTTGCCCATATTCGAAATTAGTCAATGCCTGTCGTTGTCTATAGCCTACATAGAGGAGGATCGTAAAAGACTTTATAAACATATATAATATGCGCTGCACGGGGCTAAAGGGGGGCTGTGTGGGGGGCGGAGACTCTGTCAATACCAAATGTAATGTGTTGTCGCCGAGGTAGCTGAAAATCTTGTTGTTGCCGCTCGGCGCCACAGTCAGCAGCGCTTCCGGCAGCAGTTTTCAATTACAATTGCAAAAAATATATATATATAAATAAAAAAATAAAAAAAAAATTTAAAAGCCAAAAGAAGCAGCAGCAACGACAACAACAACAACAACAACAACGGCAGCAACAGCAACTGCTGCTGTTGTCGCCGGCGCCAACAAGAGTCAAATTGTTAGCAGGGGGCAACACTGGCAGCAACTGGCAACAGGCGGCAGCCGCCAGACTCAGCTTTTTTGGCTTTTTAGCGGCTTCTTTTCTCGTGATTGTTATTGTTGTTGCTGCTGTTAATTGGATGGGTCACTAAAATCGGTATGCAAATCGCTGCGAAGCGCGTTAAATTATTAATATATTTTAATTACCTCGGCTGAGAGGCGGCCGACAAAACAAAACAAAAAATAAAAATGAAACAAAAAAAAATAGCTAAATTACAAATGCTAAAACTTTAAACTCTTTGGCGCCACACATCGAACGATGGCGACGAACAGCCCATAAAAATAGCAAAAAAAAAATAAAAATAGCAAAAAAAAAAAAAATAAGAGCAACTAAGCGCATGACCAACAGTTACCCTAGAAAACAAATACATTTATGCACATATGTTGAATAGCTAAAAATGTTGATTTTCTGCTTATTTCAAGCTTTTGTGCACTAATAGGCCACCTTGTAAAGTTGCACTGACTATAGGGTATGTAGCAGCATACCAAATTTCAGAGCTCCCGAGCTCAAGTTGATGCAAAGCACGAGCTTTTAATGTTAAAAGTCGACTTACAGCAACTGCAAAGCTTTTTTATTTATTTTTTTGCAGTTAGCTCTGAGTATATAGGGCATTTATGTAGGGTATTGCATGCGCGTAGGTCTTTGGCGGTGTATAAGCATAAATATCAAATCGGCTTTTGTTTTTATTTTTATTTTTTTATTCGCCTTGTTGATGGATTGTTGTTTTGGGCCTTTTCCAACTGCTGCTTATCATTGAGCCGCGCCAGCTGCTGATTTGGTCATGAATAGAAATGGCAACAAAAGCAACAACTAATTAACTAAAAGCAACGAGAAATCAACTATCTTAGCGGAGGCAAACGCCCACCCACCCCACAGACAACAAATCGAAGCGTTGCTGAAGCAGTTGCGAGCAACCCGACTGCGCCATACTCTGTCTGTTAAATATGGTATATAAATATATATAGTTAAAAAAAAGCTGAAAGAGCGCATAGAAGAGGATGGGCTTTGAAGGATCTAAAACTGAAACTTTACTGAAACTGTTACCTTTTCAATGCAAATAAAATGTATACTGTAAATCTTAAGCTGTGTGAGCTATGTGGGAGTTTCGAATATGTGGGCGTGGGAACACACATAAATGCATAGACAAGGCTAAAGGCCTGCAGGCAGCTAGATGAAGTACGTTGAATAAAAGCAATATGCTCTCTCTGATTGCCGCCTTTGGTAAACAGAGTAGAACAACAATCAGAATAGTAGGGTAATCGAACACAGCAAAGTGAAACACAAGCGCAGGGGCGGCATTGCCCGACATGGCGTATACGTGATAAGTGGCGCTAACGACGCGCGACGTTTATCAAGTGGCGGCCTTATTATAATTCTCTTGCTGTTGTTGCTGTTGTTATTGTTGTAGATGTAGTTGTTGTTGCTTTTTTTCATTTGGCGCCAGTTTTATTTGCGTGCGAAAATAAAGAAATACAATTTAAATGCAAGCATAAACAACAACAGCAGCAACAACATCAACAACAATAGAGAAATAATCTCAAAAGACAACAATTTAAAGCGCTCTGCGATACAAAAGCTGCCGATTTACGCGCAATAGAATTATAAATATTTAAATATGTATAAATAAATATACATACACATACATATATTTTACTAAACAAAAAGGAACAACAACTACAACAACAACGGCAGCGCGTTAATCAAAGAAATGCTCCGACAGCTACAGTGCCTTCATCTACACACCCCGCCCCTCCCCTCCGTTTCTCTCATTATATACCCATTTTAGTCATAATTTTTGTTGATTTTATTAATGTTTTTTTTTTGATTTGTTGTTAATTTTTTTCTTGCGCAATTTTTAAAAGTATTTTTACTCTGGGTCCGCTGCCGCCGACATATAATTGAAATTTACGTTAATTGGCGCGCGGCAATTTTTGCGCTTGATTTCACTTTTCTTTTTTTTATTTTTCCCTGCAAAATCAGCACAAAATTATATTATTATTATATATACAAATATAGTATATGTATATATATTTGTATGTATGCATTGTGCCATGTGCATGTCAATGAATGCCAACAAAAAAAAATGTCTAAAAACATGACCTTAAAATATTTGCGTTTGCGATGTCCACGCCTGCGCTTAGCTGCCTAAGGCGCCACAAATGTTGCGCGAAAAATCGCTTTAGCAACACAGCCGCCAACAATGTTGTTAAGCTGACGCACAGCCGTTTAGCAACATGTTGGCAATGTAGCAAAGCTTTACACGGGGACAACTTGAGATGTTGTAAATGGGGTTAGCAACAATCTGGTTGCTACTGTTAAACCGCATTGTTTGTTTAAAACAGCAAACGGCCAAAGTTTTACCTTAAACCAATTTGAGCACTTTAGCAACAGTTGAGCGAGCAACTAAAGTGCTACACATAAGCGGCTTAGTAACATGTCAAAGTGCAGCTTTAAATGTTGCCAAAAATAGGCTTGACAGCAAATTTGTTGCCAACAACTGCCGAAAATCGGCTTAGCAACAATGTTGTTAAACTGCTGCTGCTGCTGTTTCCGTTTGCTGCTGTTCCTGCTGCTGCTGCTGCTGCTAATGTCTGTTACTAACAGCAGTCGGCAGCTTGATTAACAGCCGCTCTTCCTGTTGCGGCCGCCAACAGCATTGGGACCCGCCCCTCATTTCCGTTCAAACGTTCAATAACAGCAGCAGCAACAACAACAACAGCAGCAACTGCAGCAACAACGACAACAGCAACTCATCAGCATTTAAAAGGCAGCTGTTAATTTTGCGCTGTTGATCTATAGCTTGATTTATGTGTGTGTGTGTGCGCTGCCTGCAATTGTTGTTGCAATTCATTTAGACAGTTGATTAATGTGCGCAAAAATGTTTTTGCATAGTGCAAATATGTTATTTCAACAATTCTTTTTGGGCATTGTTGTTGCTGCTGTTGTTGTTGTCCAGGCCATTTATTGTTTTCGCCAAATTCATTCATCGATGCACAAGTTTTGACATGCGAAACGTGCAACAACAATAACAAATAACAAATAGCCGAAAAGCAATAATAAAATTTTCGGCATGCGCAATATTTAGACACAAAAAAAAATATTGTGTGTGCGCAGCGTGGGCGGCACTCAACAACAAAAACAACTAGAGCTTTAGCAAGTGCATTGGGCACACACACACACACACACTCACACACATGTATATACATATGTGTTATTTTTAATTTTAATTTAAGACGAAATGTCTAGAAATAAATTTACGCTTTTTTGCTTTTGTTGTTGTTGCTGGTGTTTGGCAGTGCATTGACTCACACACAGGCAAAAACAACAACAACAAACTTTGTTGCAGCCGCCATAAAATTTAACAAATATCTGACAAACAATTTGCAACAAACAATTTTTTTGAAATTAAATTTTAGTCTATCTTCCTCTCCTTTCTTGCTCCCCATTTGTTATTCTTTAAAAGAGCTTTGAAAGCACCTTAAAGCTTTTCTTTCAATACAATATAGTATTATTTGTATATAATATATCTTTATATAATATAAAGAGTTCTTAAAAAACGCTTTCAAAGCGCCTTAAAGCTTTTCGCTTGATTAAGTAAGGGTAATTACGAAATAAACGTTTTACCAACTGGCGAACTGTGTTGAAGCTCATAATAGTTTGATTATAACTTGGTTTAAGCGTTTATTACCAATATTTAACTGTTTGCAACAATCTTTTTAGATAAAATTGTTTTAGATGGATTTAAGTAAAGCTCACTTAAAGCTGAAAGCTCGTCTTTCACAATATTTATTTAGTTGAACTTTGGTTTGCTTTGACAATCGCTTCATTTGGAAAACCTTTCTCTGGGGGGCCCTTAGCGAGAATTTTGTGTTGTGTAGAATACGAATTTTCATGCATGTGGCTTGTGTTTAGAGGTATTTATGTGTGTGTTTGTGTGTGTGTTTTGTGCTGCATTTAGAGACAACAACACAACAAACAGATGAATCTTCGCACAATGTGCTAATTACAGGCAAAAGGCAGCGACAGGCATTTCAACTTCTAATAAACATTGTGGGGCTGCCGTCGCCGCCAACAACACGTGGCCCACAGCAACTGTGTGTGCGCGAGTGTATGCGTGTGTGTGTGTCTTTTTGGTCTTGCTCTGGTCATTTGTTTTAGCCAACGAAGCGGCCAACTAAAAATTCGCCTTGGCGTTGCCTCTGTGTGTTGCCAAATGCGTTGCTGACTCACATGACGCAGAACCTCTGCCGCTGCCGCTGCTGCTGCCGCTGTTGGCGTCGACGTCGACGTCGACAGCGGCGTCGTACTGGCGCACTACTATTTTTTTGGCTATTTTTTGTAGCCTATACACATACGCACACACACACACACACACACACACACACACACACACACACACACTCACGGACACACGCACAGTCGCAAAGTGCCTTTGAAAATTGCTATGCTTTATTTTCCTTTTGTTGATACCCTGTAATATCCTATAAGAACTCAGAGACTGGTAAAGCTCGAGCTTGCAAATTTCGTATGTGAGCTCACAGTTGGCTTAGTTTTCGGCATAATACGAGAAAAAGCCCAACAAGTTTTTAAAGGCATTTTAATTGGAATATATAAAAATATAAATAAGGAAGAAAAACTAACCAAACTTTTGATATTCAAATATGATATAGGGTAACTGCTAGGCCAAGCATACTGCTGCTGGTTGTTTTTCTTAATTTTTTTTTTGGCTGCGTGCGCTTTTAATTGAGTTAAAAGATCAGCACAGATCAGCGTATATAGTCTGGGGATTGGTAGAACAGAAAGAGCGAAAGAGAAAGAGGGGGCTTGGTATATATAGAGAATTATTCTTGTTGTTGTTGCTGATGTTGATTTGAAAATGTTATTTGTGTTTTGCGCCTTAATTAATTGTTGCAAAATAATTAGCGCAAAAGTTAAAGCTCAACGCTGAATTTAATAAAATCAAATAAAATAGGTCCCAAAAATTATATAGAATGAAAAAAAAAATATATATATATATATACATATTCGGTATATATGATATAAAAAACAAAATACTCAAAAAGAATCAAAGGCTAAACGAAACTGAACGGAAAAAGACCGCAAATGCAGATCAAAGGTGGGCGGCAGAGGCGTGGCAGCCAATCGAATAAATTTCATCGGTTCGGTTTCTGTTTCGGTTTCTGTTTCTGTTTCGGTGTTTTGTCTTGTTTTTATTTGCGTTCTTTAAATTTGACAGCTACGAGTGTTGAACTGTCAATCAGTCCATGCGGGCAATCAATCAACCCGCAAATGAATCAATAGATCGATCGATCGTTGAGTCAACGCCACACTCTGGCGGCGAACAACAAAAAGGGGCAAAAGAACTGCGACAAGACAGCACAACCACAAGAAAGAGTGAAAAATTAAAGCGTACAAGTACGAAAGAGAGCGGCCAAGTGTAAATATACGTGCATCTACTCTATATATAGAGTATTTTTGGAAAATGCATTTTAAATGCGACGCGAACTCATTTTATTTATTTTTATTTTTTTTTTCGTCAAGCGACTTTTCGTTGTATCCCGCGGCCCAGTTTATTTATTTTATAAGCAATTAAATTATTTAAGTGCAAAGCTAACAAAAAGAAACCTGAAGAATGTTTGCGACCGCTGCGCACTCAGTACTTTCCAAATACCCTGTAACCAGCGAGCAGGCAGAGAGTTGAGCTGGCTTGAGAAAGTTTGGTATGTGGTTTTTCAGTTTTGTTATATAGAATATATATAATTTTTGACTAGGAAAACTAAAGAAAGGTTTATGATATAACGTTAAAAATCGATCACATTTCAAATCTAGGCTAAGGAAATTGGGAAGATTACATACGTATACATATCAAATTTTACAAAGGGAGTAATAATATTAGTAGACAGATAGGCAGAGCAAAAGATCATTAAATAATCAGTGATAAATCTTGGATTAAATATTTTGTATATGCTATAATATAATATAAGAATATAGTTTTAAATATTGGGATGTAGGTTGACAATGAAATATATCAACTGGTTGCATATGCAACAAATATGATATTATCAGCTCGAAAATGACTAAACTTGTTTTTTATTTTTAGCTGTGCAGGGTATCACTGAGTCGTCTACTTGCGTTAGGCCATCCTTCTTATTATTAGTATTTTTTTTTTTGGGGACACTACGAAATGAAGATCTCTAATGGCTGATTAAGTGCGGCCGCAGACGACGGAGTTGGGAGTTGCGCTTGTTGATAATTTATGACAGCTGTGCGGTAGGTGTGAGCACGAGGTGGGGCGGCAATCGGGGGGCAGCAAGTGGAGGAGGCAGGGGCAGTATAACAAACACTCGGCGGCGGCGGCGGCGGCGGCGTTGGCAACAAAGCAAATAACATCCGAGGCCGATGGACAAACACACAACCACACACACGAGGTGTTGCGTTCACGCCTTGAAACGCCCCCAACCCTTAAAATACCCAGAAAAGAAAACTGAGAAATAAGTTCAAAAGTGAAAAAGCCGCGAAGGCGCATCGATGCGTTTAAAGTCGCCTGCAAAACGCGCGCACAAAATACACAAAAATAAGGGGCTCGTTCAGCTGTTGCTGTTGTTGTTGCTGTTGCTGTTGTTGTTGCTGCTGCTGCTGCTACTATCGCTTGGCAACAACAATGGCCAACAGAAAAAATTCACAATACGCGAAAATCAATCGAAACGCAAAGTTTTTCGCGGTCGCTGCTTATGTAAAAAACGCGCCAATCGCCGTTAAATAAGGCAAAACGAAAAGACGAGAAAGATGGCAAAAGTAGAAGCGAAGTGAAGCGAAGAGAGAATTGAAGAAGCGAGCGAAGCAATCCTCAATCATAATGAGTGACAATTGCTATCCAATTAGCCAGCAGATCGGACTGTGCCATATGCAAGCAATATATAATGTATAGCATATATTATATAGTTATATATGATATATATGCGAATATATGATATAACGACGAGATGTGTTCAAATGTTGTTTGGGGCTCGCTTTGGGCCACATCCGGTGTGCTTCTTCGATGGTGCATATAGTGTACTTAGTTGCGTATTCAATTAAATTCTAGAAATATTATGATGTTATCCGCGATAGGATGCAAGTATATTGTCTGCAAAGCTAAGAAACTAAAAGAAAGTTACATTTTAACAACTAAAGTATGCCCAAGCTCAAAAAGAACTTGACAGCGTCTGAGAATAGTAAGAAATCTTCCACAAATTAGTTAACACCTGAGAAAAATAATATGTCAATATTTATATTTGGATTATATGGAAACATATTTTGGCTAATATTGAACAAACATTAGTTTTGAAACTGGAGCGATTGAAGGCGAGAAAAACATATGAAAAATGAAAAGAAGTTGATAAATGGAAGACACACAAGAATAAAGCCTGTTTGCGCTGTTGCAATTATTTTAGTGTCTGTGAAATTTGTTTAGACAATTGCGCATGAGTTGCCCCAAAAGCAGCTAATTTGTGTGTAAGCCCATGTGTGTGTGTGGCAGAGTGTGTGCGTGTTTGTGTTTTGGCTATTTTGGAACAGAGCTAAAGGCAAATAAAGGCAATGTCTCTGGCCGTAAACATTTTCAATGACTATTTTTATTTTTATTTGTTTTTGGTTTTTGTATTTTTGTATATATATTTTTTTTTTGTTTTAGTTTTGCATTTTTTCTCATTTACAAAGCAAATCACGCGACTGCGACTTGCCCCCGTCGCAGATGTCGTCAAAAGTTCAGGCAGCAGCCGCCGCAGCAGACGGCAAAAACAATTCTGAATACGTTGGCGTTGTTGTTGTTGTTCTTGCTGGCTAATTTTAAATGCGCTGATAAGTTGCACAAATATTCTAAGGATGTGTGTCTCGTGGGTTGGCGGGGTGGCTCTAGTTTGATGATGACGTTGATGATGATCGTTCGCTCGTTGTACGTTGCACGTTGCACGTCGCACGTTGCAGCTGCAATGAATGAGCTCCAAGTAGCAGCAGAAACTGCAGAAAACACGCGACTACCGATTCAATTTAAAGAAATTATCCAATTGAACATTGTTTTAAATAGTTGCACAGCTTTTTATGAGCGCCCAATACAATATAAGCTTTAAGTGAGCTTTAATTGAGCTTAAAGTGCGCTTAATTCATTTACAACATGGTCTGCGAGCTTGCAGCTTTAAATTGCAAGTGCTTTCGACTTTTGCTCAGTCAACTAAATTGCATGCACTTAATAAAATTTTTATATTAACATTGAGAGCTTTAAGTGAGCTCAAGCAAAGCTTTAAGCTATTTGGGAACTGATATACAGATTTGCAGCTTCAAATAGTCAAATAGCCAGATTAGTTTCTTCCCTAATACTTATGCGAATGTTTGGCCAATCTCTCAGATTTTATTTATGATTTTCGCTAAAATTTGGCCAATTGTTGCGGGATTTCAGATGTAAACAGTTGCACAGACATCGCATGTAACAGCTAGCTGTCCCGTCTGTTTATCAGCGATGCACAATTTAGATGATGCGCGACCAGCATAAAAACAGGCAATTTCTTAGATATTTTCTGATTGCGCGCTGATAATTAATGCATGGCAAGAATGCCAAATGCCAAATGCGAATTCGCGGGCAGCGGGCAACGGGCAGCGGGCAGCGGGCAGCCAGAGACGGGCTGCGTACTGCGCTCTCGCGGCATGTGCTAATGAAAGGCACGGCAAATGAAATGGTGTGGCAATAAAAGCGGAATCAGTTGTAGCCCAGTTCAAACCAGAGGCGAAGCCAACGATCTCCCGATTGATTTGCATTTCATTCCGGCAAACAGCGGCGTCACTTCCACAATTCTAGCAACAACAAAAACAACAAAACAACAAAAACAAAAAACACACCCACGACGACTCTCTCCTGCTCTGTTTTTTATTTTTTTTTTGCATTGGAGCGGAAATGCGCAACAACAAAAAAATAAACTGCTAACAAAAAAAAAAAACACTAGCTGCAAAGCAGCCCACGAATCTGTGAAGCGTATCTGTATCTATAGGCTGTAGCTGTAGCTGTAGCTGTATCTTATTTGCCTACGCTGCAGCCGAAATGTAAAAAAGAGCCAAATTAATTAACACACACACACACACTTACACAGACACAATGTTTGGCTTTTTTCTAGCTATAGCTGGCTTTTCTTTAGCTGGGTGGGCGAGCCGCAGGCAGCCCAAACTCGAATTCGAACTTAAGCCCAAGCTCGAGTCGCATTCGAACTCCAACTCGAAACTCTCTGCTGCAATTTGACACCTTGTGGGCATTAAGTGCTTCCTCTGCCCACACGCGACTCCGCGACTTGCAACTTGCAACGTCGCGAGTCGCGGAGAGGATGGCGGCGATTTGACGATTGCGACGTCGCTGGCGACGCCTCGTCTCCAAGCCAAAAAAGGCTGCAATTGGTTGTTGTTGCTGCTGCTGCCGTTGTTGTTGCTGTTGTTGCGAGCATTGCAGCAACCGGCAACAAATTGGTTGCATTTCGTTTTCGACTGCCTGACATGCAACTGACACTGACGACGACGACGACGGCGGCCGTTTGGCTCGATTCGTTTTTGGGAGGCTGTCGCGACACAGCCTCAAACAAAAACATGAAGAAAGCAACAAAAAACAAAAAAAAAAAACAAACTAAAAACCTTTAAAAATAACTTTTTGGCAAAGCCGAAACCCTAACACCCTACACGGCTTATTTAATCTAGAGCAAATTCATTTCGGCCTAGCTTAAAAACTTAACTTGAATGGAATTCAAAATCTAAGCAAATAGCCTTTGAAGTTTTTTCCACTACTTTAGAACATTTAACAAGCAGCATGCGGGCTCGAACCCCAGAGGCTATTGGTAGTTGCCATCAGCTATTTAAAATCGAATTGTATTGATCTGCAGTTGTAGTGTATATACTAAAAATAAAGCCAGAAATAATTTACACATTGTAATTACTTTATAAAACAAAGCACAAAGTTGCTATAGTTTTATTTTATTCCCAATCTTAAACAGTTAACACATGCTTTTTTACAATAACACCTATCCCAACTCGAAAGCTGTATAGGGCCCTCTGACATAGTTTCCTAGTTAACCAAGTCTCATAAATATATAGTCGTGATATATTGTGCTCTTCCAAGTTTTCTAATTCTCATTTCAAAACTAAATAGAGCAATTCATATTGCAATTTCTGAGACCCAGCCAAGTCGCATATTTTCACACAAAATGTGAGTACCTTAAGCGAAAAAAGGCTAAAAAAAAAAAGAGAAAAAACTTGGCGTCTGACAGACGTCGTGGCTGTTGCTGTGGCTCTGGGACTTAACGTTTTAACGTGTTTCGTTTTTTTTTATTTTTTTCTTGCTTTTTTGGCTTTTTCATCTTCTTGTATTCGTATTCGTTTTGTTATTTTTTTTTTTTTGTTTTTTGTTAAAGATCATGGATATGTTTGCCGAGATGCCAAACGGAACGAACAGTCTGTCCGTCCGACCGTCCCACTGTCCGTCTGTCTGCGCCGTCGTCTCGTTTGCTGCTTTACGTAGGCACATCTTGATTTTCGTTGTTGTTGTTGTTGTTGTCTTTTACACGCATTCATTAAAAATAAGTTAACAACTTTTTAACACCTAACTGGGCGGCAGACAGTTGAATAAATGAATTATGCTGACGAATGCTGGCGAATGCTCCGCGCTCGAGAGCGAGACGGGCTTAAAAGAGGGGGCCTAACTAGAGGGGGGGAAGGGGCTACGCAACGTAGGCAGCCGCTACGTTCCGATCCAATCCGATCCGTCCGGTCTTTCATAAGGGGGCCAACAAAGCAGCTCGCGGCGGCAGCGCTTGTTAATCAGCTAAATTAAATGCGAAATGAACAAAACGAATTGGTAGTTAGTAGTTGGTCAGTTTCCCCCTGCCCCTAGACCCCCCCCCCCCCTTCCCCTCCGCTCCTCTCTGCTTGTCGCTTTGGCTAAAACGTGCGTGGTTTTTGATGTTTGATTAGCCCAATCTGTTGGGGGGCCCCCCGCCACACTCTTCCCGCTTCGCACGCAAAGCAGACACACAGAAAAAAAAAAAACCAACGAAATACGGCTAAAAAGAACGATTGATTTAGTGTGTGTGCGTGTGTGTTGTGTGTGCGTTGGCTTTTCATTCATTAAAAAAATAATGCCCATGCGCTGTGCCTTGAGTGTTGGTGGGATTTGCCGTTGCCCGAATTTGTAGTCAATCGTGGGGCCCACTACGCCGTACTACGCCATGGCAGATATGGCATATACGACATATATATGTATATATATTTGTATTCGTACATATTTATGTACGTAGAGCTAACGACTAAATTATGCTGAGCTTTTAATTAGCATTCGCTTTATGCTCTATGTGGCACCTACCTTCGGCTCTGGCTCTTTTGTGTGGGGACTGTGGGTGGTTTGTGTGGGTGGGTCAGGCGCGATAGGCCACTGATTGCAGTTGTTGTTGTTGATTGGCTTCACATTTGTGCATTGGTGTTTGTTTTGTCTTGATATCATTAAGTTGTTGACTGTTCCGTTGAAAACCATCATGAAACGGTTGCTGCCATAAATGCCATAACATTTAATGAGGTTCTATCTATACAAATTGTTTGGCTTGTAATCATTTTCAGTTATTCGTTTTATGTAAACGATGAATAACAAGATTTATTGAGATAACTAAACGTATTCAGTAGGTATAAACATTTGAAGAATTTCGCTATGGCTAGAAAAATGTTGAAAGGACTTGTATTGTGATGGAATATGCATGTAGCAAAAGGATTTAATTAGATAACTTATATATAGGCAAGTTATGCTTATTTTTAGATAGAAGCATTAGCTAAGCGACAAGCGATTT
Organism: Drosophila colorata; assembly: GCA_035041545.1. Taxonomy (NCBI): domain Eukaryota; kingdom Metazoa; phylum Arthropoda; class Insecta; order Diptera; family Drosophilidae; genus Drosophila; species Drosophila colorata. The sequence continues at coordinate 7,235,456 of JAWNLD010000490.1, read as the reverse complement.
TAAGAAAAATTTAGCAATGCGGACATAGCAATGGAATGTAAAAATTACAAAGTGATTTGCTGACATAGCTTGTGACGTTGGGGAGTTATATGCATTTTAAGTTATTAGCTTCAACTAAACGACGAACGATTTTGAAAAAATTTTGCAAAAGTGAAAATAGCAATGGAATATGTAAATTAGAAAAAAGATTTGATCAGATATCTAAAAAAAATTACAAAATAATGACTTTTGAACATTGCAATCTATAAAAAACCGAGAAAGAAAATATACATATAACACACAAACTCAAGCCTCCATTTATGAAACTAGAGCAATTTCACGCATTAGCCTTATGTAAACGATTTGTAAATATCAATAAAACCTAAGAGATTAGCGCAATAATGCAAAATATAACATAGAAACAATAGGCGACTATTCTGGGTGCAGTTCGCGAAATGCATCATCGAGACGAAGATTAACATTAGCATTAGCATTAACATCGCATTTGATGCACATTTGCATTGTAAGACGAGAAACAGCTCAAAGTCGTTGCAATAAAACCGCAATCTGTTTTTAATTGAAAAAAAATAAGCTAACGTACAAATAAGAAAAGAAAACAAATTGATGGAGGAAAAACAAAAGGAGAAACAAAAAAAAAAAAGAAGGAAAACTGTATCGCTAGACTAACTGCTGTTCTTGGCTATACAATACAATTTGTTTAGAAACAGGAAATGCAGCTAATCAAGCGTGTGAGTTGCAGCAAATTGAACTGGAGGAGCGCAACCTAACCTATATCTAAGAGGCTTACAGACAGAAGCGAGCTGCTTGCCACATTGTTCAATTTTGTTTGGGGTTGGCGACGCCGCAACGTCTAGGCCGGGCCCAGAGAGAGAGACAGAGAGAGAGTGAACAGCAGGCAGACGGGCGAGCGGAAGGGAATTCCCGTTTTCCGGATTAGCACAAGCATAAAAAGTGCTGAAAAACCCAGGAGGCAGGCCCTGTCCCATTTGTGTTGCACGTCGTCGGATTAAGGGTGCGAGCACAGCCCGACTCGAGTTCTACCTGCGCGCGGGGGGAAAAACCAAAATACGGCACAAAGTGCCCGAGTGCCTACTTTTATGGTCGGCATATACGGGGCGTATGCGCAATTTAACGCTTGCATAATACAAGCGACTATAATGTGGAAATCTATAAATCTATTTTAGTTAAAATGTGAACATTTCTTAAGCTGGGCACAAAATAGTCTTTTCTGAAATTAATTTCTAAGGCCGTAATTTCCAAGAATAAAATATAAAACTCAATCGAAAAAACCTTTTTGCGCCTGCTACGAAAACATTTAATGCTTATTTTAAGTATGTAAATTTTTGTAAAGAGTCTTTTGTGCTTAAAGCAAGCCTTCTTTTTCGTATTTAAAATATATATAAATTTAAATTAATTGGAAAACCCCTTCGTTTTACAACTTAGAGTGGTATTTTACGCTCAGTGTATGATTATGGCATTTGGTACTTACCCGCTGGTCTGTTGGAACGCCGGGCCGTGTCGGCCTCCTCGAACATGAGCGGCGCATGGCGTCGCGCTTGGACCGCTTGGGGCCAACAGCTGGCGAAGCTGGACAGGCAGATGAGCAGCGCGACGAGCAGCAGGTGATGCAATTTTCTATGATAGTGATATGTGGCGCTGGCATCGCTGTTTTCGTTGCTGCAACTTTTGTTGCAACCGCTGGGGCTGCTGTTGCCGCTGCTGCTGCTGCTGCGGATGCCTTCTGTTGTCGCCCCCTTCTGCCTGTCCAGTGTCTGCACGGTGCCTGTGGCCGTGGCCAAGGCCGTGGCAACATTCGTTAGATTGTTGATCATTTCGTTTTATTTCAAAGAATTTAAGGATCGCACTCCTAATTCTTTAGTTTTTTTTTTGTTTTGCTTAGCTACCGCTTCAAGTTTAGTTTTGTAAAATTAAAAAAATATATATATATGTTAAGCACGTTTTCACAAATGAAACGAAAAAAAAACTTAAGTACACACACTTTTGCTTCTTGTGTTGTTGTCAGAAAAGTAAACAGAAAAAAATATGCTTTTAAAGTAATTGTTGACCGACCGAACCGATTTTGTTTTAGATTCAATTTTACTTGTTGTGTATAAACTTTTATTTAAATTCCGTTTTTTTTTTTTTTTTGTATAGATTAGATAACATACGCGTGTTTCTTTTTTTGATTTTTCGATTCTGTTGCAAATCTTGTAAACACCCTTTTGGTTAGCTTATGGTTGTTGTTGGTGTTCCGAGCACTTTTTTACTTTTCGCACAATAATTGCAATTGGTTTGAAAACTTCGTCAACTAATTCAAGACTTGGTTTTTGCACATTTTCTTACAGACTTTTCTTAAACAAAAGTTCCCCAAAAAAAGTGTTGCCAGTTGTTGTTGTTATTTTATGTTGCTAGTTGTTAATGTTGCTTGTTGCTGTTGCTTGTGGCTGGTGGCTGTTGCTTGTGTTGCTGTTGTCGGCGAGTCGGCGAGTTTTTATCTACTAGATAGCTCACGGGGCGCACACGCCGTGTATATGGGCTCTGGCTGCTGCGCCGCTGCTTGCTCACTGCCTTGCGACTGTGTGTGTGTGTGTGTGTGACGACGATGATGACGACGACGACGTGCGTGAGTGTGTGTTTGTGTGTGTGTGTATGTGTGTGTGTGTTGGTGTGTGTTGTGCGGTTACGAACGTTTCAGAAAATAATGTCCACACACGGTATCGGTCGGTTGAATAAATAAACTAACCAACAAGCACAAACGATGACAGCAGCGGCTGCGACGCAGGCAGAGACTGCGACAGAGGCAGAGACAGCAACGCAGGCAGCGCGAGAGCACAAGAGAGAGAAGCAAACAAAAGAGAGAGAGTGTGCGCCGCACACAGAACGTGCAGCCCAGACAGGCAGGCAGGCAGGTGAGGCAAAATAAAACACAAACTGCAGACCCAGCGAGAGTGCGCGCCTCAGCGTGCGAGAGTGCAAGAGTGTGGGAGAGCACGCGCAATACGAGAGCAACAAAGTTGCTGTCGTTCGTTGCTGTTGATCGTGCGCCGCTCGGCTGTGCGTCGTCGTCTTCGTCGTTGCCTTCGTCGTCGACGTCTTTGCTGCGGCTGCTGTTGTTGCTAGCGGTTTTGGCCGCAGCAGCAGCAAACGAAGCGCTAGCGATTTTCTTTTGCTGCTGCTGCTGCTGCGGTTATTGTTGTTGTTGCTATTGTTTGCCGTTTGCAAAACCTGCGCCTTGGTGCTGCTGCTGCTGCTGGTGAGTCGCGTGTCGCCGAGATGTTTGCTCGATGACGAACGACGCGCCGCCGCGACGTGCTATGCAAAGTTGAATGAGCGCGTCTCAGCAGCAGCGGCGCATGCGTGCGCGCTGCTCCCTCCCCCCATTCGCCGGTGCGCTCCAGCAACATGTAGCCATCGCATTGGCGCAACATGTTGCCAGCCGCCCTCCCGCTCAGACAACCAACCACCTGACTGCCTACCTGGAGGCGGCGGCAGCTGGTTGTGCAAATTGCGTTGATTGTGCGTGGGCGTGAGCCTGCGCTGTGGGCGAGGGAAGCGAAGTTGGTGTGGGCAGCGCCTAGGCAGCGCGTCAGCGAAGGAGGGAGGTAGGGCAAGTGTGAGTGCGGCATTTGTTGCCTGATGCTGGCGCATCCTTTCGAGCCAATCGCAGACTTGCATTTTCAAAGAGACAGAGAGAGTGAGTGGGAGTGGGTGTGGGAGAAAGAGAGCGCCCGAGAAGGAATAGGAGGGAGGGGCACGCACATACGATTTCCGATGTACGCCTGAGTGTATCTATGCTTAAAAATGTTGATAAGATTAGTTGATAACACAGACAGAGAGAGAGAGAGAGAGCGGAAGAAGAGAGCGGAGCGTTCGTTTGTTTCTGCGCTAATTAGTCTCTCACCTGAGCCTATGTATGAGACTGAGGCTCATCCAATAGCCCAATTACCCAATTACCCAGTTAGTCATTTGTTGTTCACCTTTGTTTTTGCTATTTTCATACGGAAAGGCTTACCTATATTCCTTTCTATAAAACAGAGGTAATATATTACTCTCCTAGATTTTATATAACGCAATTATTATATAAATTTTGTCACAAAATCTGCATAGCTTTGAAGAATACAACCCAAAATGTATACATATGTATATAGACTTAGCAAAATAAAATAAATATCAAATTAATTTTAAGAATTAAAACAAAGTATTTTATAATAGTACAAAAAGTTGGTATATGTATTAGGATAGATCGAACTTTTTAAATTCAGAGCTCGATACACTCAAATACATCTTTTGAAAAGGAGCTAATTGTTAAGATCTGATTACATTAGCATTTTGCCATATTTCCACTAAAGTTATTTTTCTTCAGACCAGAAGATTTGTTTTCTAAAGTTAATGCTCTATACCACACTTTCAAATATTCATAATCTCAAAAAATGTAAACTGAACTTCTGGAATTTCAAATTGATTTCAAATTTAAAGAGTAAACTTTTTTTTTTTTTGCTAAATATTTTTTTTTTTAATTTTGTGAGATTAGATTGAGATAAGTTTGAGAATTCTAGTTGACGTTAGAAATAGGTCTCCAATTTTAGCTGTAAGTTGTATCTTTAAAGACCTATCTCTGTATGTAAATGTGTGTGTGTTTCTGTCGACTGCGACTGCGACGGCGACTGCGACGTCAGCGTTGACGTTGACGTCGCTCGCTAAAACTACATAAATCAAAGGAAAAGCATTTTTCTGTTCTGTTCTTTGCCATTCGGCGAGCGTCTAGAAAACTTTTCATTTTGTTGTTTTTTCTGTTGTTGCTGATTGTTGATTGCTGTTTGTTGTTGTCGTTGTTGTTGCTGCTTTTGCATTAGCATTTTGTACGCATGTTTCAGACATTTAACATTTCTTTTCATATAGACAAGAGACAGATATCGCACTTATACAAACACAAACACACACACACACACATAATAGACATATATAATATATATACATATACATCAACCGATATATATTTTTGTTGTTTTTTTTTTGTGCTTTGTGTTTTGGTTATTTGTTGTTTTGCGGCGGGCCGTGAGGCCAAAACATTTATAGGAATATTTCAAATCGCAGACACGACGCCAGCCTCAACTTTGACGCTGACGTCGACGTCGCTGCTGCTGCGGACAGCGCATTAAATGAGGCTGACAAAAAAAAAAACAGAAACAAACAACAATAACTGAAAATTTCTCGTGTTAAAAATTCTATGCGCAAAAACCAAAAAAATTTAAAATGGAAATGCGGCTAAAAGCTGAAAAAAAAAATACAAAATATAATATATATTTTCATGCCGTTAGCTGAAGTTCCTATACCCTAGTTTAATTAAATTGGTGCTTATACTCAGGCAAAGAAACAAAAAAGGTTATAAATAAAAGTAACAATATCAAAAGGAAATAAATAAAAAAAAACAAATAAAACAATTAACGAAATATTAAAGAAATATCAAAATAAGATTTATTTTCTGTATGCAAAGTTAATAAAACAGACAAGACAAGTAAGAACGCTGCAGTCGCGTGTAACCGACAGCACAATACTCGTCCACAGTGTAATAACAAACAAAAAAAAAAAATCGACTCATCAACTCCGAATTTAGTTGAAAATTGTATGACAAAGCTGAAATGCCCGTCGCTTAGGGTATGGTCAGACTACTGTTGCTGTTGCCATCTGCCTATTTTCGACCATATTATTTCATAATTTTCTTTGCATTCCGTTGTAGTTTTTTATTTATTTAGCTTTTTTTGTATAATAGTTTTTTTTTATTTAAATGTGTTTCAACTATTTTAATTTGTTTTATTTTTGCTTTAAGAGTGACAGAAATTATTGTTAACGATATCGCGCGATTTTATGGCCAACGCCTGGCGCTACGTTAAAATTGTGGGCACCGCCCCTAACACCCCCACTTGTTCTCCTCGTTGCTGTTGTTGTTGTCTGTCTGTCTTCTATCTTGTGCAGTTGTTGTTGTTGATAATAAAATTGACAACTAGGGAATCGAATACGCGAAGCAAACAAATTAATTAACTAAACGCCAGCCCCTTCACACTCCCCTTCGTCACACGTCGCTCGTCGCTTTCCACTCGTCACTCGTCAGCTTTGCATATTTTTTCACATTGTCATAATTTTCGCAAATATTTTTGCTCGCATTATTTATTACTAATACTTAATATATTTGCGAGCATTTTCTTTTAATTGCGATCACACGTGCCCCTCTCAAACAAGAAAAATCCAAATCCAACAAAAAAAAAAATCTACAATACACAACAGAAGTCAGGCGAATGTGTGTGTTTGTGTGTAGTGGCTTTAAAATGATATATCGACGGCCATAAAGGGATTTGTCGCCAGCCAGAGACAAACACAGACAAAAACAAAAACCACATTAAAAAAAAATGAAAAGCAAAGGAAAAGTCATAGAAGAAATTTTCTTGCTTTTTGGTACAGCGAAAGCGTTTCGTGTGCTAAGAAATAGTTGAATGATTAATCTTGTGCTTTAGTCATGCCTTGAATATTCGTTTTTAGTCGCTAGTCATAGTTAATTGATCATATCAGCAATAAATTAGCAGCTTTTCCAAGCATGACTTGCTTTAAATGCATCTTCAAAGAAGCGATACCTTTTCTCTCTCTCTCTCGAGATCCTTTTTTCTGAACTTAGACGTGTCAACTGCTAGAACTTTAACAGTTAATAGTGCTATTAAAATATAAGCAGAAACTTGTTTATAGTTGGATAATTACGAATTTTACAGAGCTTAAAGATGCTGTTTAAAAATATTTTTACTCTTAAATTGAAGCTTATTATAATCTAGCAGAGAGGGTTTCATAATTTTTGTTGTTAATAATAATAATAATAAATATAAAATAGCCAATAAGGCACTTCCAATTTGGACTGACCTCCTTTCGAGCTCATGATTTTTTAATGAGAACCTATACGTTATATTTCTGCACTCGTGGCAACTATTCACAAGGGGGTTGTACGAATAAAGCACTCAAAGAAATGCTAAAACTGCTTTTATTTATAGAGTATTACGTGCTTTCTTTTGTATTTTTTATAACAAAGTTTTATGGCTATAGCTGTTATATACGGTATATATACGATGTATATATATATAGTATAGATCCAGCGCTTATCGGGCAATTGTTGTGCTGCGGCGGCTTAGATTGTTTATGGATTTGAGCTTTGTCCAAGTTAAGACTTTAATGGGTTTACACCGAGTTCGCAACGGTAGCGAGCGATCGAGCGATCGTTCGACCGATTCGATCGTATTATATCATCGCTATATGGGGGGTTGGTCGATTGATGGGCACTCATGTAATCGTCTGTCACAGAAAGTGCGCTAACTGTTTAATTGGGTTGACTGATAACCGACTGGAATAGTGGAAAACTTCGTTCTATGCAGCGGGCATTGCGCATACGACGCGTAATCCGAGTGGGGGTGTTGTTCGGGTGTGAGCAGCAAGTGCAGTTAACCATTTGGAACGGTAGCTGGCAACGTGTGTTAACTTTTTGACAATGTTGTCAAGCGACATCAACCGCAGCCATCAAAAACAAATATAAAAAAACTACGTAAATCAAGACGTTCAATTGGAATCAGTCGCCCTCTCTCCATCTCTCTCTTTCTGTCTGCCTCTCTAATGCTACCCTCATCTTCTTCTATTTCTACATATGTTTCTTACTTATCTGTATTTGTATCTGTATCTGTAGCGATATTTGCATCTATATAATTTGTATCTACAGCTTGTGGCTCAGCTTTGTAGCTTCCACCCTCTTCTGCTCTAGCCATGTATCTGTATCTGTCTTTTGTATCACATTTTCGCATTTGTATCTTTACTTGCATCTGTATTTGTAAATGTGTTTGTAACTGTATCTGATTATATATTTGTATCTATATTGATTGATTTGTTATCTGTATCTGTATCTGTATATATACATATGTGTTTGTAGTGGTTTCTGTTTGTATCTGGCATCTGTTTGTGTGTGCTATTTGTATTTATTGCATGTGTATCTTCCTATCTTCTATCATTTCGCTTTTATATCTCGATTTTCTATCAATCTATCTATCTTTCTTCTTTTTATCAATCGTCTACCAGGTCAGGTATCTGTATCTGACTTTTGTGTATGATTTTTGCATTTGTATCTCTACTTGCATCTGCATTTGAAGATGTTTTTGTATTTGTGTGTATATTATATATAATTCCGAATCTTTAATTTTAACTGTATCTATTGACTTTGGATCTGTATCCGTTAATATATTTATTTTTATTTTTTATCTGTATATGTAACATTGATTGCGTATCTTTGTTTTATATTTTTATATATTATATAGATATTGTTAATCTGTATCTTTTGGGCATTCTATGTACATTTGTATATGTATCTGTGTCTGCATTTGTGTCTGTCTCCATCTATATATATTTGTATTTGTATCTTTATCTGTATCCGCATTTGCGGTAGCCTCAATGTTGCTGTTGTTACTGTTGTCACATTGCTCATTGCCCCGTTGATCGAGCGTTTGGCTGCTTGGTTGATCGACTCGACGCAACGTTTGTAACTGTCAATCATAAATTAGATGCCAATCAAAGTAAATCACAAAAAATTGTGCCTGATTTAAATGGCAAACGGCAAACGGCAAAAGCCACTGCGCTGAACAAACATCTGTTCTCAGATTGAAACCATATGAAATCGTTTATCGTTTATTGTTTATTGTTTAGTTTTTATTAGCTTCGGCGCAAGCTGAAGGCAATATCCATCATGGGATTATGCATATATAGAGAAAGCAGCTAATGGATATAAATAATGTTTTTGTTTATTTGTTTACCCTTCTATATTAAATATACATTCAGCTTAGCTTGAGCTTTGAAAGCACATTAAGCTTTTATTGAACAAGATACCTACAGTTTAAATCTTTAACTTGTACTCAAGTCGTTTAATGTAAAGCTTTGAAAGCTCAGTACATCCTTTTGTTGGATTAAGTGACTCGACATAAATTTGGATTCAACTGAAAGCTCAAAGTTTCCTTAAAATTTCTGTGATTAGAGATTTGACAAACCGAAAACTAAAACATTTAGTTGACATTTTTCTTTAGACTATCATCTAGCCTTGGCATTTTGAAGCTCTTCAAAGCAATTTGTTTGATTTGTTAGCCCCCCCTCAGAGAGTTTAGATTAAACGCTTTTAATTTTTGTATTATTAGCTAGCTAGAGCTAGTTGCGATGCTCTCTGGTTCTTCTCTCCCTCTCTCTCCAAATAGCCTCAACAAATATTAAGTATACGTCATGTGTGTTAGCGTTTTAGACCGCAAAAAGCAATTAAAAAGTTGGGAAAGTTTAAATCAGACTCGGCGGCTCGTATGAATATTTATATATCTGAGCTGAGAAGCTGCCAACCTGCAACTGGCAGTTGACAACTGGCTGACATGAACCGTAAAGCTAAGTTGGTAACCTGGTGAGTGATTTGAGATGCCATAGATCGATCAATTGATCGATCACTCGATTGATCGATCGCTAGCTGGGCAATTATCGATTATATTGAGATCTGTGTGTGTGTGTGAACTTTGCAGTTAATTTTTTTTATTGTTGTTGCCAAATGAGACGATTAAATAATCTATTATTATTAAAAGTAAAATTTTGATATATAAGTTTTTAAGCACTCAATTTTTGACAATTGTTTGTTCATATAGAATAGTAATCCAGTGCTGAATAGATTTCATTTTTACGTTTTAAGTATAGTAAAGGTCGTATTTGTTAGGTTTGATAAAAATATCTTAAAAACCAGAAAACTTGTTTATACAAAAACTATTTGTGGCAACAGTGGCAAATGCTGACACAAAGCGCAAATGCTCGAAGCATGTAGCGCATTAAAAGAACAACAGCAACTGCAAATGGCAACCCAGCAACAACAACAACAACCACTGCGAAATGCCCCAAGAATGTGTATGGAAAATAAAATATCGAGAGCTGCGTCATCAGCGGCAGCAATTTATGTGATTTTTTAATGCCAGCTCCCAAGTACCCAGTACTCAGTTAAGCAACCCCACACCCTCCCTCACCCCGTCCACGCCTTGGACACTCCCCTCGCCACTGTCACGCCCCCCTAGAGCGCAGCACAATCGCCATGCTTGTAAGTCACACCAATTGCTAATGCCCGGCGCGATCAGATCCGATCCGATCCGATTCCAACCGATCGGCGGCGATGTGATTCGAACAGCCATTGAATTGTAAATTGTAAAATTGTTTTATTTTTCACCTTTTCCAGCATGGGTTCTACGATCGATTGATTTCTGATTTGTTTTCGCTTTTTCAGCTTTTTTGGGTCGCCCTTCGTTCAGCCTCTAAACATAGTAATAAAAGCCAACTTCATTGCCAGGTAATTGGCATTTTTTGCCCTCTTTTTCAGTCTCGGTTTTTTTTTTGGGTGTGTGTCTTGGCTAAATGTGTCTGGGCCTGAGGTTGGGGCTGGGTTCTGGTACCGCCGCATTCCTCGAGTTAATAACTTGATCAGTCTGTCTGAAATTAGTTGAGAATGTGCCTGAATAATATTACACTTAATATTTCGATCTGTCTCCTATCAAATCCACTTCGATTTATGTGGTTCTTGAATAGTTTGCCAATCAATCCACATGCCGTTAATTGGCACTTGAAATACCATGTAGTATGTAGCAAGGGTATAAACAACTAGAGTAAATGTATGTATCAGACAGGGTGAAAGAGGGAGAGAGAGAGAGAGAAAGAGCGAAAACTAAAAAGAAGGCATCTAAAATAAACTTATGTTTAAAATGTTTATGTTGTCTGGCTGAAGGAATGAATTAATATAGATATATCCGAGTGACTGTTCTATATGATTCCGACTCTCAGCGAGACTATATTGATTAAATTTTAACTTATTAAATTATTTAATTATTATTTAACTGTCATTGGAACTATCGAACGTAATAAAGATCCAATATAAAAATTGTTTTGTTTTATCAGGATCTAATTCAAAAAATAGCATAAACAATGTGAAAAAAATAAAATTAAGTAAATTAAATAATTTGGTAATTTTGCCTATGGCGGGTTTAAACTATAAACATAAATTGAATATAATTTAATTATTATTAACTCATTACGCATTTAATTGTTTCTATTAACAATCACTGCAAAATTAGGGTTCTTCCTTTAATGAAAAACAACAATTTTCATAAATATCTCGATTAAACACTCCCATTTGCAGTTCCATTATGTTTTCTACAATTTGCATGGGACCAGTTTCGAATTTGCGAAATCAAAAATTGTTCTAAGCCTTGTTTCCAATAAAAAAAGCTAAGTTTAAAATTAAAACAAAAATTGATTATCAAGTTAGTCATAGAACAAATGTAGTTAATGTATATGTAGAGGGTATTACAACTTCGACACTCTCAAATAAACTGATGTTTCGTGTTTTAAAGTGCACTTCATTTAGTTCTTATGAGACAGTTACATATGTGTAGATATATGTATATGTAAGTATGCATGAGGGCTTATGCAGATACATATTTCCCTGAATAATGCCCCGTCAATTGCTTGGCCAAGCCATCAATCACATGCTGTTGTGGCATACATCATTCATCATATATCATATAGCATACACCATATATTATACATGTATATATACTATATGCATATAGTACTATTTTATATGTCGTTTATCATTTATCAATGTCTAATTGCATTCAGTATCTGTCGTTTAAAGTGCAATAACTGTAATAGCAAGTGCGAGGTGTGCAGCTGTATATATGTATGCACAGACACACACACACACATACCCTTGTATTTATAAAGGGTTTTTTTTTTTGTCACCTACAACAATTAAAACACGCGTCTGTTAAAAAGTTTCGTTGTTGTTGTTGTTTTTGCTGCTGCTGCTGCAGGACGACGCTCGCGTTTATTTTGGCTGCACTCGACTCGGCTGTCTTCGGCTTTCGTTCTGTTCTTTATTTTTTGTCATTCGAATTCGCTGCGTTTTTCGTTGTTGTCGTCGTCGTTGTTGTTGTTGTCGTCGCTTGCACGTTTCGTTTGCGCGCGCGCGTCTCTCTAGCGTCGTTCGTTCGGTCGACGCGATCTTGGACAAACTGAAGTTCGATTGACGCTGACGCGCCGGCAGCAGCAGCAGCCGCTTAGAATAGATGCCGCGCTGCGTCGCGCCTCTCTCAAATGCCGCTCTCTCACATTTTCTATGTGACAATCACATACACACACACGAACAGACGCGCGCATAGGCAAATAGACAACGGCCGACAGCTGCGCTGCTTGACACTGACGCGGACGTCGCGACGTCGCTGCTCCGTGACTGTTGCTGCCTGCGCTGCCACTGTTGCTGCTGTTTGCGTTGACGTTCTTTTGTTGTTGAGCTTTTTTGTTGTTCTTTTTCTCTTTTAGTATTTTTTTTAGATTTTTTTTTTGTTTTTTTTTTGTCAACATGCACGACGCGCGCTCCGTTCGCTGGATTAGTTGTTGCTTTTTGGCTTATTGTGGATTTTAATTTCATTTCTCTTTTTGTTGCTGCTGCTGCCGTTGTTGTTGTTGTTGTGGCTACTATAACGTGAATTTTATATTGTTTGTTTTGTCTTTTGCTTGTCGCTATCTATTAACCTAATGCGCGCTGCCCCGCCCAGCATTCAGCATGCCGTGCACCTCCCGCCCCCCCTCTCCCACCAACATTGATTTTGTAGTGCTTATTGAAGCGTGCGCTACAACAACAGCCCAATCCAGTACCCACTGTATGTATATGTAGTATAAATGTATACATACTGACATATATTGTATATGTATTTTAGTATTATAGATTTCCCCCGTTTGGAGCTGCGCTGTCGGCGGAACTAACCTACGACAGGCAGTTGCGCATTGGCGCACGCGGCGTATGCGCAATGTGCGAAAAATTGCATTGAAACGGAGCAAGTAGCATCTGTTCTAATATGTCTACCCTGTAAACAAAAAATACAAAATAAACAGTCGATTAACAAAACGTAGATGTACATGTAAGTGGTAAGAAGAAGCTCTTGGCGTAGTTTTTTTTTTAGCAATTATCGAGAGCTTTTCAAGCATTTTTAATCAGAGCATTTAAAATATGAAAATATTACACATTTTAATTCAATTTAAGTTTGATTGTAGGAAATAAAGTTTGAATTTTAATAAAAATATTTAGCGTGATATTACCAGCTAGTCTTTGCACATTTGGAAGATTATTTACTTGATTTGAAAACATACCCGTCATAGAACGTGCGTTAGTCCTATAACAGGATATTATATAGCCAAGCAATTTTTTTTTTTTTTTTGGCACTGGTGCACTTGTTTATTATTGTAACCGTGCGTAAATGCAAAAATATGTTTTTACTTTTGCACACAGTATTCGTTTTTTCTTCTTCATATTTTTGAGATATTTTTGGTTGTTCGGAATTTTCGGCTAGTGGTATTCCGATTACACACAACACACAACGCATGATCTTTTGCCGAATTCCGCAGTTTGTGCAGCTGCTGACGTCATTTGTTTAGCTGGAGATGCCAACTCGATGATCCATCATCGTCACGAGCCTTTCGCCCCGTCTCTCGACTGTTTGTGCTTGGCAAATTTAGATTTAGATATAAGTGCGACTATATCTTAGTCGGTGTATGCATTTTGGCGGTGTCTAAAAATAACTGCTTTTACTCGTGGAACATTTTTATTTTGTTGTTGTTTTTCATATGGAATGTCTCGCGGTACACCCAGACTCGAGACATACCCAACTACTCGCTCAAAGTATTTACCTAGCTAAATACTTGTGCACTAGACAGTAAGTATAGTGTGCAAATGTCTGGGTCTATGCCAGTGCCTATAATCTGGTTTTCATTTCAATTCATATTCTGTCACGATCCGACGTCTACAACACAACTAGACGCCACTTCAATGGGCGCACACAGAACAACAAATATAGCAACAACTGGGATCGGAACAGGCAAGTGGTTCGTGTCGATGCAACGATTGGTTTGATCTCAACTATAAACTCAAAATCATTGAGTGTCGAACCAGTTAATAGTCTGGGTCATTGTGCTTCTCTTATGGGCGAGCCCGCACTATGGTATTTCAATTCCATTGTTTTTATTTTGGTCCAAATTCACCGTTCCTTATGTTATTGTTTCACATTCCATTATTCCACAATCCATTGCTCTAATTCCAATGGTTTCATTTTCTTTTGTATTGCAATTTACTATTTTATAATTTACATTGTTTCATATTCCACATGTTTCTTTTTTCGTTGTTTTTTTTTGTTCTTGCTTATTCTATAAATTTATTAATAATTTACTTTTCCCTTTCTTACTTGCCGTGCCTGATTGTTCCATCTCTCACACACTGTTTCAAATTCCGCAGTTCCATTTCCCGTTGGCCCGTTATCATGCTAAGGTCTTTAACATTGTGGGTGATCGCAAAACACACACAAATTGTTTACCATTTCGTTGTTGCAATATTTACCTCCCACTTAGCGCCAAATCAGCCGCTGCTTTTTAACCGCTCCGATGTTGGTTTTGACTTTGGCTTTGGCTTTGGCTGTGACTTTAGCTTCGGGCTGGGGCTGGCAATTCCAGAATGCGGCATCAATTAGCGCGTTTTGTTAGTGAGTGGCTTTCATTAGAAAAGTATTGCCAAAGCAAAGGCGAAGCCAAAGCCAAAGCAAACAAACAACACGCGATCATAAATAAGTATATAGCGGCACGTGTGCATTGCCAAATGCCTGAAACACTGCGAAACGCCAACTGTTTCACTTCCCTTCGTTCCACCCCACCACTCGTGTTGCCATGTGACCGGTCGTCGCTCAGCAGATCCCGAGTTCCAAATAAATCAGCGAGCACATGATCCAAAGATCCCATCCAATAACTTATTGCAATCCAAACAATGCCCTGCGAATAGATTTAATTGCGAGTCGACGCTTTGGCCCACGGGTCATTCATACTTTGGGCACACGTATTACAAATCAGACAAACTAGAAGAGAGATGCAAATTGGGCTGCTTTTCGTGAGCTGGAACTTTGTATCGTGAGCGCCCATCTACTTATTCGTTATCCCACATTTGTTAATCTTTAAATTTGTAATGCTTTAATAGTATTTATATATGCTTTATAAGTTCACAATTTCTTTCATGTACTTCTTTTTTATAAGGATTTAGGAATTCAATCTTTTCACATATATTTACCTTGTCTTTAACCAAAGTAATCTATATTTTCTTTGTAGTTCACTTTTGTTAGAGAGTTTATCCCTCGATTCATTTGTATACTGCTTGCCTCTTACTTAAGTAATTTAATTTATTTTTTAAATGTATATAGACTGCATAGCGCTTGCATCATTTCTATTTTGTCTTTTTCAAATTATATTTTCTTTTTTTCTATTCTTAATCCACTCTTCTTTATACATATATTTTCGATATCTTTCCATGCAAATTTTTTTTTTTCTTCTTTCTTTGTTTCTATATCTATATATCCTTTGCTACATCCACTTTGATATGTTTGCTATCTTTATTTAATTAATCTCAAATCTGAAATTCGCTTAACTATGTTTGGAAAATACCAAATATTTTCTATACAAAAGGGGTTGAATTATTTTAACGGCTTCAGAGTCGAATGAAAAAGGATATTTAAAATGGCCACGTGAGTTTATCATATTTGGTATTCACAACTTTCCTATTCAGATAAATGGCATCTCAAAAAGTTACTACAAAATATTTCCTATTATTTATATCCGTTCATTTTTTTTTTTTTTTTTTTTGCAATCTAAAGATATAAGTATGTCTTCGTAATATTTGTAAATTTAAAAAAAAAATCGTGTCTATGCGCCCATCTCTAAATTAGAACACTTGCAGATTAAACGCAGAGCAACAGGGTCTTCTTTGCTGCCTCCCCAAAACCGAGCAGACCGCCAAATAGAATTTTATCAGCGATTGCTGCGGCGCGTGATCTTGCGAGAGCGCCAAATACTCAGAAATAAACAAGTGGCGACCGACGGTGACGACGACGATGCCGATGCCGATGGTCACTACAGTGGGCAAAGGCGGCCGCAACGAGAGCGGAACGGGCAAAGCGAGCCAACAATTTAGGTACTTCATCGAGGGGCTGCGGCGACGGGGGTAGGGGGCTGGGGCGAATGGTGGGGGTAGCTGATGAGACGATGAGTAAGCCTAGCGGCTGCGACTGTGGTTGTGGCTGTGGCTGTCTGGCGGTAGATAGTCACGCCTTGAAAAGCAGCAGCAGAGGCCAACGCAGCAGCAGCAACAGAAGCAGCACATAATTAAGACAATAGTGGGCCATACACTCAGAGAAAAATATAAAAAATTTCTTATTCTTGTTAGAGATCGACAATATTCAATATTTCTTTTTTATAGTGATTCGACTTATTTTCCGACTTTTCTGTTTTCCTAAGTTCACAAAGGTATACCAACAAATACAAAAAATGCATCAATAAAAAAAAAAATACATTGCTGTTAATTCGGTTTACTGTTCGAACAAATGCCTCGTCCATATGCTCGGTTCGTGCAGCTGATATTTTACATCCATTAACGTAGGTTTTGGATATAACTTTATACATTGGTTTGTCACATTATATATATATATATATATATATTTATATTTAATTTCGGGTTCGAACCGGTTTGACTCAAAGCTAGTTCAGTTTTATACGTAGATTTACTATCCGAAATATAAATATTTTAGTTTATTATTATTAAGTTTTGATATAATTTTGCTATAGTTTCTTTTATTCCCCGTTCCACATTCCTGTGTTGCAAACTTCACTGTTCCAGGTCTTTACTATTCCCAAAAAGGATTTACGGAATGTGTATTTAAAAAAAAAATGAGGTGCATACGTTTTAAATGATTTTTTCGAGTGTATTTACAGTGAGTAGTAGTAGTTGTTGCATCTGACAGAATCGAAAGTGGTATCTATCGCTAACACAGAGCACACATACAGACGCTCGCTCATAATAGCGCAGCTCGATCGCTCGACTGATCATTGATCGCAATCAAAATTTTGCAGACAGCACACAAAATTGTTGGGCAATTATTTATTTATTTATTTAGTTATTATACCAAGTGGTGCGGCGGAGCAAAAGATTCGCATTACGGGTATACAGCACAATATTCCTTCAATAATTTATATCGATCGTCACACACACACACACACACACAAAGAAATTGTTGTCCATTAGCTACACGGCGTATGCGCAATATTTGTTTTTCGCCCCGCTGCCTTAGCCACAAGGGGCGTATACGCAATGTTTGCTCAGTTTTATGAGGCACCTGCTGTAACACACACGACTTTTTATGGCCATTGCATTATGCCGGTGCTTCTTCTATCACATCTGGTTGTTGTTGTTTGCTGTTTTTGATTAGCTGCCTTTCTTTAACGTTATTCATTTGCTCAGCTGTTTACGCTGATTATATATTCTGTTGTTGCTGTTGTTGCCTGGAGAAGCCCCTTAGTGATATGAAGAACCCAATAATAGATTGCTAGACAAATTTGCCCAACCATAAAAAAGCGCAAGGTCTTTTGTAAGTAGAAAATTAAGAACGTTGAAGTTCGGCTTTTTTTTCCTCAAAAATTTAGATATTTACTGAAACTTGTATAACAAGTTTGTCCATATTAAACTAGGTATATCATATTTTTCAATTCTAATAATATATATTTACTCTATATGAAACACAATTTTGCTTGGTTCGGTTAGCATATTTGTGACAACTAAGACTTTCCCTCTGCCATACATACTCCTCGACCGATAGATTTTACTACAATGATATAGTACGCTGCTTCGGCTATAAAACAGATGCACAACTGCACTAAGTAAATAAATGATGAGAGACAAAGTCTTTATCTCAATGTCAACGTTTTAATATTGTCATAAAATTCATCAATTTAATCAAACGTTATGAGAGCCAGGCAGGACTCTCTTGACGAGCCGTCTTGCTAGTTGTCTTGCATGGCAGCAACGTTGAAATCCTTAGAACATATTCTACAAAAAGTTATATGAACTAAACAGACGCCTAAGATTTTATTAATTGAAATCAAAAAACTATCAGACATTGCAGTGGCGAAATTCGTCTGCTGGTCTCTTGGAAAACTAAAGTTATTCTGAGTTATCTGTTTTTAAATATATATTTTTTTTTATAATATTAAACGAGTTAAGAAATTGTAAACTTTGCCAACAAGCAGAAAACGTTTTAGGACATGTTGATAAGGACAGCGATGAGCATGGCCTCGAAAACCCGATATTCACCTGGGTGGCATTAGTATCTGTACGTGTGAATATGATACGAAATTACATAAGGAATTCCTAACCATAGGTATCTAGTTTTGCTATCTCTCTCCCTCTCTCTCTCTCTCTCTCTCTCTCTTTAATTGTAAACATTTTGAGAAGGTTTCTCCTTTTACCCGAAAATCTTCATCAGCGCTCATAAAAACCGTAAATTGTTATGCCAGACAGCTTCCAACAATTTTTTACTATTTGAGTTTTTAGTACCGAAGTCTGCACCGCAGAATCTCAATTAGAAGAGAGCAACATATATATAGAGATATATGTGGGCTATGTGCAATGGACCTACTTATCGAGTGGCCAAAAAATAACAAATGTGAATTATTTTTGTGCAGTTTTCAATGGAAATGCACGTGTGAGGGACGATAATCGGCAGTTTTCTTTTTGGCCACGTCGCAAGCAGGTCGTGTCTCACGTTCCGTGGTTGTCAATAGGCGAGCTACTGCGGGGTGGCTCCGAGTTCGATGCGGTGCGGCGAGTAAAACCCTGCTCTCCTCTATCCTCCTTTGAATCGAGCAATGCTTGCAATTTTCAAATTTTTTTCAGTTTTAGTTGTTTTTTTTCTCTATGTGCGTGCTCGTTGTGTTTGGCACGTTTGGTTTTCGAGTGTGTGTCCGGGTGTGTGTGTGTGGGTCTGTGTGTGGGTGTGTGTATGTGTGTGCATAGGCCTAGGCGCATGAGGCTGTGCGTGACAAGGGAGATGAAGCGGAAGATGATGACGATAATGCGGAGGAGTAGGATGATTGCCGGCCAAGAGTGCGAAAATAATTGATGAATGTGACGGCGATTGCCGCAATTTTAAATTTTCCACTGCTTTTTTTTGGATTTATTCCTTTTTTTTTTTTTCCTAGAAAATTTCATAAATAGGCAATAGAAAGTGGCCGCAACGGAAATGAAAAGTCACGTCTGTATTTCAGAGTCCAGGGCCCAAAGCCGAATGCTCGAACTGTCCAGTGTTTTTCTCACACCTACAATCGAATTGTTGTGCGTGTGTGTGTGTGTGTGTAGAGAATTTCTCAGGCTCTTGAGCTTTGCGATCGCTGACACGCAGCAGCAGCAGCAGCAACTGTTGCTCTTGCAACAGCAACAACTTGTTTTTCTTTTTCTTCTGTTGTTGCTCTTGTTGTTGTTGTTGTTGCTGTTCGCATTGCGCACTTTTGCTTTTTCCTGGCCAAGCAGCAACTCCCACCACGCGGCTGAGACTGGCCGAGACTGAGGCTCGGCTTCACTACAAGATTATTGACATGCCAACATGTTGTTGCTCTCTGGGGCCAAGACTAGAGATGGGGCTGGCACTGGCACTTGCACTGGGGCTGGGACTGGGGCTGGGACTGGGGCTGGGACTGGGGCTGGGAGTGTTGCTGCTGCTGCTGCGACTCCTTGGCAGATGCATGTGAGAACTTGGCTATGAAATTGCATAGCTCTGCGCCTGACCAACAGCAACAGCAGCAACTGCTGCAACAGCAGGGCCTGCCCAACTAACAGATAGCCTGTCGCCTTCATAATTTTATCATAGAGCATACACCACAATAGGTATACATATAACCTATAAAAAAGAAGATAATTATTTTTGGCTTCGGGCTTTGGAAATCCTCGTTGTTCAGTTGCCTAAATGCCTAAGCACTTAGACGACTCATTTACAGAGTTTGAAAAATAAAAATCTAGTTTAAAGCAAAAACTTTCTTAATGTTAAACAAATAAGAATGTTACAGTCGGGTGTAACCGACTGTGCAATACTCGTTCACAATGTAATAACAGCCTAACACAGTCGAAACGATTATTATTGTAACCGCAAAGCCGGGACCTTCGAAATGTAATTTTGGTAAAATATCGATGGCCGTAATGGGCGTAGCCGATCCTCAATGAAGGTCATCAGTAGCATACCTGCCAAATTTGGTGACTCTTTAAGTTATAGTTAGTTTAAGTCATATTAGTTTTAGATTTTCGCTAGACGAATATTGCACAAAACCGATATATTATTTTTTTAGTTTGTGAACGACTTTTAAAACTGTTGATTAAAATTAAAAAAACGATTCTTCGTTGTAGCTCGTTTGCTTCTTTTCAAATTGAGAGCATATTTTATTATTAGTGTATAGACTGCATTGTCGTACATTATTTACAGGGTATAGCAACAGGAACAAAGCCGCTTGACGAGCTGCTGCCTCAACAGCATTGAACAATCAGCTTGCTGCATCTCTTGTGCACTTCCATGGTACATAACTACTCCCCCCCCTCAACTCAAGCCCTGCTTCCGCATAACCTATACCAGCCCCCCCTCTCCCTGCTCGTTAGCAGCGGGCATGCTCCGTTGTTGGCTATTAGAAAGGCATGTGAAATGTTCCCTAATTGTTGGAATTTTAATACTGACTGCCTAACAGTCGCCCAGCCTCCCATCGGCCCACCCCCTCGCCGAGGCTGAGCAGTCGCCGCCCATGTGCGGCGCTGTCTGTGAAGCTGTTTGGACAACTAGAAAGCTGGCCGGGAGCGACGCTGGGCTAGCTGGGACGGACGAGCTTTGTGGTTGTCACGGCTGACAGTTGTTGGGGCCCTGGACAATTGGACTGGAGGACAACTGCTGGGCTGGGCCTGCGGTTCCTTACACTTCGGGGCGCTGTCCAAATACTGTGCACTAGCCCCTCGCCTCTCCTGCCCTTCGTGCCACAGTTGACCAAGAGTTTGACTTCTTTAGCAGCTGCTTAAGTACTCTATTAGCGCAATTTAGAGCTGAGCAATGGATGAAGTGCATCTAGCTGTTGCTTCCAGTTACAATTTCAGTTCTTTTACTTCTAATTGACAATTTAGTAAGCGTCTTGAAAGGCGCTCGGAAAAGTGGGAGAAGGGAGGGGGGAGGGGGGGGGGATGTAGTGCCAATTGGTTGTCTTGACTGGGAATTGAAAAAGAGTCTCGTTGGGAGTTAGGAAAAATAAGACTTCAGTTCAGAAGCACGCACTTGAACAAATCCATCAGAAAATAGCTGAAAATTGACAAAAATACGTCATGAGCTCACGACTAGTAGATACCCTGTCATAAACTATATACACGCGCATAATATATATTCTAAAATTACTCTAAATATTTCGTCAGCACACTCAGCAATTAGTTAGAGCCCAATAAAGCATAATTGCAGGCTCTCAACCAGTAGATACCCTGTACAAACTCAAAAATCCACAACAAATATTTATGCAAATCGATGAGAAATTGATTGAAATATCCTGCACCAAACTTGGTATAGTTATATATATATATATATATAAGAAATATTTAGTGGGTTCGAAAATACTTAAGTATGTATGTAATACACACATGTTGTGGGCAGATCTTGTGAGATTTGCTTTAAATAATTTGTTGTTGACTTCGCTTGAAATTCATAACCGGCTTCACCCGCTTTTGTCATTTCGGGGCATACAGGGTATACGAAATAGCTTTTAACATGGCAATTGACTTGCAGCTGGACTCCAGTTTGTCTGCAGCCGAGAGTCAAGGCAACTGCTTCAGCTGCCTCTTGCCTTGCTCCACTACACTCCACTCCACTCCACTCCACTCCCTCCCTCGCCCACTCACTCTCCTGCTCGCTCTTTCGCGCTCCCTGTCGCTGACTGTCGTAGTCGCTGCTTCCGTCTCTTTCGCGCGCCGCATTCGCTTCGTGATCGTGTAACAATGCGAGTGATTAGTACGCGCCGGCGTTCAAAAATTCGCAGCGCGGAACTTTTGTTGTTGTTTCTGCTGCTGCTGCGATTGTCTGTTGCAGTCGCCGTCGCCGTCGCCGACGTCGTCGCTGGCAGTTGCATTGCAGCATGCGCCGTGTACCGGGGGCAGCATTGAAATGATTTAGTGTGATTTATCTGTAAATTCCTTCTTTCAATCTCTTCTCACGCCACAGAAAAAAGCAAAGCACAAAAAGCAAAAAATAAACGAAGAAAACAAAACAAAAAACCGAAACGAAACGAATTGCGGCAGAGCAAGAAGAGAGCAGAGAAGCCAGGCAGAGGCTGCAGCAGAAGGCAAAAAAACAAAAAACAAAAAAAGATGGCAATGCTGAAGGGCCTCAGTTTGGTTAAACGGTGTCCGCCCAGTGCCAAGGCGACACGCCCCCCTGCAGCCCCTGTAGCAGCAACAACAATCCACCAGCGCTCCCCACCCCCTCACTTCCCCCACACTCTGGCCGCAAGCAAATCACAGAAGAAAAAAAGACGCTTTGGCGAAGGTGTTATAAAAACGATAATAAAAAATTGTAAGCTACGCGCCATAAATTGGCATTTAATAGTTGAAATTTACACTGAATTGACAGGCAACAGCAACAGCAACAGCAACAACAACAACAACAACCAAGACCGACAACCACAGCCAGCAACAAATGTGGCATGAAAAATGGCTGTACAGGTAGGTCTACCCCACACACCTATTGCTGTACCGACTCCCGCCCACCCCCCTTTGGCAGCCGCTCTCTGAGAGTCTTCACTCTAGGTTAACCACACGCCTCTACGCGGCCCCTCTGTCCGCCCTCCGTTCCCTTCACAGCATCGTGCAATTTGGTGGCGGTTGAAAACGCGCGCGCCGCTGGCATTTGGCGCGATTTATGATGCATCATTACGAGCATTTTTATTATGGTTATATTTTGATACGCACGCCAAGCGAATCATCCCAAGCAATCCCAAGCTCGAGCACAATCCCAAGACCCATCACACACAGCCACACTCGCACACACACACACACACACACTCACATACACATTTAGCTGGCGGCTTGAACTACGTTTCGTTCGCTTCACGCAGACGCTTCGATCTTATCACTTGTCGCTGCTGTCTGCCGCCTCTCTGCTGCTGCTTCTTCCACCTCCCGTTTCCTCTGCACTCTTCAGTGTCAGCTTAACAAAACACAACAACAATAATATACATATATATATATATATGACAGAAAATAATAATATAGTTAAAGAATAAGAAGAAAAAAACCTTCGTTTTGGTTGTTTTGTTTTTGTTTTGTAGTCGCCGTCGCCTTCATAATGATAATACATAATGTTAATGATCATAATCAAAACGTCATTATGGCTGATAATGCCAACAACTTAATCTGAAACACGTACATTTACAACGTTTTCGCTTCTCACTCATATTTCACTTCCTTCCTTCAGTTCGCCTCAATGCTATCAAAGTTGTGCGCAAATAAAAAAAAAAGCAAAACAAAACTCGATTTACCGTCTCTTCCATAACTGCCATAAATTTTCCAAAACTGAACACAATTAACATGATAAAGGTATTCCATTCAAGTTGACTTATAGATGAGACTTTACATTTTTCGAAAACACTTTTTACTAAGATTTCTGAACAGAAAAAACATTGCATCAAATGCTCTGAATTAAAATCAAAAAGTTAGTTTTTCATTTTTTTAAATCATGAGAAAATTAGAAACAATTTTGACATACTCTCGCATGGTAAATAAATGTTTTTTTTTTAAATTAAAATTTATTAAATTTTTTTGCGAAAGTATCATGTTCTCGATTAATACAAATTTTATAATTTATTAACTAACTTTATTTGTCTCGTATTTTCATTTATTTGTCCAAATGCAATTTTACCTGAGCAGAAATCCGTTAACAGCAGCTGTTTTATCAGTCTTGGGTTTTACTTGCGTTTAGCCAACTTTTTTTTAATGTTTACAGCGCTTTTTGTTTTTTTAGTTAGTAGCGTTTTGTTTGTTTGTTTATTTTACAATAAAATCTTCGCGGAGCAAAAACCTCAAGAAGCCACAAGTAACAACAACAAATTATCTGTGGAGGTCGACGCGGTTTGGCCATGAACCAATTTCAGCATTTAAAATAACAAAAACAATAACTAAGTACAGAATTCTAGAGATGTATTAAGTGGTGTGTATTCCACCCACACAAAGTTCAAAAGTCTATGGCTGGCAGCGCGTTTAAAAACGCACAAAACGCGCGCCCTTTTCATGGCATACGAAACGCGTCAGAAAGAGGGCGCCGGCCGGCGGCATGGGTGGGAACGGGTAGAGCGGGTTATTTGGCGCATACATTAGCGGTTTTATGGCTACAACAACAACTATAAAGCGGCGCGACAACAACAGCCGTTAAAGAGCTAATGACTTGGATAATGCTTTTTGATTTCGTTCATTTCATTTGCCATGTTGAATGCCATCGCAAACCTCCCCCCCACCCCCCAGAACACACTCGACTGCCAACCTCTATGTTGTCGCTGACTGGCTTTTCAAAAAGAAACAACAAATTGCTTAGCTACAATTTTCTTTTTCTTTTTTTTTTTTTTTGGTTGCTTTTTAAATTTTCTTTTTGTGTTGTTGTTGCTTGGCCATTGCGGATTCGTGCGTCAATAATTAGATCATCTCTGGGTTGGCTTTTGTAGACGATTAACAAAATCAAAAAGCCGGAGACCGACCGATACACACACACAGGCACACACACTGGGATACAATATAAATTTGTTTGCCTCTATTTTCCCACCAATTTTCATAATGTTGTTGTTGTTGCTGATTGTACAAAACTCGCGTAATGTCGAGCGCTTTGAAAATGCGCCCGCAAACAAACACAAAAAAATAAGAAAACAACTAGACATGAACTAGGAACGAGTGCTCGACTAGCAGATGCTCTGCTATTAGTATGGTCTGACATTGTTCGCACTTATCGAAATACGCAAGCATTTACATATATAATATAACACCTAATTCTCTTTTTACTTTTTTTTAAACAATTTTGAAATAACATCTTGAAAATTGAACATTTTTCTCTTTATACACGAGTTGTCTTGTTCAAACACGATTTTAAATATTCTCTAAATCCTTTTTTTAAGTTATTATTTTCATAATAACAGAGAATAATTTTAGTGATGGCGCAAACGTATGCGTGTTATTGTCAGAAAGTAAGTTGGATAAAATGTTGTCATGTTAATGTTAGTTTCACTATTTTTATATTAATGCATTTCTTTTTTCCAAATCATAATTTATTTTTTATAATATATTTCATGAATTAAACTGTGTACGCATGGAAAATAAATTCCCAAGTGAACTGTAGCAAGAATTTATTAACCCGATATTGCTCGATAGTAAGAAAACCGTAGGGTTATCGACAACTTAAAATAAACTTGATCTGCCTATGGTATACACGAGCCTAAAGAACAACAACTGCAACTCTCTAGCCACAGAGAGACGGACAAATCGTCTCGGCTAATGATGCTGACTAAGAATATATATATTTTATTTATTTTTTCTTATAACATACATTTGCCCAAAACCATTAAGCCTTTTTTCACAATTTTGAATGGGCTTAGGGTATACAAATTGCGACTCCAGCTTTGTTAGGCTTTGAGTTTATATAGATAGTGAGGCGCTTGAAAACGATAGAATAGAGTTTTAAGTTAACTCAGCTGTTAAAACTAAGAATATATTAATATTTAGAATAAGTTTTATTTTTGAGAAAATAGAAAAAAAAATCAAAAGTTATGCTGATAATTAAACGTCATAAAAAAACATCTCTGCCAGAGTTTACAAACAAACGCAATTTATACAATTTTGTTAATAAGACAAATTATAGCCCTCAAATGAACTATATGCCAGGAACTTTCCGATTATTTCTGATTATATTTGTACAGGGTATACAAAAAGCCAACAAAAAAGTAAAAAACACATAAAATTGAAACGCGCAAATTAAATGAAATGTTCGACTATTATTTAGCTCTTTAGACTTTAATGAATCATGATTGAGTAGATGAGCTGAGTTGGGCGAGGGTGGGGGTTGGTAATAGGGTCGGGGGTGGCAATGCGAATTAGCAAACTGCTGCTGCTGGGCGTGGCACTAGTCCGGGGCGTGGACTAGTTTGACGCCCACAAATTAAATAACCGAATGACAAAACCAACCAGACAAAAAAAAAAAATTCCAAAAAAAACCAAATTTTACTTTATGGTCACAATAATGGCATTGAGTTGAGAAGAGGAGAGAGAGAGGAGAGCGAAAGGTGCGGAGGTGGCAGGGAGGTAGTTTTGGGCGGCGGCAGCGGTAGATAATTTATGAATGCGCAGTCGTAAAGGTGGGATAAAGAGATACACATATAGAGTTATAAAGATTGAAACAGATGATAAAGCGAATCGCGAATCGCAAATCGCATCGCGCATTAATTGGATATGGCTCGAGATTTCGACTCCGGTCGTATAAAGCTGCCAAAAAGCAAAAATTGTTGTTCGTCTTGTTACTGAAAGGAAAAGCATTAAAACCAAATTCATTTTCAACAATAAACAAATGGGAATGCGCCAGTCCCCAACGCCTCACCCGAAACCCAGCCCCTCCTCACACACGTATACCCAGCTTTGTTTCCTTCCTTTGCGCTTTGCGCTTTTTTTATGCCCGTCTGGCGCCGATCATCTTTTGGTGTTTTTGTTTTTTGTGTTTTTGTTTTTGTGTGTATTTTGTAGCCAGCAGACTCGAACATTTTGTGCTTGCCATATAGCTAGATACGTGTGGATATAGATACGTGTATATGTATATGGCTATAGACTACCGACAATCGACAACACAAAATGTCGCTCAAAAGTGGCTACAAAATTGACGACCCTCGATCGGCGCCGGCGCCGGCGCCAGCAGCTTAAAAGCCAGCGACAAGTGCGGCCGAAATACATATGTGGGTGGGAGGCGGCAGTCAGAGAGGGGCCGCAGCGAAACGGGGCGGGATCAGGCGTGTGCTTTCAAGTGCTCGTCAATATGTGCCAGACATAAAGACAAAGATAGCGACCATTTATAAATATTTTATGTGCAGCAATTTATATGGACCAAGGCAAAAAAAAAAATCGAGTAAGAGTGCGCTCGTCGGGAGTGCCCGACTAGGCGATACCCTGAACGCAGCTGTGAGTGGTCCTTACATACATTTAAATTCACCTGCATTCATTCTCACACAAATTCACACATACACACACACACACACACACACTTAGCGCACTTAGCCCCCTCTGTGGAAAATAATTTATGGGGTCGGAGATGCTTCCTTCTGCCTGTTAAAGACACTTGCACAAAATCATTATACCCTCTTCACAGATTTACAATGGGTTCAGCGTATAAATATTGAAATGGATTTGGATTGGGAATAAAAATATCAAAAGGCTAATGCAGCAGGCAGAACAGCGCTGGGGGTGAGTCGAGGAGGTGAGCTGGTGGTTTAAGGGTAATAACTGTACTTGAAGTTTAAGATATGCGTCGTATCCGATTTTGAGTAGATAAAGTCAAACAGATCAAAAAGGATCCCCAGATCAAGCGATGCGATTTTGTCACAATCTTCAAATGAAGAAGTTGAAGACTGAGAAAAATTATTTAAAAATTTTAAGGAGTGTTTCAAGAGATCAGCTTGCAAATATAACTATAAAATAATGGGAAGCTTTTAAGCTGACATATACTTGAATTTATGGTCAATAAAATTAAAGCAAATTAATCATAATTAGATAAAGAACATGTTCATATTAAATGCACATTTTTATTACATAATTAAAATACGAATCAATTCATAATCATTTGTTCGAACTGTTTTCCTTATTCTACGATTAACCACCAAAGTCAGTGAATTGCGGTTCGGAGCTTCAGTTTGTCAGGCGTTTGATTGATTTACTTTTGGTTGGGCTTCTCGTAGGAAAAGCTGCCAGAAATCCACGGAAACAAGAAGCGAGCGCAACAAAAACGTATGGAAACACGTAAATTCCCATCATGTGAGCGCGGATCATAAACACAACACGCCACACACACACACACACACACACCCGTGCACCGTGCGGGAAACAGATGTGTTGTGTGGTGCGATGCCTCATAAAAGGGGCACACAAGATAAGCGACATGGGCCGTGGGAAAAGCCCAAAAACCGAAAGCAACCTGTAGGACTCTGCTGGTGTGTGTTTGTGTGTGTGGTGTGTGCGGCAGATCCTGATGATGGCGGCGTCATAAAACGCAGTCGTCCTTTGTTTATGCTGCTTATTTAAATTGGCTTCTTGGCGGGCGTTGCGAACTCTTCGAAGCCGTTGAAAACCGAGAACCGAAAACGAACCAATCTTAACTTTAACCTGACCTGACCTGACCTGACACAGGCCTTGAGCCCTTCGCTCCCTCTCTCTATCTCTCTCTCTCTCTCTTCTGGCTACCTGTTTGGTTGGGTTTCGCATGCGGGAATTTCCGGCGCAACGCTTAACCTGAACCTGAACCTTAACCCATATGGCTGGGCCCATACGTGATGCGTGCCGAGGCGAGAGACGCTCTGTCTCGCGTTTCTAGATCATCGTTGGACGACCAAAAAAGACAAAATATCACGTTATTGTTCGCAATTTTGGTTTTCAAGAAAAACACACACAACGGGGTTTTCCCCGCACCGCGCGGCAACAGGGGAATCGTGCGTCATCTGTTTTCACGCACTTGCAACAGCAATGGAACACTTCTATATCCCTATACGAATGGCCATCCTTGTGCCTGTCCTGGGCCAGGATTACGATTGCGACAATGCGTTCACTGGAAAACTGCAATTTTCAGATCTGGTTGGTTTCGGTTTCGGTTTCGGTTTTAGTTGCAATTTTGCCATTGATTGATTTATGCGCTGCTTTCTGACTGGCCGCTGATTAGTGCCGTCAGCTAGTTGTACCCTGTTATCAGAATAGATGATGAATGGGGTATCCCAAGTCGTGAAACTTAAGGGTTCGAATTTATATAGATTAATAAAAAAACTCGAATGTTTATAATAAATAAAAAAAAAGTTACTGAGTCGTTTGGTTTTTGATGACGCTGGAATTAACTTAATACTCAGCTAGAGTTCTGTTATTTCGAATTTAACTATTTACCAAATTTGTGTATAATAAATACCCAAGTTTGGATAAGTAATATTAATATTAAAACTCTATAATTTAAACCACTTAGTAGTGCAGATTGGTACTTCCAGCATCCGCAACATATAGTTGAAAGAAATAATTTTTTTTTAAATTATTCTTTTGATATAGGGTATTTGTCACAGTGAGCTTTTCCAACCAGATTGTTACCCACTGGAATTGCATATAACGTGCCCATTGCCATAGACTCTTCTTGTTGTTGCTTTGAATTTTGATTTATTAGTGATTCGTTTGTCAATCAGTCGCTGATGATGATTAATTGCGCCGGTGAATGTCAATTGTCGCCATTGCCGACACGACTGGGCGCGTGCTGGGGTCAGCCGGAGAGGCCAGCCTCAGGCCACACCCACAAATTAGTTAGCTAAATCACGTAAAGGCCGCGTAAAGCCCCGTTCCCTGTCCCCCAGTTCCCAGTTAGTGGCATGTGTTCCTGCAGGGCCAGCTTTACTCTCACTGATATTTTCTGGCATTTTTTTATGCTGCGCATATTTTGAGAAAAATATCAAATGGGGGAAAAGTTACAGAAAATGGCAAGCAAAATTTTACAAATATTTTTTGATATAAAACAATAAACACAATATACAAAAAAAATTGTACTGAAGTTTCACGAATCGTTGAGTTTACAGTTTGAAAAGATCCGCTTAAGAGGACAGAATGGAGTTGAACTGAAGTATTTCTAAACTATTATATACTTTATTGAATTTCCAAGAATCACTAGAATCAGAAAGTTTTAAGAAATCAAGCAAAGCACCTGTTTCTTTATGTTTAGAATATCATTCCTACACTCAGAGAAAAATCCCATTTTAAATCACCTTGGCGACACTTGAAAATCGTTGTACTTGATGTAAGTACATAATTCTTGGTTTTTTCTCCGAAAGCTATTTGATAAATAGTAAATATAATCAATGAACTTGTGGGCAATAGACGTGATTTTTAGTATATATATAAAGATTTATAGGTCTACTAAATATTCTACAAGTAAAAGAAATTAGGGTAAAGTATATAATGTAGCTGTGTGAACACTATCCCTTCTTTATATGGATATGTAAGATAGAGAGAGAGAGAGAAATACGATGAAAATAGAGAGAGAGAGAGAGAGAGGGAGAGACAGAGAGAGCCGCTGTCTGCCCCTCCCTAACTTAGAACTAAGTTCGCCAAGATTAATTCCAAGTTTTAGCGCCACGTTCAGCTGATGTCATTCGCCATTAATTCATTTGTCTAATTGAACGGGGCCCAAGTAAATGTTCAATTTATGGGCTTTTCAGATCTCAACTGGCAAGTGTGAAATGCTAATGCGATTGCTCGATTGATAAACGATCGAAATGTATCGATAAATTGCATTTAATGCGAACACTTGGCGAATATTTATCGCTCAACACATTTGGCAATGGGGAAATTCAAATGGCATTTAGTTAAACGGCCAGAAGGAAGAAGGGGCGACGCGACAAGTGCGGCAAGTGGCAAATGGCAAATGGGTTGCATAATTGTCATCTGACAGATCATTTCTCAAGCTTGCGCAGATCTGCCAGCGACTCTTCAGTTATTTGTCAGTGCCAATGACGCCAATGACGACGCGATGGCAGTCGCCCAGTCCTGCCCCTGCCCGTCCCGCGTGCTCAGTTCCCAGACTGGGACCTGAGACCGGGACACACCCACTCTGAGGCAATTACGTGCGAGTGCTAATTTTAACTTGAGCGTCTCGCATTTTTGCATACCCTGTAACGTTTAGTGGATATCTACAGAGTTGATGTCAACTGGAAAAAGGATAAATAAATTATCCGGCTAAATAAAGTTAATACTTTTCTTCTAGCTGTCCATCTAAGTTTTTGTTTTCGATTGTCAATCGAGAGCTATCATTGTTGTTATCGACAGTTATCAGTATTGTTATTATTGGTAGCAACACAGCGTCCCTGGAAAGTATACAAGGACGTGATCGTATTGGGCTTAATTTTCATAAAGCTATTCAGAAAGATTATGAAAGGACATTCCTTTTTGGATAGCTTGTCTGTCGATTCTCATTCATGTTAAACATATTTCGATAAAGCGATAAAGCGTATGCTCTTCAAAAGAAAAACTTTTTGGTAATAATTCCTACATACAAATTCATAATCTATACATTCTAGTCTAGCACATTTTAATTTATTTATGATAAATTTCAAATTAGACGTGAAGGGTATCAAATATCATACTCCTTTGAATCCTTATAAGTTTAGAGAGCATAAATTTCTTTCCACTCACCGTCAGCTACTGAAACTTTCACAAATTTCCTGTGTAGGGTATCTAACAGTCCAGCACAAATGCATGTTTAAAATAAATTGTTTGCTTTTAGATTTTTTGTTTGTTTTCATTTTCAATTAATCAAAAAAATTCGCGCTTCCGTTTCAATTTTTCGATGAACGCTCAAACGGGCGCTAGCAAGTGGGCAGAAGCGGGACGGGGAAGGGGCTGGGGGCGGAGTTGATGAGAGGTGTTGGCAGTTGTTGGCGGGGGTGGTGGGGGTTTAAGGCAGGCGGCCGGCTTGTATAACTGGTGAGGACTTGATGTCCGTTGTTTCGTTTGGAATTGTAAATGCATTTGTATCCAATAAATTATTAATTGAGCGCCTCTGGCAGCGCCTGTCCCTTTCCAACTTGCCAGTCTGGCAACCCTGGCTGCCACATGCCGCCTGCTGCGCTTCGCCATTTGCCATTTGCCACTTGCAATTCATTTTGCATTGCGCCGCATTTCGTTTCGATTCGCTTTGCAAGTGATGAAGATTTATTGTTTTCATTAAGTGCCCACATTTACACCTCCATTTGAAGTGGACAAACGCCTCCCGCCCCTCCGCCCTGCCACACACTCCCCTCTGTACACCCCTTTTGTCACACTTTGTCTCCTTCGTTCTCCCTCTCCCCCCTCCCCACTCTCCCTTCCCCTTCCCCTTTCTCTTTTTGTTTATTGCCTGTTCATTTTATTTATTTGACATTTATTTAGGTTCGGTTCGACTCCTCGACTTTGCAATTGATCGATGGCTCGCTGGCATCGATAGATCGTTTCAACCATCGATCGATCGATTGCCAGGCACATCCCCTCGCTCTCTCTCTCTCTCTCTCTCCCTCCGTCCTGGTGAGCTGTGCAAATATTTGCATGGCCCATGCATAAATTACGCCCAAAGCAATTGGCCAACTTGTGCCCCGCCCGCTCTCGCCTTTGTCTGTGGGCCCATGTCTTATAATTGACACTAGGCATAACAACGCATCGTTAGCCCTTCCCCTTTCCCTTTCCCTACCCCTTCCACGTATCTCTTCACCCTCCCCGCCAGCATACCAGATCACAGCACGCCCGCACGTACGCTGCCAATCAACGCTGGAAAAGCGGAAAAACTTTTTTGCATGCGTAGCTTCGCCTCGAGGAGTTGGCGGGGGGAGTTGGTTAGGCCGCCAGTCGTACGCAGCAAGGCCATCGACATCCGACAGCGATCGCTGCCAATTGCTTAGGCTGCACTTATTTATAGAGAATTTATTATTGACGATTTGTGTCAATAAACAGTTTTTGGGGTCATCGAGCAGGCGATGGAAAGCGCTGAAGGGTAGGGGGATGGGGAGGGGGGCAAAAAACCAGGGCAAAAGGGGCTTGTGCAGATGATATTGTCTTGGTCTGAGCCAAAAGCTAAAACTCTACTGCGAAGGTGCCATAAATTATGAGAGAGTATTTATATGTTCTAAATTAAAGTCTCGAAATGGGAATAACGTTTATATATGTATGTTCTATATATGTTTTTATAAGATACCCAAACGTTCATATTTATACTTCGGTATATACACAGATTATACTTGCTTCAAAAGTTCTTCGAATTTGGATTTTTTCTTTGTAGTGCCATATAAGATTATGTGGAATATATATACTTTCAACTCGAATTGCATCTATAATAAAGAAGAGATATATTCACACAGTTACAGCTACATAGTTCAAAGTTTATAAAAAAAATATTACATAATGTGCTTTTTATAGAAAAAGATAAATACTAGTTAGTCTCACAAATAAACGAACGAATAAAGTAACCATGAGTACTGGCATGCAATTAGGAAATGACTCAAGGCAATAAAAATACTCGAGATTAGAGTGTTTAAGTTCCAGCGAAACTTCTAAGGAAGTAACTTAGACACTGAACTATACGTGTGCCCGAGAATAGCATACCCAAGGGTTAAACACTCAGTATTTTGTTATCGTTGTCAAATATATGATAAGTTACATTTTAAGGTAATATATATAATTATTATTATATAATTATATTATATTATATATTATACATTTAATATATGTAATTATAATACATTTATATTATATTATAATATAGATAAATTAGATGAAATATAGATAATCGATACATGAATAAATAGAAGGAAAGCTTAACATATTATACATATATATGTATAACACATCTCTGGTTGGATCAATATATCTAGAAAAAATTAATTGAAAAGGAATATGGAAAGTTGTATAGATCGATGGATAGAAGGACTGATCGATATACAGAAATATCGAAAGAAATTGAGGTTATTATCTGTAGATGTTGAGTTTATAAGTTTATCGATACACATCTTTTTGTGCTGTATGTTGGATCAATATACACATGATGTCTTATTTTATGTTGGATACATATCTAAGAGGATAAGTATATAATATAATAAATATATAATAATATAATTTCATAAATTGATCAATTCATAGGTATATCAAAATACAATGAGATCAATAGATATAGAGAATAAAACTTGTATCGATAAATACTCATATCTAAAGAAATATATCGGTAGATACACAGATCGATATGTAAACTAATCGACAGCTGAATTATTATACAAATATATCGATACATTTTTATACAATAATGAAAAGATATTTCAATGACTAATTTTACATAACTTATTTATTGAAAGATTATCAGAAACAAGATAGATTCTTTTAATTGATAGATAAATCGATAATAATCGATATGTATAATCGATATATATTTGAAAACAAATTGCAACGTAACGCAGATCTTCAAAGAACCTATTCTAGATACTAGCATCGAACGACTTAGTATTGAGCTTTACTCCAGCCAACATACCCCATACCCATAAGAGCAAAAAATTATTGGATATATATATATATACAAATATACGAGTACGACTCTTATTTATAACCGTTGATCAATGGGTCAAGATTGAAACATTTCCATTGACACTCGCTGCACTTCAGTTGCAGTTGAATCCATGAACAAACATCTATATATTTATCCCATGCGCTCAGAGATCGTCGTCATCGTCTTTATTTCAAATTGGAGACACTTTTGCTGGGGGCGACGTGGGCATTTTCTTGGGTTGCCTTCGATGACGGCGCCAGGCGAAATGTGAATTTGATTGGACGACATTGCAACAAAGTCATTTCAATTTTTCAATTTCAATTTCAATTTGAATTCAAATAGCAGACAAGAGCAGACGAATGCTCGTACAACACAAATGACATTATCGGAGCTGCTTCATCTCTTCCTCTTAATGCAGCAGCAACAACAAGAGCTCGTTCAACAAATATGCATGCACATTCATCCATAATAAATTCCAATAAAAATTATAAGAAACCGCAGCACAAACATTCGGAAAAATTAAAAGAGAAGATGCCAGTGCCAAGCAGCTGACCCTCTGCATATACATATCACCCATGCACTGAGAGAAAACGCACAAAACTATTAAATTTTGTTTGCATTGATTTTTTTTCTTGTGGATAAATAATCATTGCAAGTTTTGATAAAAGATACTTAAGCTGGTTGAAAGAATTAAAATTAGAATAATGTATATATATGTATATATATATATATATACAGTGAAATTCACCATTACGGACAGTCCTTATAACCGGACAGCTCCAATAGCCGGACAAATTTCGTGGACAAAGCTATTTCCATAATTTTTCCATAGAAATATCATACCAATAACTATTTTGATAAACAAAAATCCCCCATAAACGGACAAAAACATTGCGACGTTGAGTGTCCGGCTATGAGGAATTTCACTGTATATATAAACATACGGTGGCACAGAGTTCATTATAATATGTGCTTAAAAGTATATAAATTAGCATTATATAATTTTTTTGTGGCCCTTTTTGAAAAAAAATTAATTTATATAAAATTTTGAATTCTAAAAAGATGATATAAAAAATAATTGAACGTGCAAACAGAGCAGTGAATATTTGGGTTTAAATTGATGTATGTTATTGTTTTATGGAGCTTTTTAAAGCCGATTTCTCTCAGCTTGTAAGAGTATGCAACAATTTGCTTGACAATAAACAAGCTTCAGCACAATTACACCTTTCTCTTCAATTAAATATTACGAACTACTTCTATTTTTTCATAAATTTCAAATATTTCCTAAATTCTTTATATTTTCAATTAAACTGTTCCAACCTTGAGCTGGAACTACAGTAAGTTTTTCTTTCAGTGCATACAGCCTGGCGTACTCCACTCAATGCTTCATTCAATTTGCTAATTTGTTGTTGTTGCTTGTTTTCTTGTTGTTTGTTGCTGGTTGTTGTCGGTTGTTGTTGTTTGTTGCTTATGCAAAATTGTCGACAAGATCGGCGCCGGCTTCGACTGGGCTGATGGCTGATTAACTTCAATGAAACTGCATTTATTGTTGCAATGTGGCAAATGTGGCAATGTTGCAACTTGGTTTAATCAACGCGATGCTATTTCTCTAGCTAACCCCCTTCCCTTGCCACACACCCCGCCACCCCCTCCCCCTGCAAACTGACAGCAACCGCAGCCTCGCGCTGTGTTTTAGCTGCATCATCTTCCGGGTTTACGGGCCGCAGCAGGCAGCGTGCGGAGCGGAGTGTGCCACACAGCACGTGTGGTCCATCCCTGTGTGGCAGTCGCCTCCCCTTTGGGGAATTTCTTGCGGCTGTTGCTTGTAATTAGCTGCAATTAATTTGCCTGCCTCCAACTGCAATTGCAATATCCAATCTACGTTTACTTTTGAACTGCGAACTCCCAAGTTTTCCACAGCTCCCTCTTCAAACCTGCCTGCCTTTTTTGTTTTTGTTTTTGTGTTTTTTTTTTATGTAGTTGCAATTGCAGTTTATGTGCCCATAAAACAAAGCCAAAAGGCATTTGCATAATAGTTTTTGCATACCCTGTAGTTGAGTGTTGCCATTTTATTGCGTGACATATATCACACATCATCAAATTCACATAAAAACCACAATTAGAATTCTCTGCACGCTAGAGAGTTTAGCTAGAAGATACCCTGTACCAAGGTCTTAAGACCAATTTTCCACTCACATACTTTTATAATCTTGAAAATTTGGCACAGATAGAGCACAAAATTATTGCAATATCAAGGCTATACTTGGTTGCTATTTATTCAACAATTAAAATAAAAATAATTAATAGTAATGAATAAAATAAATATTTCAGGAGCAGACTTTAAAATAATGAACATTTTTAAAAAACATTTTCCTTGTTTTAATTCCGTTATGAAGCACTTAGACAACATTTATTTATTATTTTATGCTTTAAGCTTGGTAATTTAACTAAATCTAAAACTGACTGATTTCGCAGTATTTGGAAAAAGTGATCTTAAATGAGAAATATTTTCCACTTCCATTCACACATATACCAAAATATTTCCAAAAAACATAGAAAACAAGGCGCAAGACTCAACGGTTTATATAAATCAAGATTAAACATAAGTTATAAAGTTTCAGATGTATTTTACTGGTCTTGTTACAAATATGGGCACAACTTTATGATGCTTTCCATTTCAAAAAGACTTTATGGCTACAGGGTATAAAAGCATACATGCAGCGAATCAGAAGTGGGACGGGAACAGGGGAGAGGGGCAGGTTAGCTGTGCATGGATAATGGCCTATCGATATCAAAATCGTTTAGCTTTAAGTGTATTTTTTTATAACGTCAATTGAACAACGTGTCGTATGAGTAATGAACAAAGCAAAATAGCTGCGCCCCTTAGCTGCACCCCCCTCCTTCTCCCCTCTGGCATTACACCTCACTGCCAGTCCCTAGCAACAACTCACCTGCTGTGGGTGTCTGGCGCATAAATCGAGTTCAGATTAGACAAATATATTTTAATTTTTCAATCAAAAGTCGTAAATTGGTAACAAATTTCTTTGATTTTCCCTCAAGTAGAAGCCATTAACAATTTTTGTTTATATTATTCCGATTTTTGGTATTTTTTTTTGTATCTATTTTAATTCAATTTTATTTAATTATAGATGGAAAATTTATTTTGGTTTTTTTTTTGCCCAAAAAGTGCGCAGCAGTCCGAGGAACAAAAGCCAAATGTTGTTTTAAACAATTACAATCATCAGCGCAGATACCCTGCAATCTAGTGCTGAGGGGGGCTTATGACAGCTTGAGTTATCGTTTTATTGATATGGTGAAAGAACTGGAACAGACGACAATTTCGGCCATGATATGTGGGATAGATAGATGAATGGTTGGATGGATGGATGGGATTGTTATCTAATTATATTTTGTGGGCGCGTCAACACTTGTCATATATGTAAGGCGTACTTTTTGGACTGATAGCCCTCCAAAAAAGTTATGGGAATCACATAGCAAACATGATAAAACCAGAACAGAAACTAATTAAATTACTGTAAACAATTGCATAGTTCAAAAGTATCTAATTTTTGTTTTGTTACTTTTTAGAAGAAGTCATTTAAGTTAAAACAAACGTACACTTTAGAGTTCATCTAAGTACAGAGTATCTAAGAGTCGCGCAGCCATCTACCATATGCCATATTTTCAATATGCAGGCTAGAGTGAATATTTTGTAGACATACAAAGCCTATTTGCAGTGTATTTGGTAAGAATACAACGCTTTACTTAGCTCAGATTCAAGTAAAGGGTATTTGCACGGTCGTTCACAGTCGGAACTCCTCTTATGCGTGTCATTCAGACAATTTGAATGTCTGCAAAGGTGATTAGCTGCCCGCCCATTGACTGGATGATGACTCTCCAGATGAACTCGCCGCGGCGGGTGATGAGCTCTGCAGCTGTGGGTGGGCGCACATGGTGGGCTGTTGTGCCTGCCCATGGGTGTGTGTAGGTGTGTGTGTGTGTGTGCGTAATCGGTAAACAATATCCATAAACGAAGGCGTCACAAATGGCCAATGCGTAATAGAAAATATACGGGATTAGAGACCATAAAAATGATGGGCCGTTGGGTGGGTGGCCAGACGAAACGGTTAAACGGACAATCGGGTAAACGGTTAAAGTGTTAACAGCATCCCCCAAGCACCGAGCAACCGCCCTACTCTCTCTCTCTCTCTTTCTCTCTCTCTCTCTCTTCCTCCTTCTCCCTCTGCCTTTATTCACAATTTAAAAATGATTAAACGAGTTGGGGCAAATATATTTTTTTATTATTTGCTACGATTGCAATCAATTAACACGCTGTTTGCGTCACGCCCCCCAACTCCACCCGCTCCCCACCTCTTAGCCGACCCAGCGTAGACCAATTGACGCCCACTCAAAGCAATATCAAAGGGTGGGTTAACCAGGGGGGACGCTTGGTGGCGATCCGTCGACTAGGGTAGCGGGATGCGGGGCGGCAGGCGTTGCATTTAGGGGGCGGAACTGGCGACACCGCGTCTGTTTCTGATGAAATTGTGAGAGAGTGGAACAAAAAAAGCAAAAAAGAACACGCGAGACTTCACGGGGTTGGCTGGGGGGGTTGCATGGCCTGCACTTTGGTGCAATTGCATTTGGAAAAAAACATTTTCTGTTGCAATTCGCTATTGTTGTAATTGTTGTTGTTGTGGAGAATTTGCCCGGTTGATTCATGTGGCATTCGAGGCATTCATTTGTAGTATTTATTAGGTCATTCATGCGATCGATTTCATTCAAACGTCCAGCGAATCGCCCGCATGATGTCATCTCTCTGCTGATCTCGGGGATAAGATATAACAATTTCAGCCGCAACAACAACAACAAGTACAACAATTATAGCAACAACAACAGCAATTGGAAAGACCAAGTTTTCCGCAGTGAAAAACCTGTTGCCAGAGCCACAAACAAAACCGTCTTGGCAATTGCTGCTAATAGCCAATTACCAATTGGCCAATGGCAATAACATCAATCAAAACAACAATATTGTCTTTATATGCTGATCAATGTCGTAAACATAACGGATTCACACTAATCCGATAATTTTGTGTGTATATTGCAAATGAATCGAATATCAATTGAGAATCACAATTAATTGCAACGTGCTGTTAAATATAAATTCAAAATTGAGGTAATTATATTTTTATATTTATAGCTCGAATGTCTAAAATAAAGTTTACAAAGCGGCGTTTTTAACTGAGCCGATTCCAATTCGAAATATAAATATTTTATTAATCACGAACTGACGATTCAGCCCCATAAAATGCAAATTTTAAAAGGGTTCGATTCACAACAAAGATATTTTTTATACTCGTTTACGAAACGAAAAGAGTATATTGTATATACATAAATGTGTGTACCTCAGTCCTAAAGCTAGATAAACCAAACAGACAGAAAGATTAAAATTGTGAAAAATTTGACATGTAAGGCTCTCGGATCCATATTTCATATATTTCAATAGCCTTTTGGCCATGAGCTGTCCTATAGATTGATTCTGCATATAAAGTATACGCATTATTGAATATAATATTTTTGGAATTTTTTGGTAAATATTCTCATTATCGAAGAAACAAAATGTCGAAAGTCGAATTGGTTCAAATCGTGAAACCAATATGTATTTTGTATTTGTGTTATGCCGACATGCTTATAATTTTTCTTAATTAAAAAAGCTATGTAAACAAATGTATATTAAAAAAATTAAAAAAAGGATTGTATTCACTTAAAGATGAATTTTAATCGCAATGCCTAAAAGTATGCTGCAATCATTATTGTCATTTAGTAAAGACACAAGCCTCTCTTTCGTCAAAGGTGGAATACATTTTAAAAGCGCTAGCAGCAGTTTCGTTTTAAATTCAATTGTATCGCATATTTCGTTAGGTGCTTTGATTTAGGAAGTTTACTCTTTTAACGAAATTCAGCGAAATGCCTTGTATAACATGTTTTACTTGACGCTGCACAGCAGATAGCGCAAAGTTAACTTCGTTAAGTGTGAGTCTTTGCTAAGTTTGAGTATGGTATATTTCGTTAGTTACATATTGTATATACTCCCAGCACATTTCGTTAAACGCATGTCTTTGCTAAGCTAGCTAGTAGTTGACTTCACTAAGACAACACTTAACGAAATTAGCTGCTAAATAAACCTGAATTTTTGGGCAATTTACTCTTTTAACGAATGGTAGCAGTACGCCCTTTAACGAATGTCCCATTTCCATATTTAGCACACTCAACGAAGTAGGGTTACAAGCTTTACTCTTGGACACACACCTAACCGGTTAGCACGCAGCCTAGACACACACTAAAACTTCAACATTTACAGCACCGGAGACCGGAAACAGAACTGAATTTGAGTTCAATGTTCAATGTTATTGAATTAAGCTTTCGAAAGTAAGAGTTAGAGGAAAGTAGAAATAGTCTTAGCTTGGGAAATAAATATACATATATTTATGTACGTATATATAAAGCATAAGGAAATCAAACATTCTGAATGGACACAAATACACATGTACATATATGTGAAAAATAAAATGCGTATCTGATCAATAATTTTGGTGGCTTTTGACTAGTCTCAAAAACAAAAGATCTATAAACTACAAATTTTAAATATAAATGTACTTTTAAAAATATATATATGTAATCATTTTACGAGACGCTCCTCAATTGTATTCCATAATTATCGATAGAGATAACAACAATCGAATTCTAACATATATTATTTTTGATTTTACGTATATAAAATTGGGAAAATTTCTATGACAAACGAAATTAATTTAAGAAGAAGCAATTATCCAACTTTTTTAACTAAATTATTATTTATGTGTAGATAAACAAGTATCCTGTGTATCACTTCCCAGCTGGGTACTGGGCATCTACTAGTCGGGCAATCTCGACCCGCACACTCTGAATTTTTATATTTCTTTCGTGGAGGCCAACGAGCGGCTTTGGTGGGGCCCGTTAAGGCATTGATCCCCTGCCCCCGCATGACATTTGCAATTTGTGATTCATTCACAATGCAACAATTCAACTATTCAACTATTCACCTATTCACAAGTCAACTATTCACTGTTCATGGTGTAGTTCTTATGGGTGAATGTGTCGATCGCATGACTCACCGCCAGCTATCGATTGATCTTCGGTCTGCTGTCTGCTGTCTGCAGTTGGCTTTGGCTTTGTCTCTGGCCAGAAACGAGCTCAGATAAAAAAATTCAAATTAAATAAAAGAAAAAAACCAAGAGTGCTCGACTAAGAGCTACCCTGTACATATTTGTAGTTGCTTTTATATAAGCATACTAAAATACACCAGAACCACATTTTGGATATTTGCTTCTGGCTTTAAAATATAAATATTGGAAATCGATAATTATCAATTTTCAATAAAGAAGTTAAAAAATAAATTAAATAATTTTGACCCGTTTGTGGTACACGAGAAGAAGTTATATGGCAAGTTTGAAGTATATTGATCTGGTTATCCACGATGTAAGATAAAAAAGTAAGAGAATAGATCGAAAATTAAGGATTTTCGATAGGGGAATCATCATATGATTTGAAACTAAGCTTAATTTAAAGTCTCAAGCGTGTAAAGTCTCTGTTTTAAATTTTTTAAGCAGAGAGAGAGAGACAAACAAGTTTGATACTGATCAAAAATATGAATAAAAATATATATATTGCTTGGAAATTCTTTTTTTTTTTGATTTAAACATTTTATTTTCTAAAATTAGACAGTTTGCATTTGACGTATAAATATAACAAATATGTTTTTATATTTAAAAGAAAAACGTATTCTTGAAAATCAATCAAAATTACCAACAAAAATGTAGTCGTGTTTCGCGTGTAATTTTGGTTTAAGTTCGATTCCTTCAAGTTGAGAGCATATTTTGTATTTGATTTAAGTATATACAGTATGGGATCATATTTGTCTTTAACCTTCTTAAATGAAATGCATACCCTGCTTTACACAAATTTCCATGTGCACAGGGTATAGCAATAAAAAAAAATATAAAAAAAATAGAAACCGCAATAAAAGCCGAGACTGAAGTAACTGAAGCAACAGCAACAAATGCAACAAGCAACAATTACAAAATCAACAATTCTGGTCGCGCCAGCAGCAACAACAACAACAACAACAGCAACAAAAATGTTGGCGTTGGCGACGTGTGCAACAGTTGGCCAGTTGCCAGTTGCCACAAGCCCATGAGGCGCAGTCAACCAAGTCTCGGCCCAAGTCTCCGTCTCCGTCTCAGTCTCAGTCTCGGCTAGCGTCTCAGTCGGCGTCGCTGTCTCCGTTCCAGTCCCAGTCTCCAGACCAGGCCCCAAGCTTGTCCCACGTGTGTGAGTGTGTGTGATTTCATGGCACACTGCACCCACACACACAC
The DNA here is from genome assembly GCA_035041545.1 of Drosophila colorata. Classification (NCBI taxonomy): domain Eukaryota; kingdom Metazoa; phylum Arthropoda; class Insecta; order Diptera; family Drosophilidae; genus Drosophila; species Drosophila colorata. The sequence goes on along the minus strand of JAWNLD010000490.1, from coordinate 7,192,777 downwards.
ACACACACACGCACACTCGCACACCCCCAACTCCAGCCAGCTGGCTAAATGCAAAATGCAATCCCAGTGCCCAATTCCAATTTTCAAACCTAAAACCGAACTCAAGTCCATTCCCAGTTGCACACTTTGAGCATACATTATGCATGTGTGTGTGTGTGTGTTTGGAGTTTTAGTTTTTTTTTTTAGAGTTTGTTGTGTTATTTTTGTGTGTGTTATTTTTGTATTTGGTTTTTGGCTTTACTGTTGCCAGTTTTTCGAAATTCGAAACATTAACGGAAAGTCAGTTGAGGTAATTGGACGCGTTTAAAGAGCTCAAACGAGTAAATTAAAGGAAGAAGAGGAGTAGTAGCAAAAGGAGCGGAGTGGCGAAGAGGGACGAGGAGAGAGTGAAAAGCATTTGTTAGACAAGAAGACAGTACCTCATAATATATGCACAGTTTGCAAGAGCAAGAGACGAGTGTAGTGTGTGTGTGTGTGCGCGAAAAAAAATAAACAAACAGGAAAACACAAAACAAAACAAATTAAAAATATGAACAAATACAAAATACATTTTCAAAATAATAAAGAAGAAAACAATTTTAAAATAATAAAAAAAGGAATTTAAAAATCACTTTGAAAATAGTAAAAAAAAAAATACATAAAATGCACTTTAAATATCATAAAAAAAAACCTAATACGCTTTAAAAATAACCTTAAGAAAAACATTAAAAAATCCAATGACATAAAGCAAAATTAGATTTTGTATCTGTTGTTGCTGTTGTTGTTAATTTACAACTCTTTGAAATCATTTGGTAAAAACAGCACAAAAAAGCAAATGCATTTCAATGTATATATAAAAATATAAATATATTTATATAAAAACATTTTTTTTCATTTTTATTTCTATTTTTGTACATGTTGAAGAGCGTCAATAAAAAGTGAAAAGGGCGTTTAGTGAAGTGTTAACATGTTGTTGTTGCTGCTATTGTTGTTGTTTTAATGTTTGTTTAATGTTGTTATTGTTGCATTTATGTATATTTCTGATCAACATTTGTTTTCGCACAATTTCCAATTGATGGTAAGAGCACACAACAAGCTGTCAGCAGCAGAAGCAGGTGGAGCAGCTCCCAAAACCACATACAAATAATACAAGTAAGAGTATCTAAGCCGACTGTGACCGACTAGGGGATACCCTGTATCCTTAATACCTTAAGTCCCATCATTCAAGATGCTAATTTTAAGATATCTAAAAATCCAGAGCTATTAAAGACAAATTTCATAACTTTTGTCTACAAAATCAAATTAATATAAAATAAATTTGTAACAAATTTCTAAATAGCAGAAAATTCGTTTAAATTTGAGGGCATTTTTCGGTTTAGCGCAATTCATACAAATGAATATCTAGTTTTTGAGTGTAGTAAAAAAAAATATAATAAAAAAAAGTGTTACGAACTAAATATCAAAATTGATATGCCCTGTGCTGCCGTGGCATAACTGGAAATGGTTTTTACTATTTCACGGTCTTTGCCACTTAACTGCATTTCGCTGAGGCGCGGTTACATACCCATGAAGACACTCAAATACAAATGTATACTATTGTACATATACATAAACATATACATATTATATTTATCTTGCTATATATTCGATTTGTATTTATTGCCGGCAATTTCTTAGCTTTTGCCAATTTCCAAAAACGCTCATCGATTGTTCAATCGAATAATGAAAGTCGTCGCAGTTGTTGACGTTGTAGTTGTTGTTGTTTGGCAACAACTAGTTTTCAACAACAACTTGTTGCAACAATCATCGCATGCTCTTCATCCCACCTCTCTTCCCGACTCGGCCAATTGCAAGGCCTCTTTTTGCAGCACTTAGCCTTGAAATTGTCAATCGCTCTTCTTCTTGCATTTTTGTTGTTTAGAAAACGTGGCGAGACTGCGCCCAGATTTGGTCAGCTCTGCGCTTGGGAATGTCTTGTGATTCCGAGTTATGCCCCCAACTAGAAACTGCAAATGCAAACTGGAAGTGGAAGTGGAAATGGAAATGGTTGAGCAACAATTCCAATTCCAGCCACAAATCAAAGTCAGCTTCAAGAGATTTTTTCATCTTCACATAATTACAATTCCACTCACATCTCTTTATAAGGCAAATCTCCAGTCAAGTGGAAAATTTAGAAAAGAGCGGAAACAAAAGTTGGCATCTTTGTGTGTTTTACTATTCAAATATTCCTGGAAGATAATTTAAATGGAATTTGGGTTATATATTAGATACACCCCAAAAAATATATATTGATATCTTAGCCACATATCGCATTTTCTATCTTATACATATTTAAGTTTGATCAGTATCAACAGCTAATTCGACAAATATTATTATTACAATTTGTTAATTAAATTAACATTTTTATCGAAAATGTATCTTTAACGTGCAATTTTTTCTAGATTTACAGACTTCTCTTTTTGAGATATTTTACCTAAATTTGGTATACAAGCTGAAAATATATTTTTAATTATATTCTCACAGCCCACTGAGCAAAAATGAAAGTAAAGTTAGGCAAAGTTTTCCCATGACAAAATCACCGTTTGCAACTTTTACAGCTCTACACAGATTTTAATCAATGATCTAACTTTTGAATAAGCAACATTTAAGATCACTAATCGTTAATACGATCTTCATTTCGATTAGTATTTAATGTGTATGCCACACTAATTGCTTGTCGTTTGATTGCCCGATGAACCGTCATTCGGAACGACTTTCATCACAATTAGACGGCGAATCATCTTCGTGGACTTTCCATTCATGTGGCGCTATGCGATGCGATGCGCATGCCAAAACTTTTCACCAATCAAGCAAAGCGAATCATAAACTACAAATTTGTGCCCATCATTTTTATCAATTTTGTCGTTTTTCTATTTTTTTTTACGTCTTTTTTTCTTTGCTTTTCTTTTCGTGCGCCTTACGTCAACGGCCAAAATTCAAATGCGAATCCAATTTCAAAGTGCGCTCCACACATAATTAGTTAAAACTGTGGGCAACCGACGTTGCGCTGTCGATAAACTCAACTCGCATGCCAAATGCATAACCTGACGATCAACGATCGGCGATCAGTGATCACTTAACCGCAACGGCAAATGGCAAATTGGAAACCGGAACCGTCGACTCGAACCAACACGGCCGTTAAGTGAGCCCCACAAAATGCCCAAAAATCGTGTAGGTGTTGACAAGTAGATCACGAACACCTCAACTTACTCATCGGAGTCGCCACTGGCCAACTGATCAGTAATCATGCTGTCAGCGCTGTGACCGATCACAGTCACCGATCACAATTTTAGAATGAAATCGGTTACAATCGGGTGTCAGATATGTCTGTCAAACATTTGATCTTCAACTCTTTATTTTGAACTTCGGTTTGATCGTTATTATGATATCTTTATTTAAATTAATTTAAATCTTGTATCGAGCTGATCCACATATTTTATACTCATAGAAAAAGCGATAGTTCGATCAGAAATTCGCTCTCCTCTTAGATTTGCACTCCAATCATAATCCTTATCCTGATCACTCTATACAAATTTTTCCAATTATTGAAAATCAAAATATTACAGTATTTACATATACAAGGATTTATCTATGTATAACATGTTCTTTAAATTGATCTTCATTTCGGTTCTTACATTCATAATGATCTTACACCTTAGAGATCAACATTCTGTGCAAAAGCTTTATCCGCCAGTGATCTTCATCTTCAAAGTGATCTTTTCATTGATATTTATTCCGATTATTTATCAGACGCTAACTGAACACGGCCGTTAACTGAAGTGAAGTGGAAGTGATCTATCGAATTCGCTTCAATCTCCAACTCCGGCCCAAAAGTCACAATAAGGCGATATTTACGGATCACTGTTCATAGATCATTCCAACACTTGCACTGAACGAAGAAAGAGTGAGGGAGAAGGAGAACGAGAGCACGATCCAACTGCAGAGACTACGGCTTGATCTCCGTTTCGATCTCGAACCGGGCCATAGCCACAAAAATCTAGTTCAACTAGTTAGTTAGCATACGAATCTGGTCTCTACGGCTGATGCTGATGCTGACGCTTGGGGACTGACGTCTGGGACTGGCCTTGAGCTTCAGATTGAGATTCAGCTTTAACATTAGCTTCATTCAAATGCGGCCCGGCCAGACCATAAAAAATAGACCACAATGCGACGTTAAGAGGGGCATTAAATATATTTATTTATATTTGTCTTTTTTTTTTTGTGCTTGATCCGCTAATGCAAATTACCAAATTACCCAATACCAAAAAAAAATTCATTTTAATAAATTTGTCGCTAAATCGGTAGATCGCGGTGTGGAGAGGAATCACGTTTCGAGGGTGTTTTTTTTTTTCTCAAATGGAATGCGAGACGGAAACCAAGTTTCAAAAGCTCAACTGAGCAGCATTTGAATGTTTTGATGTTCATAATGATCATGTTGATCAATGATCAATGATCGTGTTGCTGACTGCTGATCGTCATGAACATTTGCCAACTGTGGCAATAATGTCAAAGTGTTAAATGCCATAAAAAAGAAAAACACGACAGCAAATGGCGAGAAAAGTGAACTTAAAAGCTTAAACGAGCGAAGGAGGAGTGGCGTCCAGCGACAGGTGGAGGGAGGAGGTGGGATTGCAGGGGGAATGTTGTTCACCTTTTACTGTTGGTTCAAACGGGCTTCGTACGAATCGGTTCGTTTTGGTTTACATCTGTCTGTCACTGCAGTGTCTGCTGTTTCTTCTTCTGTCGCTTACTGCTTGTTCCACCTGATCGATACAAACACACGCACAACACACACACACACACACACATACACTCTGCAGCATGCAAATGCCAAATGGCTCGCGTTCGTCTTTAGCTCGCGCATCAGGTTTTCGCCCGTGGGGGGTTACCTCTCGCTACACACCAGCAACCCCCCCTCCCCCCTCCCTCTACCCCGCCCTCTCTTGCACCTCTAGCCAGCTCTCTTTGAGTCGCGCGTTTCATTTGCAGTTATGCTTTGGTCCCCACAACTCAATCTTTGAATCGTTTTAATGCCATTTTATGTAACTTCGAGGCTGCGCTGCTGACGCTGACGTCGCTGCCTCTGTTGGCGCCAGCTGCGCAGTCAGACGCCGTGACTCAATTTCAAGTTAAACAATTTTAAATTAAACAAATTTTGTAATGAAAGAGCAGCAAAAAGGAAACAGCAACAACAAAAACAACATCAAAAAGTGGGTCAAAAACTACAACGCGATTAAATACTGAATACTGAATACTTTGAATATGTGTATTCGTATTTACAATTACAAAACTTGATCATAATTTAATAATCAATATGAGGTTTTTTTTTTCGGTTTGTTTTCCTATTTTTTTTGTTTGGTTTTTTTTTTATTTTTTTATTTTTGCACTTGGAATTGAGACATTGCGCGAGACTTTGGCTCGGAGGCTGGGCGAGCGAGCGCATAATTTCAATGGCGCATTGATTGATTGATGGATTGATTGATGGCCTGATTGAGCCAGCGAATGCAACCGGGGGGACTGGTCATTAGACAACAGCACGGGACAACAGCACGGGCTGGGCCAGTTGGCTTTAACGCTGTGGCCTTTTAAGAGTTATGATCCCAACAATTTGCAGACCTGCAGCTTGACCCAAAAGAAACGAACTCAAGTTGATAGATGATTTGATGCCAAAGTGGTCAAAAGTCTGTCGTCTATGATCGATGCTAGTACTACTACTGCTTCTTCTTCTTCTCTTGGAATGCTATAAATTCCATACAAATCCTGTGTTACAAGTAGGCAATACTTGTTTGGCAAAGAGTTTTTGACGCTGGCATTTGGTACTTTTGAAATATTGAATATCAATTTAATAATATTCAATTTAACTAATATTCAAATATTCGATCACTGTGCCAAGATTTGATTATAGTTTTTTTTTCCAAGATTCATAAGTTTCTATCTGGGATCTTTATTTACTGTTCAATTTTTGTTTTTAATGTTAGGAAGTGCAGCCCAGTCCTGTCCAAATTAATAATTTGTCCAAAATACAAGTTCCGTCCTTATCAATATATCAGCCCAGTTAAATCCTGTCGAATTTACACTATTTCTCATTCTTCTCTTTTCTCTTCTCAAAATACATAGCAAAGTTTCCTTCACTTTTGTGAAAATATGATATGAAAATATGATCGTGGCAGTTTTTATTCCTCTCCACACTCACATATTTTCAATCTTCTCTCTCTATAGTAAATTTCTTCTAAGAATACGTAATTCTGAATGTTCTCTTTTTCACATGCAAGTCGGTAAAACCCCCCTACTTTGAAGTGCATCTACTCAAGTCTAGTTAAGATATTTGTCCTTCTCGGTAGATCTCTTTAGTATGCAGCAGAAATCGCTTCCTTCTTTTTCACTCGTTTTTTGTGTAGTTTAAACGAGCTGCTCTATAAATAAGTAGATGATTAAAAAGACCTTCCAGATGAGCTGAAACTACTTCCAACTTAATTATGCACTACTCGAACTTTAAGAGTGAATACTGACTGAATAATAAAACAAAAAACAAAAAAAGAGAAAAAAACCCCAGACCGGAAATCGTGGAAACGCCATTGAAGGTCACAGTTCAGCGCAGCGAGTTGCCAATTCAGAATTCTGCTTCAAGTTTTTTTTAACGCTTGTCGCAAAAAAGTCAGAAAAATATACAAATTAAAAACAGTTGCAAAGTGAATCATTTAATTGCAGCCTACATACAGAAACCATCATCATTATTTTGATCATTATGATCACTATAATTGCTGTAGTTGTTGTTGTTGTTGTTGTTGTTGTTGTTGTGTTTGTGGTTGTGGTTGTCAATTGGCGCCCCACACACGCACGCGATGCGCTGCGCGAGCTGCCTACAAGGTGAGGTTCTTGAGGCTCCTCTTGAGGCCAGGCAATTGACGTACGTTGAACCCAGGGGGGAGGGGTTGGGCAGGCAGGGCTCGACTCAGTCCGGTACGGTTCTGTCCGTCGAGACACTCCTCAGAACAATCAGAAGCAGCGGCCAATATAAGCCAAAAAAAAAAACAAAAATTAAAACCAAGCAGAACAAAAATAAAAAAGTGCTGTAAAAAGCAGAGAAAAAAAAGTCATCAAATAATTGACCGAAGCCGGTAAACAAGCAACTGTGGTAACAAGTAGAGACAAACTACCAAGATACCCTGAAAATGCGAACAGATTAATTAAAATTTCATGTAATATATGATTTGAGAGTTCTGGATATGGAAATTTGAGTGTTTGGTTTGTTATAAAACATTGCAGGTTTCGTGGTTATAGATAATTTTGGGCGTAGAATAAACGATTTGCCTAACTTCTAATGACACTTTCAAGTATTATCATATATACATTCTAGATATATAATTATAAGTAGCGTAGAATGTTTGCGGGAAATCCTGAGTCACAAAAAACTCAAGATTTAGTTTGGATCAAAGATTGCATAATAAAGAATAAATATAAAGAAGAGTATCCATACTTGTACCTTAACCTTGATCTTTTGATATATATATCAATATCTTATTAATGTCTTTCATTAATTTATATGCATATATTTTTAGAAGTCGATTTATATTTCTGCAATTCTCTATATAGCTATATACATTTGCATAAATATTTTGTTATTTTTATTTTATTTATTTTTCATTTATATTTATTTATCTTAGCCTATGGGTATATGCTCCTCGAAATTTGTTAAATTCTTACCATAGGGTATTCGAGAAAAAAAGTACCTCAAGCCATAAAAATATATATTTCGAGACGAGACAACAATATGCCAAGAGGCGGCACACAACAGGCAACGGGAATGCCTTTGAACACTGAACGCTGGACCCTGGGTAGGGGCATGGGATTTAAGGAATGGTAGTATGAGAAATGCGTGGCAAATGGGGGGAATGAGGAGTGCCAGTTGGGTATGAGGGATAGACAGAGGGACGGGTGGAGCGGTGCAAGTGGGGGGCATGTGTATTGAGTACTACGTGTTCCGATTTTGCGAGTGGATTGCGGTATGCTTCTTCTTCGAGTATATATGGATATAGAGAATGAAGATAGAAGCGGACAGAGGGGTTGAGGGGTCGAGGGGAGGTAGCACTTAATTTCGGTTAACGTGCGTGCGTGAGTGTGTGTGTGTGTGTGTGTGTGTGTGTGTGTGTGTGTGTGAGTGAGTATTGCTTAAAGTGTTTATAACTTTGGCCAGTGCTCCCCGCCCGCCGCCCGCCGTTGTCAGTGTTGGCTTTTGCTGGATTCGGGTATTTCCTGATTGCTTACTGCGCGCCAGAGGGGCCAGGAGGGGCAAGGGGGAGCAGCAGGAGGAGCAGGCGGCGCGGCAAGCGGAGGAGTCGTCGCCTCTCCATTGCTCCATTGCTGCTGCTCACAGCTCTTGCATAATAATTGACAGTTATAAATTTTACTTGGCTTCACAAGCGTCGCGGCGGCGCGCCGAGGTAGGTGCTGCAGGGCGCTGCAGGGGCAGGGGTGTGTGCAGCGAGAGGAGGGGCGCTCAGTTGCAGGCCGGTTAATTCTTTTGGCTTTTGTCCAGCTGCCGCCGCTACCTGCGGACTCGGCCATCGGCCACTTATCGCACTTAACGGACAACTCGCCGCATATTCCCGCCCCCCCCTCCATCTCTTTTCCACTCCTTGCCTAAAGCCCCCCACCTCTCCCCCCCGCACTGCCTACGCCCTCTGCAAAGTTCACGTAACTTTTTTGGGCCCTGTGCAGGGCTGGGTTGGGCTGGAGCTGGAGCTGGGGCTGGCTCTGAGCCGCTGTGTTGTGAGCGTTGGCGTTGACGCTGACGTCGACGATGGCAGCGCAGTGGACGTCGGCGCCGGCGTCGCCAGAGTGGGTCTGTTGCCTACGTGCGACTCTTTTGGAGTGGCTCACGGCAACACCAACGATTGCAGCGCATTAACATTCCAAGTTGGCCACTCCTGTTTATTTATACACCATACACCACACACACACACACACTCTCTCATGTTGTCTTCCAAAACTGTTGAATAACAGTTGTTGTTTATTTTTATTATTTTTGTACTTTTTACTTTTTATAACAACTTTATTTTTATTTTTCGCGCCAAGTGTGTGTGTGTATGTGTGTAGTTTGGTGTGTGTGTGTGTGTGTGAATGTGCCTGTTGTGTCTGTTAAGTTCCTTTTGGGTGGCTCGTTTAACGACAGCAATAGGCGCGCATACCAACAACAACAACAACAACAATTTGAATGTCATTTGGATTCGCATTTCGGATTTTTAAAAGTTTCAAATGCTTTCATTTGGGGACCAGGGATGCGAGTATAGGAAAGGGGCCGCAACAGAAGTGATGTGATGCAAAAAAAAAACCAAAAAAAGAAAACAAAACGAAATAGTAAACAAATGCTCTTAACAGGGCCAAAAACCAATCAAAAGCTGAGCTGACTCAGCTAGGCAAAAAGTGTGATTGAATTCAGATTTACAAATTAGTGCCTGCATAGGGAAAATCACATGCGTCAGAGAATGTGCCGAAAAGTGCTAAAAGAGGTTTCCAAATAAAAGTCAAATTTAGCTTTTTTCCAGCTAAACAGCATATACATACGACGTAATCTTGATCAGTTCTTTTTTGTTCACACTTCGCAGAAGCAATAAGAATACTACGACTTCAGTGGGTACAATTTAATATTTCTTTTTATACTGCAAGAATTGAAAGGAATTGGATTTAATCCCAATGGTAGTGGATTATGACTGCAGCAGAGTTAAGCTATAAAAAGCTACAAACAAAAAAGATTTCAATTGATAAGGTTCAAAGGGAACAGCATCATATTTTAAGGAATTGTTAAAGCTTTGAGTTTCGAGTTCGTTTTGTTTACAAACTTTTTCATTGGAATTTATAAGCTTAATAAATTTGTATGTGATTTCAATGGAATGTGTGCATTTTTTTTATATAAATATAGGAAAACAAAGTCTTCTCAATAGCTTAGTGATCAACCTAAAATTTAGTAATGTCTTTTTTTAGGCAAAATTCTTTGCTAGTTTTTGATCGATTGAGGTAAAATTTTCAGCTATAGAAATCGGCTGCACAGTGAATAAACTGAAAGTAAAGGAAGTTTATAAATACAAATTATAAAAATGATGATCATTAGCATTGTAGTGTCGAGTGTCCTTCGACTGCGGCCACGCCTTCGCCCTCCTCTTGGCATTACCACTCGCCCATCCTGTAATTGTCGGTGGTGTTTTTTCTTTATTTTTGTACAACCAACCGTCGGCATCCATAGCAATTTCTGTTGTCTGTTTAACGAGGCTCGTTTCGGGGCTGGTAACTTGATCAACGTGACCTCGAAATAACTTGACTCATTTTCATCTTTGCACAACGGAGCAAACCGACTCGACTGAGTTCTGGTGCCCAGGTACAGGCAATCAACAGGCGACGATCACTTGAAATTTAATCGGCCCGGCAACTTTGCCATCTCCAAGGCCACAAAAAAGAAAAAAATACAAACAAACAAACAAAAAAGTCAACAGCAAAAAAACGCCACAATAATGAGGGGGAAAATACAGACAGAAAAAAGAGGTAAAACCCCAGTACCTTAATTACATGACCAGCTTTGGGCATCATTTTATTTATTTATACTTTCGTTAAATTTTTTTTTTTAATGTGGATGCGTTCCCAAGTTTTGTCTGGCGAGGATCGCTTCCCGGTTCGCTGGCCTCAAACTGATTTTGTCCAGCCAAAGATTCCAGCATATATTTAATTCCAATATTTTGCCAATATTTTAGTTTCGCAAGCATTTGTCATTTTTGCTTCTCATATAATTATTCAATTGCAAAGGCAAAAGGAAATCAAAAGCGAACCAACAAAAATTTACCGATCAATGCTAATTAGAAAATCGATTGATCAAGCGCCCAGAAAAAGAGTTAAGTAACAAGCAATTAGCAAGTGGGAAGATGGAGGAGAAGTTGGTCATAGAGAAGAGCTGGGAAGAGATCATTGCAAAAGCACTCAAAAGACAAAAACGCTTCGTAAGCTATGTATGTCACTGAGCCAGCTGGGAACTAGTTTACAGTACGGCCAACGACGGATCAATAGATCAAACAGTTTTCAAATTATTTCTCAACGATCTGCATACAAAACTTTGGCATTAGACCTTGAATTCTTATTATTAAATGATTTTAGTGCAACTTTGAGGCTTTTTAAAAGCACCTTTAAGTCTTTAAGTCAAGCACTCTCGAGCCACTTAAGAAACTCTTTTGAACCCATTTTAAAATCTCCATTAAAACCAACTACGAACCTCTTTTGTATAACTTTTTACACTTTTTAATGATTTTTGTAAAAGCCATATAACAACTCTTTGGAATCTCTTTGCATCCGGCCAGACAAATCCACAATTTAAAATTAAAATTATTCCACATCTAGATCTTAAGTTCTAATTATAAAATTTTTTTAAATCAATTCTGAGCACTTTCAAGTCAAATCCCTTTTTTAAACCCGCCTTTTGAACCACATTTGAACATATTTTTATATAATTTGGAAAAGTTTTTGGTAATATATTTTAAAAGTATTTTTTTAAGCGCATTTTGAAATAGTTCGCACCTTAACAAGTCTTTTTTAAAACTTTAAAACTACTTTAAAGCTCCTGTATAAAATTCCCTTAAGCCCCGTTAAGCCTCTTTTGCAACACTCTTAAACCAATTTTAAACCACTTTTGATTAAGTGTAAATCCCCTTTTGTCATCCTCTTCAATTTACGTTAAGCCTCTTTCTTAGATTAAGCCTCTTTATTTTAAACATCTCTCAAGCCTCTTTTCAACTACCTTTTAATTCAATTTAAGCACATTTTTAGACATTTTAAACTCAACTTTTAACCCCCTTTTTGCTGCCTGTTAAATGTGTTTATAAACTAAGCCATTGCATTAAGCAATACATCAAGCCCTCATATGGATCATATAATGATTATATTTCTCGGATATAGATCACATTTCACAAAACCACATGATAAACATTTTTGAACCAGTTCGCCTGACAATTGCCAATCCCAAAGCAAACCAATGCGATTCAATGCGATCCGAAAGTGCATTTCGCAGTCCACAGAAGAGCGGCTCACAACATTTCACTTTGCGGCTGGCAAATAAAACGAAAGAGATAGAGCGAAAGAGAGAGAGAGAGAGGGAGAAAGAGAGAGACAGGGCAATACACACTATACAAGAGAAAGATAGAAAAAAATGTGGCATAAATGATAAAATTGCATAAATAGGCAAATGAACAACGGTTAATCAATAAGCTGAAAGATTGAATAATAATATTTACAGCAACAACAACTATTTTGAGATTGCGCGAGTGGTCAACTTGGTCAACTCGCTGCTGGCTGGCCAAAACGAGAGCCGGCCGGAGCTGAAGCCAAATCTTTGGCATAATTTACATGACGATCATCTGCGCTGAATGCCGTTGTTGGTGTGGTGGTAGTTTGCCGGATTCGAATTCGGTTTCGGATTCGGATTCGGGTTTCGGCATTCGGGTCGTTCGGCTTTCGGCATTTTGGTGCCCTGCTAATTGCAGCTAAAAGCGTAGCAAAGCAGCGGCCAACGCGTCGTATGCGTAATGCGGTTAATCAACGATGCCAATGATCATGTTAATGTTGCTGTTAATGATCATTATGATGAAGTTGTTGTTGCTGCTGCCGACGACGACAAACGGCCTTGAGGCCAGCAGCAACGGCAGCAGCAGCAGCAGCAACAGTTAACCAGTTTGCGCTTATGAAATAGCAGCTAAGAAAGACAGACAGAGAGGGGGACAGATGGCACGACATAGGGAGCGAGAGAGAGCGAGAGAGAGAGAGAGAGAGCTAGAGAGAGAGCGAGAGTGAGAGGGAGAGGTGGAGTGAAGTGGAGTAGAGCAGAGCGCATTGCTGCAGAGAATCCCCCAAAATGCAAGTGAATGTCGCTGGGTTTTGCCCGCGTCGCAACAGCAACAGCAGCAGCAGCAGCAGCAGCCACAGCAGCAGCAGCAACAACAACAATCAGAGCAACTGAACAACAACAAGTGCTGCAGCTCGTCCAAAACTGAACTTCCTAGTCCCGAGGCAGCGCCATTGAAAACGGCTGCATTTCAGAAAGTATAACACGACAGCAACAGTAACAGCAGCGGCAGCGGCAGCGGCGACAGCAGCAGCAGCAGCAGCAGCACTAGCAACAACAACAAGCCAAAGACGGCAGCGGGACAGGTGTGAATGATTTAGTGTTAACATGACCATAACCAAAGCCAAAGCTCCTGCCAATCGAGCCGCTGCTGCTGCTGCTGCCGCCGCCTGTTGTTGTCTCTGTTGCTCCGGTTTATGCTGCCAACGTCGCTGCTGGCGGCTGGCGGCTGCTGCTGCTGCTCGCTGGCAACGGCAACGGCAACGGCAACGGTTTTCGATGTCTGTTGCGTTCATCATTTTGCCATTTCACGTTCAGCTGGCAGCGAAATCGAAAGTGATTGCTCCGTGAGCTGCGAGCCAAGATCGAAGCTTGAAGATTTTTTGAAGATCGAAGACGAAACAGCCCAAAATATAAAAAAGAAAAAAAAAAAATAGTAATCAAAATAAAAATAAAATAAAGCACGAGACGTGGACGTAAAGCCAAGACGAAGACGTTGCCACAGCCTTTTACATGGTATAATAGAAGCAGTAAATGCAGGAGTATGTGTATGCGTGTGTGTGTGCATGTAGCAGTGTGTTTGCGTGTGTGTGTGTATAGGTGTGTGCATGTATGTATGTGTGTGTCTGCATGTGTGTGTGTATGTGTGTAGGTTTGGCCATATAAAGGCAGCCGCTACAAGTGCCGCGACTTCATTGCATATGCGACGCGAAGAAAAACCAAAACTCTTAAAAATTAAGAAACCAAAAACAATAAATAAATATATTTAAAAAAAACCGCAAAAAGCGGCAAAGTGCAATAACTAAAATAATTTTTTTATTTAATTTTTTTTTGTTAAATCTAAAAATATAAAAAGTAAAAATATATTTGTAACACACGCTCACACACATACGCGCGTACACACATGTAAATGTTGTGGGGCTCACTATAAAAAAATCGAGATTTGCAATTGATTTTTGTGTTCACAAAAAAAAAAAAAAAAAAACAAATAGGAAAAAAAGTGAAAAGTGAAAGTGCAACAATGTGAATAACAACAACAAGAGCAACAACTACGAAAAGAGCAACAGCAGCAAGTAAACAAACACTTGAAGCAACAAACAAATAAATAAACAGCTATAACAAAAACAAACAACAACTATTGATGGCCAATGTTGCAGCAGCGACTCGCGTGGCTTTTAAAATATAATCGAAAAAATTTAATTTTACCTATTATCATTTATTTTATGTTTTTTTGTTTTGTTTATTTTTTGTTTTTTTTCCTGAATAGTTGAACATTTGACTTTCAAAAGTGCAAATTCAATAAACAACAACAAAAGGCATCAATATTTACAACTAGCTGTTGCAGGAGCCACAACAACAAAAACAACACAAGCAAAAAATGCTGCTCAAAATGTAAGTATGAAAAAGAAATTAAGAATGAAAAGTTTTTTTATTCGGCTTGCCGAAGGTTAAATACACTTTAAAACAATACAAGCAGAGATGCATGATATATTATAGCGATTTTAGCCAAATACATTTGTTCTTCATACAATTCAAGAGGTTAATGATATAGTTATCCGATTTTGATAAGAATTGGCCAAATTTCAAATTGTTATGAATATAATGTAGTTCGATGTTGATAAGATTTTACTTAATTGTCAAATGCATAGTGACGCCATATAATATAGGGGACTGAAACTGGCAATTTCGAATCAGATACTGATATTGATCAAAAATACCGTCCATAACAAACTCTTAATAATGCTAGGGCACACAAAAAACTCAAAACACAGCAGAAATCTTGCAAATAAAACCGCATTAAAAACTTGAATTCATCAGCTATCAGCAAAAGAGAAGCTGGCTGTGGTAGTTGGCTATTAATTAAAAAGTTGTTAACCAAAGATCCTCTTTAATAGAGCACAACGTTGGTATTTATTGGCAAAATCCGAACTATTCATTAACAATTTTTGCAGAAGCAGAAGAGTACAGTAAAAACGGAATGAAAAAAATGTTAAAAATTAATAGCATTAATAAGAAAATTTGCAGAACTTGAGTACTTGTTGCCTACAAAAAAGCAACAGACAGGGGAAAGAAGAAGAAGTTATCAGTTATGATTATGCTCATAAGAAATCATAATAATTGATATATATAAATATATATATATATTTATCATATATATGCATATGTTTGTCTAGTAATGGTAGAAAACATTTCAATCCCTTAATAATATATATTTTAATCATTTAATAATATAATATTATTGTATTATTATTACTTTTTTATGCCCTTGTCAAACCCTAACTACAATTGAATTTGTTAAATTAGATCAAAATATATATTAAAGCAAAATAGTTGTATAATGCAAACTCATTTTTTCAAGGAGTCTCTCCTATACTATATAGAAGTAGAAATACAGAAGTTCCATACTGATAAGTTTTATTCACAAGTAGTAAGTGTTGATAATATATAACTATATACTATACTTTAAGTTATCATCATAATATTGCCAAAAAAGATTTGTATATAAATCTTTAAGAAAGGTAATAAAATTTACGATCGATCTTTCCTATATCAGCTTTATATCGTGTTGGAATCTAGCCGGTTTTGATATAAATATATTTTTAAAGCGGCTTAGTTTGTATAGATGGAACACAGCTCAAAAATCTTTAGCTGGATTAAAAGCGTGTCATATCTCAAATATTTGTTTATGCATTTGCATCTTTTCATGCTTTACACATTTCGTAATAAAATGTAAATAGCTTCAGCAAGGTTAACAAGATATTTAGTTTTTTGTATGCATAATTTTGGTATATATTAATATATGATATATTATCTTAATTATATGCAATTTATTCATATATCACCGAAAATCAATGTTTATAAAATATTTTCAAATAAGCTTGTAAAAAAAATTAGAAAAAAAACAATATTCATATGTTAATTAAATATGGTTTTTTTCTTATAATATAATATTATAATCTCCCGAATCACAATCTTCTCCATTGCTTGATAATTATAGCAACTTTGAATTAACAAAAAGTTGCCATTATTGTATTCTAAAACCGTGGTTGCTTATATCGAGCGTTGACTGTGTCTGATACTTACCATTCCATATTGATATTTATTTCTTTTTGTATATTCTACCATTAACTGCACCTTTGCACACAGCCAACACTTAATACTTCACATCCTCGGGCTTCCCTTTGACCCAAAGAGCTGTTTCACAACTTTTACCACCCCTAGTGCATCGCGTATACGCAGCGTATGACCAAGTTTATTGCTGGCTGTATTCTAGTTGTTCACCTCTGACATTAGCTGCAGGGCTGCTTTTAACAGCCAGTGGTCAGTGGTTGTTAACCTAAACACAAACCCAAACACACAAACACACACACACACACACACACACACCCTGGTGAACTGTGCACAACAATGTTTTCAGCTTTAGCTAATCCGCCTCGGCTCAGGCTGCCGCCAGGTGGCGCTCCCCTCCTCACCTTGCCTGTCATGTTTGCTTACATTGTAAGCAGAGCATAAAAATGTGAAAAGAAGCTGTGCATGAATGCAACGTGCGGTGGGGGACGAGGGGGCGTGGCAACGCCCCCAACTCAGAGAAAACATCTCATGAATTTGGCATGCAGATTGTTGGCCTTGGTCAACAAGTTTTGCTGCTGCGCAAGTTGATGTTGGCCATAAAAATGGCTAAATGCACAGCCAGGCAGTCAATCAGTTAGTCAGTCAGTCAGTCAGCCAGCCAGATAGCCAGTCAGTCAATCAATTTAATATGATTGCAGTGAGGACAGCTGCGAAAGGCCAAAAGCAGCTAATTGGCAACTGAGTTAGACTGGGACGCCGTCTCGCTCGTGCTGCCTGCTCTAGAGGTGTGACAAAAGGTCAACTTTAAAGGTTTTGAATAAAAAAATAACAACCAAAAACATGGCCAAAAGCATATAAGTCAAAAACCTTTGCTTAAAAAGCTACAAAAGACGCAACTAACAATGCAACTGAAGAAGAAAAAAAAAAAAAAAAAACTACTTATTTTACATTTCATGGCTCTTATGTGGTTGTTGCTGTTGTTGTATGCTTCACTGCGCTCTCAACGCTTGTCGCGACGTCAATGGCCTCCAAGTGGCGTCTATAAAAACACACAACAACAACAACAACACACACACACACCATCACCGCCAACGCAGTCGCTTCATCAAATGGCCAAAAAAAAAAACCACCGTCAAAAAACGCATGCGCAGCCGCTTTTTGGTTAAGAAAAAAAGGTAAAAAAGAAGAAAAACAAATGGAATTGCCAAATGTGAAATACAAATTGCATGCCACACCCGCTAAGACAGCTAAGACCTCTCTCCCCACCCACCCCTCCTCCTCCTTCGACTGCAATTGCCAATTGGCCTTTCCAAATGTGTTCGGAGCCGCAAAGACGAAGAAGAAGAGCTGGCAGAAGACAATGGAAGCAGGGCTAAAAAAAAAATAAATAAAAAAATGAAAAAAAAAAAACGAAAACTTTGGCCAATGCTGGCGCAGTCATTTAGCCATTCATACACACTCATACACTCACTCACACATTCACTCAGCCATTCAGTTAGTCAATTGCACATTCGCCTGGGCCTAACGTTACATGCGACCGGTACTCGTAATACACTCATATGTGCCCCGTTACTTGGCACACACACCCTTGCACTCACACTCGGAGGCAGTTAATCAGTCATTCACATTCACATCACTTGATAAGTGCTCTCTGACATTGCCAGACAGTGGGACAAGGCCAATAGAACATGGCCTGAAATTGAGAAGAAAAACAAATGCGAAATAGAATGTTCAAGTGTAACCCAAGAGGAAGTGAAAGTCGTATTAATCAGTGTTATAATTTATTATGACTCAACCAACAAGCACAATATCAATCGCAAATGAGGCGTGGCCAGCCTTGAATAGAATTGAAAAGCTAGTAAGGCGATGTAAAAAGCCAATGTGAGGCGAATGCATTCATGTAGAGTATAGATACACTGCAGCAAACGTTTGGCAATCCCACTTCCTAGACACTAGAATAATCGATAACATCATATTGTAGTATCGATAAAATGGGCATCGAGAGGTTCGCATCGAAGGTGCTTATAGAAGCTAATAGAACCGGGAGGTTCTTGAAATACATTTTTAAAAATGTTCCTAATATAAGAAAAATATTTGTTTTAATTGCTGAAAATTAGTCCTAGTGAGTCCTTATAAAATGTAAAACAATTTGTTTTGTGGGTGTAACCATACATATATCTGATTATATAAGAAAAAAATATGAATATTTAAAATATTATAATGATGTGCTTACGTCAACTTACAGACTCTAAACTTACCCTTATCTGACATTTTATTACAACGCTCTTTAGTTTGTGGCCGACATAATTGCTTAATTTGTGCCCATATTTCGCAAATATTGTACCACTGTGCTTAAGCCAATATTACACATTCGCTGTGGTATTATGCGAATCTTTGTTAGTTGCTGCTGTTATTGTTGCCGTTGCCTGTCTGGCTGGTGTCGAGCAGTGCGATGTGCGCATTGTCACCTCATGCATAACATGGCCAAGAAGTCGGACAGCTGCCAACGCTTCCCCTCAAAAAACAGCAAAAAAAAAACAACAACCGAAAAATAAGAAGTTGCCTGGCTGCAACCTACCAACAAACCCCCAAGCCTCCTCCTCCTTCCTCCGCCTCCCCCTTGGCCTAGTTGCTCTGCTAATAATTTGCAGTGTGATGTGTGTAGACATAATTATAACTTTTCTTGGGGTCCATTGTTGTTGCTTGGGCTATTTGGGCTGCCCGTTGTTGTTGTTGTCGTTGCTGTTGTTGTCTGTTGCAATTAAAATAAGTTGAAGTTGTCTACCTTTACAACGAGCTGCTGCTGTTGTTGCTGCTGCTGTTATTGTCGAAACTTGTTCGAGTGAAACAAAAACTAAACAAAATAAGTATATATAAAAAATTGCTAAGCGAACGGCTACAAACGACGCGACGCCAACTGCACATAATTCAAAATGTTAAAAGTTATCGTCAAGAGCGCAAAACATGTGAAGAGCGAACAGCGGGTGTCGAGGAGCAGCCGGAGGGACAAAGCGGGCGGGTTAAAGCTGATAGAGAGGTAGCTCTGCAGGCGACCCGGGCCGCGTCTTGGTCTTTAAATATCGAACAGTCGTGCGATGCTGTTGCCAGGTCCAGAGTCTTGGCGCTGGCTCGTCTTGTCTGGTGGGTTTTCGAACGGGGCTGGGGCTGGAGAGCTGGAGAACTGAAGCTGGAGCTGGAGGTGGGCTCTGTGTAGTTGCTGAGCTATGTTGAAATCGAAATTGAAATCGAAATGGGTTAACACCTTTTGTTCAAACCGGTTGCAGTCGGTATATATACATTTATTTGCATATATACGCATGATTCCTGTCTCAATGTTTCCCGATTGCCGGTCAACTCACATTTTGTGGTTTGCCTTGAGCATTGTCCGTCCCGCTTTCGCATCTCTTTGTCGCTCTCGCTCGCCAAAAGTCTCCCTTTCTCACTCTTCGTCTGGCATTCTCCCCACCGCTATTGACTATCACTTAAGTCTTGAATGCATCGCAATGCGGATTCGCAAAGCCCAATGAACTATTGCTGCATTTGCACGATCCGAATCCACCATCCATCCACGATCCATCGAAAGACATGGGCGAGCTCGCATGCGCAATACCAGAGTCGAAGATCGCGATGGTGGTGGGGGGTAGGGTAAATGGTTGTTGGCAGACGGCATGGCTAATGAAATTGTGAAAGGTATTTCGAGACGCAAAACAACATCAAATGATGCAGCACAACGATCCGTCTATGGCCCCAAACATGATCAGTCATTAAAAGCACGCGATGATCTTGGGGCTAAGCCAAATCAATCAACACTTTGGTTGTAAGCCACACCAAATTTTTTTGCTTTTTCTTGTTTTTGTTTTTGTTTTTATTTCTGTTTTCATTTTTCATTTCATTTTTTTCTGGGTTGTTGTTTGATCAAATTAGTCAATTATGATCAATTTTGATTACAGCGTTAATCGCTATGGGAAGTTGAATCAAGGGCTTGCCACCTTGATGTGAGGAATTAAGCTTAACGAAATTAGGTTTAATCAAGTTCGATTCGAGTCGGATATAGTCTGCAAACGGGCGAAACAGTTTATTAGGGAAATTTAGCCACAAATCCAGGTTATCAAATGTTGTCGTAGAAAAAACTTAAATAAAAAACAAGCCCTGAAATCGCATAGTAGGTCATATATCATTATCTAGCTATATATCAGCAGCAAGATGCAGCTCAGGAATAACTTAGCAAGGAATAACTTCAACTTGATAAAATATAAGATTCTTAACCTCATAAATAGATTCATATTACCAGATAAATAAGATCAGCAGCTTGTCCTGAAATATGTTATAGAAGAATATCTTGGAAACAAGATTCAGTTATCTACAACAATCGATCTGCTCTTAAGTATGAATCACTATGTTAAGTTGATCTCAACTCTTATTTGGTTAACTCGGCCACTTCTGAACAAGTAGTTATAGACTTAGGAACTTCCTGGGTATTGCAATCAGACTATGGGATTTTTCCACAGGGATACTCCAAACCGAAAGAGTAGCTCTTTGCCTGTGATCGATAAAGGGAATGTCTCAAAAGAAGTACTCTGAGAAGAGGCTGAGCATGCTTAAAAAATACCATTTCCTTTCTCGCTCTCGCTGAATCACGCTGTGGCACTCGTTTTTTCTGACAGCCCTCTCCAGCTTATAGTTGAAGTTTAGCTTACATAGACTCTGGCACCGCTTCTGATCTAATCGGAAGTCTCATACATCTTTATCCAACTTATATATATTCCAAGTACTTTATTGAGTTTATTTACGCTACAATTCAATCACAACGCACTCTACTTTTCCAGTTGTCTACTGGGCTGCCTGGCCGTGCTGGTGGCCGGCGAGGAGCTGGCTGTTGGGGCGTCGGAGAAGCAGGACGCCAATGCGCCGGCGATAAGCGGATTCGAGACATCGCACAAGGTGCCGGAGGCGAGCGCCCTCAACGATGAGGGTTTCCATACGGCGCACAGGATCAGCATTCGTGCCACAGATTCGGCTGATTATTCCATGAATCTGCTGGCCACCAAGGAGCGGCCCGAGCTGAATCCAGTGCTCAGTGCGCTCATCAACGAGGATGTGATGAAGAGCATCGAGGCCAAGCGGGCCATCGAGGAGGAGGAGCTGGCCGAGGTCCGTCGCGAAATCGAAGAGGCTGCCCTCGCCGAGCTGGCACTAAAGGGCGGCGCTGTCACCGAGCAGCCCGCTTTGCAGCTGACCACGCAGCCGACGGCGGCCAAGAAGATTGACAATCTGGACGATGATATGCTAATCGATCCTCACGATGATTTCGTCAATCGAAACTTTGCGCTCGACGGCGCCGGCAGCGAGAACAACAAAAAGTCACGCATCGAGATCAAAAAGGGACCCAACGGCCAGGACTATGAGTACGAGTATGTCTACTACTACGAGGACGAGGACGATGCCGATAGCAAGGCCAAGTCGGCCATCGCAGCACCGGCTGCCGTTGAGGCACCCGGCGATCTCACGCCCGATACGCGCGGCAAGACGCGCTATTCCAACATCGATCGCAGCACGCCGGCGACGCCCAGCGAGAACAGCCTGCAGAGCGGCAAGGCGAAGGGTCGCGCCTCGAATGCGGTCAGCGAGAACGCCGAGGATATTGAGGCGGAGCGCCTGCCGCTGATTACGCGCTTCCCCAGCCGTGGCAAGAACATCGATGTGCAGCCGACGCCGGCGCTGGATTCGCTGGAAACGGCCGCGGAGCGCAAAAAGATTAGCGTTAAGCGTCCCAGCCTGGAGCTGGTCGACAGCGAGACCTTCAACACCGACGAGAAACAGCTCAAGGGCTCACGCAACGGCGACAAGGAACTGAAGCCGGTGATTGCCGTCGAGCAGGAACAGGCAGCAGCAGCAGCAGCCGCCGCCGCCGCAGCAGCAGCAAAGGAGCGCAAGGAGGAGGAGCAGCGAGAGATCACCGCCAAGCTGGACGAGGATGCGGAGCAGACGACACCATCTATGGAGAAGGCCGCCCTCGATCTCTACGCCATACTGACCAACGAGAATCTCAACAATGATGAGACCACCGCGGCGGATGCCAACGATGAGACAACACTTAGCCCGGATACGGCCAGCACCGATGTGGACGATGCTGCTCCGACCACGCTGGAGGATGAGCTCTCCTCGACGACGACAACAACCACGACGACAACGACAACCACAACAACCACCACAGAGGCACCCACCACGACCACAACAACAACAACGACAGCGGCTCCGTCGCTCTACGGCGGCAGACGTTCGGGTCTCAGCGGTCTGGCCGGACGCAATCGCTTCAAGCTGCGCGACGGCGCCTCCAGCACCACCACCACCACCGAATCAGCGCCCACGGAACCCACCAAAACAGGCCGAAGTAAGTGGAGCAAGTGGAGTGGCAAACAATGGAATCTAATCAGAGGCAGCAACTTGTTAGACTGAGAGTTGACCAACGATTGGCAATATGAGCTATATGAGAGAAACTAGTTCAGCTACAAGCGTAATAAGCGGTTCAGCATTTCGACTGGTTCGTTAGTAGCTAACATTGGTTCAGCAGTAGTCTGAACTACTCTAACAGGAGTATATTTAGTAGACACCTAGTCTAAACAAATTCATCGAAAGCCTTTTACATATATGAGAATATCAGAGAAACTAGTTCAGATATAAGGGGTAACAAGTTTAAAAACCGGTTCAGCGGTATTTTCGACTGGTTTGTTAGCAGCCAACATTGGTTCAGCAGTTGTCTGAACTAATCTAACCGCAGTCTGGTCAGTAGAGCCGCAGTCTAAACCAATTCATAGGACGCCTATTACATATATGAGAATACCAGAGAAACTAGTTCAGATATAAGGGGTATTTAATTTAAAAACCGGTTCAGCAGTATTTTTGACTGACCAGGAGTCTGGTCAGTAGACCCGCAGTCTGAACCAATGCATCGGAAGCTTATTACATAAACTTATCAGAATATGAGAGAAACTAGTTCAGATGTTAGAGGTAACTAGTTTAAAAACCGGTTCAGCGGTATTTTCGACTGGTTTGTTAGCAGCCAACATTGGTTCAGCAGTTGTATGAACTAATCTAACAGGAGTCTGGTCAGAAGAGCCGTAGTCTAAACCAATTCATAGGACGCCCATTACATATATGAGAATACCAGAGAAACTAGTTCAGATATAAGGGGTATTTAATTTAAAAACCGGTTCAGCAGTATTTTTGACTGACCAGGAGTCTGGTCAGTAGACCCGCAGTCTGAACCAATGCATCGGAAGCTTATTACATAAACTTATCAGAATATCAGAGAAACTAGTTCAGATATAAGGGGTAACAAGTTTAAAAACCGGTTCAGCGGTATTTTCGACTGGTTTGTTAGCAGCCAACATTGGTTCAGCAGTTGTCTGAACTAATCTAACCGCAGTCTGGTCAGTAGAGCCGCAGTCTAAACCAATTCATAGGACGCCTATTACATATAGAGAATATCAGAGAAACTAGTTCAGATATAAGGGGTAACTAGTTTAAAAACCGGTTCAGCAGAATTTTTGACTGACCAGTAGTCTGGTCAGTAGACCCGCAGTCTGAACCAATGCATCGGAAGCTTATTACATATACTTATCAGAATATGGAAACTAGTTCAGCTATAAGGGGTAACTAGTTTAAAAACCGGTTCAGCGGTATTTTCGACTGATTTGTTAGCGGCCAACATTGGCCAGCAGTTGTCTAAACTAATCTAACCGCAGTCTGGTCAGTAGAGCCGCAGTCTAAACCAATTCATAGGACGCCTATTACATATATGAGAACATGAGAGCAATTAGTTCGACTACAAGGATATCTAATTTAAACTAGTTCATCATGATTCGTATTATTTAGTACCTATTAACCATTTCCGCCCATTTATTCTCAATCCTCACTCAACCTGACTCCGTAGACCGCTTCTCACGTCCCTCAATTGGCGGCCGTTCACGTCCGGGTGCTCGCACCACCGCCAGCCCCGAGCCCGCCGCTGAGCCCGCTGCCGAGGAGGAGATTGTGCCCGCCAAGGAGGTGAAGCCCGTCAGCTCTGGCTTTGCACGCGGCAGACGTAAGTTCCCCCCTCCACTCACTTTGACAGCAAGTAGAATCTAATCTTGCATCCGTTGTTTGCAGCACGCAACCGCTTCAACTTGCGCGGCACCAGCACCACCACGGAGAAGTCCGCCGCCGCCGCCGCTGAGGAGAGCGCCGACGGTGCCAGTTCGCCAGACGCTGTGCCCAGCACAACGGCACGCAGCTCCCTGCGCAATCGGCCCGGCCTAAATCTGCGCGGACGCAGTCGCACGACCACAACAAAGGCGCCCGCTGCTGACGGCGCTGCCGCCGAGGAGGAGGAGGCCAAAGGAGCGGGCGCGGGAGCCGCTGCCGCGCCAGCGTCCGCGGCGGAGCCAACGCGTCCGTCGCGCTTCAATTTGCATCGCGCCGGCGGCAATCGGCTGCTGCCACGCGGCAAGCTGGGCCGCGCCGGGGTGAGCACGGAGGCACCGAAGGAGGCGGCCGAGGATTCGGCTGCGGATAGCAGCCATCACAACGATGTGAAGGGCACGGAGGCGGAGGGCGGCGAGGCCGCTGAGAAGACTGAGGAGGGCGATGCCGCTGCCGGCAGCGCTGCCAACCATGCCGGACCCGTGTCCGGACTAAATCGCCTCAAGAACCGACCGCGCCTCAATGCGCTGCACAAGACTGACGCGGCCAAGCCAAAGGCGGCCGCTGGCGCCGCTGCCGGCGGCACTGCAGCAGCTGCGCCCGCATCCTCGCCAGCGGTGGCGCCGCGCAAAATCAACCCGCTGCTAGCCAAGCGTCGTCTGCATTTGGGCGGCGCTGCGGCCGCAGCGGCTACCTCGACCACAGGTGAGTGCCCATTTATGAACTATTTGCCTTTGATCGTCCATTGATTGATTGATGCTTGCAGAGACGCCCGCTGATGGCGCCGCCGCAGCGGATGCGTCCGGCGAACAGGCAACCAAGGAGGAGTCCGCTGCTGCGCCAGCTGGCAGCAGCAGCTCCGATGAAGCAGCCGGCGACGCTGCGGCCAAGGAGCAGGAGACAACCGAAGCCGCCGAGGCAACCACCAAGCAACAGGCGCGCGGTCTGGGACTGCTCGGACAGCGCCGGCGTTTGCCACTGCGAAAGCCGGGCACCATACTGTAAACCGGGACAAGCCGTTAAATGACACAAGCAGCAACAATTCCCCATCCTTGCCCCGCCCCCTTCCCCCCTCACACACACACACACACTCCCACACAATTGGCAGCTGCACTTAGCACGGAAATGAAGCTCTAGCGGATGTTGCAGTTGCCCTAAGTCCTGCCTTTGCACAAGTCTTTAGTCCCTTGCCCTACGTCCAACTGACCCCCAACCCCCTTCGCCACCCCCTACTTGTTCCTTGCCCAGCCAACTGGTCCTGCCAATGCTCCCCTCCTATCTCTGTCGCTCTCTAGCCTTTTCTTTCCATCTCCCCCTTTTTGCTGCTATTCTCCTAATTGGGTGGTTCCGTCCACCCGACCCAGCGATATAATTTTTACAATTTTCTCCCCTTTTATAAAACGTGCGGTTTTTTAACTTCGTATAAGTCCTCCCCGTACACACCCGCTCCCTGCTACTCTCTTTTGTCTGTTCTTAAAACGCGATTAGCTTTTTACACATACAATAATTAAAATAAAATATTGAAATATTATTTAAGTTCCCCTTTGCAACAAAAAAACGAAAAAGAAGTCACCAAAACGAAAAGAAAAACAAAATGAAAATAAAAGAAGAAAAAAATGAAAATTATAAGCAACTTGTAAGCAAAAGCGAAGCCACTTGTAGAACCTTAAGTTGAGAATATAATGATAAAATAATTCCACACATATTTCATTAGTTTGGGCTCGCCAGCGATTACAAAGCTCGAGACACGATATGATTATTATGATGTGTGTGTGTGAATAGCAAGACATATTATAATATCCCTCTCACTCAATCTCCTCTTTTTTTTATACAATATAAACAAACGACTTTTAATTATATGTTTTTAAAAATAAAAAAAATAAGTAAATACTAAAAATAATATATTTCAATCAGGTTGGCATGACGAAAACAAGTTGGCAGCGTAAGTACTTAAACATTTAATATAGTTACGCATTTTATCTAAGCATCAAGCTGAGACAACTTGGCTGCACCAGGATTAAGTATTTTCAGTATATAAATTGGATTTGTATTTATTAAAAAAAAAAAACAAGTATGAGCGGAAAATGGTAAAAGTTATCGATCATTTGAAATAAACTTGATCTGCGTATGGTATACACGAACTTAAAAAGTCCAAGCTCAGCTCTGAGTGAGTCGGGTGAGGAGAGAGAGAAAGCGAAAATTGAAAAAGTCAGTCAGTAAAAGCGAACGCAAAAAAATTATTGAGAGATAATGCACTATGTAAACACTTGACTAAAAATAAAACAAAAGCATGGAAATCTTACCTGAACTCTTGAAAATCGCATAGAACGCATATACGGCTCTAGTCTAAAGTGCTCGACTATAAGCCTGCGGCGATCTGTCGTTACATACATTTCGACTCTCTTGCCTTCTTACATGCATACACAAAATCACACACACACAAACACCGCCGCGGCTGCGCTTTGGCGCCAATATGGAAAATGTATTCTTGAATAACTTCTAAGCTAAGAGTATGATCGAAAAACCGTTAAACACTGTTAAAAAAAAAATGAATAAATTATGACGAATAGTTGACCAAAGAAGTTGCCAATATCAACGTCTAAATTTATATAAAGTAATCGAAAAGTTAACTTCAATTATTAGCAGCTTATCAGATAAGTTGGCAGCACCAATTCTCAAGTATTTACAATTGGAATTAATCAAAAGAATAACCATGTTATTCTCATGTACATATTTGAATAATCAGCCCCAA
This sequence comes from Drosophila colorata, assembly GCA_035041545.1. Classification (NCBI taxonomy): domain Eukaryota; kingdom Metazoa; phylum Arthropoda; class Insecta; order Diptera; family Drosophilidae; genus Drosophila; species Drosophila colorata. Next base: position 7,165,655 of record JAWNLD010000490.1, on the reverse strand, counting down.
GCATTTATCATAGCTCGCACAAGTTGGCAGCACCATTTGGCAAAATTTGTCCCAGTTGACAGGAAATCAACACGTGCCCAGCATTCATTGGCCCTTTGGGTGCAAGTTGCGAGTAGCTGGCTGCGAGCCCCGAGCCATTGCCAAAGTTGGCTCCCATTCCGACAGAGCCAGGCCAAAAGTGCCGGCAAATTTGCAATTCATAAACAAGAATCGCCACAAATCGGACAATGCAAAATTCCCCACTATTTTTGCACTCACAATTTGATATGAAATACTCACTCAACTCGAGAACTTTTGGCCAATGAGCGATTGTGCGCATTGTCGAACGTCGGCGCGAAAGTTGAGAGAGTTTTTTGAGCGATTTCTGAGCATTGCCACGAGTTGAGTATTTGAGCAAATATACCGTTATGATGTGCAGCACGTGATAGTCAAAGATGCCTGCGGATGGTGCGGGGTACTGGCCCAGTCGGCAAAAGGCAGCATCAGCAAAGTGGCGGCAAATTAATTGCCACGAATCGAGTTCCCATTATTTGCGTGCGCACAGTGGGGCAAGACTTTGAATTCAAATGCAAAATATATATAAAGTTTATTATTTATATTAATTACATTATTAAGTGGAAAGGTGTAATAAAGTTTATATTTTATTTTTATATTTTGAATAAAGATTGTCAATGAAAAAATTAATAGAAATGTACCACAATGCAGGCTTGCTACATTGCTGACAATTCAGTTGTATTTATTTCAAAACTTAACTTCCAAAGAGTAAGTTAAATTTTTGTAGCCCTCTTTTGGGTGTGCGTCAAAAATTTAATCTACAATTTTTTTTGTGAAGTTATGTAGTTAAACGGTACTGTGCGGTACTTGACGAAACCAAACATTGATTTGAACCGTCAACCGACCCACCATCAAGTTATTTACAGTTATAATATTCAATGATAATCATGGAAGGAAAAGTCTCCATAAAGTAGGATATCTCTATAAAGGAGACTTTATTAATTTGATATATTCATGATCAGTAACACCCATAGAAATGATCAGTCGGAAAATGAGGAAAATGTTGCATGCAAATTTTTTTGTTTTTAAAGAAATCTAAAAAAAAAACCCCACCAACATCGAATTGACTATATGATGTAGCCTGCAACAGGAAAATTAGGAAGACACACTTATATACTAGTATATAGAACGCATAATTTGTATATCTGCAAGGGTATTTAATCTGCGGCACTCGTTTTGACTCATTTTTATCTTGAAGCTTACTGGATATATGTTTTGATCTTGACCTTTTAACTTTGGCAAGCCTCTTCTCAACACACATAGTTCAAAATGATGTAATGGAAACGCTTCTACGTTACGTAACAATCACAGGCATGCCAGTCACGTAAGCGCCAGAAATTTACACCACAAACAAGAACAAGCGGAATAAGAAGAAGCAGAACGACAAACATTTGTTGCAATTAGAGAAGGAGGCGGCTGAAGTGAAAGAGAGAGGGCAAGAGAGAGAGAAAGAGACCCCCCTCGCTGCACGCACTTCTCGTGGAATTCAAATAAGAATCGAATGATGTCAAGACATTGGCCCAATAGGCAACTATTGCAATGCGAGTATTTATTTATTTATTTGTTTGTTTCTCCCACACAACTCCCACCTGCACCTCCCCCTCCCCCACCCCTCAAGAGCTTAGCATATAAAAGCCAACCGACGTCGTCGAACGCCAAGTAGAAGCCGCCAACAGTTTCAACAAACAGCTTGCAGCATGCAATTCGAGTGGATTATTGTGGGTTTAGTTATAATCGTCGGCAGCACCACCTGCACCACCACCACCAACAGCAACAACATCATAAACAACAGCAACAACAACAACACACAACAGCAGCAGCAGCAGCAACAAGAACTCCCCGCCAGCAGCTATTGCAGATCTGGATAATCGAGATATAAAACGTTTGTGGGCGGCCGCCTTGCAGGCAATTAATGAAGCTGAACTGCAGCGTGATTCCCTAACCAAAAACATCTCTCCAGCCCCTTCCCCTGGCACTGCATTAGTTCCTGGGCTGCCGCGTCCCAATAGCAAGCGCTTGAAATGGCGACCCAATAGCAAATGGCTGGACAGACGGGCCGAGTTGGAGCTGGCAGCGGCGGCCGAGGCGGAGCAACGTTCGGGCACATATCCCTCCAGCGAGGAGGACAACAACAATCCAACCTATATCGATGTGCGGGACCATGAACCGGCGCCAGCGCCCTGGTGGTTCTAATTGCGAAACCAGACACAATTGAATTGAATCGAATTTATCGAAATGCAAATTCAATTTGATTAGATTAGCTGCCAATTCGACTACTCTTTAAAAGTATTAGTAACGATTTTTTTTTATATTTGTAATTCCTTTTTTTGTAGCTCTCTTTTTAGTTTAAGTTGTTGTCTTAGCTCCTGTGCTTTATATTAGCCAGCCAAGACACAAACCACGTGTGGCGCAGAGCAGCTAGCTTTTGTGCACTTGCAAATAAAGTGGTTTTTTTTTGCAATAAATTAAAGTTTTTGTTTTCTTACTAACTACCCTGTTATTGGCGCAATTACTTAAAACTTTTTTTGAATTTAAGAAGAGATAAGAGAGAAAAAAAAGCCAAAAGTAAAAAATTAAAATTAATTGATTGTTGCTGTCTCGACTTACGGTTTGCAGCAATGTCTCTTCGTCAGGACGGATTCGTGAATATAGTTTCCACATTGATGAACCCAGGCTTAGTTTCAAAGCTTGGTTGGACATACTTCTACACGCCGAAAATTCAACAACCTTATTGAAAATGGGTTTTTGTTTATCTGAAATTGCAAGATAGGCGGCTGCACTTAAATTATTATTTATATAAAAAAATAAATAAATTACATCTACAAAAATAAAAACCTTAACTGCTCATTTCAAATATACAACAACAGTTAAGAAGGGTATTTGCTTGTCGACTTGCGCAATCTTTTCTGCTGCTCGGCAAAGTGAAATGCTGATTTTATGTGATTGATTGATCGACCCGGGGAGGGGTCGAGGCAAGACACCTCCAATGCCATCTGGAGGGCAGGCGGGTCACATCGGCACTTTGTTTGCTTTGTTGGCCAATTTGCAGCAACGGTCTTTGGGGCATGGACTTTTCTTGGAGCATTACGCAGCAAACAGTTGGCCACAAAAAATGGCAAATTCATAAAAGCAAATCAAAGTACGAGTTGCTTTGGCTAATTCATTGTCAGCCTTGACGCTAGGGCGTATACGTAATCAGTCTAAAGAAAAACAAGCGAGAGTGCAGTTGACTAACTCGAAGATACTCTGTTCAAATGCAGCGAACTGAATATTTGCCATGACAGAAAATTATATTTGAAATAAATTCTGTGTTTTTCCACGATTTTCAATGTTATTCTTTATTTCCTTTTAGAAACTTTAAACAAAAATTATAAGTAAATTTTAAATTTGGATGTGGATACCTTCTATTAATAGAAATGAGTTTGCAGAATCTTAGTTTCGCTTAAGTTTTATAAGTTAAAATAATATATATTTGAAAATTTGCTTTTGTAAATATAGAAAGATTTACCCTTGAATTCGATATTTTTGATAACAGTTTGAAAATCAAAAATTGAAAAAAAAGAAAAATTTTGTATTACAAACATTTGCATAACATTTGCATACCTTTTGACTACATTATTATTTTCATTGGTAGCTTACGGCATTTGATTTGCAATTACGATTAACAATTGCCAAATGCGTTCGTTTCTTAGCTGTAAATAATAATTTTTGAATTAACAAGAGCTGTTCGCATTTCGAATTTCTGTGTTTGCGTTGTCAATAGAGGCAAGCAGAGCATAACCGTGGCAAGGTCGACATCGACATCGACATCGAGTGGGTTTATGTGCTATCCGCGGGGCGGTTGCCAGAACTTCATTTAACACAGTTTATTATGTTGTTCCCCGCCAGTTTTGCAGTTGTATAAACAAAAATCGTGGCACGAGCACGACGAAGACTCGACGTCTATTAGCCAAACAAGCTGTCATGTAGTTCAGTGTTGCTGGTTCAGTTCAGTTGGTTCAGTTAGTTCAGGTAATCGGCAATCACCAACCGGCAAATACCTCGACCCGTACCTAATTAAATGTTGTTTATTGCTATTTCTTTTTTTTTTTCTATGTGTCTCGCGCGAGCGAACGTATTCAATAAATTACAATTACATTTTGCACTTTGCATTTGAATTTCAATTTTAATTATAATTTTAATTTCACTGGACGGACAAGCAGGCACAGTTTTCATGCATAATTAGCTTCAAAGTATTCGGTTTACAGCTCTCTCGAGTCCTTCACATTGCCAGCAGGGCACCCCTTCAAATCTTTACATAATTGTTATTACTAATTAAAAAATACGAATTTTACAAATAAATCAACAATCTAATCAAATATAGCATAGTATAAGAATTGATCTTTGAGCGAAATATTGTTTAAAGGTCTATTTAGGCAGAACAGTGAACGCCCCAAATAATGGATGGCATGTGGGCAGATCTACTTTAGGGAATTATCATTGAATTAGTTAAATGCAACTTTGAAGCAAAAAACTACTTTATGAGTACTGTAGGTGTTTCAAAAAGTAAACATCTTTGGCGTATATATACATACACGCTAAAACTCAGGCTGGCAAGTTTTATAAAACTACAGTGGGCTCGTGCAAACAGTAAATAATTTTATAGTGCGACAAATTTCAAGTTGAGATCATTTTTGTATTTCCTTTTACACTTTATTATCAACTATTTGTGTTTTTAGTATTATGTATAATTGTATACAATCATTGATAAATAAAATAAGCAAACTGCTTTATTAAGCCTATTCCCTTGTGTTTTAATTTGTAAGACCTATTCCAATGAGTTAACTTTATTGAGTGCACTCTGTACATATACATACGATTACTGCCCATAATTTTATTTATTGTTATGGCTCATTTCCGTGTTCAATATGTATTGGGGGTTTGGCCGCAGGGGAGGAGATTGTCTGGACTCTGCGTGTTACCAAGAATGTGTAAATGGCGTGAAGGAAATGGGAATTGATAGACGATAAACAGTGGACGTTTAATGGCAGTCCAGCCCGTTAGCTGTTGATCATTTAAATAGTTTTTAATTGAAAACTAATTGAGCTGAATAAGTGCCAAAACTGGACAAGTGCGAGGCAACTGGCCGACACGACTTGTCGTCTCTCAACTGTTTGCCCCAACAATAACAACAGCAACAAATCCAACAATGACAGCTTTTCACCAGGAAGCTAAGAAAAACAAAAAAATAAAATTTAAAAGACAACACATAGTCAACAACAACCACAACACCTTGCACGCACATTTGCACAGCCAATTCAACAAAGTGTCCAATTTCAAATCCAATTGCATTTCGTATTTCACATTTTATATCTCTAATTAGTGCCGAGTTTTTGCCAGGCTATTTCCTAGCGTTTAGCCTCTATCTGTCTATCATAACACACCCATGTTGTCATCTTATCGTAATGTTTGGTCTTTTTCTGGAAACTTAAATAGCGAATTTACGATAACTTTCCAATTGCAGCCACCTTGCGGAAATCGCGATACAAAAACCATAAAAATTAAATTAAATCTATAAATTTGTGTATTTTTGGCGGATTACAGACAGATGTGTCTCATATCTGTAATTTTATTAGTTTCTGATTAGTTAATGCATATTGAGCGGAACCGACAGGACTGACGTGAATCCCCCAACCTGTTCCTAATTGATGTGAGCTATTACAGGTTATTTATGCTCTCTCTCTATCTCTCATTATCGGTGTACACACGTCTTTTTCTCTTTTACAAACTAATTACTAAATGAAGTCTTTCATGCCTTTCAACTTGAATCTGTGTATCGTAAAGATAATTGTGCTTACAGCAATTTTAGTTAATTGCACAGCCATTTTTAACACCTAAAATGTTGATGTTATTATGAAGGGATTTCTGGCGTAATTATCTAAATTCCATTATATTTATTGTAAACACTTAAAGATTATCTAATTAGTGTATCTATTAAATGAAAGAAAAATCCAGATAAGAGTGTTGTGCGTAAGCTGGAGATAATCGACTTAGCCAAGTCTATGAATAATATAATCAAAAAATAATGCAAGCTGATTTACTGAAGTACTATCTAGATAGGTCGATGTACCTTTAAAGGTAAATGTAGAGCTGAATAGTTAATTGTGAATTCATCATTTTAAAGTAACATATTTATGTATTATAAGTATATTTTTATGAGTGAAAAATCAAAATATAGAAAACGAAACTAATCTAAAAATTTTATTTTTGAAGTTACAATAAAAAGCAGAAAAAGCATCTTCATTCAATTTATTGAAAAACTATTCAATTTAATTATAAAATTTTAAAATCATGATTAGCTAACTAATAGTTTACTAAGTGAAACACTTGGAAAATTAATATGCTGCAGGGCATTGCGCGAATTACCAAATCGGAGCAATTTAGTAAGATAACCCACTTTCGAGAGAGTTCTCTTGTTCTCTCTCTTCTGATCTTTCTCTATTCTTCGTATTTACCCACGAATGCGACTAAAAACCTAGACACATTTGTCTCTGATAACCCAAAAGTGAGCAAACAATAAAGTTTGCAAAAACAAAACAAAAACAATAACAAAACAAATACACATATAAAAAATAAAACAAATATAGAATTAAATGGAATAAAAATAGAATAGAATAGAATGGAATGGAAATGTGAGTCTGTGAATCTGAGGCATCATATAAAAGCGGGTGGCGCCATACAAAGCTAAGTAGATAAACGCTTGGGAACTCGAGTGAATAGTCGACTAATTGAATCGTAAGGGAAACCCACTTGCAACCATGAAGTGCCACATTATGTTGAGCGTACTCTTTGCTATGGCGCTGCTTGCCCCATTGGCCCCGGCAGCACCAATCGAACCTGCGGAGCCTGAGGAAGCTGAGGAGCTTGCACAAGCAGCTGAGGAGCCTGTGGATGCAGCGAAGCCCCCAATCGAGGCTATTGAGGAGGTGGGTGGCGACTCTAACTCGGATGAGTCTACGGATCCTAAAGCGGAAATTTCAAATGATTATTACATTGACGTCAATGATAAGACACGTCCGCCGCCACCGTGGTGGTGGTAAGGAGTGCACCTACAGTGGAACGGGTGTATCTATTACTGTGTAAAAATCAATTTTTTTTCTTATATATTATTTATTAATATAATCAAGTGTTAAATATTCAATAAAAATTATTAATGGAAAAATATTAAAAAAAAAAACTAAAAATTAAGCATTTGTAAAATGCAAAATGAACGACATAGCGATACTCTGTGGGCAGTTCTGAAGTGAACAATTTTTTGTAAACCCTTCCAGACATAAACGAAATAGAATAGGTACAAAAAATAGTATAAACAAATTACATTTACACAATTTTAATGTACAAGGTATATTTGTAAAATTTAGTCATAGCTATTAAAAGATTAAATTTTTTGTTATATTTTTAAACAATTCAAAAAGACTGGGTATATGAGAGCTGAACGTTTACAAACTTAGTACGACCCTATAAAAAAATGTAATGAAAACAAATTATACTGTTTATGTTATGTACAATTTTATGCATAATACCCAATTTTTATATGTAGGAATAATTGAGTCGAACGCTAAGGCTTTTTAAGAATACGAAATCAACATACCCTATGAAAACAATTCAAACGGTTAAACGCACACGGAATGGAGAATCAAAGCAAAACCAAAAAGTCTTTGGAATGACTTTGGCTCGTGGAGCGAACATTAGCAACGGGGTCTTATCGCATTACGGATCTAAAACATTTACCCATCAGCCCCAACAACTAGACGACAACGGGGGCCGTACTATGAGATTGTCAAGTGTATAATTTGCCGTGTGATTTAGATAATTGAGTTGTCGGTCGGTTGTGCCAGCCACACCGATACATATATATATGTATGCACATATATAGATAGAAACTGATTCGACTTTTGTGTGGTGCAGACTACGCGAATGCGAGTAATGCAATCAACCACCTATTTGGCGACAAGTTTGCTACTGTTGACACAACCACCAAGCAGGCAACCAGTGGCAACCGATGGCAACCACTGTGATTGCTGCAATATTTGTGTGTGTGTGTGTGTGTGAGTGTGTAGTAATGCACTTAGCCAAATGTCTGACTAGTTAGCCAAATGGGATATCTCTTCATATGCCGGCTAAGCGTTCATTAGCATTCGCGAACGCATACGCATTCACAATCGCTTTCACATTCGCATCGGAGCAGGAAATCTTGGAACAAGACACAACAATGTGGCAGTTGCTGCTGCTTTGCTTGCGGCTACGGCCAAAAAAATCAAATACAATAATATAAAAATAAAACAAGCAACAGCAGCAACGAGAAATGAACAAACAAATAAATCAACGCCGAAAGACCAAAGTGAAACAAGCCAAAACATACACAACAAACAAAACATGCGCACACACCTCTCATGTCACGGCCAATGACATTGAACTTGGTGTTGGGGTGGGGAAGCTGCATTTTGCGCTTAGCTGGAAGCTGGCAACGGGCAACTGACACAGGCAACAGACTGCTAGCTGGCAACTGGTTCCAGTTCCAGTTGCAGACCCAATGGATGCGGAAAATGTTTACGCTGCCATTTACAGTCCAAGATAATGAGACAACCCCAAATAGTATATAAACTACAAACCACAAAAAAACGAAACCCGTAACGAAAACGAAGCGAAGCGAAAAGACGTTCAGCTCTCATTAGTTGCGTTTTTTTATTTTATCATTTTTTACGTTGATTTGCAGCTCCACATTTGAATGAAGCCATTTACAAGACTTGACTTCGAGTTTGGCAAATTAAATCAAATTAAAAGATGATTAAATCTTATCTCTTAGTTGAAAGTTTTAATTATGCAGATTAATAGTTTCGGAAAATATTTAATTTAAATGAATTGAAGATCAGTTGCTCTGACGCGCTTCGTACACCCCAGCAGGGAATACAAAAATATTATCGTTTAGTAGACACATCAAAAATATAACGGCACTTGAATATAACTGTACTGTACATAAGTACTGCTAATGTGAACTTTGCCCTCATTGAAGCTATGTTTATGAAAATTAGTTCAAAATGCATTTTTTGATGCAGAAATTACAACTATCAAAACCTGATGAATAGGAATATTATTTTAATTTGTATGATACATTTTGTGTTTTAATGAAAATTTTAGTAAACTTTATAGAATTGAAATGTTCTTCAAAGCAATTTTTTACAATACATAAATATATATTTATCATATTTTTTTCTGGAAAGCAAATATCTATATTCGAAATGTTGTGACCCATATTTATTTATATACCATATTTCTCTACTGTAATAAATATATATATATATATATCTCCTAAGAGAATAAACTATTGAGAATCGATTTTTGATGCTAGGGATTTAGTTTCTAAGGTTTAGTTTTAAGAATCGCTGCATATTTCAATATTTTAATATCTATCTAAATCTTTATTTACACTTGTATTTATTTGTCTATAATTCTCTCAATATCCGTATCTTTGTCTTAGGCCATTTCTATTTATATTTATGTATCTATATGTAAGCCTTTATTCATATCTATTTCTATGTCTTTGTCTGGATCTACATACATCTCCATATATTACTCTTTGTATCTGTATTTTAAGCGTATTAAATCTTCGTCCGTCTAAAAGAAAGGAACTAATTCAAAAAATAAAATTAATTCACATTTGTTTTGATTTTATTGATTAGTTTTAATCCGATTGGCATTTCCAAATACAAACGAGGCAATTTAAAGCCTACGAACTGCAGATTTCAAGATCTCTGCGGACTTTCGTTAATCGGAGCTTTGGCCAATTGGCAAAGTTGAATCTTTTTTTTTGGCTTGTATTTGATTGTATTTTTGTTTGGTTGCATTTTCCCGCCAAAAAACCTTGCGACGCAACTTCTTGCAATGGCTTGGAGGCAAAATAACGTGAACATTACGAGACCATGCGTAGCTAGTGTAGAGGAGGTATGTGGACACAATAGGGGTAAGGGGCAGGGGGTGCTCGTGGTGTTCGGTCTGGCAAGCGTTGAAGCACAAATCATAAATTATACATAAACGCACAAAATGCTACATAAATAAATTGAATACTATCGCAGACGTACATCGTCTGTCCGCTGTTTGTTGCCCACCATCCCCACTGCGCCCCACGGTGCAACCACCTGTCGCCACCAAATCCAACTGCATTTCCAGCTACAGCTCCAACTGGCTGACCCACCATCCATCGATGCGCTTTGTTATTTCAACAATTTTGTTAACTCACATTATGTCCATGTTGTTGTTGTCTTTATTTGATTTTGTTATTGGTGTTGCTGCTGCTGACCGGCTGTCAATACATTGGTAATTAATTGTGGTTACAGTTAGGCGAAGAGTGAGATCAATAAAAACCAAAAAGCCAGTAAATTAAAGCAAATTTTGCAATAATTCCCATTAAATTAATTAATGAAACGCCGAAAATGCGAGGCATGTTCTAAAATAATAAGTTGGTTAAATAAGGTGATTCCATTTGGAAATATATATATTACCTCTCTTCCTTATAAGCGCCCAGCTTATTGTGTATTTAATCGGAATTTCTGAAGAATTCCCATTTCAAAACAAATACGAGCTGCGAACTGGGGTGCAAATGAATTGTAGAGAATTCTAAGAGTATTACTCAATATGTATTTCACATTAAAATTAATTAGTTTTTTATGTGCTTTTAAGATAAGCCTAGAACTTAATTAGTTTATTATAATAATATAGTTAAATATGCTAGATCCATTGAAGAATGGTGTTCAATATAGGATTTAAATACACAACAATTAACTATATATTTTCCCTATTTATAAGATTTCTTTTTTGATGTAAAAAATCAGATAAAATCTTTCAGCTAGTTCGTCATGTTGATTTATTTTTTTCTTAAGTTAAGTCAACTCTCAAAACTTAACATGCACAAGTTATGCAAATTGCATTTAAAGAAAAAGCACTGACGTTTACCAGCGAAAGGCAAATTGACGCTGGCGCTGTAGCTCAGTTTTATCTGACTTATGTTTAAAAAGGAAAAGTTAAAATTAAATAAATATATATAAATATAAATATAAAAAATAGCATATTTCATAAAATCGTCGACAAATCGAGTTGAATCGAAAATGAAAATAAAAATGTAATATTCAGGTTTTAAAATTAAAACTTATAAATTTCAATTAATACTCAAAGGATTCGATAAACTAACTAGATTTAATTATTTTACATTGGATTCTCAAATATTCTATGGCACGCACACAAATATCTTAGACAACTTAATGTAAAAAAAAAAAAAAATTAGCTACAATTTATGTGGCAATTTGCATAAGGAATCGCACCACATTTGTTGCCGTCGCGGTGGTTAACCTGGTCACTAGCCAGACAGGTAAGCGGCTACTAATGAGCCACACGCACCATGCGGCCTAATGCCACTTGCTGCGGCTGTTGCTGCTGTTGCTGATGTTGATGTTGTTGATATTGTTGCTGTTGCAACATGACACGCAAATTCGTATTGCGTATCGCCTTGTGGCTATTATGAAAAGGCGGCCAATTGCATTTTTGGCAGCTGCAAAAATGCGATTTAAATCAGGTTTGCTTATGTTTTATGCTTAAGCAGATCACAACACCTTTCAACTGACAGCTCCAAAGTACTTTTTGGCCCAGTTAAGCTTAGCCATATAGCTGATAGATCCGGCTCGATGCCAATGGAATTCAATCAAATTTAACGAAATCGATTTTATCTTTTCAATAAACTATCATTTACTATAAACAGATACTTTTCTCAGAAGTCACATAAAACGCTGAGTAATGGACGCAAACGCCCAGTTTAACTTATTTGAGACACCTGCGATGGAAAGGCCTAAAAAGTGCAAATAAATAAAAATAATTTGTTTTAGATACTCTATAGAATAGTGTAGAAGTATAATATGAATACTGAACTCGTCTTAGAAAGTTTTTGTTTGTTTCTAAAAGAGTTCAGAGTCAAAGAATTTTGGCTGCAAGATTAATAAAAAGAACCACGGCTGCAAACTTGAAAAAAAATGACTGTGGTGCGGCTGCAAACTTGAAAAAAAATGACTGTGGTGCGGTTCACGGTTTGAACCTCGCCTGTATTATATTGAAAATTTAAAAGAGTGCTATATTTATTATTTATCGTTTTATTTTAGAACAGGCTCGATTAGCTTCGGGTTAAAACCGTTTGGCATCCTTAAAAAAAAAAACCAATAATTCTTAAATATAGAGCTCTGAACGTCCGATACAAAATTCGATGCATTTTGATTGATATCGTATTGTTCTCGATTAACAGCACCCAATGGCAGACAGAGCTATTTGTAATGTTATCGTACCCCCCACAGTTAGGGCATATAATACACTTTAGGCGGAAACTACGCGCATTTGACCCTCGGCTATGAATCATCGATCTAGCCCCCCTAAAAAAAAAAACAACAAAAACCAAAAATCGCGCACATTTTTTTTTGAGGCCAATTTAAAACGCAGCGAAAGGCGTTGGCGAAGGCGACGATGACGACGATGGCGATGGCGGCGGCGACGGGTCTGGTGGTCAGTTAGGTCACGGGTGGCTTTTTGTTTTTGTTTTTGCAGCGTTTTGCCGAGCCGCTTTGATTAAATGCAAATTCATTAAACGGAACTACAGCTGTGAGCAGGAGTGGGGGGCAAGGGTGAGGGGGGACTGGTGCCGGGGCTGGAGGTAGCTAGCTTGCGGTCTAAACATGCGTGGAAATCAATCATGGGAGGAGAGACAATGGCTCGGCATGAGCCGCAGCCGAACTGAAGCCGATGGCTGCCGAAGAGGAAGCCACGCGCTTGCGCCTTCGGCAACTGTTGCTGCCGCTGCGGCAACAACTGTTGCTGGTGCTGCTGTTGCGGCGCCGACTGCAAAAATAAGTTTATATAAAACGTGAACACGAAATTATGAACAACAGTCGTTAACGCGCCAGCCGCTTGAGCTGAGACCTAAAGGAAAGAAAAATAAAAGAACTGAGCCCTATAAAGCCAAGGACATCGATCCTTTTGAATTTTTGTTTTGTTGTTCCTGCCATTTGTGTGCTTGCAAAGTGTCGGCCAAGTGTTCAAAAAACAAAAAGAGAAGCCAATTAAAATTAATTGATTGCGCATACGCCATGTACGCCGTCACATCGCTGCTGCTCTTTTGCCTGCTGGCAGGCTACGCACAGGCCGCCTACAAGCTGCAGGAGCGCTACAGCTGGAACCAGCTGGACTTTGCCTTCCCCAACGACAGGCTCAAGGAGCAGGCCATCGCCAGCGGCGATTATATTCCACAGAACGCTTTGCCCGTTGGCATCGAACACTTTGGCAATCGGCTTTTTGTCACCGTGCCGCGTTGGCGCGATGGTAAGTGAGATTGGAGTAGATGTTAACCCATTCAGATTTAGTACACTTTTGGGCATCATTAGCGGGCCAAAAGCAAATGCAGATCACAAGCGCTTTTGGTCTTGTTTCGCACATTTTTGTGACTGCACAATTAACACGTTTGATTGATTTACAAATTCGCGATTGAGTGATTGATGCATTGTGTGATTGACCACTTGCTGTGCAATGCGAGCAATCGTTAGAGCAACTTGTTGAGCTAATTGACACCTGCGATTAGCACTGTCCACAGGCGGTATTTTTATGGCAATATAAGAAATTTTATTACAGTACAGATTTATGATAAAAGTGGTAAAAATTGCAGTTCCTTAATTTGTTTTTAATGAGTATATTTCTAATAGATATCCTAGAAACTTTTTATTAATTTGGAATAGTATAACCAATTTGTAGATATGCTTTTTTTTGGATTGGGAATTCGAACTGAAGCCGAAATTAATCATTTATAGACGTCCAATATTCTCAGAGTTATCTCTCAACCGATTTGCAATTTCAAAATTTTAATTTGAGTAGTTTTTTAATTTTTTAGAAATAAAAGGATCCGTGTTTGGGGTCTAGGCTGGTGTATTGTCTTAACAAAACAAAAAAATAATTCCTACATACATTTTTTAAGTTGTCTTTATATAAAAAAAAATTGCACACATTGTTTCGGATATTTAAGAACCGTACTCAAATTTAGCTAAGGATAGCACAGAAATCTTTTGCTTAAATAAATCAATAAAAATACATGTTTCTAAATGTAACGGATAAAACAAATCAAAATATAAATAGAGAAAACTCAAGTTAATAAAGTTAATTTTCAGAACTTAACCATATAATTGGAATTTAAGCTAACGGTTAACCACAATTCTCTAAATATACTATACCTTTGCCACATAATCATAAATGAATAAAACCAAATCAATTGTGAAGGCTTCATCACAGCCTTCAAAATGCTTTACCGTTGCAAATTAAAAGAAAGAAAAACAAAAAACAAAAAAATACAATATAAATAAATAAATGGCAATAAACAACAATAAGCTACGAGCCGATTCAAAGTGAGAGTTGCATTGAGAGTGCAACAGTTGTGAATGCGGCCATTTGTTTTTTTATTTATGTTTTTAATGTTCTGCTCGAGATGACAATTGGTTTAACAAATGGTCAAGGAACTGACTACTAAACGAACTTGATATATGAAGAATGAATTAAAGTGTAGTCGAATAATAAATAAGCTCGTTTTATAGAAGGTAATTGCTTCCTATGCGAAAAGTGCTAAGTGCGAGTAAGAACGTCGACAGCTGCATACTCTATGTATATACACAGTGTATTAACAGCTAAAAACAGATAAATTAGTAAGCTTAATAATTGGCTTCGTGGCTCTTTAAATTTTAGGCAGTGACCTTTAAACTGTGATTTTGTACATACAATTTAAAAAAATATATATATATATATATATATTCACAAATAAAATACATTTTCGACCTAATTCCTAAGCTAAATACAGGATGTTCTTTAGCTTTTATGTAGTTTATCATAATCGCAGATTTGTCTTTAACTTTAAAAGTTTCTTTAGGTCTTCATATTGCCGTATTTAATGAAATTCTATCAACATCACAATTCATACAGATTACATTGAAGTTGAAATAAAGAAATTAGAGAAAGAAGTTAAAGCATCAAAAAAATATCATCGACTTCAAATTCGATGATTTTGAACTCTACCCAGCTTATACAAGCTAACTATTCCGTCGTCCAAAACTAAACTCGAAATTTGAAAACATAATGAAAGCAACTAGACAACTTTGACAGTTCCATTGACATATTATGAAACCTACTTAACAAAAAGATCTTATCTTTGGGGCTAATACAAAAGTAGCTTTCTAGCATTTACAATCAGAGCACAGCCTTGGGGCCGTAAGTTACATTTATCTCAAGAATGGCATTAAAAAATAAATAGATTGGAATGCCAATGTCTGCAACGCCCTGAGAAGGTCGTCTAAATTAAAAAGTCAAGAGCCAAGAGTCAGGCCAGACAGAGCACGCTTCAATGGATATTGTGCCGCAAAAGGCGAAAGAGCGAAAGTCAGGCCGCAAAGTGCGGATCAAAGCAAATCAATTAGCTAATCTTAAGTAAATCTCATAATTTACAACAACCAAAAAAACAACAACAACAACAAGAAATGACACCTGCAGCCACAGTTGACATTTGTAAGTTATTACAAGGTAGCCAAGTGCCCGCTCAAGTGTTCAATTCAGCTACAAGCCCATTGAAAGGGATACAAAAACAAAGGCAAAACAAAAGTAATATAAATGAAAAAAAAAATAGATCAATCAATTGCAATCCCTTCGAAAAGTATTGGTAAACAAGGCATAAAAAACAATACTATTGTGTTTTGACAGTTAAAAATTTGTTGAAGAATTGCCGGTTCCCATATTAGTCAAGATAGAAATCGATCGCGAACGCAAAATAAGTTTACACAATTGACAGTCAACTAAGCTGCCTTTGGAAAGTGTTGGTAAACAAAAGCTTGACAATAGTACTAACGGAATATTGACTAACAATTACCCATCGATTAAAAGATTTGCATATTAGTTAACATTTTCAAAGATACCAAATCCAAAACAAGTTTACAAGACTGTTTGTTAACTGAGCGCCTGTTGAAAAGTGCTGGACAACGGAATTCTGTGAGCAACATTATTATTTTGTAACAGTTTTTTACTGATGAACTACTCTAATATAGCTCATTAGTTCAGTGGCATTAAGTGAATTTCATTTGATCAATCTTGTCAGTCAGAACATTAAAATCCTGTCAATTATGTTTTTAAACAAATTAAGAGTGAAACTAATGCTTAAACGAGTCAGCAAATTTGTCTGCTAACTCCTGTGCCTTCCAGTTAGTGTTAAAAAATATATATTTTTTTAAATTAAATTTTATTGTTATTATACAATTTAACCTCTCACATACATTAAATTCTATCTAGAACCCAATGCCGAACCCTTACTGTCCACTTCTGTCTGTTAGTGTCGGAAAATAAAGTTAGTGAATGCTATAACTGGAATAAAATCTTGTTTAATTTCTGAATAATTAAGCTGGCCTAATAAAATTAGCAATTCTAACATAGTTAAAAGGCTGCAAACCGAGCCCAAAACCAAGCCCGACCCCAAACTCGATTTCCATAATACCAAATGTTGTTTTTGTGATTCCGAAACCGAAATCAAGTCCATGTCGTTAGCAATTGCATTAAGTTCGAGCCATTGAATTACAAATTGCATGCAGCAATTTTTGAATAACTCGGTGAGCCTACTTTAATTTTATGTGGGCTCATATGAATGATTACTCATTGGATTTGACCGACGCACACAATAACAAGCAGAAACTGGCTACAAGCTACCGTCTAATGTAAAATTCATTAACTAACTGGCTTTAATAGTTTGCAAACGCGCTAAGCGTCTGTTATTAATGGCTTTGAAGTGCGCTGTTACTGTTTATTTAGCATGGGAACAGGTCCAAGCAGATACGATATATATATTCACACTCTCAACCAGATGGACAATTAGACAGCCAGCTGACATATGCATGCGGTTACCACAAAATAAAGTTGTTTTAGCCAGCCACAGCAATGGTGTATCGATTTGTCATCACGAAGCATATGAAATTTTAAATATGCGCTCCCGAAGTTGACAGTTGGATATTTCACATTAAGAAACTGAGCTGGTAAATGGGTGTCCGAAACGACGGCTGCGGCTATAATGGAAGTAGGCAAACGTTGTAACCGGTTGAAAACACCTACGATAACGCGCATAATTCCAGTAAGAATGCTGAAACTTGGTATGTGGCAAGACATTAGCAAAACAGCTTTAAATATTCAAGCAACAGTTTGTTCTTTATAGTCCAGTTTTTTAATTTAAATTATGAACATATAAACATATGCTGCTAAGCATCCATAACGCAAGCCCAACAAATACCGAGTGCTCTAGGCGGAAGTTCTCGACTAGAAAATATCCTGTATCTAACTCCGAAAACTTTTTTCGTTTCCTCATCAAAATCGGCTCCCGGAAATCGGATTTGGTTTATTTTTGGGAAGAATTTAACGTCATATTTTTTTACAGAAATTACAAGCAACAATTATTTAATATTTTTAGGTATAAAGGCAAAATCAATTTAGGGCAGTGCGGCAAGGTAAACAAAAAGTGCAATATTTTTGATGAAAATCTACACGAGAAGCCTTACATAAAATTAGGTATCCCTAGCTTTTAAGATACGATCGGATATGCCTCCGTCTGCCTTACATGTGTACATGAGCACAACTTAATTATACCCTCTTCCAACAAGGTGCAATGGGTGCATTTTATAAAAACTGGAATTGAAAGGTGTAAATAGTTAATATTAGCCACACATTTGACTTACCCAGGAGGGGGTCTGTCTACATCGTAATCTGACACCTGCGAGAATGCGCTTTCAATTAAAAATTAGCTAATGCAATTTAGTATAAGAGCTTGTGGAATTTGGCAACTTGTTTAATTTGCAACCGCAAAAGCAACTCCTGCGGATATCATACCCAAAACTCGAGTTGAATAACTTCAATTGCGTATGCGAAACCTCTCGACTCTAATTGAAGCTATTAATAGAGTATACAATAGACCACGGATAGTTTGCAATGGAAACTTAGCCAAAAAAAAAAAAAATAAAAAAATAAAACTTTACAAGCAGCAATTCGTTATTGTTGTTGTTGTTGTTGTTGTGGGCAGGTGAGGGAGGAGGGGCAGCAAGCTAGGTTCGATGGCCACTTACAGAATTGGCCAATACAAGTGCAAGCGATGTCGCGCACGCCCGCAATGCAGCTGCCAACAACAATAGCAACTGGTTATATTGCCACGCCACCATGAGGCTAGCTTGTCAACTGGAGCGGAAACGCTGGCGATGACGATGTCTATGGGAAACGATGCAGTTGCTCAAAACGTGGCTAATGACATCGGAAATTGCTGCCACTCAATTTGTGTGGGAGGGGGTGTTGAGGAGGCTTGCAACAGCAACTCTGGCTCATAAGTTAATCGTACGCTCATAACCTATCATATCTGACTGACTGACTGACTGACTGATTGATTGATGATCAAGACACTAGTCAAAATATTAGAGCTAGCAAAGCTGAATTTTTCACAAGAGCTGCTATTTGCTGGTGAGTTAATCATTCACTCATGACATATCATATTTGATTGACTGACTGACATTGATGATCTCTGCTTAAGTCAAAACATAAGAGCTAGCAAGCTGAATTTTTCACAAGAGCTGCTATTTGCTGGTGAGTTAATCATTCACTCATGACATATTACATCTGATTGACTGACTGATTGATGATCAAAGTACAGGTCAAAACATAAGAGCTCAATTTTTCGCAGTTGTCAATATTTTGTAAATAATTAAATAGAAACTGCGTTGAAAAATTCGACATGTTGAATAAATGTTTCATGTTTATCTCCTCGAGCGACTCAAAACGCATTTTCAAAAGCCACAATCGGAATATGCGAAAAAACTCTAGCATTAAAATTTGGTGTATTTAATCCGATTGGCTTTAATTTGATTTAAAGACTTATTGTACACATTTCGGGAAATCCATGCACCCGAGTGGAAAATTAAAGATTTTGATTATTTGGTGGAAAGTTAAATGTTCGCACGATTCGCTTCAAAGTTAATTGCAATGCTCAAAAAAAAATTTAATTTAACACGTTCTTTTTCCGATTTTCAATATTCCACCACGGGGAAACTTTTTTAAAATTTAAAAATGTAAAAAAAGAAACACATTCCGTATTTAATCGCTTCGTTTTGCATTGCAGGCATTCCGGCCACTTTAACGTACATCAACATGGATCACAGTTTGACAGGCTCACCCGAGCTGATACCGTATCCGGATTGGCGCAGTAATACGGCCGGGGATTGCGCCAATAGCATAACGACCGCCTATCGCATCAAGGTGGACGAGTGCGGACGTCTCTGGGTGCTGGACACGGGCACTGTGGGCATTGGCAATACCACCACCAATCCCTGTCCGTATGCCGTGAACATCTTTGATCTGACAACAAATACCAGAATACGGCGTTACGAGCTGCGTGCGGAGGACACGAATCCGAATACATTTATCGCCAACATTGCGGTTGACGTTGGCAAGAGCTGCGACGATGCCTACGCGTACTTCTCGGATGAGCTGGGCTATGGCCTGATTGCCTACTCCTGGGAGTTGAACAAGTCCTGGCGCTTCAGTGCGCACTCCTATTTCTTCCCGGACCCGCTGCGCGGTGACTATAATATTGCCGGACTGAACTTCCAATGGGGCGAGGAGGGCATCTTTGGCATGGCATTGACGCCCATACGCTCCGATGGCTATCGCACCCTCTACTTCAGCCCCCTGGCCAGCCATCGCCAGTTCGCCGTGTCCACACGCATCCTGCGCGACGAGTCGCGCACCGAGGATAGCTATCACGATTTCGTTGCTCTGGATGAGCGCGGTCCGAATGCGCATACAACGGCGCGTGTGATGAGCGACGATGGCGTCGAGCTGTTCAATCTGATCGACCAGAACGCTGTCGGCTGTTGGCACTCGTCGATGCCCTACACTCCGCAGTTCCATGGCATTATCGATCGCGACGATGTGGGTCTGGTCTTTCCGGCCGACGTCAAGATCGATGAGAACAAGAATGTTTGGGTTCTGTCCGATCGTATGCCCGTATTTTTGCTCTCCGATCTCGACTATAGCGATGTCAATTTCCGCATCTATACGGCGCCCCTGGGCGCTCTCATTGACAATACCGTCTGTGATTTAAGGAATAATGCTTATGGCCCTTCGAATGCAGTGAATGTGCCAAAGGCACAACCCGCGCTGCCCGCTGGACCGCCAGCTATCTATAAGCCATCATATCGTTCGGGTCTGTTGCCACAGAAACCGCAACTTTCTACTAGTTGGGCGCCTGGGCCGCCCAGCCGCACCTATCTGCCCGCTGCCGGCGGCGCTGCACCGGGCCAGAGCATCTCCAGTGTCAGTGTTGATGTGCCCAAGGCGTATGTCTTCAATCAGCACAACGGACTCAACTATGAGACAAGCGGACCGCATCTCTTCCCCTCGCATCAGGCCGTCACGCAGCGGGAGGGACTCAAGAGCTATGTGAATGCCCGCCAATCTGGCTGGTGGCATCACCATCAGGGCTAGGTCTCAGCGATTCGATAAGAACTAAATATTTCTCTCTCTGTTAAGCAATCTCTCACGCACACACACACTTGCACACGCAGGCGCTCACACACAGATGTGTGTGTGTGAGTTGATATATACATTTTTTTTTTTGTGTTTATGGAATATTTGTAAAATATTTGTCATGAATTCTTGTCTACTGTAAACGAGTTATCTTTTTGTTTTCATCACAATTGTAGAAATGTAAGAAAAATACATTTTTTTTTAAATTTAAAAATGAAAATCGCTGATTTGTAATTTTTAAGATTCCTACAGGTAAAAATAAAATTAAATAAAAATGCCAGCGCAGTCTAGCGGAAGCATTTCATGCACTTGCTGAATTCGAACGCTAGGTGTCGCCAGTTAAAAATGATACGCCTCGTTGTTTTTGGAAAACGGCCATTATTATGCAACAGATTTTTTTATTTTTTATGTGGAGTATTTTATACTTGAGTAAATGCGCGAATATATATATTATATTTAATATATATATTTATTATAAGTAGAGATTGAAAATGTGTTTTCCTGCATATGATATGGGATTGATACGAGTATGATCATAGTGAAATATATAGTATATTTTTTAAAATCCCTGTAAGTTTCGTATATGAGGATAGAATAATTAAAGATAGTTGGTTAAGCACAAGTAAGAACGAGTATAAAAATACCACAATAATTGTACTATTTGTCGGTTATATACATTTATCGTGATTATTTTTCTGTCCAAACAAGGTGTAGGGGATATTATAACAAAGTATAATTTTAAGGGTATTCGTAAAATGTTGGTAATATCATATACATTTCCATTGCCTACTTTTAGGCCATACATTGAGAGACAAGCATGCAATGAATTTTTAAAAACCAACTTACAAATTTTGTAATAGATATTTTGCAAAATGAGCTTAGATTGCAGCGTAAGCTGATGTTGTTAAAATTAAATGTTGCCTAGTTTGTTCGCTGTATTTTTGTGTTTGATTCATATCAATTCGAATACATAATTCACGGGCTGCAGCATTCAGCCATTCATTCATTCAGAAGAACGAAACTCGTTTGACTGGTGGCCCATTCATTTGCATGCACACGCCCGTTCGGAGGCAGCGCCAGGAGCGGAAGGCTGCCTCTGAAGGAGCCAGCTGGGGTCTGGAGAGGGAGGGGTGGGGGTTGTTTTCAGAAATGATGGCTGTGCCAAAATTCACACATAATTACAAGTGAGACTGAGGCACACCACGGCAGCAGCCAGGGAATTCGAGATGGGAAGCAATTCCCCCCACAGACTTCAGTTTATGCGTATGATTTATATGCAGCAGGGCCTGGGCGGGCGTGCTGTTGTTGTTGTAGCTGCTGTGGGCGTGGCATGCGCCCCGTTTGTGACTTTCGCGCAAAATAAAAAATCAAAACGAAAAAAAAAAACAAAACACCAAAAAACCAAAAACGCCGAAGCCAAAAAACAAACAAACGAGGCGAAAGCAACAGCAGCCAGCAGCAGCCAGCAGCCGTTGACTGCCGGCATTTATTTACTTTTTGATTACGAATACGCAGTACCCCCCGCTCCCGGCACCTTGTAAGGGCTGCTGATGCTGCTGTGCGAAACACTTAACGCCAAAAGTGAGCAAAACAACACTTGCTCTATTAGCGCGTCGTCTGCCTGCCGCTGCCGCTGCAGCTTTTCGGCCAGAGTTCGCGACTGTCTGAAATATTTATTGAAAAGCATTAAGAAGCCGCCGCAACACGGCGTTCGAGACTCGCGCATCTTGTTGCCCGTTAACGAGAAACGTACGCGAAATTGCACAGCCACAGCCACAGCCGCAATCCCAGTCCCAGTCACAGGCCAAGTCCCCATCCCAGTCTAAACCCAACACATACGTGTGGCTAATTTGCGGTTGCCCGCATGATGATTTACATAGGCAGGCCAGCAGGATCAGCGAATCAGTGGATTCAACCAGACCCAGAAAAAAATAAAAATAAAGAAAAGTTGAACAAAAAAACCGCACATGCAAATTATAGAAATTTCGTCGTGGCGCTGGCAGCTTAAACAAATATTGAGATAGCCGACCGATAACTCGCCAGGACTATCATTAGTTCTGCTGCCTTCTTAGCATATTCAAATGCAATAAATCGCGCAGAGTTTTCAGTTTCGGGATTACAAAAAAAATAAAAGGGGAAAAATTATTTTCGTGCTGCTAAAGATGGAACACTCTTGAAGACGTATGGCAATATACTGACCATTATGGCACTATATGATTTAGCTGTCCGTTTTAAATCATTTATTGACAAAACTTAAGAAGTTTGTAGTTGGCAAGCTTAGCAAATACATTTTTAAAATTTACAGGTTTTTTTTTTTTAAACCCAAACCTCCAGCAATACTGCTGTATATAGCAGCTAAATTATAGAATGGTCTATAGACTAATCAATTTTGTACAACATTTCAAAAATATAGAATGTAATTTGTTATTATTGTGGTTGGTTAAATAAGTAGAAATACTTTTTAATAATTTATAATATTTATATTTAGATATCTTAATACCTAACCTGAACCTTTAACCTATAAAATAGCTGACCTAGCCATATAGAAGACCTATATGGATACGATTATGACATACTATGAGGAGTATTGTGTTACTACAAAATTTTTTACCTTTTTAAAACAGAAAAATGTTTGCATGCAAATATAATGTTTACTCAATTGTTCCTGTGGAAAATGTATGCTATAGCGGTCAGATGTTGATAAGATTTAGAAGCATAATGAAATTTTTAGTTCTTAAGTATGGTCAAGATACTTAGGAAAACAAAAAAGTTTTTCTTACAAAAATACACTTTTCATAGAACATGGCTATATAAACTTCAATCAAATTACTGATCAAAATGATGTAAGCTATATATTACTTCATTAGCTTCCATAGTTCTACTTAAAACTTTACACATACCGTAACTAAATCATAATACCCTCGGGCAGAGTATACTTTATCGCAAAAACAACTCAGTTTCGGTATTCTATAGGAAGAGGAAAAAAAGCAATTGCTAATTTAATGCTAGACGGCGTTAATATCAAGCTGCCATTTATGGCTTCCGTTTTGGACCAAGTGGCAGGAGATGTTTGCATAATGAATTCGCCAACAGATAGCTAGAAGGGTTGGAGGGGCGGACATCGGTTTATGCAGGGGGTTGCCTGTATAAATAGAGCTACTTAATTGAAGGCGCCAACAAGCAGCGGGCGGTGGGTTCAAGTTGCGTGAAGGCGTGGCACTTGCGTCTGCCAAACGCAATTGCTGACCTGCTGTGCAGCTGTCGCCTGTTAAAAAGCAGCAAAGAAACAAAAAACGAGCCAAGTTCGTTGCTTAAGTCATTCATTTGTAAAGTTCGTTGCTTAAGTCTTTCGTGTGGTTGTTGTTTTTTTTTTTTTATATTTATTTTTTGCTCGCGCTGTTTTCAATTAAAAGCGACGCTAATTTTATCGAACAATGCAACAAATTTTATGCGCGTTTAACAAAGTCGTAATTGATTGTACAAAAGTGAAGGCGTGAAATGCCGCCAGCAAGCAGGCAGGCACAGGCACCAGGCCGCGGATTGCAGCAGGGAACAGGAAATTAAGTACTCATACGAGTACTCATGAACTCATGAGTACTGGCGAATAGTTGGCATTATCCCGTTTTTAGCCGAACGCTACGCAAAAAGAAAGTGCAGCTTAATCGCTCAATTCACGCGGCCAAACAAAAACAAAAATGTTTAAATATTTTTGGGTATCTTATTTTTTTGCTTCATTTTTATTTATTTTTTTTTTTAAGTGGAGGGGGGACGGACAACATCTTCAAAATTGTCCACGCAATTTAAATGGCTTACAGCGCGGAGCTGCGAAATTATCTTGATTGACATTTTATGTCTTTTTAATGAAAGCAAACTTCAAAGGACAACACGAAATTGCTCGCATCGCGCAACGCATTTGCCCGTCGCACAGCCCACCGTTGCCCCTCCATAACGTGGTTGGTGGCAAGCGCATAAAAATTGTTGCTCTTGATAGCCAGACAGACAGACGTACGGACGGACGGACGACCAGTGAGACAGTCAGTCAGAGAACAAGTGTAGCGTGTAGCCACACAAAGACCAAAGATACAATTGTATCTTGTGCTATCTGCGGCCAGGTAGAGCTGACAACGCAGCTGTGCAACTAATGTACTTGTCTTGCCCCAGTGATGCGAGATACACTCAAGGAAACTCTCGCATGCACACATTCACAACAACTGCACAGGCTACGACCAACCATATACCACGTAAATAGTTTTAGAATTTTTAAAGAGATTAATTTTATAATAATAATTAATATATATGTAATATATTTGCCTGTATTTTATAATTATTTATTATTATTATTTTATTTATAGATTGTAACAGCAAAAAGTTATCCCTAGCTTTTTTATATTATATTATATTATCGTATTTCTCACTTTTACTGACATTGAAAATTATCTTTTAAACAATTTCAGCAGCTATGCTCCAAATGTAGATATATAGATAAACGTTATTCAACTTTATTAGCTCAAACACTTCAGCAATATTAGCTATATTCTTACGTATTTCTAACATTTCTCTAGCAAACATACCCTTTTCTAACACCAACTGTACAGGGTATTCAAAACGCAGCCAATCTAATCGCCGCTGCATTGCCAAATGTCAAACGGCCGCAGTTCTCATTCATGAGAGAATCGTATGTTGATCGGGTTTTGGACTGGGGTTTGCCTTTGAGTTTGGGTTTGTGAACGTAGCGAGTTCATTGATAAAACGCTGCCAGTGCCACGCTTGAAACGCTGCGTGCGAGCGATAAGCTCTGCCCCGTTGCCCAACTCGGATACGGATGCGGATAGCATTTGGGTACGGCTACGGCTACGGCTTCAGGTTTGAGTTTGACTTTGGGTTTGGGTTTGGGCTTGCGATATGACGAAACACGCGTGAAGAGCGATGAGAGAGGAGCGTCAAACGATTTTGTTATCGTTGTCGCCATAACAGTTGCATGGTTTAATTAAAAGGTTATTCGTGTTTGTCGCCAAGCGGCTGGGCTCTAACTCGGATAACTATGTAGATAATTCGCCACAAAAGAAAGAGAGCGAGGCACACACACACACACACACAAAACACACACTTTTGATTGAGTTGTTTAATTCCTTGTAGCTCTCACAGGCTGCGATTGTTGCTTATCTTAAAGACTTTTTCCTTTTTTTTGTTCGTTTTTTACCCTTTCCCAGCACCGACCTTGACTGTGGGTTGAGTTGTATTCAGTTGAGCTGAACGCAGTGGCCGCATTTAAAACTGAAAGTCAGCCGCAAAGAAAAAGCTCAACGCTGAACGCTCATCAACTCTCTGGGGTCAGACCACAAAAATGTGCCCGTTCGTACGACACGACCATCGTCCAGTTGTTGTTGTTTCACTTGCCAGGTGAGAATTGACAAATTTCCATTTCGTCAATATAATCAATAAAGCAACTAAAGCAACAATAATACCAACAGCAACAACAGCTCGTACATTTAAAACAAGTAAAAGTGCTCTAGTTGATCGTGTACGACTAGGAGATACCCTGTGCCCCTCATTAAAACCTTGATGTATAGTCATATAGTTTAAATATATAATTTACTTTAAAAATTTCTAAGCTTCAAGCATGTTCCAAAGAAATCTAAATATATAAAAAAAGAGCATCTAAATTTGAGAATAATTTTCAGTCTCGGTAGATTTGTTCAAATTCAGGACATTTTGTTTAAAATTTTAATACCAAAAAGAAAATGAACATTTAACATGAACATTTATCGATTTTTAGAAACCCGCACTTTGTGTGCGCTTTGTTACCAGAGCCTAAATAAGTCGTACATTTTCCAGGCAATTTAATATTCAAGATCTAGTCCAATATGTAAGGTTTTCAGCCAATAAATATTCATCGATTTAGAGGAAAACGTTGAGTGAAAAATACTTTCTTTTCACGATAAATGCTTTGTGTATGCATGACAGACTTGGTTATATTTAAACATCACATAATTCTGATCTATAAATATAATTGAGATGATATCACATAAGTCTATCTCGTCCTGTTACATAAATATGCCTAACCTGATAATACACTGCATACAAAATGTTAAATTCCAACAGGGTATAACAACAATTCGTACATTTAAAACAAGTGCAGGCTCTGATACAGAGCTCACACCTCGAAGCATGCCCAGCAGTTGCTGCTGGTAGTTTTTAATGTTGCTTTTGTTGCTGGTTGTTGTTGTTGTTGGCATCAAGGCCGTTACTTGAAAACCGCTTTCAATTAAACTGGAGCACACTTTTGCCTGCGGTCGAACATAATTATGATCAAAGCTGATCATCATGAGGATCCCTTGCGGCTGCGCCCAGAGTGAAAATGAATTTCCAATGTGGCTCGCGGCAACAATCGATTCGAATTGAAGCACTTGCGCTTGTGCCGCCACCGCCAGCGGCCACTTGCTCATCTTAAATCGCAAAAAAAAAAAAAAAACAGCAAAAGAAAAAACAGGTAGTTATTCACTTTTACCCAGATCGAAGCAATCGAGCGATCTTCGTCCAATCGTCCAATTGCCACTGTCGCATCGCGTTTTAATATTGAAATTGAAACTCTTGATGGAAAGTTATGGCCCCAGCAGCATTTATGAACCAATGATCAGGCTTCAGCAAGCCACTGCTTCGCTTCATGATGATGATGATGGTTGCAGATTATGGGGCGGCCATCTAGCTATTGATAACATACTTACAGCCAACCTATAGGCAGCCAATTACTCGAAAAGCTTAAAAATAAAAAATAAAAAAAAGGAAAAGCATCTCATGAAAAATCAGCACAGGAAACATAAAAGCAACGTGTCAATGGGTCTCAGAAATGCCCAATTCAAAATTGATTAAAATATTATTGATTTGAGTTCTATGCACAACAGAGGTTAAATCTAAATGATCAGCGTAAAAGTAACTTCCCAAAACCAAAGCCCTTTAAATGCAGAATAGAAATTTTCCGCCAAAAGGTACGACAGATTAGCTCATAATTAATATTTCAAAAATATTTCATTCATTCCAATCCGATTTACTTTAAAAGTGCATTTTATATTTGTGGCTTTGCCAAAATGAGATCTAAATCTTGTTTGTGAGTATAAAAACATATCAAGGCGTATGAAACACGAAAAAATGCAGAATCAACATAGAGGGAGGTCAAACCAAATCGTGAACTTTACATGTCTAAATTATGCAGACTTCATTTTACAGAAGCGTTATATTATACCTTAAAAAATTAGAAAATATTTATTTTTATTGAATAAAAAAAATCAATCAGAATAAAGCAATGAACATTTTACACAATTCAATAAAAAGTTGTCATTTATCACTGTGGAGGGCAGTTCACTCTGGAAATGTTCAAAAGCAGACTCCGGATATATACAGGTCAGAATTGGCAAATCGCGAAAATTGTGTTTTTATGTAAAAAAAAAAGATGGATCCTTATGCGTAAAGTGTGGAACGCTCAACAATTTGTATAGAAATGTTCATATATTACATTGAATATCATTCGTCACAAAATTTGATATCAGAAATCACTAGATTGTTACGTCATGTCACAATCCTCAACCCCGTGCAAGGGTAAACAAATTTCAACAATTATTCAGGTCGTTAAAACTAAAAAAAAAACTTAATTTTATTTCCTCAATCACATTCCAAAGTTTGACTGAAAAATACAACAAAAAAATTGCGATCTTTTGAATTGGAGTCGACGCAACTTTGTTGGGCATCTAATAAAAGCGGCAAAGCCGCCGGCAATTCAGCTAAGATTGCAGTCGGCCCACAGTCTGTCTGTCCGTCTGTCTGTCTGTCGCACTGGTAAATCTGTCGCCCTGTCGCCAGCTAGCTGTCTTTGCCTGGGCTACCGTGCACAACAGCTGTTGACTTCAGTTTCCAGTTTCCAGCTGCCGTGTTGAGTGTTGAACGTTGCTGCGTGTCGTGACCCGCTGCCTGCCTGGCGAAGTCTGCGGTTGCTGTAATGGATTTTCAGTTACGCGCGGATTGCGTGTGCGCCCCATTCGCCCAATTCCAAGTGCAGCTCCAGGTTGGGTTGTGCTCTTGTGGCGCACTCTGAGGTTGATTGCGTGTCGCTGTTGGCATTGGCCACAATGCCATTTGGCCGATTCACTTGCAGTTGGCCAACAATTTGTTAACAATTAGCGCGCCGGCCCAGTGCTAGCCTTTCCTTGTGGATGCGGCATGCAATCGAAGTCTAAGCTGCGGCGCTACACTTGCTGCCCCATTGCTGCCTTTTAAGGGGCGCACATTAAGAGCCACATTCCGCGAGGCAACTGCTTGCCGCAACGCTGGTGGTCCGCTGTCGGCCCCCATTCTCCATCCCTCCATCTTCCGTGTTCCATATTCCATGTTTTCCAGCTCCATTTCGCATGGCCATGTTTGGCAGAACTTGATCTGGGGGTTTCATATCAATCATGCCGTCGTTTCCATATGCTAATGATGGCAATTAATCAATGAGAATCAGTTAAGACTCCAACGCTGCTGCTGACGCTGACGCAGGCGCAGACAATGACGTTGAGGCCGGCGCACGCAATCAGCTCATTGAGTCGATTCCTGCCTCAATTCCTGCCCCGACTCCTGCCTCGACTCCTGCTTCTAATGATGTGCTAAGCTGCAAATATTACAACATACGAAAAAAAAACCGAACTAATTGCAATTTGACCCACATCTAATTGCCAGGGTTTCGACTGCAGTTCCAGTTCCAGTTCCACGCCCTCTGGACCAAACTCGAGCCTCACAGCGGGCGGGCGTTTCTGCACCTGAATTTATTTTATTTAATTTTGTTTCTTTTGGTCTAATTAACGCTGACCCTTGCCCCACCCACCGTTGGCTAGGCTCGATGCACGTGGCAGCAACGCGCTGAAACCAGTTCCAGTTCCCATCTTCAGAGCCATCTCTACAGACCAGACCTCAGCTTGGGCTCATGCAAATAATAATATATAAGTTACTGTGTCAGCGCGTTCGCATTTGCAACAGGTGAAATTGTCGCCGTATGCCCCAAGTCTGCCCCCCCCCCCTTCCCCCTCTCTCTGCCTGCCCACCTGCGGGCGAGTCCAGTCAATGTCAAAGTGTTGCCTGGTTGCCTTACAACAAAGTTAATTGCGCTGCACGCGCACGCCAAGACGCAAGTCCCAGGGCTCGGGCCAAGAGACTCGTGTGTGCCATATCAAGTTTCCCTCGTGTCAACTGGGCTCCAAGCGCACAGTGGGACAGAATCTAGTAAACCAAAGCTTTCATTGACTCAAGCAAGCACATGCTAGTTGAGTCTGCCTTACAAATAGCCAGGTTATGTTTTTGTCTTTTCACACAAAAATATACACAAAATAATTAATTGTATGCAATAATATACATTTAATTTTCTTTTTATGTTTTGCGATTTTTTCCATACGACTTTTATGCTAATTATTTTTTTTTTTACAAGATTTTGAATTTATGCGATCTCCTTTGCTTCTGTATTTTGTATGGGATTCCCTTTTATATATTTGTTATATACAGAATAAGCAATACACAAGCGCAACTTAGGTATGCTCAATATATAACAATATGTAAAAATAAATTATCATTGGACCTAATTTCGTTGTGTAAAGAAAAGTGTTGATTAAGTAGATTAATTTATTCAGTTTAAAAATAAGAAACTTACTTTGTACGATGGAAAAAAAAGAAGCAGCAACGAAAAGTTGATATTGGTTGGTCTTTTGAACTTTTGAACAATTTTGGAACGTATCTCTAATTATACAATGTAAGTAAAGTCTTATTTTATGCGATTTTTTGGATTTATGCGCTTTTTGAAAATAATGGAACACATCCACATTTTTACCACATATGTAGTGTATTTTTTATGCGATTTTTTTAATTTATAAAAAGAGAATTGAGTGTATACGAGAGGCTACATACAAAAATTTCCACTCTTAAATTCTTAAACTAAATTCTAAATGAAAATTCAATTTACAGACACTTGCATTCTTTTTAAAAGTTCAAATTTTTGAGTGACAATGTTTGCACCTTGCACACACATTTTAGCCCACTGTGCGGCTCTGTGACTGCCACCGTCGTTGTGCTTGTCATTAGTCTGCTGCACTTGCTGTTGTAATTGTGACAGGAGCAACGAGCACGGATCGCCAAAAGGGTCGTGCAATGCCCACGACTGGCAGGGGGCGGGCAAGGGAGTCCAAAGAGGGGGGCGGGAGGGGATTGTGGTGGCTGGTTGGCTGCTTGGCTGGCAGCGTGATCGTGAGTGCCAGAAGCTGATTTCAGCGCGGCTACCGATAAGCGGCAACGGCAACGGCGACTGCGCGACTGACAGACGCGTTGATTGGTTTTGCTGGCCGAAGCCGTGCGAACGGGGGGTGGTAAGGCTTGGAAGGGGTCCACTGACTGCCGTGGGGCCAAGGGAGGGGGTGGGCAGAGGTGGGTATAGAGACATGTAAATTGTACGAGAGCTTTGCGTACAAAAAACTGGTACAATTTTCGGTTTTTTGGATACATTAAAAAAAAAAATGTTTTTTTTTTCATCGCAGTTTTCAGCCTCTTCTTCTTTGTTGTTGTTGCTGTTTTTGATTATATTTCGTTGATAGTCACAGCAGCCACGCCCCGCGCCCCCTCGGTCCACGGCCCTGCCCTGCTCTTGTTTGTAGCTGCATTTGACAACTTTTTGCATAATTACAGAGGCAACGCGGCTGGCGGCTGTCAAGCGTGTGCACATGAAGGGGGGAGAGAGAGAGAGAGAGAGAGAGAGAGGAAAAAGAAGGAGGCTGAGGGATGGGAAGCCGTCGAGCAGCTCCTTTGGCCTGATCGTTGATGGATTTGAGGGCCATTCATAAATTTGAGCGCGCAACTCATAAATACTATCGATATCGCTGTATATCGATATCGTCAAAAAAAAAAGGTGTTGGCCATACAATCACACGCCTTGGCCAAGGAGTGACCGAAGGAGGTACACGAGGAGGGATGCTCCTCGAAGGCTTCGCTCGTTGATTTAATGCAATGCGAAAACAAATTGTTATGTTTTTGGGGGCCGCAACGTGGCCGCAATTAATCAAAGTTCTCGCATTACAATTAATCAAAAATTCGACCAGGCTTTGGCTGGCCAAAGCCACTGGCCATAAATATCATTGCGAATGTGGCCAAATAGAATTGACGTCGGCGGCGGCGTCAAAATGCGCACCTTAGAAGTCAAACAGCCGCTGACAGCCGCACATAAATCAGTTAAGCCAACGCGAAGATCGGCGGGACGGGGCGGGGCGGTGCGGGGCGGAGCAGGGCCAACCCGGAGACCATTCCGAGTGGGTGTCAGTTGCTCCAGCAACTTGAACTAGAGCTCCTGGGCGCGGCTTTTGCGCTTTTATGTGGATATCGGGCGGCAATTTGATGGCCATGAACAGTTGACAGCCGGTGTCAAACAATTGATGATCGGCAGCAGAGAAAACAAAGAGTGGGAGCGAGAGGGAGAGAGCGAGAAAGAGAGAGAGAGAGCAAAAGTCACTTAATACCATAACACAATAAAGTTACCAAAATAACTATATAAAATCTAGTAAGTAAATAGAAAGATAGTTCGTTAATATTGAAAACACAAAGCACGTTAATGTTCAGAAATTGTCTGAATTGGTAGTTAATACTTATTTCTTTTAACATGATTTGTAAAAGATCAGGAAAATAAATAAAAGGGCAAAATAAATAATCTCTATATCCAACTGTGACAGGCAGACGGACAGATGTGTTCTTCTATGCTACACATATTTCATTCAAGTTTAAAATAAATGATCTTAGATTAATCTTTAAAATGTTATAATTAAATTTCTCCGCCAATGTGGAGTAATATTTGTCATACACAAAAGTAATAAAGCACAGCCGAACCCAAGTAGCAAACATTATAGTAAATATATAATCTAACAAAGGATGAAATACATTAGATCAAATATGTTTCATTCTATATCATTATTACATATTTGATTAATTTAATAAACTAATAAAACTATTTTAGACTTTCTCAGATATTAGGGAAGAAACTACTCAAGCACTCTTGCCGCAAAGTGCGGACCCGTCATTACCATCTAGCCCCTTCAGCTCAAACTTTCGCTTCTTGTTTTTAGGCTACCCATCATAAGCATTTCACATACGAAACTCAACTGAAGATGACACACTCAAAATGTGAATTAACATTCAACTTATGCAAAGTGCAACAGCAACAACAACAACAACAATAACAACAACGACAACTGCGACTGCTGCAATAAGGGTAAAATTAACAGCAACAACAAATACCTGGAAGCTCGACCTTGGCTTGGGGCGCGTAAAAAATCGTACCGAAAAGTGTCTGAAAGTTCGAAAAAAAAAAACTTTAAGAAAAAAATAATAATAAAAAAACCAAAAACAACAACAAAAAACTAAAGACAACAACAAAGTGGAACTGGGAATATTCGAATGATCGTCGCGTCTGGCGAAAAGGAGTTCCAGGAGCCGCTTGAAGAAGTGTGCGAAAAAAGAAGAAGAGGAAGAGCGGCGAAATGATGATGCGATGTCAAGTTATTGACAGGCCCAAGTCGATATTAATGACGACTTCATTCGGCGGATATCGCGCCGGGTGCTCAGCCCGCGGTTCGTTCGTTTGTGAATTCTCGTATGCGATTCGTTTGCGGATTCATATGCGATTCATTTCGATTCGATTCGTTTCAATTCGTTTCGATTCGTTTTGTTGTTGGCCGTGTCTTACTAGCAATTACGAGCGGGCAAATATTATTCAACTAGTTAGGCGTCCATGCGGCTCAATTATGCGCCAAAAAGGCAGCCCCCTCCCGCCCCCTGCCCGCCATCGTTTGGTGTTTCCAGGTCGCGGTCCCATATTTAAGCCAACATGTCAACATAATTTATATTAAATTTTTGTGTCAGATAATGATAGCGCCTGCTGCCGGTCGCTAAATATATCTGCATGCTGGATGCCGCTTGGCTGCCCTGCTGCTGCATGTTGTTTTCGACCTGTCTCCATCTCAGTCTCACCTTAGCCACCAAAAGGCTTAAAGCCGCAATACGAGACAACAACAACAACAACAACAGCCGCAGCAAAAGGCAATGGCAACGGTGGCGGCGGCATCCACAGTTGTTGAATATGCTCCCCTTACCGATGGACACAACAGCTATATGATGATTTTTGTCAATCACCGAGAACTAACACAAAAAACGAAGATAATAGCGGCCTAATTTTATTTTTGATCATCAAATAATTTATCAAAATATGCTGCGCTTGTCTTTTAATTAGGCGCTGATATATATATTTTTAAGCTCGTTTAACATGTTCTCATACTGTAATTTTTCCGAAAAACAGCTTCAATATTTATCGATTTTCGACATTAAACCAGCTGAATCAGATCTTGAATAGAAGTTTTAGCTTGCACACATTTTACCTAGTATGATTTTTAGCCAAATGTTCTTACAACTTTTAAATAAATCTTTCAAATCAAAATCATGTAGTAATTGTCTGATTTTAACCTGATTAATATATTATATTTTTATTTATTTTACTGATTTAGATTTAGCTAAAAGTGCAAAGTGCCCAAATACCTCAAAAGTCAGCATTGTGTGAACCTTAAAACTTTATATCACATCTCAAAATCACATTTCAACTGGTTCATAAATCCTTAAGCTCAAGCTTAAACATTGGTTACGACTTCTATAGCTCCAAACCACTTTTTAACCGGTTCTTAATTCTTAAGACTTGTTATTCAAGGGTTTTTTTTTTTGTTATAGTTTTCAATTAATATTATATTTAACTTCATGCCAACTCTATATGTATACAATTTTTGCATTGCATAAACAAAGTTCTTTACATAATGAATCCGGATTATTTTTCCGCTAGTTAATTTAAAAAAAATTTATATTAGCTTTTATATTTATTATATATATTATTATCCTACAAATCGGTTTACAAAGTATATGTATGAACAGTCCTTACATATTGTAGAGCATTCGCTTGCCCTTTATCGCTCGCCAAACCGTTATTGTGGCCTGTTCAGGCGGCATTAAGCGTGCCGCAGCACAGCGAACCGGCCCGGTTAACGTTCGAATGGAACGCGAAACGTTAAAAATAATTCACAATTTATATGAACGATGCGAGCGTTGAGCACGCAAACTGGCAAGGCAACAAAAAAAAATTAACACAAAAAAAAAACTAAACCAAACCCAAAAGAAACCTCTGCAAAATCGAGATCCTTTCACCCCAGAGCAAATTTCTATTGCATAAACAACAATTCTACGGCTATCGAAATGCAGCCAAAAATGAATCAGTTTGAAATGGTTTAAGAATTTGATCAGCTCTTGGCTGAACACTGGCTGGCTGAACATCTGGGCCCGTTGGTGGACATGCAATGCTATGCAATCTCCCGCTGCTGCTGAGGCTGCTGCGGATGCTGCTGCGGATGCTGCTGCGGATGCTGCAACGAAGTGTTAAATGAGGCACAGCGTGCCCTCGGCCGGGATTGACCCCGGGCTGGGCTGGAGGTGCCAATGTCAAACGCTTTGACACGGTTTTTGGGCATGGCCAACCAACAGAGTCGGCCATAAAAGAACAACTCTCGCTGCGTTTGGAATTGTGAATACAATTGGCATTGGCATTAGCACTGGCTAAATGCTGAATGCTGAATGTCAAATGTCAAATGTCAAACGCTAAATGCTTTCGAGTGCGTTTCGGAACTGAGCTGAAAAGGCGCGGCGCGTCCTTGTCGCGCAACGGGCGTGCCCAGACGTTGGCCATAAAGGACATCTGAGCATTAGGAAGTGTTAATAGTTAACTGCCCCCGGGCGTGGCACTGCCCATGAGGTGTTGACGAGCGAGCAGACCTTGAGCCACAGCTCTGCCCAACTTCTAGGATCTCTAA
The DNA here is from genome assembly GCA_035041545.1 of Drosophila colorata. Taxonomy (NCBI): domain Eukaryota; kingdom Metazoa; phylum Arthropoda; class Insecta; order Diptera; family Drosophilidae; genus Drosophila; species Drosophila colorata. Next base: position 7,130,064 of record JAWNLD010000490.1, on the reverse strand, counting down.
GCTGGGCCTATGAATGCACTCGAGCAGATTCCCAGAGGGGGGGTCGCAAGGGGCAGCAGCTGGCGGCGGCTCCAAAGTGCGGGCAGTTGCCACACGAATGCGGCGGCAACCGGTTCGCAGCCGGCACGCGACAGCAACAGAGACAGAGAGAGAGAGAAAGAGAGAGAAAGAGCTGGCAAAAGCTGCTGCAGAGAGAGAGGCAGCCAGTCAATGGACACAGACATATAATCAAAGGCAGCTGCCCGGGGAAAAAAAATACATGAAAAAAAATTAAACTCTTCCCAGTCTGGCAAAAAAGTGAAAAACGCTCAAGACTCTTCCCAGCTTAAAAGAGCGGCAGAGACAGAGAGACACAGAGAGAGAGAGAGAGAGAGGGCGAGTGAGAGAGTGATTGAGCAAAAACGCGAGAGAGCTCACAAGCGAGTCAGTGTGCGAGTGAGTGAGTGCTAGAGCATAATTTTTGAGTGGATGATCCTTGAGTGGATGCTGCCGCTGTAGCTGCTGCACGTTGGTTGGCTGCCCGTTTGCACCTTTTGTCTGGAACACAGGTAGCTGCCGCCGGCAGGTGAGAATTGTGCCTACGACAGGCCCTATAAATAGCGCGCACGGCGCAGGGAAGGGCATCAGAACAGCGACAGCGCTCACGGGGCCAAGTCCAAGTCAAAAAACAAACCTAAACCAAAAAAATTCGAAAATAACATTTACATTAAAAACCTCAACAAGAAGATGGCACTGGGCAGCGAGAATCAAAGCCGTAGCCTCTATCATCATCAGCAGCAGCATCAACGCCTGGCGCCCTATGCCAAGCCCAGCAGCAGCAGCATCGGCAGCTATCAGCAACATCAGCAACTGTTGCTGCTAGACGAGGAGGAGCAGCCAATGCTGATCGGCGGCGGTTCGGTGGTGCGTCGCAATGCCAGGGAACGGAATCGCGTCAAGCAGGTGAACAACGGCTTCAGCCAGCTGCGCCAGCATATTCCCGTTGCCATCATTGCCGATCTGAGCAATGGCAGGCGCGGCATTGGACCCGGCGCCAACAAGAAGCTCAGCAAGGTGAGCACACTGCGAATGGCCGTGGAGTATATTAGGCGGCTGCAGCGGCTGATCGATGACAACGATCAGCAGCAACAGTTGCACCAGCAGGCGCAGCCGCAGTCGCAGCAGCAGCATTTTAACTATCAGCAGCAACAGTTGCAACAACAGTTGCAGCAACAGCAATTGTATGCGCTGCAACAGCAACTGCAGCTCATCTCGCCCAGCGGCAGCAGCTGTAGCTCCAACTCAAGCAACATCAGCAGCAACAGCAACAGCAACAGCAACTGCAGCAACAGCAACTACTATGCAACGCCACAGGCAGAGCTGAAGCTTGAGTCCAGCGGCGGCAGCTATGAAGATTATCCCAATAATTCGTGCAGTTCGGGCGCCGAGGACGATGATATACTCGACTATATCTCTCTGTGGCAGCAGGATGATCTGTGAGCCATTTGGTACAATCCACACAATATTCGACTTCTGTGCCAACTAGTCAGATCCAAACACAACAACATTCGCCTGGCAAAAAGTATTACCTCAGCAAACGCTACAGTATTTATTTTAATTTTAAGTCAATTTTTTTTCAACCTTTTTTTTTTTGCAAGAATTTTGTACAAATTAATTTTAAGAGCGCTGAATGTGCCTGTTATTATATAGTTTATAAGACTGCTAAGACTTAAGATCTAGTTTTACATGGAAGACAATTTAGTTATAAGAACATTTTTTTCGAAAAAAAAAAATTACAAACATGGAGGACATTAAACTAATATTTATAGTAAAAAAAAATATTTAAAAACAAATTTACAACTTTTTACTTTCGGGGCAAAGATTTGGGAGTTGGGCAAGAGCTAGAGTAGTGAAGAAAATAATAATAATAAAATCTAAAGAAATTACGTAGATAAAAGATTTAAACAGAATAATGATCTGTGTTATATTGATATTGCCAAGATAAAAAACATTTGTTTGAGAAAAAAACACCTTTTTTTTTAATAATTATTAAACTAGTATCAGTAAGCCAATCAAACAAGAATACAAGCCCAGCTTAAAATGGTATTGTACTTAAATTATCGGGCTAATTTTTGATAAATCAAAAAAAGTAAAATCATTACATAGAGTATTTGCTTTTAATTTGTATATAAATAAGCAATCTCCAAAGGCTGATATCCAAGAAATTTGTCTCAAAAACTTATAAATTTTACATGCAAAATCAATCTAACCGACAGCCCATGTTCAAAATGGCTTTAAATCAAGAAAATCGGTTCAGGTTGGATTTATGGGAGATTTTCATATAGAAAGGACTTTCCTGAGGATGCAGGAAAATTTTGGAATGAGTTTTAACAAAAATAATGTCATCTGCAAAATCATTCTTAATATTGCGTTTTACTTTTAATTCCACATCCACAGTCAATTAAAAATTTGGTTGCGCAAATGTTCAAACTAGATGACAAAGCATAATGAAAATATGTTTTGACTAAGTTCCAAATTTAAGATGTCTTTTTAAATTTGTATATAACGTTTGTTTTGTTAAAGTAAAAAAATGTCTAGAGACTAAAGACATATGCACAAATTCGTGATAATCTCCAGAACCCAGTTCTGAAACTGATCACAGAAGCCGTATGCACCGTGATCACCGTTACATGCTTATACTTGCGACAAATTGTGCTGAAAATGTAGCTGACAAATTATGCAAACGATTTTTGGTCGCTCCGCAAGATCTGAGAGAGCGAAGCTCACAAAAACTGAAAGAAGTTAAATTACTTGGCGCATTTTTGCATATGGAAAAAAGTTTCGTGCCGTTGCATTGAATGCCGCCAATTCCGAGCGATCGATCGATCGATCGATTGTCCAAAGCTGGTTGCCAATTGAACTAATTTTGAGATATGCGCAAAATGCAGGAAAACAAAAATCAAAATACGAAAAAAAAAAAACAGCTAAAAAATAAAACACAAAGTCGGCAATTTTCAGATCGCCCCCGACAAGAGACAAAAGGCTGGACTGAACCCAAAGAATGGAAACTGGGGGGAGAATTGAGTGTGTGTGTGTGTGTGTGTGTGTGTGTGTGTGTGTGTGTGTGTGTGTGTGTGTGTGTGTGAGTATGTGTGAGTGCGTTGGTCTGTCTGTTTGGGGTTTGGGTTTGGGGGAGATTGGAACGGAAGCTGCCGCTGCGACGGGGCGATGCAATGCGATTCGCGATGGTTCAGCGAGATAAGCAAAAACCGCCGACAAGCAGCAACAACAAAGAACAGCAACAAATGGGCACAACAACGACAACGACAACATTTGCCGGCCATGTCCTGGCTTAGCGGATGCGCCAGTTCTAGTCGCAGCTCCATCCGCTTCGAGAACAGTTCAGCCAAAAGACTCCCACGCGCATTTCCGGTCTAGCCAGCTCGCCCTCTCTCTCTCTCTCTTGCTCCCTCTTTCCTCCACTCTCTGTCTCATTCTTACCCACTCTCATTAATAGATAAATGAATTGGCATACGCATTTCCGTCACTTGCCAAGGGCGGCGGCAGCGGGGTCAATGGGGATGGGGGTCTCATGAGGCTGTCGTTTTGTTTCAAAGCCAATTTCGATTGTTGTTGTTGTCGGGGTCTTGTTGCAATCAATTCGCAACGCAGCCAGCAGCAAAACGAACGGTTTTTGCAGCCAGCTCCAAGTCTCAACTTCAGCTTTAGCTTCGGTTTTTTTTATTTTATTTTATTTTTGTTTTTATTTTGAGGGGCGGGGGGGGGGGGGGGGTCCACTTCATGGCGCATTTATCGAATTATTATATCCGGTTTTTGTGCTCTTTTTTAATACCCTGCACCCATTCAAAAAGTAAGCAGAAAAAAAGCGTATTACAAAGTGCCAAGGCAAATAAAATATATTTTATTTGAATACTTATATCAATCTAAATGAACAGAGACACTTGAAGAGATAGATATTAAGAATTTAGTATGTGGGCTTCAGAAAACCTTAATCAATTTAAATGTATTTCAATTTCATTTCAAACTCTGCTTAAAATTTGCATATAAGATGCTACATTTGAATATTTGTACAAACAGCTCCATACAGGGTATCTCTAGGTCAAGCACGTTTGAAAAACGCGTACTTCTTATTTTTGCATTGTGCCACATAATATATGCAACGAGCTTGCGAGACCGCGCAATCCAAAAAGGCTAAAGATGAAGTACAACATCATCATCAATTGTGCACATTGGGGTTTTTTTTTTTTTTTGGAGTCAAGGAGTTGAAAGTTTGAAGGATATAGCAAAGGGGGCTGGGGGCTGGCGGGCGTACCTCTCTGGTGGCGGTCGCATTGGGCGACATACGACAAAACTGGCGCGACAGCAAACGGTGCAAAATCGAACGCTTTTTGTGTGAAGTTCATAATATGTTTGACAACGGGGCAACGGAACGAGCTGAGCCCAACGAATTTTATACGGGTTCATGCATAAATACACTGTGAAAAAATGTTTACACAAATTTAAAATCATATTGGTGTGTATATTTAAACAATTCCCAATTATAAATTTTAACCAGCTTGAAGTAAAACAAATTCTTTGCTTCTCTTTGGAAAAGTTAACCAGCAAAAAAATTTATAGAATAAAATGTAATTCTAACTGATATAAAAATTAACCATTTTCAATGAGTTCAGGGTATAATTAAAACAAAAATAAATATTGCAGTTCCGAATCCTAACTGGTTCGGTTCCAAGCCGGTTTGCGATATTAACTAAAAGTGTGAGCGAAGCGATTTAAAGTCCAATCCTGTTTTTGCCTGTGAACCAATCGGAATTAAAATTGTTAGTGTTAAATGTTAACCACTAAAGAGATAATGAACCAGTAAAGAGTAAAATTGGAAGTGATAAATATATAATTTCAATTTTGTTTATTGAAATTTAAATTGAAAATGGATTACTTTTAAAATATAAAATATGACTTTAATATTCCAAATAGTTTAATTCACATAGAATTCAATTGAAGCACATAACAATTGTTTACCGTGTATGTATGCAGAATATTGTGGCGGAACCGAGGCAAACAAATGCCAAGGCGGCCCTGCAGGCCCAGCTTGGGCTGCCCAGTTGGCCAGTGGAGCCAGTGGAGCCAGCAGCACTTGCGATACGGGCTCTTTCTTACACTTTACATGCAATGCGAGTCGCGGCTGCGGTCCCCCGAATAAATTTATGATTTATTAAGGATGCTCTGATTACAACACGCCATTGACTGAAGAGATCTTGGGAAGCTTGGGACCTGAAATGCAGCCTGACTGATGTCTCGTAAATAACAGTCGCATAAACAACAACAACAACAGCAAGAGCAAGAAGAAGAAGAAGCAACAAGTGAGTTATTTGTTTAACATGAACAGCGAACACGTTTTTGACTCACAAATGTTGACAAAGAATAATGTAATTTATGTTCAGGCACGGAACGCTGACATTTTTTTTTCTTTCGTTTTTTTATTTTTGCGCTGTCAAGATTTCACCTAAAGCACATAGACAGGGAGGTAGGCAGAACAAGGGAGCCAGAGAAGAGTGTCAACTAGTTCAACCGCATTGCAATTTCAGATATTTGCACCGATAACAGCCACCGACAAGTGGGCGTGTCCACAATAGGCCAACAATTGAGACGGCAAGATCTAAGCCAAGGGATAGCCAGAAATTCACAAGTTTCTAGCGAACAACAAGTGCATTTCCAGAGAGGAGTTAAAGTGGCAGTGGCAGGGACAGGGGGAGGGGGTACAGCTAATTCCACTTGTCGCTGTGATCGTAAATTAAGCGCTTAGCGTTTTTTTTTTCTGTCTCTCATCTTTTGTTACAATTTCCACATTTTCCATTATTTTCAATTTACTTGCCATAGTTACGCAGACAATTAAAACGCCCACAACTAGGCACAAAAAAGGACAAAAAACTGGATATAAATTTATAAAGCAGAAGAATAGGAAATTGAAAAGGAAATTGAAAAGGACAATTGCGTGTTGCATGCATTGCGTGTAGGGGAATTCGTAGTTCGGATTGGTTCTGAAAATGTGGGGCACTCATTTATCAATTTCGTATATTTTTTTTTATAAGTTTTTATTAGTTAAGCTGATTAGGTGCGACTGTCTTTAAAGTGTACTACAGCTGAAATGATAATAACAGGTCTATAAAGTATCATATAGGAGGCAGCTCACATGAGTTTCCTCAAGATCTGCTTCGAATTGTGTGAATGAAGTGAGCGTAACAAAGTGCAATTAAATTACTTATAGATTTTTCAGAGGATTATAGGGGATTGTAACATAAGTAATTGGATTGTTCAGAATTGGGTTTTTTATTAGGCACAATTTTCTGTGACAATTATGTAGGTCAGTAAAAGTGAGAGTTAATAACTATTGGGAAATATATTCTTAGGTCTTGAGAGCACACAAAAAGACCTAAAAAATTCAAGATTAAAAGAGTGAGGTAAGGTATGACTAAATAAATTGAATATAGAAGTAATGCAAAAAAAAATTTTTAAAAATTAAATAAAGGAATTTTTAAGTTTAATGGTAGGCATACATACATATACACATACAGAGATATTCATACAAACATTGTATTAAAGAAATGTAATCTTGACTTCCCTCGAGTTTCTCTCTTTCAGGACCTTTAATTGAATGCAATTCCCCCCTACTTGTCTGCTCTCAACTTTCATTCGTTCTGATGGATTTGACAACGTTTTGGGCCTAATTACAGAAAAGAACGAGACAAATGTCTCAATTTGCTTGGGGCACTTTCTCTTGCGCCCTTTTGTGGCGGACAATTTGGGCCAACGAAATTATTTAAATTAATTACGCAAAGTGCGCAGCGCATTCATCAAAAAAGAGGCCACACTTATTTTTATGTTTTATTTAATTTTAACTTCTTTTCTTCGCTTTTTTATACCCTGAACCCATTGAAAGTGGGTAAAAAGGGTATAATGGTTTTGTGCAAATGTATGTAACAGGCAGAAGGAAGCATCTCCGACCCCATAAAGTATATATATTCTTGATCAGCACGACGAGCTGAGTCGATTTAGTCCTGTCCATCTGTCCGTCTGTAAAAACGCAGCGATCTCGGAAACTACAAAAGCTAGGAACCTAAACTAAACTCATAATCCATAGGCAGTACAAGTTTATTATTTATTTTCGATATCTTGTTCCGTTTCATTATTATCGATAAAAATCGATTTTAATACTTGTTTTTCTTGGCATATCTCGGTGACTATAAGAGCTAGAGCTATCAAATTTTATTATATGCTCGTAAGTAATACGCAGATAATGAACATTTCGGATTTTGGATACCTGCCCCCATTCGCCCCCCATATCAAAAAAACGCAAATCAAATACTACAGATTTTCGCTTTTGTTTCTACATCGATTTGGATGCTCTTATTAAACAGTGAAAGCTTTATAGCGATCATAGTTTAGATGTTATTCAAGAATTCATTTTCCATAGTGGGGCCAAGCGCAGCCGATGTGTAAGGTGCGTTTATATAAGGTGGTTTAAATACACTTGGCAACAGAAGTTATTGAATGTTTTATGTTCATAACGTGATATCATATTTAAATCTTCATCAAAAGCAATTATTATTAAATAGTTATTTAATTTTGTTTTCAAATTTTCTTCTGTACATGACCGATAAAAAAATTATCGAATAATTTTCTTGACATTTTAATTATTCTTTTAATTTGTTTTTTTTTCATATAGAAAGATAACCCTTAAATAAGTTTATATATTTTGGTCCTTGAAATAAACCTTTGGCCCCTAATTGTGACGTTCTGTTTTGGTCTTTGAAATAAGACTTTGGCCTCTTGATTGTGGCGATCTTTTAAATTTTTTTCTGAATGCATGTAAACGTAAAATCTGTGTGGCATCTGGCAAATGTGATTCCTCCTGGTTGGTCGCTCGTGTCTAGTTGATGACTGCGTGTTGATTTCGCCGCTGCTTTAACTTTAGTTTTAGCATTTTATAATGAAATTTACAATATTTAATTGCCAAGAACTGAGTGCAGCACTGCCCCTTGGGCGCATTCCACCAAAAGAACAGAAGATCATGAGCTCTCAAGACCCCAAGAACAGAAGCAACTCTTCGGCAGGCAGCAGCCTAGAAAATGACGTGTGTCATCAAGCAGGCCACAGTCAACAGTCCATTCGACTGTCTCTCAGACTGTCCATCATCATTTTATCAGGGAGTTATTGCATATTCCATATGTATGTATAAACAGCTGCGAAAAACAAAATAGCACCACCTTCAGAAGAAATGTTTTCAAAGGCGTACTAACTACATTTGTAAGTTTAAGGAACGTTATTAGAAGTATAAGACTCTAAAAAAAGAAGAAAATAAAAAACATTCATAATTTTATTTAACGTTTTTAACGTATTTAAGAAAATGTATGAAAAAACAAAAAAACCTGCGAAAAAAAATAGCACCACTTTTCAAATGTGCACGAAAAATGATAAAAATAAGCAATATGTAACAACTTTATTACTTAAAGATATTTGTCTATTAAATCCAATATTTTTCTATAAATTTGATATATTTTTGCGTTGCCTTAATTGGCTATTTAACCAAGTCATGGCATCGTTTTGTTGGACTTTTGCTCCAGGATTCCTAAATGGCTTCCCAAAGTGATGTATTGCTGGTTGGTTTTGAAGCAGTAACTACCCTTTTGATATCAGCCCCCAGCTTTTCGACGGGATTGAGGTCTGGAGACTGCAGAGGCCACTTCAAAACGTTAACCAAATTGTTTCGAACCATTCCTTTGCTTTCTTCCTGATGTTCTCGGGGCATTGTCTTATTGGAAGATCCATAATAGCAGCATTTCATATTCTGCGTTGGGTAGCATCACTGTATACAAGATATTGACGCAAGCCTTTTGTTTCATTATGGTTTTGACCCAATGTACCTACTCCATAAAAAGAAAACCATTACGCTTGATCCTCCTATTTTAATGGTTATGTAGTGTATTTTGGATTGTACTTGGCGTTTTGAGGACACCGTACGTACGATCCAGATCCTTTTCCACCAAAAAAAAACCAACTTTCTGCTCACGAGGATCAATCTTTTGACGTAAAGCTGGGTAAGAGCTCGTTTTATTCCCGTGTTTCAGCGTTTTCTATATAATTTATGGCTTTTCGTATCATTTTATTTGAAAACACAACCAATCGTCCATCTTTTCTATCAGATTTTCCATCCAATATCCATTTTTTGATTATTTCGAGCTTTTCCGCACTGCAGTGCCTTCCAAGACCCATTGCATTGAAAATTTTGGATTTATTTTAGATTTGATGATTGAAATAATAAAATCAAAGTCAAATCTCTTAAATAAATGCTTTTTGCCCATTTTTTCGACTTTTTCTCTTAAAAATTCTAAAAAAAATAATAATGTATAACCATTACAAGCGCAGCATTAATTTTTTCGTATAGGAGAAATACAAAGCAATATAAAAAATATCAATTTTTGACAATATCGCAACACTAAATGTTATTTTTTTGATCAATAAGAAAAAGTGTCATAGTGGTGCTATTATTTTTTTCGCAACTGTACATATGTAGTATATGTGCATTTATATAAATATGTGGCTCTGCAATATGCTGCGTGACTGTCCCAATTAGTTGTCGTCTCTCTCAGTTGCTGGCGAACTGTCGTAATTCACTTTTGATTTCATATGCATTTCATCAAATTGCCGCTGCGCACGCGCACGCCAAAAAGATCGCCTCGAGTCCCCTGGACAGTGCCAGACCTTGGTTTGATTTGAAAATTACTCGAAATAAAAAACAACAAAAAACTAAAAAAAAAATATTAATGAATTAAAACAAAACTGTGTAAACTACAAAATTGACAAACTGAGAAAATTTTAAACTGGTTGTATGGCCACCAATTTTTATGTTGTCCCCATACACAATCCAAATCCGAATCTGAATCCAAAAGTCAAAACTCAAAACCGAGACTCAAATTATATCTGTAGTATCAGACCTCTTTTTTTTTGGACTGCTGCCCCTCACACCATCTGTACTCCCATTAAGCTTTTGCCATTCTCCATTCGAGACAGCAAAAAATAAAATAAAATAAAATAAAACTGTGTGCGGCTGGTTGTCATTGCCGCCGCGCGCCGCGGCTCACTTCAAATGGGCGACGCGCGCGCGCCTCTCAGTCCAGCGCCAAAATTGCAATCTTTTTGAAATTTATGATGAACAAGTATAAAGTAGTCCTAGTCAATATGGCTGCACGATGTGCAAATACCCTGTAGTAGTATAGTAGTATAGTAAACAGACATACAATCTTTTAGCTGATAATCTAAATTTATAACAGCGGGACTTGGAAGAAAAATTCAAAATTCTTAGCACAATGTATTGAGTTTTAAATTTTCTGGCTATAAAATTCCTTTATTTGTCTCAATCTATATTTATTATATTAAACAACATAGCACACATATTTATATACCACTCTAGCATTTATAGCGGACTTGGGAGAAAAAAGTAAAATTTATCACACAATTTATTGAGGCTCCAATTTTATAGTTTCCAAAAATTTCTGGCTATAAAATTTAATATTTGTAAAAATATTTTCATTATATTATACACTCTTACTTATGCAAATTCGAAGTTTTTACACTCGTAGTTTGATCGGAGAAAAACAAAAGTGAATTGTCTTTCCTATAAACCTACTTTAGCTATAAGCCAACATTTTATTTCAAGATACCCCACATACGACTGCATTTTAGTTGTATCTGCAGGGTATAAAAAATGAACACTGTCGCTTTTTTGAACATTTTAATTATACACAGCAAGTCGCAGGTCGCCGAGTTTCAGAGATTTCCACAGACGACGCTACAAACAAACGGCGCCCCGATCCCAAACAGACTCCGAACCGGTAGCCAGAAATCTCGAGCAACAACTGGGCAACAATATATATATAAATACATTGTATAGATGTATATATATAATTTTGGTTTTTTTTTTTTTGGTGGGGTAATTAATAAATTCGCAACGCTGCCACAGGATATTTGCATAAGAAATGATGGCAATGAAATGTTATGACCGCACCGCACCGTATGACAGACGACGACGACGATGACCAATGGAACTGGAACTGGAACGGTAACAGGAACTGCAATCGAGCAACTGCAAAAAGTTCCACGGAACAAGGTCAAGAGTTATGTCCGAGGCGGCGTTTAACGCTTTGAAGACGCTTCCGCTGAAGACGGGTCCTTTGAAGGCAATGCGTTGCATAAGAGATTTGGAAATCAAATTCCGATTCAGCGCTCCTACAGCTCCAGCTCCAGTTCCAGCTGTGGTGACATTTATGCATATAATTTTCCGCCGGCGGGTGACCAAATGCCAAACAAATGAACCATGGGCCAAAATATATTTATATACTATATAGAAATTCGGGACGCAGCGTGTGGTGAATGTCCGAGAAACCGATTCGGACAAAACACGCAAAACACAACAAAAAACACACACGCACACACACATCATCGTAGAGAGAGAGAGAGAGAGAGAGACTCGCATCCTTTTGGCTCAGGCTCAGCAGCATTTTAGGACGTGCTGCAGTGCACGTGTCCTGGGTTCCTTCGGTTCGCCTCACTCTGTAAAGCTAAGAGGATACAATGGACATTGCCTAAACTGAAATCAGGCCCATTGTGCCGCCGAGCATTGTGACAAACTGACAATTGACAATGATAATGAAAAGTAGTCGGAAGAGTAAATTGCATAAGGATCGTCCTCTTGCCATATTCTTTTCATTATTCTCAGCTAAAACTCGTCCAGTTAGCCGGGTTTCGGCAAATTGTAAGGCGTTTGTAAGGCGTTTGTAAGCCTCTTCAGAGGTTGCGCCCTAAATGTGTTTCTAATTGACCCGGAGCTACTCGGCAAACTCATTATTCTCTTCCTCTCTGGGTTGACACGCGGCAGGCGCAGAAGCCGCAGTCCTGTCAGCAAGGACAACGCTGGCAAAAAAAAGAAAAAGAAAAGAAAACTAAAAATAAATAGCCAAAAAAAACCTTTTAACTTTGGCGCGCATCTTACACAGAAGTCAGTGGGTCGCCCCCGACATACAAAGGCCATTTGGGCAATTCTTTTGAGCTGTCCTAATGAACGATCCAAATGGATTTTCGGTTCAGTGGAAAAAATAAAACTCTAAAGTGATCCACTTGATGGATCTACAGAGAATGGAGTTTAAATAATGATTCAGCTGGGGAAACTTTAGATCATGTAATAAAGCGTGGGCATAGATAAAAAATATATATATTAAAAAACAAATGTATAAAATGAGGAGTACACATCTCCGATCCTATCAAGAATTCATGATCGATATCAACAGCCAAGTCAATATTAAAATGTTTCTTGTATCAAGTTTTGTGTGAAGGCTGATGAAATGCAGGGAACATGTGTATAAAATCTTTGACACCCAGAAAAAAGAACTGTTCCATCTTACTAAAAATAATTATACCTATTTTCGAAATTTGCATACTTTAAGAAACTATAGTTAATCAAAAGGGCACTATTTATTATATCAAAAAGAATTTAATAGACAACAAATTTATGTCCATTCGTTTCGTTAAGAAATTTATATTATATATATACATGTATACATATACATGTTTTAGATTTTATCCATCATGATCACATCTGCTAAGATTATGTTTTTTGAAATGCCCAAATTCATTTCCTGGTTGATTTTCCTGTTTTCACTCGAACTAAACAAATGTTGTTAACTCAAATTCTGGCATGTTCTTTTGCCTTCTCTTGCCCCCTCGTCACACATTTTGCATTGATTGTTCTGATACCGTTCTATAAACACAGCTTCCCCTAGCCCCTGTTGCTCCCACCCCTCAACAGGTCTGATCCGTCGCCCTCGTGATCCGTGTGGCGTGCGTGTGAATCTATTAAAGAGGCAGCCGCCTTCGCAACGATCGATCGTTGGATCGATCCTCTCTGAAAACGAAATTCAATTAAGCAAATCGAACGCATCCGAATTGATTTCGATGCTGATGCGTTTCTACGAAAAACGTCCTTTCGGTTTGGTTTAGGATAAGAGGATGGGCTGAGAGCCCAGCGCGTATGCGAGCCACCTGTGTGGCTTCTATGGCCGAGGAGCCGCCGATTTTGGGTGTGAAAAAAAAACCCAACTAAATGAAATTCTGTAGCAGGCACGAAATGCATGAAAAAAGGGGGAAGCGCTAATGCGGGGAGGAAGTGGCAAAAAAGGGTTCGACATGCCGGGCATTCTACCAAAGCATTGATTGTTATGCTGATGAGCTGCTGACGGCTCACGGGGGCGGGCGTTAAAATCAATTTTGAGTCAGGCAGTCAGTCAGTCAGTTAGAAGGGAAGGGAAGAGAGAAAGAGGAAGCTAAACCTTGATCCGCATCGATTGAAAATCGGTTGCTGTTATTGATTTTGATTTTGATGTGGATTTTTGATCTACAATCGATCCACACACACACACACACGATCGCCCAGCTCAGGATATTTTCGTGTTTGTTTAGCTGTAAAAAAAAAACAACAGAAAATAAAACAGCTAACAACCGTTTCTTCTGTGTGTGTGGGAAAAGTGCCGTTTGTAGCGGTTTAAGTGTTTACGATTTCCGGTTTCCGCCAAAGCTGGAAATATTAATGCAAATATTTGGCCAGCATTTCGACTCGGCCAGGACACCGCCGCACATCCTGGCCAAAAGCAATTGCCCAAGCGATTAATGGACATTTGATCGGAGCGTGAAAAGCCGACAACGAAAACGGCGTGAGAAGCAGTCGCTTTATTCGAGCATCATTAGCAGACAGTGGGGCGTGTGCTGTGTCCCAATACAAAAGAGAACGTTTCGAATTAAGTTTTCCACAGGTGATTCAGGCACCGAGTTGATCTAATAATAAGCGGGATCAAAGAGCGCCGCATGCACCTGATACACAGAAATCGCGCCGCGCCGCGCCGCAAAAAAAAGGTGTTAAATGGGGCGTACTAATGAGATCAGTGCACACAGGACAATGGCAGGATGCACGGGCGGCGACGATTAGAAAGCGATTTATGACAATCGAAACAAGCGACGTAACTGGAGAACAATGCGAACAACAAATTATGCGCCCAGCCAACAACAATTGTTAACAAGCCACGCAGGATAAATGAAATTTCTTTCTGCCACACACTTTCTCCCTCTCTCTCTCTCTCTCTCTCTCTCTCTAAGGACTCCATGGACAATGGTGTGATCATTAAAATCATCTTATAGTATAATAAATACAATCTTCTATAATGAATAATGACTTTATAAAAAAGAATTTGACTTATTTCTCAATTTTATTGGGAAGAAAGTGAAAAGAAAGGCTCAGCTCAACTGAAAGAATTGAGCTGGGAACTTAACTTGTTTTAACTTGGGATGAAAAGCGGGAGCTGTATTTTCTGCTCAGAGTGGAGTTTTAACTCATGGCAAGTTTTTGTAATTCCCTGGTCCCCTCCGCACTGGTCTTATGGCTTTTTGAACTGCCAATCGGCTCAGAGTCGAAGCGACGTTTCGCCACTTGTCACTTGGCCACTCAGCAGCAGCAGCAGCAGCAGAGCCGGACCGGGCCGGGCTGGGCCCTGGCTGTCAATAATCGGATCTGTTCAGGATTAGTGTCGCTCACTTCTCAATGTTGTAAGCCGCACGCATTTGGAGACATGCGATACGAGTCGATTCTGGTTGAGCTGGACACCACCCAAGCAGTGCAATAAACTCCAACAAGTGGCCATCAACGAGGAAGAGGAAGAGGGCGAGAACATATATTAAATTTAAAAAATAAAATACAAACAGCAGTTTAAATTTATTATTTATTTTTTACTTACCAGTTGGAGCATAACATTTACAATTGTGAAGTTAAGAAAATATCAACAAATTTATATTTTGTTTTAATTAATGCAATCCCAAAAGCAAACAGGAAAAAACAAGAAAGAGTTTGGATTATTTTTCTTGCAAAAACACATTTGTTGACCGATTGTTCCTATGGAAGCTATATGCAATATACAAAAAATTCCAGATATGTTAGAAGCATAGTGACACTCAAAATTTTCGAGTTTGGTGCGGATTTTTAAAATAAAAAAATTATTTTTCGTAATAAAATTAAATATTCGACCTATTTTACGTATAAGCTACGCAAAGTTTTATGACTAAAGCTTTCAAAACTAAGTGACAAATTTGCATAAAAAAACAACACGCGGACAAAGACAGACGAACAAATGGACATGAATATACAACTAGGCTGTTGGCACTAATCAAAAATAAATATATACGTAATTTTTCGGCTTGGACCTGTCCCCTTCTAAGCGTTACACACTCCTTGATAAAAATAAAATACCTCTACAAGAGTGGACAAAATGCGATATAGGAAACTTTACTTTATGCTCTAAAAGCAGCTATTTTAGATTAAAAATTAAATTTAGATTGAATTTCGGGTAAAGTTGGATATTATTTACAACAGCTCATGTTGAAGTTCCTTCAGAAGATCTCCCAACTAAACAGTTTTTAAATGTCTTCTTTTAAAAATCGCCTTGTAATGAAACATCTTTACATGATCGTAAACCCTATCCCTAGCCCAACTATGCATTAAATACCATTCCGATATCTGTAAATTGAGACAACAACTAGCACAAGTCAGGAAACAATTGCATCAGACTGGGCCGCATTTATTTACAGAGGCCCGCAAAGGTTTGGTAAAAAGAAAAAAACCATTTTGCGCCAAGTCATCGAGGTGCGAGAACATTTAACGCCTGTTGGTCAGTTTTTTTTTTTTTAGTTTGTTCTCTAGTTTTTTTTTTTAGTTTAAGTTTCCAGTTCGCGTTAATTGGGCAATGTTTGTGCCGGGGCAGGACGAGCAGGCTGCGAGCGTTCGTTAGCACATTTGCGGTTGCAGCAAGGATAACAAGGATAAGGACTCGCGACTGGCAACTGGCGACGCTCCTACTCCGGCTCCTTCTCCTACTTCTACACCCAGCACGTACTGTCGGCAGTCTACAAAGGCCACTTGTTAGCCGGGCGGTGTGCAGAGCTCTTGGAATTTGAAAATTTTGGAAAATGCAATATAATTGCGCTGATTATGAGGCCGCCGCTGCTGCCGCCGCCGCCGCCAAATGCCATTAACAAGACCAAGTTAGCCCAACACGAATGAAGCAAGGCCTTCCAGGAAAACCGCAGAAAAAAAAAAGACAGAAACCCTTTCGAGGCAACAGCTCAAGAAGAAAGTGTAGCTGGGAACGGACATCGAAGTCCGTGATCCTTTCGGCAGTCACAGCGTGCGCTGTGCGACGTTTAATAAATGTTTTAAATGTTTACAAAATGTTTTAGCCAGCGCTATCAGCGCCCACAAATCTGAAATCCAGTTGGTTTGTTTTTCTTTTCTCTTTTGTGGGCGGGCGTGTGACTATTTTTATTGTGATTTGATTGGAACGGTACACCTTCACCCAAATAGAGCAATAAATTGTGTAGTGTACGCCCTCGAAATTTATGATTTAATTATTGTTTTCACCATCATGACCACTAGGCGCAGCCGCAATCGCAGCTCCCGCTGTGCCCTAAACGCTGTCTAATGTCCCGCGACATTTATAAGTCTTTGATCGGACTTTGACAAAAACCCTAAGTAGACCCGCAGCAGCTTGGAGCCGCAACTGAAACTGGAGCCTAGTCTCTAAGCCGGCACAGCCAACCCAGGCGGATGCATAAATCGATATGAAAATCACCAATTATCTTATGCAATGCGTTGCCAGGGGGTCAGAGATAGGGCCAGCGACTGAAAGAGTGAGCAAGAGGGAAACACGCACACAACTCATAAGCATTGGCAACTTGTTAAGCGCCCCGGCAGTAAGCAAGCAGAAGAAGATATTCGTACGACAAAAGGGGGGCGCAAGTTGGGGGCCGGGCATGTGGACGACTGTAGCATGATGATATACAATAATCGAGCAGTGCTCGCGATCAGAAATATTGCCACAAACGAACGAGCAACCAGAAGGGAAAATCTCACTTGGAATCAGACGAAGTTCGTATGCGCTTTAGAAATGTCGTTGCCAAAATAAAATGTTTGATTTCAAGAGTTCTGGTTTCAAAACCAATTTTAAATTGCATCTTAAAGTGAATTGAGTTCAAATCTCGGTACGTATATAAAATATACTTTATAAATTTGATATATAGACTTCAGAGATATAAAGTAACAAGGATGGAAATCAGGCTATGCTTCAAAAGCGATTTAAAACGAACAATGCAATAGCAGTAAATTCTATTTTTTGATTTTATGTGCTTATATAAACTCAAAAGATCCTTATCAATAATTGTGTTCAGATTAAATATGCAGCAAAATATTACGAAATATTGAATCGTAAATATGATTACTTAAGAACTCAGGAACTCCAGCGACAATTTGCCGTTGGCGCTTTTTTGGCCCGATTTGATAAAAACTTTGTAATTTTTGTTATTAATTGGAATTGGGATGAAAATCAAATTTCAAGCGTTAAATCTTATATTATATTCCAATATTAAATTATACTATACAATTATAAATATTAAATATATCTAATATAATATATAATAATATATTTATAATAAAGTCCATTCAAAACTGAATGCATTTGCTTTATAGAAATAGAAATATATTAATTTATTTAATATTTATAATTCTATAAACCGAATGCTTTCAGTGTCGAGTGGACTCTCTTGTTTAGTGCAAACGATGATGATCAGCTCAGCTCTTGCAATGATGCAAATGCTGCAAAGATGACGACGCCAACGACGACGACAACATGGTCCACGTCCAAGTCCAAGTCCAAGACCACGACGAAGATGATGACCGACGCTAACGACGACTCCTACAAGAGCCCGTTAGTGTGTTGGTTGTTGGGTCTGTTTGGATCTGTTGGATATGTTGTTGGTCCCGTCTGGTCAGCGCCCTTTGTGTCAGGCAGCAAAGGCAGCAACAAATGCGTTCATTTCCCTCTCAAGTCAAATATACAATGATATAATAAATTGAATGACATTCATAAATAAACAATATAAGAGCAGCAGCAGCAACGACAACAACAACAACAACAACGCTGATGACAACGTTGCCCGGGCGTAGGCTGAGGGTCTCCTCTACTGCTGCATTGTTGTTGGGCGAAGCTCTTGGGGAGAAGCGTAATGAAGACATTAAACGACTTGCAAAAGTCTGCAAAACGAGCCGCTTTCTCACACAGAGAGAGATAGAGAGAGAGAGAGAGAGAGAGAGAGAGAGAGAGAGAGAGGGGGGGGGCCTTTGGTGTTACATGCAAAAACAACAACTCAACATCATTATTAACAATAACAACAACAAGCAAATGGCAAGTGCAAACCGATCATCAACTAAAACCGCTAACCGGTAGCCGTTTTCAATGCCAACGCCAAATGGGAATATTGAATATGGAAATTAATATGGAATCCACAAGCTTAGCGAGATTCCGATTTCGATTCCAATGTTGATGTCTCATTTAACTAAGCAGCGGGACAGCAGCAGCAGCAGCAGCAGCAGCCGCAGCCACGGCCACAACAAAAACAGGCATTTGCCCAAAATGCAATCATAATAAATGTGCTGCCTGGGTGGTTCAGGCCACAAGCAAACGAGCAAACGAGATGACCATCAGCATGGAGGAGTTCAAGACGATCATGAAGATCGTGATTATAATGATCTGCATCAGCATAGACAGGCGAGCTTCTGCAGCTTGTGCAGCAACTCCATTTGACTACTCGGGCGACCAAACATTAACATACACTTGAACAGCCAAAGAGACGGGGATGTGAAGGTGGGCTGACTGAAGAAGGGGATTTCAGCTTTGGTCTGGCTACAGGTTATGATCGTGGCCGCTTTTTGATGAACCTAATTGACAACTTTTTGTCAGCACTGTGTGGGGATTATGATTGCTTTTATGTTAAATTCGAAACGATTGCAGACGAGTTCCCTTCAATATAATCCTTGCTGCTCGCCACGCCCCCTGCCCCTTCCAGCAGTATGCCGCTGCGACTGCTTTGTTAGTTAAATATTTTAATGCCGTTTCGCTTGCATTCGTTATATGTCGTTGATCTGTCGATCAAAGCGCATCACTTTGATTGATTTGATGCAGAACATGTCTGCCAAGAGAGAGAGAGAGAGAGAGAGAGAGACTGACAGAGAGGGGGAAACCGAGGGAGTAGATTTCCGTGCTGGATATATGCTAAATTAAGGCATCGCATGGCCCAGTAGAAGAAAAAACGAAAGAAAAGTCAAAGATAAAACAAATGACTTAGGCAACGAACCAACCCATTCAAATGACTTAGGCAACGAACTTGCTTGGCAAAATAAAATGACTTAGGCAACGAACTTGGCCGGCTATTTAAATGACTTCAACAAAGAACTTAGACAACAAAATAAATAAAATAAAATATTCAGTTTAAGGCAACCCTGTAGCTTACACAGCTGCTGATTAACTTTGTACTGAACCAAACCGATTGTGGAAACCCAAGCCGATTTTGATTAACACTTGTGACTGTTGGTGACAAAGTCAAGTCAAGCCTTAGCAGCTGGCTAGAAATCTAGATCCGTATAACTTCCAAGGATTTGGTAGATTGCGCACATACGCACAGATCGTAACAAAGATAATGTTGGCAAACCTCAAACCTAGTGACAATGAGCGATATTTTTGGCCCTAAATTGGCTCAATTTCAGTTGCTAACTAGAGCGCGCCCGTTGCAGGTCAGGTCAGGATTAGAAGATAACCACAGCGACAACCACATTCACATTCACATTCACATTCACATTTGCCATCTCCCCTCGCCCGTAAACCGCTTTGCACGCCTCCGAGACAAAGGGCAACTTAATTGCCTTTGACAAACTAGAAGAGACTTAAGACGATTTGCTCGGTGTCCGCCCCGCAAACAACGCCCACAAGCGCACATGAGTTGGCCGGCTGCTGCTGCTGCTGCTGCTCAAGTACCCTGGACAATGGTCAGACAAAACAAAAAGAGAACGAATGCAGCGAAAACAAAGAAAAACAAAGGCGAAACGACAAAGACACATGTGACAATTGCCGCTCGGCACGCACCACCTCGGGAATTGTTGCAGTTGCAGTTGCAAGCGCTGCCGCTGACCAATGTCCGCTCACGCCCGAGGCGCTCAGCTCTCAGCTGTGTCCAGCAACTGCGACAGCTCCTGGAATTCGCATGCGCAAAAGACCCACAAAAAAAAAAAAGAATAAAAAAATACAATTGTAATTATGCGCGCGCCCAAAAAGTGGGCGTTGCACAGTAGTCCCTGGCTGCCAACGCTGTCAAGCCGGTGCGACAGACACAGACGGACTGCAACTGGAGGCAGTGAAAGCCAAGTCAAAACTGAGCGCCTGCCACCAGCACAGTGATACAGGGTATATTGAAAAGTCCTACAACTTTGGCAACTATTTGATATAGTTACTAAAATTCCTTGAAGTAGCTATTGTAGTTATAGGTATCTATATGTTAGTAGGAATATTATTCGTAAGGCTTGCAGTTAAAAAATAATATGTTTATCAAAGTATATATGGATATAGATGTAAATAAAGATATAGATATATATATATATAAACATCTATCTAATATAGATAAAGATAAATATAAAAATATAGATATAGATAAACATATAGACATAGATATCTAGTACATATATTTTTTGTTATAGAAAACTATTTTTAACTGATTTTTACTTGTGAGCTGTAGAATAAAAGTTCAAAAGTTTATAGTTATATATTTTGAAAATATCTAGATATAATTAAAAAATCGCTAATTTTAAAATGTGCACCAAATAAGTAAGTAAATATATGTTCTAAAAGAAACCGTATTAAATAAATATATTTATTTACAAATGAATTAGATGCCTATTTCAATAATTTTACCAAAACAGATTAAAAATTTAGAGACTCTATAGGTAAGCAGTTTCTTAGGTGAGCTGAAGCTCTACCTCACATGCTCTACCACATACCTCGCAACCTCTTTCACAATGGGTTCAAATAGTTTCTTAGCCACTGTGCAACCGTGTCGCATGATGAATGTTCAGTTCGAGCATTGGGACAGTATTTGCTGCTGCTTTTCTCACGCTGTGTGTGTTTGAGGCGTCGTCTCGTATGTTAAACTGTCGCTCGCAGCCAAAAGTGCAATTAAACAAATTGCCAGCCTCTGAATAAGCCACATCACAGCCACAGCAAGAAGCAGCAGCGGCAGCCGAAGCAGTTGAAGATCAAGCAGAACTTTTAAGCGCAAAGATTTTGGTGCAAAAGTATTCAGAATTATTTAATTGTTGGAGAAACGACTTAATTATTTTGGCAGCCCGGCCCCAGAACGCAACTAACTGCAGGCGGCATTCGCATATTATATATAGCTGCCAGACATGCCAGAGAGATGGATTTCATATATATATATATGTATATATATGTATATATGTATATGTATCTGCATCTGATTTAAGTCAGCAGCATTTAGATTTTCGCCTCGGGGCTGACTTTTTGCTGCAAAAGTCTGACTTTTGCTTCGAGCTGATGTTTATCGCCTTATGCGGGGACTCGTGTCCTCGTCGGCTCAGGTTACACACAAGTAACACACACACACACACACAACACGCACACACACACATCAGGACACATATTACACACGCTCTTATTTTGCATGTAAACAAATCCCAACATATCCTGGCAACAGCAGCAGCCACAGTGGCAAAAGCAGCCGCCCAATATTAACTCATTGTGTGTTTTTCCCAATTTCCCTAGAAAATGTTTCACTTTGTATTTGAAATTTTGCCGACACCAAGAATAACACAAATCTCACGCCTAACAAGGCTCTTAAGCCGCATTTAGTTGTGGCTAAGCCACAGGATCTGCAGGATCTTCAGACCACAGGACACGGACTCTCTCCCTCGCTCACTTTCTGTCCCTCTTACTCTCCTTCTTGCTAGCTCCTTCTATAATCTAAGCGGCAAATCTTTAAGAACATTTTGCATAATTTGCGTCCGTCGTAATGCAAATCCCATTTGGCCCGCCACCACAGTGGCACACAAAAATAAACACCCGCACTATGGGTCATAATGATAATAGCCCAACGAAAAGAGAGAGATCTTAACTCATAATAACCCAACCAGTAAGCAGCATGTAATACCTGATGAAAGGCACGTTGCAAGATTTAATACTTTATCTAGTTTGTGTTTGGATTGGTTTGTTCTATAATGCAATTGTCATCTAGATCATCTCAGATCTGCACAGATAGAGCTGGTATTTTATGCAACTATTTTCTTATACTTAAGTCTCATGCATATAGAAGCTATTGCTATAATATCCTTATATATTTACATATTTATGTTTTGTTGAAGAATCTGTTTATTTAAAAATTTATTATTGTTTATTTTACATTTTCAATATTTATATGAATATTGTATCCATTTTCCATACACTTAGATTTGGGTCAAAAAATCTAAATTGTCATAACTTTCATAAAAGTAGACCGACTATAATAAGAAATGGCTCTTTGTCTATGATTTGGTCACAGTTTATGTAATAATAATAAATAATTCAGCATATATATACATAGTATTGCATTATATACACAGACTTTTTGTAGAGCAATTTTATTGGCAGACTTCTTAAGTGTATCAAAGTTTTAAATTCTAGGAATTGTAATTAATTCAAGACGAATTTTCTGGCAACTTTGTGCGCCTGGCAACAATGTTGCAAGCAACATATTACCAGCGCTTGAGCGTGTGTGTTCGTGTGTGTGTTTGTGTGTCTGTTCCTGTGGCATAATCATAATAATCATCAATGAGCCAAGCTGCAAACGCAACGTTGCACATGTCGGAGGCGTCGCTTGTCAACTGCATTTTGGTGTCTTTGATTTCGTTCTTGATTTCACGAGGCAAAGGCAAGGTGATCAATGTGTGTGTGTGTGAGCCGTGTGCGATGGGGTTAGCTGCTTGGCGTTGCTAGAGTCTCATATTTGCCTGCCACAGGACGAGGACGTGCCTTAGCTGCAGATGCACCTTGATTGTTGGCCCTGGAACTCTACTCATTCTACCCCTTCTTAATCCGGGCAGCCCTTTCAATGTCTTTTCTAGGGGCAGCTGATATTGAGTAACAACAACAACGGAGGCAAGCAAAAGGACTGCGCGCGACACCACGAAAATATTAATTTACACGATTTGTTGTTGTCGTTGTTGTTGTTGGGTTCTTATCACTTGAGACTGAAACTGGGACCTGGGCGCACGCGTTTGCACATTTGCCAGCGTCTTCCTGTCCCTGCCACTGCCTCGAGAGCTAGCTCCTGGGGCCCGGACCCTGGCCTAACGGGTCTCTCCATTTCATATTTTGCAGCTTGTCTGAATTCTATTTTCTTGTGATTGTTGTTGTTGTTTTCGTTTTCTGGTCTGCCTGGCGCGTGTGTGTCCTGTGTCGCGACTGCGCTTCCTTATAAATATTTATTTATTTGTTTGCATATCCTTCATGTCCCTCAGCCTGGGCCTTGGCTTGTCGCGCGCTGTTTGCACAGCTTTCAATTGACATTTGGCTTGACGCATTCCACGTTGAGCAAAAGAAAAGGAGCGAGAGAGAGAGAGAGAGGCAGCAAAAGCCAAAACAGTGATAGATAGCATATATTGTGATCAGACAATTGGAACTATGGAAAACTTAAGAATAGCGTAGAAGGGCATCAAACGTTGGCGTTGTTAAATCTAACGAAAAACTTTAAAGGTGTTAATAGAGAGGGATATTTTAATATTAGTACTTATATATTAAAATTTATTCAATCTTCTATGACAAGCTACAAAGCGGATTTTTAACTCCAACTTACGATGATTTATGAAGTATGAATCAAGTATGAAACAAATAAAGGATTTTTTTGGAAAAAAAATTCAAATTAAATGCAGAATCAATCTAGACAACAAACCATAATCATAGTGCATAAACATAATGAAAATCGGTTCAGTTTTGGCAAAGTTGTGGGATTTCGAAATCTAGCAAGTATGGATTCGGAAACTTTTCTTGTCTACATTTTTGTCAATTTTGGCATAATTTTTGACAGAAAAATCAAACTCTAAGAACCACTTTTTAAGTTACGTTTCATTCACCCGCAATCGATTAAAAATCAAGTTTCACGATTCCATATTTCAAACAACAAAATTTTTAAATAAGAAAAGGGGGAGTGAACGATTTTTTTTTTGTTTTTTTTTAAAAAGGATTTTTAAAAAAACAAATTAAATTTAAATGCAGAACACTTCATCTGACAAGAATATATATTCCAAGTTTCAAGTATCTGGCTGCAACAGCGGTGAAAAAACTGCGTTCATACGGATAGACATCCACAAACACTTCAGTGAAGGTCTTTTTTTTATCTTTATATATTTGTATATATTATTAATGTTAGACGAACTTTGAAATTCACTAATTAATCTTTACCGAACTTGAGCCCAAATGAAATCCCCAAGTTTTTTGGGACATTTGTGCTGAATCTAAATAAAATACTCGTTAGTTTCCAAGCAGAGCCTACACAGCAAATACCATAGCTCTTCGAACTATACTTCCCGAATTCCTTGAGACGGGACTGTTCGATTTGAGATAAGTACTGCAATTACAACATATTAAATTTCGCAACATATTTAATACTCAAGCACCATTTTTAAGACTTTCCCTTGACTTTTTGGGCAACAATTTGCCAGCACTTAGCACGAAATGTTTGTGTGAGAGTCGAGTTAAGCCAAGTGCCAAAATCTGTAATCGCTTTAAGGCAATCTTAAAGGGGGTTTTTTTTGTCTCTTGGATTTTTGAATTTTTTCTCTCCATGCGGTGCTCCAAATATTTTTCACAGCTCATTAAAATGTAATTTGAGGCGCGAAATGTTTTGCGTTTTGCGGTCCGGCAGTAATAAACCGTTGCATTGATATTATCACAGCTAAAAAGAGAGGGATAAAAGATACAAGGGAGGGGACTGGGGACTTGTTGCTGTTCGTGGGGCAACAGGCAAGCTAAATGGCAACTTAGCGTTGCACTTGCGCATTCAACAATTTAATTAAAATGAAATTTTCGAATCACAGGAGGAACTGAAATGCAACTGCGCGCCGCTGATCTGGCCAGATTGCACATGAAGAAGAAGACGACGATATATATAAATATATATATAT
The DNA here is from genome assembly GCA_035041545.1 of Drosophila colorata. Classification (NCBI taxonomy): domain Eukaryota; kingdom Metazoa; phylum Arthropoda; class Insecta; order Diptera; family Drosophilidae; genus Drosophila; species Drosophila colorata. Next base: position 7,104,923 of record JAWNLD010000490.1, on the reverse strand, counting down.
TTATATATACAAAAAAAATATATATATAAGTGAGGCAAGCAGCGCGGCCAAAGTCAAAGCTAAAGGTAAAAGCCATTGCATTTCCCCCTCTCTCGTTTGCTGACGATGATCAATGATTGCAGCGCCGACGCCGCATCTGCGCCGACACGTGATCAAGATCACAGCTACGCGTGGGGGAAGTGGAATAGGGGGAATAAAAGGGGGTACTACTACTATAAGCGGCATGTAATGCGCCATGCATTACGCGTATCTGGCGTTGTCATCGTGTCAGCTTGACTCGCATATTATTAATTGGCTGCCCATAGAAAAAAAAAAAACTGGCCACAGCACAAGAGGGGGGATGAATGAGATATGGCAATGGCGGGTGTGGAACGAAGGCCGAAGGCTACGACTTCGTTTTGGATCTGGGTCCGGAGCTGGATGTGGCTCTGGATTCATAAGTGCGCTAGAATTTATGTGTTAATTTGTCTCGCCGCCAGGATCTGTTGATTTATTTTGTGCGCCAGTTTTTCATACTCTAGCGCTGAGTGTTTTGTTCAATTGTCGCAAAATTTGTAACGCTTTGTAGAAGGCAACTGTTAAATCTAATAAGTATTTATATACTATATGTGGCAACAGTCCAGATTATACAGTTATGTAAGTTTGCCTGTAGCCATGTTAACTACATTTACAGTAAAGCTATAGTAAATAACCTTGATATATCCCAAGTAAAATCATATCAACATCTGGCAATTATATCAGATAGCTTTTATTGTAACAGACAGTCGACAATTTTATAGAAAAAAGCTTTTAGTTTTCAAATTAAGCTTCAACATGTTTATATATGAACAAAATCTTATTAGTATCGGCCGACTATATAATACAATAATTAGGGGAACTATCGTTTGAAAATTAAATTTCTATAAGAAAATCTTGCGTAGTTTTTATGATACTCACACCCACACTCATCAATTATGAGCTTCCATTGTTAACCAGTTGCCAATATATTTACATCAAAATCAAACCATTCTTGGCTTAATTAAATATTGATAATAATAAATTTAAAGAAAATACTATTTATACCACATCTACTTCGACTTTTACATATTCAAGGGTATTCAATTTTCAGCATACCAAATTGAACTGTTCTTTTATCTAGTTGTAATTATTTTCGAGGGCCACTTGCGCAATGTGGCAACCTGCGCGCAACTTGCAGCAATTTGTTGCATTTTGAGCCAGTTGCGTCCGACATAAACATTTCTTTTGTGCGCCGCAATTTGTATTGTTCGCATAATTAAATTGACGCTTGGCATTCCAATGCCCACAGAGCACAGCATTCCCCAGCATCCCTGTCCTCCACCCCTGCCCACCCCACTCCACCCCCTGTCGGCATAGTGCGGTCAGGTTCATTCCATTCGGGCCCTGGACTCTGACAGTGACACGCGCAGTAGTTGTAGTTGTAGTTGTACTATCTGGCCAGTCGGAGGAGTTCAGGGCTCGGCTTCTGGCCTAGCTCGTATAATTAGCAACGATTAAACACTTATCGTCCCACCCAACGGTGCAGAACAAAAGCATTTTGCCGACTCTGCCAATGACTCGCATGTTCTTTTGCGCGTCTATTTAGCTATTTTATAGGGCTTAACTATGCACTCAGAAAAAATATGTATATATTTCGTTGTGTTGAAAATAAATAAAATATTCTAAGAATTTAACTTAATTCCAAACCAAATACATACACTTTGTATTTAAATATACGAAGTATATTTTATATATTTTCAAAACAAGTAAGTATATTTTTCCTATATATTATATATTTTTATATTTAATATATTTTTAAAATAAATAAAATATTTAAGACGTTCAAATATTCCGATTACGAGATACGATTTAAGGGTTTTTATATATTTTCCTATTAAATACTATCGCATAAATAATAATTGTATATTTTATATTTATGTATTTCAGGAAAGTAAAGCTTAAAATTTTCGATGTAGTTCCGGACAGATATACATAATTCAGATGTGTAAAATGCTATATAAAGATAACAAAATAAATAAATAATATATTGTTTATAATCAAAAAAAAAAATAAAATTTTCTTCAAGTGTATTGCATTTTGTTCGTTGTATTCAGCCTGTGGCCTTTGGCAGCAAGGTGGAATTTGTCAAGCGCAAGGACACATAACTGACTGCAATTAGGTGTGTTCAATGGATGCTGCTGCTTCTTCTTACTGCTTATTCTACTCCTGGCTCTTCTTCGCCTGTATATTCATCTTCTTCCAAGGAGCTTCACTCCCTGGCAATGGCAATTGTTGTCAGGCTTGTTTGATTAGCGTGTAATTGGCCTGTCACTGGGCCAGTGCCCAGCGAACGCTCACTGCCTGCCCTGCCCCCTCCTCACCCTTTGCCACCTCTATAAATACTCAATTATAAGTTTATTGATTTTAATGAACGTTATCAATTTGCAATATTTAAAAATGCCAACATAACCCACCAGGCCAAGCTCAATGTGAAACAACAGTTTTCAACAGATATATCAATCAAGTCGTTCAATACCATCAGCATCATTATCATTATGATGATCATCATCATTAACATCATCAAGTCACAAGGTCATCGCTATCACATATATGATCGTAATAACAGACTGGATTGTTAATTTATTTAACTTGAGGCCCGACTTTGGATGTCGTTTATGGTGCTCTCTTTGGACCTTAATAAACCTCGACTACTTTCTATGTCCCAAATAATAATTGTCCAAAACAGCAAGAAGCAGTTGGGTGGGAGAGAGAAATATACATATACACAGAGAAATATAAGCAGACCGTTATCGAAATAGAAAAAGATAATACCTTACAGGAAAAATATAAAGAATTTTTTTCTCTAGTTTAATATTCGAGAGAAAAAATATATCTAGAAAAACATAACTAGAGATAAAAATATAACAGAGCAAAAATAGAAAAAATCATGAATTTTTCTTTCCTTTTTATATTAATTCTTAATTATTTTTTATATACTAGTATATAGCGCTTTTAATTGGTAAAATATCAATAGGTTTCATATACTTAATTCTTTTTTATATACTAGTATATAGCGCTTTTAATTGGTTAAATTATCAATAGGTTCATATAGGTCATATACTTAATTCAAAAATTGTGTTTTCATTTAAGCAACAAAATTGTTTGATCATAAAATCAATACTAATTCATGCTCAATTCAAGAAGAAAATGACTTGAATTCTAAAACTAAATTTTCAGGGTAATTCCAAAGGCTTGAATTCTATAACCACATTTTCAGCGTAAATGTGGCTACTTTGTAAGCTTTTATAGGGTAAAGTTATTTAAATTTTCAGCTCTTTCAAATGGTGTATCGAAAATACTTCTTGTAGCTAGGCTTGAAATGGCTAGCCAAAACACAAAGTTCATTCTTCATTCAGCTGCGATTCGTGAGTGTTTAATGGATATCGATTGGTTCCCATGGACTGCACTTGTTTTTTGTTTTTTATGTGGCATCGCGGCAAAGTGCACATGTCATGCAAATCGAAGGATGATCATCAAAAGGATGCCACAAGGATCAAACAATAAGCTGATGAGCTGTTGCAAGGGAACAAAGCGGCCTCTTGACTGGCCCCCAAGCAAAAACAACAACAAAAAGACTGTTTTCTTTATTATACTTATTTTTTTGTTTTTTAACTTGGCTTTTTACACAATGCCACTTGTTGCGCCAACAACAGCAGCAGCAGCAGCAACAACAACAACAACAACACTCGAACTTGCCACTTGGCATGATTGACTTATCAAAAGGAGTAGTTGACTGAACAACAACAACAACAGCAGCAACGACAACGAAATGAAGTGTTGACAAGTGGCAAGCAAAAGGAATGTGTGCCCCGTGAATCAATGAGCCAAAAACTGGCTGCAAGCAGGAGGCGGGCTTTCTGAAGGGGGTAAGGGAAGGGACTTTTGTCAGTCGTTGCATGAATGAATGAGCGCGCTTCAAGCAGCTTCAGCAGCATCATGGGGCGGCAGCGGCATGTTGCATGCAACACACAGCAAGCCTGGCAGCCTGAATTATGCGCACGCATTGTGCGCACGTCATGCGGCAGCCGCAGCAGACCAGAAGCCAACGGCAACGGCGACGGCAACGATACCTGGCAGCTTCATCTGTGTTGCATGGTCTCCACCAACCGGTGGCAACAGGCCGCAACAGGCAGCAACACTTGTGCATGTCCAGTGCGACGCGTTTTCTGACGAAATTTACAACAAGTGCGCGCGCGCAAAATGCTAAAGAGATGTTGACGTTGACGTTAACGTTAACGTTAACATTGACGTCGACGTCGCCGTCGCCGCTAACGCAGGCGTCAACATCGACGGAGCGACGTCGCAACGTCCCCGGCCGGCTCAGTGTGTGTGTGGTTGCGTTTGTGTGTGTGTGTGTGTGTGTGTGTGTGTGATTTATGATGTGCTTCAGCAACCAGAGTCAAGCGTTTGCTGCGCTTTTCGACATCGAGTGAAATGGCATTGATCGCTGCTAAAAATGCTGTTGTGACACAGTCAACCCTCACCCGGACTCCCCACCCAACTCCTTGCTGCCTGCCTCCACTTTATACTACAGGCACCTCGCAGCCACTTGGCGTTTTTTTATTTTTTATTTTTTTATTTTTTTTTTAATTAAAATGTGAAGCGCAGTCATGTAAAGCAGCAGCTCCGCAAATGCAATTACATAACTCAATCAATTTGTAAGCGCGCCTAAAAAAGAGCTTAAAAACGGAGGCTGCATAAACCAAAGAAAACAAGTAAAAGTGCTTCCTTAGCTGCGTGTGTCCTACTCGAGCATACTCGGTAGCGTAGCCTGACGGACGGCTTTCCAGCCAGAGAAATAGCGTTTTTTTTTCATTTAATCATAAACCGAACCTTATGGGGAAAAGTCCAAGAAGCAGCCGAATCTATTTAAACTCTGCTCACAAAGTGAAAAGAAAATTGGTATTGGGTAGTAATGTTAATCCAAAATGAACACCGATTTTTATATCGGGTTCGAAAATCGTATTGATAATCAAAAATCGTCGATATATCGAAAAAAAAGATTACCAAGTTAATATTGGCAAACATCGCTGCTGTTAATATCACTATCTTCAGGCTTAGCTTAAAGATGTCCAAAAGGCCGATTTATTTATAAGAATCGATCGAGGTACATCGAAATATCGTAAAATATTATCAAGCTAAAATTTGAAAAAATGACGTTAACATCGATACATCGATGCTTCGATTTTTTTCAAACATTACTAGTATTGGCCAATATCCATCCATCTGTACGTATGAACGCGATTTCTTTTTTGGCGCAATAGAAGTTCGAGGTTTGAAACATAGAATAAATACTCAAAGCTGAACCGATTTTCATGTTTGATGTCATTTCTGCCATGATATGTCCTCTAGATTTAATGTGTTCAAATAATGCTAATAACAACTAATATATGTGGTTGTTATTACATTGAGAAACGAGTAGTGCACAGTCGGTTACACTCGACTATAACGTTCTTACTTGTTTATTAGAGCATATATCCAAATAGTAATTTCTTGCTCTGTGAGTAACATACTATATATACACTTTAAATATCATGGCCACAAAAACGATAATTATCGCATTCGGAAAAACAGAGCTAAGTATCGAATTTTTATATAATTAAAACGCTCCTCATTTAATATACTACAGCCATCAAGACAAATGCGATGAAAATCTAGTTCTTAAAAATTCCGAGATATGGTCAAAAACCCAATGCTCGATATTTATCGATCTTAAGATAATAGTAAATATACACAGCAGCAATATACCGTCACTCAACCCATTTTCACTGTCCCACACAGGGTATTCAAAATCAAACCGACTACCCATAAAACTTTGCCAATCACTTAATCTGAACTAAAAACATAAAAAAACAACGCAGACAAGCAAAAAAAAAAAAAAGAAAAAAAAACTGATCGCTTTTAAATGATTTTGGCTGCTGTAGCTGCGGCGATAAACGAATTTATTGCAACAACGCACACAATAATTGGATGAACTCTACAAATGAGCGCAAGCGAGTGGGGGAGAGCTTGTGAGACAAACAGAGGGAAAGAGATCGAAGCAGATCCTTAAACTTTATTATTGCCGACTGCCCGCTGCTGCTGCTGCTATTGAGCTGCTCCTTGGGTGTGCTCGCCTGGCCCCATTGTTTGCCAGCCAAGAGCCATAACAATAAGCCAGGCGATTGAAATTAAGTTGCTCCAGCGGCCACCCAAAACAACCAGATCGCTTCATTTCTGTGGGGAGCCCAGTTGCAATGCCAATTTCCAAGATTTTGTGCGTAATTTATCACGTTCTTTATTAGCGACAAAAAAAAAGTAAATAAACAGCAAAAAAAAAAGTAAATAAATAAAATAAAGGCCTCGCTAAAAGACAAAAGCGCAAAATTGTTCCCCCACCAGTTTAATCGATTAACGATCTGGCTATCTTACAATACTTTCAGATCCTTCGATCCTTCGTTCGATCCTGTGTTTAATTTTCGGTGTTTCGTAAATTAGTCCATTGTCAAATGGCTGACAGGCTGGGACCTGAATAGCCCCCAACCCAAAGATTCGCAGATATACACATAAAGAACAAGTGCAGCCATATGCATAGCTGCTAGGCGGATCGTAAAAAATGCCAACAACATAATCATCGATCAGCCCAGCGATTCAACCAATTGATCGCCTATCGCGACAATACACTTTGCTGCCTATTAAAATGAGAAAATCTTGAAAGTCGCCGCTGAAAATACACTACAATGTGCTTGATCCGCTTTTGTTTAAGCAATCTTGTTGATCGTTGTGATCAGTGAAATGGTGATCAATTAATTAGTTTAAAATTCAAGTATATACCACATAAAGATTCTTTCACAAATTATAGGCTATAGATTTTGAGTCTAGAGAAAATCTCTATATAATATAATTCTCTATGGGGCATGCTTATACTTATATTGATATAAAGGGTATGAAAGCTTTATCTAAACTCCATTTATAGAGCTCGCTTGGCAGGCAAACAATTTCTAATCTAACAGTTGTGAGAGCAATAAAATGGTTTCAACTAGCTTTTATTACAATAAGGCTAAAGAAAAAAAAAAAGAAAAAGAAAAGCTTTACTTGCGAAAAGCAGAATAGAAAAAAAACACACATTTCAACGTACATTAAAGACTTAAGCATTAGATTAAAGATAAGCAATTAAACTTACATAAAGAGCATAAAGCCAATAGTTTTTCGTTTCCACAATGCATCTGAGTTTTCATTCCAGACATATTTCCATGAGCTCATATTTTGGTATAACATGCTTTTATATTAAATCTTGACTTCAAGTTTCGAAAGACTGTTGACAAAGTGTTAAAGCCCGCCTGCAAAAAAAGAGTAAAAAAATAAAAAAGAGCTTAAATATAATGAAGCTCATAAACTGACACTCGCGCTGGTAGCTCAAGACTGCGATGATCGAAAGGGCTGTGCGGCAGCAGCAGGAGCTGGAGCAGGCAGGTTAAGCGCCGAAAGCCACGATCAAAGTCATGATCAGCGACGACAAGCGGCGCATATAAAAATTCATCAAAACATTATTAAAACGTTGGCACAGGCAAAAAGTTGTAAATTTTTTAAAAATACAAATACAACACAGCGACAAGACGAACTGCCGCTCGATCCACAATCGAGAATCGATAATCTGTTGGAGGATCTGGCTGAGCCTGAGCGAGGGCCCGCGCCTGACCCTGGCCCTGGCATACTTATTGCTAACGCTAATTTAAACGATGCGACCAGGCGACGTTTCGCCAGAATAAGTGGCCCGTCGGCCGCATAATTTGCATATCAGTTTAATGTAAGCACCGGGGATCTCTGCGAGAGTTGAGTTTTGTAAGGCGCATCTTATCGCAGGCGGCGATCATGTGTACCGATGTTCGACGACAAAACTGTCCACGTAGTGTCCCATGGGTGCCAAAGAGATCGCCCAAAGTTTTTATTTATTTTTTTCTTCTTTATTTTAGCAAGGGCGTGCCCACAGTTTTGTGGCTGTTGCATTAATGAATGCCACAGGCTGACACTTTAATTTTCAATTACAACAAATTGCCTATAATGTCTATGCTTATCGCCCCGAACCGCAAGATCAAGTGTGAGTGTGTGTATGTGTGTGTGTGTGTGTGTGACTGTGTGTGTTTAATTGAGGATCGCGAGGCGAAGTTCTAATGACAGCTTACAAGACAGACAGAGTTGCGCTGCGGCTGTTATCAAAATCTACGCAATCTCAAATCAATTCATCAAACTCAAAGATTACAATTGATTTTCAGCGCTCGATCGCAACATACAGAGCGAGAGAAAAAAGAGAGAGAGGGAGAGAGCGAGCGAGCGTACGGCAGGCGGATCCATAAATAAATGTAGTGCATTCAGCTTGTGCGTGTGCAGCATATCCGGTCGCTGGTGCCAGCTACAGATACAGTTTCTGGTCCATCAAATGCGCAAAAAAAGAAACAACCAGTAAAAGTGCTCTAGTCGGGCGTGCCCGACTGAAAGGCACCCTGTAGTGAAATTACCAAAGCATATGTTAAAGAAGGTATTTTAAATTGAAAGTCTTTAGCTCATATTATTTTCCAGATCGGAACAGACAGACAAATAAAAAGACTCAGCTTGTCGTCCTGATCAGGAGTAGACTCGAAAGTGCCTCCTTCTGCCTGCGACATACATTTGCATAAAAGCATTGTACCCTTGGTTGCCCATTTGCAATGGTTACAGGGTATCAAAAAAAAAAAAAAAAAGCGGCAAACAACGATCAGCAACGATCGCTGCCCTATAATAATGAAATGGTCCTGGCCTCTGAAACCTGAGGTAGCTGCGACTCTCAACGATCAGCGTCTCTGTCTCTGTCTCTGCCCCTGTCTCTGAGTCCGAGTCCAACTCTGGCTCTGTCTGTGTCTCTGCCCAGTGATCGATGTGGCAATAATTTTTAAATAAATGATCGCCGCTGCCGCTGTAAATGATCGCCGCAGCCCTGCCTGCACCCAGCACCCTGCACCCGCTGACTGTCGCTCAAGCTGTGCCAGACCAGCTACCTACCCAAGGTGCCCATCAGAATCAGAGCTAGGCTCGAGAGCTGATTTTCCTGCTTGCGATCACATCGATTCTTCGCGATCGTTTTGATCTGCTTCTTGTAGGTGTTGTCATTAACTTCTCGGTTAAGTAATTTGCCATGTACACCAAAAACCATTAAGCACTTATAATACACTAAAAACAGCAAATATCACTAAACGTCGAGTTGCCGAAGTTGAAATACCCTTTGCATAAAGAAGAGTTTTGGTATAAAAGTTGAAATCTTGCGACCGTACAATTCTCTGTATTTAAACAGCTAATAAAAAAAGTGGCTTAGACACGGAGTGGAAGACTTCAAAACTGTAATTCTATAGAATGACTCCAAAACCTGTAACCTTTTGCAATGACTCTCAAATTGTGAGTGTGAGAATGAGGAATCTCTACTGTGTGGAAATGAAGATTTCTGAAGCAGCGAACTTAGCAATCATTTTGATCAGTTTATATTTAGAGTTTATTAGGCTTGTGCATATTTTATATTTTATGTGTGCATATTTTATGTGTGCAAATAAAGCTAAGATACATGTTTTTGGTTGTAATTACTCTGTGAACTAGAATTGCGCTGTCGGTTACACCCGACTGAATATTTGGTAGGACGCTGTAGCCACTGAATTATTTTCTTATAAATAGCCGCCCGCTTTTTAACAATATATTTCAAATCGAAAAGGAACTATATTTAACTCAAATAAAAAGTTGCCAATTTTGAATGCATTTAAACGAAGAGACGAATGTACAAACGAACAGAGTACTCAAAAATCAACAGTCTCCTTTTCCCATTTAAAATCGGGGCATCAATAAAGCAAAATAAATCAATGAAAAGCATGAAAAAGGTAAACAAAGAATTTTGCATCAACGTTTTTTTTTCACACCTTCGCAGACAGTTGGCTGCGGGAGCCTGCGGCGCTAGCGATCAAACCAAGGAGACCCAGCTCAACGCCTCCGCAACTCCACACACACACACACACACACACACACTCACACACAGTCACTCCGAGTTTAAAGGGGTAGTAAGCCGGGTTGTGGGGCAGGACTTAATCCAATTTTAGCATATAAATTATGAGTGCGAAACTGAAATAACAAATCGCTTTATTAACCAACGCAAACATTTATCGCAAAAAGTATAAATATTTGTTATTGCATTAGTTCCACGCGACGACGACTCTTGCAAATGCCCCCAAAACTTGCAACTGGCCCAACGTGCCACAACGCATCCTGTATGCCCCAAAACCAACAACAACAAAACAAAAATGTTAGGCATGCTACAGCTACCAAGTCGACTTGTTGATGATGACAATCTGAAGTGCAGACAGCTAAACAGCATTGCAGCGTTTGAAGGGGCAGGGAGGGGGACATTGCGTGTTGGCGTTTGCGTTTGTTTGAACTGAGTGCCCAGTGTTCAATTTGGTAGAACTGCACAGCGTTTAAAGGCTATTTCAAAAATTTAAAAAAAGAAAATAAAAACAAGTAAAAGTGCTCTAGTCGACAGTGCCCAACTAGGGAATAATCTGTACCCAACTACAAGCTGCTAAAAGTAAATTTAATTCAACCCTATTTTTTTTTTAATGGCTTCGTCTCAAAATATTAAATTCTACAATTTTAATCAAACAAGAATTATATTACCTAAAACTGAGTTCAACATTTGAGTACAATTTTAACATTGATTCCGACAACAAATTATGTGTTCTTGTTCTAAATTTAGAATCAATATACAAGTGTAACAATGCCTATTAAACTCTCTATGCGCTTGGTAAAGATCAGAAGGCATTCAATAAAAATAAAGAAAAATTACAAATAATAAAAAAAATAATCAATATAGAAAATATAATATAATAAATTCTCCACAAAAAAAAATTTGTTCAGTGTTTGGCAAACTTTTTGCTAGTTTCAATTTGCTGAACAAATTTGCACAGTTTTGTGCACAATTGTCAATTTATTTGCGACCAAAAATCTTCACCTCTTGAACTAGTTCGCACTGGGCATTCAACCGAAGCTCAACTAACGCCTTAATTATATATGCAAGCACCGCAATGGCAGATATATCACCAGAGAGGACGCTGCATCACGCAATTCAACAACTCGAAGGAGTGGTCGAAGGGGTCGAAGGGGGAAGGCAAACGTAGGCTGGGGGCCAGCAGTCGAAGTCTCCATTGAGCAGTTGATCAGTTTCAACACTCTAGAGCGCTAATCAGAAACAATTTAAAGGCAGTCGCGAGACGACGAGAAGAAACGCAGAAACATCCGAGTCGAATTCGAGAGCTCATAAAAAAAGATTTGAGAATCCGTTGCGAAGGTGTTGAAAGTTTTATATTACGCGATGAAGAAATAGCCGCAGGCCTGGGTTCTGTCTTATTGCCCAGCAATCCCCGTACACACCTCCTACCCCCGCCCACCGGCCACAACCTTTCAATTCACTGTCGGGATTGTAATGCTGAGCCTCATCCAAGTCGTGGGGGCCGCTGCTGCTGAGTAATGCTTTGCATATAATTCATGCAATTTGAAAAGTAACAAGTAAGAGTGATAAAGTCGAGTGTGGTAAACTAACAGATACCCTGTGCTCAGCCACGATTTGGGGTAGCCTAATATCTGTAAACATATGCAAGAATTTTGCTTATATGGAAAAAATTAAATCCCAAAATTATTATTGCCTTACCTCACAGGCTGCATTATATAAAAACTAATTTGAAAATCGAAAACTAACGGAACAATAAAGAACAATTTAAGATAAGCCTCATCGCATTTCATCAAAATAAAGTTAAAGCAGTTATACCTTGAGGTTGACGTCTTTACATAGACAGACAGATAAACATGTTGAGATGAGGACTCAGTTTGTGTCCAGAATATATATGTATATAATCTTTAAGTCTCCTGTTGCCTAGTTACATACATGTGCTCAACTTCATGATAGCCTTTTTTAACCATTTTCAGGGTATACAAATATCAAGAATTGCCTTTTTGGCATTCTACAGTCGCTGGGCAACTTGTTGTTGTCTTGATTGATGGGCAACCAGCGAGAGTGGGGTGAGGCGAGTTGCATTTAAAAGATCCTCGCTATAACAATCCAATCACATAAAACAGAACAGAAAAACGGGGCAAAAAAAACTAAACCACATGTCAATATCGTTTTGGGCATTGCGTCAACGAGCGTAACGTTTTAATTTCTCGGCAATCAAACGGAGCAGACACCCCAGAGGCCCAGCACGCCGCCCTCTCTTCCCCTACCTTCAGACACCCCCTTTGGATCATCAATTCGCCAGACTCGAAAAGGAGTATCAAGTGTTTTTTTGTTGGTGCCAGTCGCAGACGGAGAGAAGTAAATCACGAAGGACTTTGACATTTTGTGACAAAAGTTTGTCCCGTGTTTTGCCTTCTTTTTTTAGCGATCCTTTGCTACTTCTTCTTGTTATTGCTCTGTATTTTTATGAGGCTGTAGTCTTGGGTCCTGCTTTAAAATTTATAATGTGTGGTCGTTGAATAATTTGAAGGCACCTAAATTGGTGCATGTCTAGATTTAATGGCTTAATTGGACCTCAAAAACCGAAAAGCCAAAGGCGCTGAAAACTTAACTAAATGCTGTCTGAAGTAATTTTAGATGATACGGGAATATAATATGTTGGAGTTTTTTTTTCTTTTTAAGTTCTGCCAGCTAGTCGACGGTAAATATAAATAGAACTGTTGTAAATATGCTGTTTATTAAGTGCCGATGGCTAACAGAAATAATGCTCAAAACAAAATTAAATGCTGAATAAGAGTTTTGTTAATATTATACAAAACGAGCATTTTATGGTCATAAAGCTACAGATATTAAAAAAAAGAAACTAAAAAAAAAGAAGAAGGAATTAAAAGTCTTTTTTATATTTCAATTGCCGTTAGCTATGAAAGAAGACTTCAACAACTTGTGTACTATTTTCAAAATGTCAGAAACTATTTATAAAATGAAGAAATAATTATTAAACTTATAAAAATGCTAGTATAGAAGTAAATTTGCGATTATGACAAATAATACAAATATCCCCTCACCCATATGGAAATTATTTGTTACATAAATAAATTGAAAGTGCTAACAACTATGCAATTTAATTCGGCAGACATAATATTGCAGAAAAGGACATATAATGATTAAATGACATATTAATCTGTTCCATAATCAATTATTCTATATTTTTATATTAAAAAACGGTTCAGATCGCATAAGAAAGACTTTTACAGATATAATATTAAATAATATATACCTTGACAGAAAATATAATACTCAAGAAAAGCGCAGAAGACAGCTGTGTAGAAGTAAAGCTAATATGGTAAAGATATTGAAAAAGCAATTAAGAAATTGCCAGGGTTAGGCACTGCCTAAATGATATCCTTTATTATCCACATATACGTATGTATATCCATACCTGAAGCTTTCTGTTTGTGTAATGAATGAAGAGCAGCTGTTTTCGGGCAACTCTGTCCTTGGTCGTGAGTGGCAACCCCCCCTGGACGCAATTTGCTGGGAGATGGATGATCCATTAAGTTGGCGCCGGTGCCAGGGCCGAGGGACAGGAACAGGAAAGACGCAGACAAAATTTGTGGTAGGCGTGAAATTCATAGAAAGACGACTCGGAAACTTGGGCTGGGCCACGGACCTCGGTTACTGCTCGTTGCTGCTGCTGCAGGACTTGTGGTCAACAACAAGGAAGCCAGAGCAAGGGGCAGGTCAACAAAAAAAGGAGGAAGATAAAGGGAATTTTGCCACGTCTGAGGTGCAAATTGGTTCGCACCTTTTTTTCGCAATATTTGAAATCGATCTTGTTAAGAAACAACGACTGGAACTGCGACTGGGACTGGGGTTGGGCTAAGGGTTCAGGGGCATATAGTTAAGCGTGTGATTAATGAGTTTTTAAAAGGCTCACTTGGCATTTTAGAGAACTTTAATTGGAACATGCTGCTGCGTAAATCAGCTTAAAATTGCCACTAATAGGAGATTTTGGGATGCAGCATTTCAGATCAGTTAGCCGATCGTGTGCCTGTTCACACCTTTCTCTCTCTTTCCCACTGTCTCTGGGGTTTAGCAAACAAAAAAGGTGTCGAGTTTGGCACTTGCAACAAATTGGCCCACGAGCTAATTAGATGCAGGCAGTTTTCATTGATTGATGATTTGTTGCCAAATATTTGGCTAGACAGCAAGCCCGTTCGCTACAGGGTATATATACACAGATCAGTCTACTAGCTACTGCCGCTGCCTACGGTTTCGGGTTTTGATCACATCAAAAGTGATCGTTGCCGTTCGCTTCATTAAAAATCAATAAACGGCTGCCGAACAGACGAGCCATAAGAGGGGGGGCGGCGACGACGGCGTCGCAGAGACGGGGCGTGGCGGCTCGTAGGACGACGCTGGGTATAAACAAGTTTATTTTTATACCTCAGGAGAGGGTATTTTAATTTTGTCATGATATGTGTCTCTGACAATATAGAGTAAATTTTTTCTTGATTCAAAAAAATTAATCAGTTCTAAAAAATTAAACTTAGCATAGGTTCAGTACCAAACGCAGCACTTGCGACTGCTACTTGCTGCCAAAATATCGGCAAAAATCGGAGCACTATAGTATATAGTTCCCATTGGAACAAATAAATTTAAATATGAGTAAAATATCAGCAACTTCATAATAGTATATATATAGCCTCATATAGGATAAACACAGTTGAGCATGATCATTTTTCTGCATGTCTTCTAAATATCTGCTAGAGTATTAAATCTTCGGCCACCGGAACTGTTCTTGTTTATTTTATCCTTTTTTTTTAGAGCTTGGCAACAACACAAAACAATGCGGTCTTGGCGATCACCGTCGCCAACCATTAAAAGGCGCAAAATGTTGAACGATCTGCGTGTCTTTCTAGGCCGATCAACACGATCGTCTACCGTCTCCTGTCTCCCGTCTACAGTGATCGGAGAGCGACATTGTTACAAAAAATTTTATGCGATTTTAAAATTAAACGTTATATGCGCTAATCCCGAACTAAACTGCGATTTACGATCGCGCCACGCAACGAAAAATTGATTAAAATTTAATGAGCCGCAACTGTGTTGGCCATAAATATTCAATACCAAATGGCTTCATTTGCATCGAGTTCGTTTTCGTTTAGGATCTCGATTCAGTTTTGCTATGCGAAAATTATGACTTTTCAAGTCTTGTCTTTATAAAGTTTTTACGCTTGAAAACACTTTTCATTTCTGTGTGCAGGGTTTTCCTCTATTTTCTCTCTTCTCTTTACTGGTGTGTTTCGGCTTCTTGAAAATGGCGCGCGCCAGTTCCTATCCCTAAACCAACACGTAGTAGTTTTGTTGTTGTTGTTGTTGTTGACCCCAAAAGAGAATACACACCGACGAGCAGATGTTTTCATGTTGACCGCATCTAATGGTGCGTGCTACTGCCGTTTGTTCTTGCAACTTGCCTCTTGCCGCTTGCCGCTTGCCCCTTGTTGCCGCTTCCTTTCCACCACACACATCAACATCATGATCAGACTGAGACTCAGACACAGGCTCTGGTTCAGACCGCAGAATTGTAGCCAAATATAAAAACAAAAGCCAAGCACATACAAGTATATATATATATATATATATATATAACGCGCTGCGGGTAATGATAGTTATCAGCTGTGTCTGTCTTTGTGGGTTTGTCCCTCTGGCCCGCGACTACTCATAAAGCAAACCTCCAAAACCCAAAACATAAAAAAAAAGATATTTCAAACTTTTTCTATGCCGCGCAGAAGCGAAGCTTTGATGCTCTTTCTAAATTTGACCTTGACAAAAGGACTTAGCTAAGTTTTTGTATTATTTCATATCTGATTTATGGTTGTATAACGCTATTAGGTTAATGTTCTAATTTAATTTAATTTAATTTATACCTACATGAGATTTTATATCTTCATTTTGTCATTTTCTAATGTAAGTTAGAGTTTAACTTTATATAAAGATCAAAATTTCAGCAATGAAATTTAAATACTTACCCAGTCTTAGAACTTAAAAAAAAAAACTTCTACATTAAACATCGACTTACTTTCGAAATAATCCATTCAGTTTATAAACCTTGCTAGAATTCAAATTTTAATTATACTATCATTATATATTATTCATTGATTCAACGTGTAAAGAATTCTGAATTCCAATTTTTATATTTCACATAATTAAATTGAAAATGGGAGTTTGACTTGTTCAAGTTAATATCTTCGAACCGAAGAAAGTTTTGAATGCATTTCAATACTAAATGTATTTATATATTTGTGATTTGTCAGTTGAAAAAGCTAATAAGCCTCAGTTTTCAGGGTAGCTAAAAATAAAGCGAATCAGAAAGCTGAACGTCGATCTCAGCTCGCCAAGTTGGATTTGGCGTCTTGAACTTTTGCTCCGTGTACAAAGTTCAATGAGCCGCTAGTTCGTTCGCTGGATCCGGCAGCAGAGCTCCCCTATTTTTTTTCTTTCGTATGTGTTTTTGGGATACAACAAATGCGAGTGCGAGACAGGCAACCCCTAGTCAAAAGTGTGTGTTTGTGTGTGTTTATTTTCAGCTGCAGCTGAAAGCGAGCGAGTGATAGAGAATGCGAGAGAGATAGAGAGAGAGAGAGAGAGAGAGGGCTGGCTGTCTCTCTAAGCCCGTGCCCTGTGCCACGATCGCAACGATTCCGTGGTGTTTTGGTCGCGTAAATACACCTGCCACGCGTCAGGTCGAAATCGAGTCGGGCCCGGGCGAGTCCTGTGCCTGCATTTAATTAAAATATTAACTACGAAAATGACTGGGGGGAAAAGAAAACAACAACAATAACAGCAACAACTACGCTTGGTTGCCTGGACTACGCAGAGGCAGTGACAGGGGCTATTAGCCAGGGCCAACGCATAGGTTAGCGCGGGGCGAGCGGAGCTCGGAGGCAGGTCCTTACGGAAACTTGTTTCAATTAACATTCATTTTTGCATTTCAAGTTTCGATGGAAAAACGCTCGACGCGCGCGCGCCCCAGTTTCAAGTCAGGATATGCCTGTCCTGCGAGCATGCTTCTCTCTCTCTCTATCTCTATCTCTATTGCTCGCCCTGTCACACACGTACTATCTGTGCCACTCGCACGCAATTAACGCACGCGCCCTGGTATCTGTTGCCTGGTCCGGTGCGTCGGTCTCCCGGAACTATGCTTCATATCAAAATAATTATGCATTTAAATCTTCCAAGCGTTGCAAAAGGATATGACGCGGCGGCAATGGCAGCGCTCGGGACGAGGATGGTGAGGGCGGCGGCGGGGACAGGGGCAGGGGTGTTGTTTGCGGCTGCCAGGGGCAACAGCTTACCTAAAAGTGCGACAGAGACACACTTAGCGGGAGAGAGAGGCAAAACAATGGCAAGGACTGATTTGTGTATAGCTCAAGGAAAAACCGAAAAACACATGAGCTGCAGCTCAGTTTTGGCCCAGATCAAATGGTCAGTTAGATAGCTGATCAAACTGATATTTTCTTTTTTTTTCATCTGACCAAGATTAGAGTTTAGCTCAAGCAAGGCAAAAACAATTCGTGTGGGTAAATACAGATGCGGAAACTGATCTGTTTTTGCTCATATGTAAAAGATGTTTGACTTTTTGATCGTTGCGTTTGATCTGCCGGTCAAATACAGATACACATTTTCAAATGCAATCTGTGTTTTTTTTTTTTTTTCAAATATCTGCAATCTACATTTTAGGCAAAGTATAAAAGTAGTTGAGGATTTTTAGGATCGTTAGCGATTTGATCTTCGGCACACACTGACATGCCTACAGATATATTTCAGATAATATTCAAACCACGATCGGGCCGGACTTTGTCTAAAATGCTCGTTGCTATCATTGTGATCAAAGACTGATTAACAAAAGTCATATAAGTTCAGTGCACATCAAAACGTTAGTTGGAAGATCCACAATCAAGTTAATACCACTGATCATGATCAGTTATTGTTTTTGATTTTCAATTGTTGCTATTTGATCTGTTACAAGCTTTGTAGTCCAGTGGCATGGAACACTGATATTAAGTATTCATCCAAAGGGCAGACTGCGATCAGTCATGCGATCAGCGTCGATCAGTGGCAAAGACTAGCAACAGCACAATCAGACAGCTACTTTCATTATCAAATCGTGTCGTACTCGATGTTCATAACATTTCAGATGTACAGTAAAAACTGATTATACAAGGATCATAGATCAATGATCTAGATCAAACGATCAGTGCTACTAAAGAAGTGTTTACGGATCCAAGAGAAAAAAGAAAAAAAAAAAAAAGAAAAAAAATATTTTAATTCGTAATTGTTTAGATCATAAGCTGATTCTCTAGCCAGATGATTTGAATTATTCCGCATTTTCATAGCAAATAAAACAAAAATCAATTGTCAGACTAAAGTCAGAGCGTACTTCTACTTTTAGTTAAGCACTTTGAGCATAAGCCGATCTATTGCCACGATCTATTCTCTCCGATTGACGATCATTACGCAAATGTACTCCAACTACAAACAGCGCATATGCCGCATGTAAAGAAACGGCATAGAGTATAATAGTCAACAACAATGGACACAAATTCTACGGGTCAGACAAAAGCCACAAAAACTCACAAACCCTATTCTAAACATTTCAGCAGGAATTTTTCGGTCGTGGCAAATGTCAAAGGTAAAGAGTGAGAGTTGCATTTATCAAATCAATTTGAATAGCAATAGCGAAACGGCGGCTGCGGCGGCTTCTGGGCCCAAAGCAAATGTCAAAGGACATGCGCAAAAAAAAAAAGTAGAGAAGAATTTTTGCGAGTTGCGAACAATAAAAGTGTTAATGATGCCAAAATAATGGAGTCCAAGCAGGCAACAGAGAGCCGCATCGCACAGTCCCGCCAGAGCTCCCTAGGCATTACAATGCACAAAAATAATACCAGCAAGAATTTTTCCAGTCGGAAAGACCCGACACGGAGCTACCCTACACGCAGCTCCAAGCTGCCGTAATATAAAATTGAGAGATTCAACAGAGTTTATTGCTTTAAGGTAATGAATTTATTATATAATATATATATAATAAATATATAAAATATTTATATGCACTATATATAAACATGAATAAAAAAATTTTAAGTTTCTGCTGGACCTGGATAAATGATCTTAGCTCATTATCCTGATCAACAATATATAAAACGTATGGAGATGCCGTCCTCTGCCTGTTACAAACATTTGCACAAAACCCCCATACCCTGTTTAGCCATTTTCAATTGGTACAGGGTATCAAAATAAATCTGCCACATGCAAACAAGAACAAGGACAGGGACGAGGACACTACGCAAATTGTCAAAGGATGCAAAGTACACAGCGCCGCCACCAGATCGAACGGACCGTCGGTCATGCCTGTCAAAAAGGGTTTTGTGTCAAGAGTTTTTGGCAAATGGAAAAATGGAAAATGGAATATGGGAAAATTTGACACACGGCTACCGGGTTGAATCGATCGATGATGCTGCAGCAAAAATGTGGGCAAACAACAATGGGAACGAGTTGAAAGAGTGAAAAACAATACCAAATAAAAGCCGAACTCGATGAGCTAGCACCTGGCCGTGTGGATCGTACCAAAAAGATCGCAAGATCAAACGCACAAATGTCTGATGATCAATGCATAGAGACAGAGAGAGAGAGAGAGAGAGAGAGAGAGAAAGATACAGAGGCTGAGGGCGAGGGTGGGGGCGAACTAAAGGTAGAGAGTGTCAAACGGAAGTTTGCAGCATGCGTGGAAAAACTTGTGATCTTGTTGATCGTTTAATTAGAGGCATTTGCGAAATTGTTCGAACACCTGACCGATGCCTGACTCTGCATAGCTAATAAGCACAACGATTCGTTCCAGCCAGAGGACTCTGGTGACACGCGCATGCCAAAGCGTTTGTGGGCGAGTTCTTCAGCTCTTGGGATCTTTAGTTGCACTTCGGTTCTTCAAGTCTGCATTGGCGGCGCTAATGAATAGGGGCGTGTGCGTGAGCTGCACATGAAATGGGCTGCTAAAAAGAGTGAAGATCGTCGTCGTCGTCGTCGACGACGATCGCGAGTTTTGCTAAGTTAATTAACACGGAAATCAAATTGCTGGCATGCCAAGTCAGCCAACCAGCCAGTCAGCCAGAAAGTCAGTCCGTCAGGCAAAAGCCATAAACGCGCACGGCGCAGGACAGCTGCCTCGGTCGCGAGCTACTGATCCTCGCGGCTCAATCAGTAAACGCTCAAATAACTGCCCGCCGAGCTCTGAGTGAAGTTCTTTTTGCCCGCCTGCCTGTTAAGTGGGAACAGTTTAGCCAGAGCACGACACGAATGTCGCTTGAGCTACACGAGTTTACGAACCTCAAGACTCAATCAGAAAAGAACACACATATATTTATATATATATATATATATACATGGCTTATCAGGCAGGTCAGAGGCAGCGCTGCTTGAGCCCCTAATCCTCGCGACTCCAAAGGCAATAAAAACGCTCAAAATATGCTCCGATGAGCACCGAGTAAAATTGTGGCTTGCGGTGGCAACATCTTACTCAGGTCACAGGCTGATCCACAAGCTACCAATCCGCACAATTCAATCAGAAATAAATATATATACAAATGCATATATATATTCATATGTGTGTATATATATTTATATTTATGGCCCACTCAAACCTGGCTAAAGTTGTTTCAGGCAGGTCAGAGGCAGAGTTAGAGGCTGGGCCGCTCGAGCTACTGATCCTCGCGGCTCCATTAGTAGAAAATTACCCTCGAGCCACTGATCCTCAGATAATCAATTAGAAGAAAACCCTAAAATATTTAATAAATATGCCACGCTTAGTAAATTTTATAGCCTAAATGCTGGCTTTTAAGCCAGGTTAAGGGCAACGGAAGAGCAAGAGCGAGCAGCTGAAGCTGCTACCGATCGTCGCGTCTCCTTTAGAGGAAAATACGCTTCAAATATGCTCCGCCCAGAACTAAAAATGTAAAAGTGCATACCTATTGATAAGGAGCATGTATCAATAATCGAGCGCCGGTCCTAGAAGAATTAAAAGAAATTTTACTTAAATATTACATAAATTTGTTAAATAAATATAAATCTCTCTTTATAAATATAAATCTCTAAATAAATTTGTAGGACAAGTGACTTGTAATTGAAGTTAAATAGAAATGGAAAAAAAAAGTATTCCTCTTGAATTGAAAACATTTTAGAGCAGCTACCGATCCACGCGTTATTTATCCTGAAACCGATAATTGTCAAAAATCAAGCAGAAATAATAAATAAATATGCCAAGAACTAAGTAAATGTTGGGGCTAATAAGTCAGGTCGAACGCAGATGCAGAAGCAATCAGCTTGAGAGCCCCTAATCCTCGCGACTCGATGAGAAAAGAAAAACACGCTCAAACAAAAAAAAACAGCAAAACCCCAAGTAAAGTTGCATCGAGAGCAAACGAGAGCAGCACTGGGAAAGAGGCGAAAACAGCAAATTGAGCAGCTTGATCAACCGATTCTCGAGCTGCAGATCCTCGCGACTCTCAATACAACATAACGATGCCGCGCTGAGCCTAAAGTGAAGTTTTGAATACGAGCGAGTGGCTGCTCAGGCAATTCAGAGGCAGTTCGAAGGCAACTCAGAGCTAAACGGCTCAAGCGAGCGATCCTCGCGGCTCGATCGGTCGAAAAAGACGCTCAAGATATGCCGCAAGAAGCCCTGCAGTGAAGTTTCTGCTACACTTTTCTTGTTGTTGTTATTTTTGCCTGAGTGGGAACAGTTCAGACTGGCTGATAAGCCAGGCAAAGCAGGAGCGAGCAGGCAGGCGATCGTTAGCTAGACGAGAGAGAGCGCCAGAGAGCGCGCACTGAGCGCAGTGGAGAGCGGGCAAACATAAGCTGCACTCAAACAGTTGCTCGCTCTCTCTCTCTCTCGCTCTCTCTTTCGGTCACTCTCCCTACCTGTAGCTGGGCGAATGTGACTCAATTGCCAGGTGGTTGCTGTTGCTTCGGTGACCTGCGCAGGTAAAAAGAGTGAGCGCAACTTTGGCGAGCGAGAGAGAGAGAGATGGATTGGAGTGGCAGCGAGTGAGTGGCGAGTCGCGCGTCGCTTAATGCGAAAGGTACAAAACATGAAGGTTTAGGACGAAGGGACTCATTCTTGTGCAAGGTGTCAAACGATCAACTTGAGCTTCAAAAAGGAAAAAAAGACAGAACAAAAGAAAATTGAAAAACAAACAAAACTTTTAACAACAAATAAAAGTTAATAACAATAAAGATATTAATTTTTTTTTTTTAACGTGTGTGCGTGTGAGAAAGATAGAGTGAGAGAGAGAGAGAGAGCGAGCGAGACAATGTCAAGTGTGGTGTTCAATGCAAGCGCCGTCGGCAAAAACGCCACCGAACTATTTCCCACAACAATCGGCGGTGCCACAAAAATGTATCGCTATCAGCACATAATGCCCGCACCCGAGCTGAAATCATCGAACGGTGGCAACAATTGCTCGAGTGGCGCCTCCCTAATCAAGACGCGCAAATATACGCCCCGTGGCATGGCCCTGGCAAATGCCTCGGCTGGCGGCAGCAACAGCAGCAGCGGCAACGGCGGCAGCAGCAGCAGCAGCTCCTCGGCCTCCTCATCCTGCTCGACGTCGCCGTACAACGTGGACCAATCACAGTCGGTGCAGCGACGCAACGCCAGGGAACGGAATCGCGTCAAGCAGGTGAACAACAGCTTTGCCCGCCTGCGCCAGCATATACCGCAAACGATTATCGCGGATCTGACCAAGGGCGGCGGCCGTGGTCCGCACAAGAAAATCTCCAAGGTGGACACGCTGCGCATTGCGGTCGAGTATATTCGACGGCTTCAGGACCTGGTTGATGATTTGAACGGCGGCAGCAGCAGCACCAGCAACACCTCCTGCAATGTTGCACATCAGCTGAACCTGTGCCTCGACGACGACGAGGAGGAGGAGACCAGCAGCACTAGCAGCTCCCATTCGAGCAGCAGCAGCGGCGCCAGCTGCCGCAGTGCCAACAGCCAGCTGGCCCATAATCTGTATTATAGCAGCGCTTTGCTAACGGCAGCCGCCGCCGCTGCCACGCCCACGCCGCTGCAGCAGCAACAGCAATTGCAGCGTCAACAGTTTCCCAACCATCCGCTGACGCCCATCACGCTCAATGCCAATGGGCAGGCGCAAACAATAGCGGCAAATGTGACTACGAATGTGACAACAGCAGCAGCAACAACAACAGCAACAACTGGGGGCGGCTCCACCTGCCTCTCGCCCACATCCTCGTTCAATTCGAGCATGTCCTTTGACTCGGGCACCTATGAGGCGGCACCGCAGCAACTTTCGCCGCCGGTGGCTTCGTCCATGGAAGCCCAATTGCAATTGAAATTTGAGCCGTATGAACATTTTCAATTGGATGAGGAGGATTGCACGCCGGATGATGAGGAAATTCTGGACTATATATCACTGTGGCAGGAACAATAATGGCCGCAAGCACCCCGCAACCCAATATTACCCCTCCTTCTTGCTGTTTGCCTTCTAGTCAATATTTTGAGTTCGAACCAAGTGCCTCAAATTGTAAATAGACTCAGTTTTTTAGCATTAAAAAACAATATTTTTTTTACTAGCTATTATGCCGACATATTAAATATATAAATTTTAATATTTTTTAAATATTTTTTCTATATATTTTTTTTTTTTCATAATTTAAGACTATTTTTTTTGTGCCCAATTTAAGTTAGTTTTTAAGCAACTTGAGACCAGTATATAAAATATGATTTAATGCGAAACATTTTTTTTTTATTATTGCTAATTTTTAAATGTTAATTAGTTGTTATTTAATAATAATTATAATAAAAGCACAATTTTTTAAGCATAAAACTGAAAGTTGTATTCATTGAACATGCCAAATAATTTTTAGCAGGCCGCCGGACCACTATATAATATAGCTCCGATAGGAACGATCGGTGAAAAATTGGTTTGTGTATGCACAATATTTGTTGCTTTTTCAAAACATTCCAACCAAATACAAGCAAAATATTACCAAAAGCAAACTACTTTAAAATATATAGCCTTCCTTTGAAACATCTATATGTCTGCAAGGGTTTTTATATGCGGCATTCCGATGATAACTGTCTCTTGTGAAAACTAAAGTTATGATGAAGTTACGCCTGATGCGGGCTGCCTAATAAGAGGCTCTCGGCCAATGGAGCCCATATTTTAAAGGAGGCAAACTAATTGCGTGCATTACAAGTTGATGCAACATAAAAATAAATATGTATATTTATTATGACCAGGGTCTGAGAACGAGTCGAAGATATCAGTCTGTTCCCGGGGGACAGCTGCGCGCAGGATGTACGGGCCATCAGAAACCGTTAATACTCAATACTCAACTACGAGCCAGATTAGCGCAAGGGCCCAGATCAAAGAGCTCAACCGTGGCTCTTAACCCTTTCACATTTGACTTGACCTAAACAGCGGACACATCAACACGCGCCTATCCTCATCATCATTATTAGTGCCATCATCATCAGGTAGCTGAAGATTAGGTTTTAGAATGCGGGGTTTAAAGTAAAAGCCCCTAAATGAAGAAAAACTCCCGACTTGGCACGTGGTTAAACATTTACGAGAAAAAGCCACACAAAATTCAAATTACAAGAAAACGAAATAGAGTGAAAAGCGCAGGTAGGTTCCAGGTTCAGAGGCAACAAGCTGATAAGCCAAATGACGCCCTTGACGCGTGCTCGAAACACTTGAGAGCCGTGAGAGGGACAGAGAACGAGAGAGTACTATGTATATGTATTTATAAACAGGGAGACCAATACTGGGAACCCTTATCGCTGGTAATTTAAATAACTTCTCCAGATATGCTATTTCAATTGAATTCGAACATTTCGCCAGACGGAAATAGGCGGCAATCACTTTAAAATAAAGACTGTATAACAAACACCGCGAAATCCGTAACGGATCAGACACGTCATTATCGATAATCAGAAATTTCAAGATACAAAGTTGATTTCCTAATAAATCAACATGGATAAAATATAAGAAAAAGCATTTAAGCATTAAATCCAATACATATAATTATGAATGTAACAAAGATTATATATTATACAGTTATCAACTTAAATAGCAAACAATTCATAAAATATTCAGTTGTAGCTGAATTTTAATTTTGGGATACCATAATTATTTGGTGACAATCCAAGGAAATTACATGTTTGAAAATCAGAAAATATAACTTTATTGTTGTATAAAAAAAAATTAACGCGAAATTAACAATAGCATTTACAGTAAGTCAGAGGGGAATTTAAGTTTTTAGTACCTGAAAATAATAATTTACTCATATTTAATTAAACTGCATTCGAAATTGTTAATAACTATAAAAAGTTATTTTAAAAAAAGGTTTCTTGTGGAATGTATCAGGTTTTGCTTCGTAATATATCAAAATGTTGGTTTCATTTATTAAGCAAAATCCAGCATCTTCTAATTTTCATTTCACTCTTCCTTAAGCTGCGATTATTGTCGCTTAAGACTTTATGCCAATTGTTGAGGTTACGCGCTAAAAGAACCTCTTAATAATAACAGGTAAGCCCCTAAACTTTTGAACCCTTTCAAAAGCCAGCCCAAATAAACGCGGCCCTGAACAGCCGCCCCGCGGGCAGGTGTAATCTTTAGCGCGCTAGCAAAGGTCAGGCAGACACCGAGTCAGGTAGGTGGACCGGGCGGGCAGCGATCAGGTTCTGGGTTTTCTGGCGCGCAGAAGAACAGAACAGGCTAAAATGGCCCTGGCTCAATTGTAAAGTCAGGGTCAAAGGCGCTGGCTGTAAAACCCAAAAAGTACAAAGGATAATTGTCGAGTGCTGCAGCCTCTAGGAATTTCCCGAATGTCATAAAAGCGTTTTGAATGATTTCCGAGCGACGAAAAAAACGCCGAGATTTCTCTAAAGTTGTTCGCGCTGCGGATCATCATCATCATGTTGGCAGATCTGAGGATGAGGTTGCGGCAGAGATTCAGACCCAGGCCGAGACTGGCGTTAGGGTCTGCTTTGAACTACCTAAGCGCCGGCGACAGCGGACAGCGAGCAAAGTTATCACATTGGGTATGTAACTACATTTATCACAACCTAATATGACAAGTCGAATAACTTTTACCCTGCGTCCCTCTCTCTCTCTCTCTCTATATATCTCTAGATTTGACTTGACGACTTGTCGAAGACGTTTTTATACCCTGTATCCTCTGCAAATGGCTTAATAAGAGCATAATGGTTTTCTGCATATATCTAAGGCATAAGTAAACCTAGTCAATATCATAACGTATAAAATAGCTTGAAGTTACGATTAATCCTTTTATCGATAAATATTGTATATTTTTATTTATTGTATATTTTTAAGGCATATCTCAGACGCTCTAAATGCCAGAGCCATAAAATTTGGTATGCATGTTCTCGTGCAACATACGCAGATCAAGATCAAAATGTATGTTATGGCAGTTTGATATTGGTTACGTGGTATCTTCTAGTCTCGAGCACTCTTAATTGTTACTTCTCAACTTGCCCCCTTTAGCTCTCTCTCTCACTCTTCCCTCCTGTGTGCTGCTGTCACAGCATTTGAGTTCGCTAATTGGAACATATTTTTCTGCATCAGCTTCAGATGTGTCCCTACTCTCCCCCTCCTTTCCGCTGCCTATCATACTCTGTGTTGACCACCAAGTCTTGTGCATGATGTACGCACCGTCTCTCTGGGATTTATGCATCCTCTTCCGTGCACAATGAAGATATCAGAATTATTCGAGGTCTTGTCTCGCAAGTGCAAATAGTTGCGCCACTATCAAAATTGTGCAAAACTCCTCTCGCACTCGAAGGGGAAAGGGGGGATGTGAGCGACTAACTTGGACACGGCTGGGCTCTGTTTTTGGCCCACATCAATAATTCATAACGCTAATTAATAACGCCCCTTCGGTTCAAATGTTGCGTGCCGCTGCGCGAGCGAGTGAGATGAAAGCCCAAAATGCCGCCCAATGCACATAACAGGATAATGAACTCGAGACACCACGCCCCCGCAGCGCCCCACAACACACACTTGGCCGTCTTGTGTTGCCACGGTGGTGCCTTATTGAAATTCAAATAAACCTCCTTTATGAACGAAGGGTTTTTGATTGCGTTCGCCTTCGACTTTTAGTTGGGGGTTTTACTCCTTTTTGTTTTGGAAAATACTTGCGAAGAGGGTGCGTTTATTTTGTTATAAAGTCTGTAACGTATTTAGAAAGATCTTTATGAAGTTAATTTGCATTTTTGATATGAAGCCCAAATAAATTGATTTGGTTCGAACTTTACCTCGGTTCAAACCCATTTTGAATAGTTTTTGAAGCCAAAGGCAAATTGTTAGTATGGGAACTATCTTTGTAAAATATAAAACAAATAAAATAATAAAATTTAAAATTGAGTCTTATAACTTTACGCTTGTTAAGCATATTTTAACCAACCTGAAAAATAATTACCTAAATAATTGAATTTAATATGTTGGTAATGATAATTATAATAATATTACAATAATATTTAAAAACAAATAATATGTAACATATAATAATATATGTGAAAAAGAAGAATCAATCGAAAATGTTGGCTGACTAAAATCAGGAAAATATATTTCAAGCATTTCTTATATGTCCGTTAGTGTATTTAACATTTCGATAAACAAAGACGACTCTTTTTCCATTCTTTGTTTTCGGTATTTATTTTTTTTCGGCTATCGCGGCGTTTGCATCACGCCTTAGGTGTAAAAATAAATGTTTAAAGTAACAACTTCTTAAAGAGCTGAATTATGGGGCACATGCGCGACTGAAGTAAACCGAAAAGAACGCACCCGCGCCACATACCCCGCTCACCATGGACCAAGTGCATATATATATATATATTGTGAATCATGTGCCATCAATCTGTGGATCCTTAGCATAGGAAAGGCGCAAGGGCCCAAGCCTGAGCCTATAATTTGTACAAATTTGTTGGCCTGATTGATGCGACGGCGGCGCGTTTTGTCTTGCCACAAAGTTGACCATGTGGCGCGCCAAAAAATCTATTAAACAACATTTCATATGCACTCACAAAAACTAAAAAAAAATAACAGCTGCCCCAGCTCCCCTCTGAATAATAAAAAAATATATATATTCAAAAGAAAGAGCGTTGAACAATGCTAACTTGACAGATGCTGTTTATCAAATGCTCATTTCTTATTCTTATTTCATTATCTTTCGAGTAAAGGTGAAAGTTCTTCTTCCGGCGCTGTCGTTTTCAATGGCCTTCTTTAATCCTTGCCTACTATTATAATACAAGGTGCAGTAGCTCCCCCTCGTAAGCCCCCTCATACCCTTTTCACGAGACAATTACATTGAGTTGTCAAGTGTCAGCGTTGACATTGGAAGAATAGAATAAAATAGAATATAAATCGAACAGAAGAGAAGAGAAGAGAAGAGAAACCCCATGCCCTTTTCACTTTTTCCCAATGGAGACACCCAGACCCAGTTCCATTTCTTCTTCTTTTCACATCTCTAAAATAACAATAGTTTCTGGGCCCTGCGTCCTTATTTTCTTCATTGTTATATTGCTCTTAAATGTGTCAAAATATAGTCCAAGAGTGAGAGTTTGTTTTTGTAATGCAAAAGTGATTTATTATTCGGTTTGCTCTGTTTCGGGGCGTGGGAGCGGACAATCAGTCAAACAACAGAAAAAGGATTTCGATTCATGGAGTTCAAGAGCACCAAGCAGTCTTGAAAAGCCGAAAAATATTTGTAAAGGTCAGCTCAGTTTGTTGGTTTAGAATTTTCTATAATTGGAGTTGTAAAATACTTGAAATATAAAATACTGTTTGAAAGTTCGAACTTATTAACTTTATTGTGAAATTACTTTGCAATGTGATCATTTAGGTATCTATCAAATAGAATAAGGTCAAATTTCTTCTGTCAATTTTAAATTAAAAAATAATAATAAATAAATAAAATAAAAATAACTGTAACGGTATTTTCAGAGTGCCAAAGATTAAACATATTTATAATCTTGAAAACAAAAAACAACTTTTTATGTTTAAGACGCCTATGAATACTTAACGTTAAACCTTTCTCCAACTCATTTACTGAAATACAGCTGAGAACATCTAGAGAATATTCTTAGCACAGGACCCGCTGCTTCTGTTCGAATACCCACTCGAAAAATAAGTTGTAATTTTCTGCCCAGACCACCCGAGTTGTTGTCTCAATTAAAGACTTAAGTTATTATTTTTTAAAGATATTTCTTCAACACATAAAGTCGAGTAATTGCTGCAGGGTTTCGTGGATCTTAGATCTAATCTAAGCTGTCAACACAAACAACTAAGCCGAAGTTGCCACTGGGCGTGGCACGTTTCGCACTGCAATAACAAAATGTCAAGTGCTGCTGTAGTTTTTTATTTTCCATTTCCTTTTTCTATTTCTTTTATTTATCTGTTTTTTTCACATTACTTAGGCGTCTAATTGCCCAGCACTTGAGAATTTGAGGCAATGCGATTTCACTACGAACCATGACAAACACAATAAAAACAACAACAAAAGCAGCAGCAACAGCCATAAGAACAACGACAACAACAACAACGTTTGACATTGCCACACGTGCCCCAGTGGCAGTTGCAGACCCAGTTCCCAGTTCCCGAGTTGCAATCTCAACGAGCTGGCACGTCGTATAAGAGTATATATATATATATATATATGTTGTTGTTGTTGCATTTGCAACGATCTCGCATTGAAATTCCGAAACACGTACAGCGAACGTCTGAGATGTTCTTTGATGGATTATATGGATTTTGCTCATAAAGTGGAAGTAAGGCAAAATTAATATCACAAAAGCGGCAAATAGTTTTGATGTACCCAGCAAAAAAGTAGGATAATGAAGGGGTATATCAAGATCTTTTAACTTGTATATAACAAGCAAAAGGCAAGCAATTTGACATTAAATAAATATTTAATAATTTAGCCAAGTATGCTCAGCATTAACAGTTGAGCCAATTGAACTACGTGCATCTAACTACGTGAACTAAATCAAAAAATTATAAAAAGTCGCCCTAAAAAAAAGGAGTTATGGAAAAATTGTTCTGTAATTCTAAATTTATTCTAAAAAAAAGTTTTGGTTTAGGGCAACGCTTTCTCAGTATGTGAAAAAATTTTTTTTAATGCAAATAATTTTCTTCAATTTAATAGTCATTTTTGATTTATTTACTACCTTGAAATTAAATTTCAAAAAAATATGTAAATATTTTTAAAGTAACGAAAAGAGAATTTCTAGTTGAGATTAGTGTTGCTCCGCCTCAAATCTAGCTACAGGGTAACTGCAAGTTGAGCACTTGTGGGCACCAGAGCATTTTTACTTGTTTACAACCCAAAGTTTCTAAACTTGCTCTCTTCTTCGCTCCTGCTGTGCCTCCCTCTCTCTCGTATACTCTTTATCCTGGGTGCTTTGCTATCTGGCCACAGTCCGTCTCTTTGTCCCACTTTGGTGTCATCAATCTGCGGTGGCGGGTGCTTTGGTGACGTCTGACGGTGCGTCAAGTTTGTCAAACACCACGCGTAAAGTTGAGCGGCAGTTGGGTAGATAGGTGCAAGGGGAAGGCCGGTGGGGAACGCGTGTATTTGCATAAAAATCGCCAAGACGCATCTGCAACGCGCATTTATTGTTGTTGTTGCCGCTGACCAAGCCAAAGCCAGCGCCCAAAGGGGCCAAAATGGGCGGACAGAGCTGAACTGATCGATCGATTGTTGTTGTGGTTGCTGTTGTTGTTGTTGTTGTTGTGCCCCATTCGCTTGACCAAGTTGTTGCCGTGGCCCGTTTGCTGCCCTGTGCCCCATAAATCATGTGCTGTAATTACCCGTTGGCGCAGGATGCAACGCATAAGCCACGCGCACCACCACCACACCACCAGGTTCAAGAGTTTATCGCGTAATCCTTTTAGCTGCT
Source organism: Drosophila colorata (assembly GCA_035041545.1). Taxonomy (NCBI): domain Eukaryota; kingdom Metazoa; phylum Arthropoda; class Insecta; order Diptera; family Drosophilidae; genus Drosophila; species Drosophila colorata. Next base: position 7,073,865 of record JAWNLD010000490.1, on the reverse strand, counting down.
GCCTCTTCTTCTTTTCAGATATAAAAAAAAGAAGTAAAATAAAGAAAGAAAAAAAGGATTGCGCCATGCAATGACCAAACATTTATACATTCTTTCTATTGTTTCGAGTGTTCCTTTGAAGTGCGCCCACATAGATGTCCTATGTCCATATTTATTTTGATATGCATGCAACAATATACAATACCACATATCTATATCTCAACTAGATATATCCTTTTTGTTTGCGTTTGTTAGCACGCTCGCCCTTTATTGATGTATCCTTTCATCGAGTGCAAACACTTAAGCGTCGCAAATATTTTCAATGCAACCGCATCGATACATCAATGCGCGCACACAGTTAGATACACATATATAGACACAGATACATGGATACATTATGACAGTTCCAGGAATACGTCTATTGACCTCTTCTCTAACTGATTCAACACGCACTTTTAAGTGCCTCGCCTTCTGCTCCGCTCTCTTTCGCCCTGTCGCTGGGCAATCAGCGCAATGCAACCGCAAAACCTCAGCGATAAACTGTCAAATGAAATCTAGTCGTTGCCCTACTGCTAAGCTCTAAGCACTGGGGTAGTTCAGCTAAGCTGACAGCAAGACTGCAAAAAAATTTTAGTTACAGTTCGAACCAATGCCTTAAGAGTATATTTATAATCCTGTTTTTCTTCACAAATGAATCCACCATTTGGTTCGAACCTTGCTTTATTACATTCGTATAAATTTAAATAGAAAATAACGTTTTTTGGTTTTCAATAAAAATATATATATTTTTTTTTTTTGATTTTGTAATAAAAAAAATGTTTAAAATAAAACCGGTGTACAAAAATTTAAAACCACTTAAAAAAAATTTGGTTCACTTCAGTTGAAGGTTCGGTTGATTGGTTCAACAATTTTTGTTGAATTTCGGGCTTAAAATGGTTTGGTTTTAAACAGGTTGGCACCCCAAAATAGTATAATATAGTACATACAAATATATTTTCCATTTTAATGTATATGAATGTAATGAACCAAGGCTTAAACAAAATGCTGAATTCATTTGTGTAGAAAACCGGGCTTAAAAATCAAACAGTCTAGCATAAACTAACACATGTTTTGAAAGCTTTTCAGATAATTCTAGTTCATAGTAAATATACATATATATATCTTGAATATATACAACATGTTAAGATAACTTTCAAAGAATATTCACAACAATCTATTTAGTGTATAAAAAAGTTGGCTGCTTGCAACTTGCATTTCCATTCCTGTTTTCATTTTTCGCTGCTACTTTTTTTCGTTTTCTTTTCCCTGAGCTCTTTTTAGTACCCTGTGCCTTGCCCACTTCCCGTACGGATTTGACCAAAAATAAATGAAAAAAAAAAAAATAAATAAAAACACTGATAATAAAAGGGAAAAAAGAAGACAGAAGAAGATGCTTCAGCACTGTCAGGTTTTGTCAATTATCAGGTGCAGCAGCCGCCAAGTCGTCGTCGCGTTGCGTCTGTCTCAACTGCTCCTCTCTCCAACCAGCCCCCCAGCCTAACACACGCACACACACACACACACACACACACACTTCTCGTGCAGTTTGCAGCTTGAAGCGTGTTTTAAGCGTGCGAAATTTTCATTCATAAAGTTGCATTCAACTTGCTGCATGCTGCACGGGCAGCCAAAGAGGGGGCAACGGGGCTTACATAATACCAGCGAGCGAGTGCCAGTGTGAGTGCATTCAAATGAGTTTCGAATGGGTCTGGTATGAGTCTTGTATGATTCTCGTATGAGTCTTGCGCTGTGGCGCCATGCAGCGCGCAACTGATGCAACTGCAACTGAGTTGCAACTGCTGCTGCAAGTGGCACAATGCGGCACATTTGCCTCATTGCTGAACTGTAGCCAAATTAATTTCACATTTCGCCTGCGTATTGTGTCAATATTTAGACTAGCCATGAAATTTAACTACCCAAGTCGAATATTGAACAACAAAAAATGTTTTGGCCAACTGAACTCGTTTAGTTCTGGTTGCAAGGTCGCAAGTTTTTTGTTTTCGGACATCTGTTCAGTGTTATTTCTATGATTTCTTTTCCTCGAGCAGCTGTACACGCGCATTCGTTGCACAGTAGCCCAACCACGTGATGCTACCGTAGGTCCAAGTAGCTAGCTAAAAGGCCTGGACTCATATGACCCATGGGCCGTGCCTAATTTGTAGGCTAATCAATGCCAATGCCAATGCCAATGCCAGGGACGACTGCAAAAATGGAAAATGGCAAAGGGCAAATGGCATGTGCCGCAGGTTTCACCTTACACGTCGTTGCTTGGCTACACTCGCAAAAAAAATTAATAAAAAAACCGAATTTAAGGCGGGTTTCTACTGGTGAAGGTATTCAGATATAGATAGGTTTCCGGATATGTGGTTTTATTTATATTTGAAGTTTTCAACTTAAATAAAAACCGGTTTTGGTCTAAAAATCAAATACGTTATTTAATAAAACGTGAATAAAATATAAATAAACAGCTAGCAATTTTTAGGCTCAAATAAAAGATACCCCATACCAACGTCTTAAGTGGTATAAATGGTGTTTAAAAAAAATAATAAAAATTAATATGTTGAGATGAAAAATAAATTAACTAAATTACCATATTATCGCATAATGTTTGTAGAGTAGTTGAAAGAGTATTAAATATTTAATTTCTAGTAAAAAGATAAACCACATACCTAATTTGCTGACTCCATGGATGCTGAGTTTATAAAGGTGCGGGGGGATTGATGAAACAGATATTGGATTGATGCTTATTCTGAATATATAAATCTATAAAACAAATAAATTAAAATTGAAATATTTAAAAAACAATTTTAGTATTTAAAAAAAAAAGGTATTTAAGTAATTGCTTGATACTTTTGCTGAGTGTACTAAATTTTTCAGTTTGGCAAGCACGAGCTATTAAATTTCCACCATCGACACTATAAACTCCGCGACCTCAGTCAAGCCCCCTACTGTTTCAGATTGTGTGGTATTATTTACTTTTAATTTTGATTTTTTTTTCTTTTTTGGTTGCATAATAGCCATAATCCGAAAAGGTAATTGAAATCCCGCCAAACTCAATTGGCCACCCAAAATACAAATTGCAGGCATAATTTTGATTTGAATTTAATGACTTTATTTACGAACAGAACGAACTCATCTGAGATCGATGATCCTCAGGTTGACTCGGTTGCTCAAGCCTCATGGGGGAGCAGCTGTTCAGGAGCTCTTCGCTCTTCGCATTTCGCATGAGTATGCTTGCGTGTCTTCGCCATCGAAGACAATTGAAATTTGCCGTTCGTAAATTGCATTTTAATCAAGTCTAATTAAAATGAGTTTAGCGCATTTCCTGTGAGGTCTGCTGATCAGCAGCCGATCCTTGTCTGGATGTCTGCTGAATGAGATCTTAATAAGATTTTAACTAGCCAGTTCCGCAGAGAATCGCGAGTCGACAGAGTTGAAATAAAGTTATCAACACTTTGCCAGTATTGACCCAGTCGCAGTCGCGGTCACAAATTGACCAGTTTCCTCCTTAATTCTCTTTCCCTTTCTATCTCTCTCTCCCTCTCGCTGTGCATCGTCACGCGTGTCCAGTCAATCAACATTCGCGCGTTGGAATTCAAAATAGCAACCATGCACGCAGTGGCTGCGTTGGTGCCCCAACAGAGCCGCGGCATGCCCCAGTGAAAGTTAACACGCGTCAAGCAGTTGAGTATATAAAGCGAGCGAGGGAAAAAAGAGCACAACTGTGCGGAAAAGGGGGGCAGGGACACACTTACACGTTGCAACAGCAAGCATCAGACTCTGCCAGAAAAGGGGTCCACCACAGCCACTGCCAACAATTGCTTGAAGTCATGTTTAACTACTTCCTGGACAACCTTCTCAATATACAGGAGATACATTTATTGAAATATGGCTAAGTGCCCCAGCTTATCCCTGGTTTATATAAATAAATAAAAAGCAAGTTCTATGAAAATACCATATTTTCTTTTTAAATGCTGGCTTTTTAAGTAAATATTAAGCTCACTTCTGAGGCTCTTTGAAGCGATTGCAATTAATTAAGCAAACTAGATCCAAGCGATAAAGTAGAACTTATAAAAGGCTTATTTGTAATGAAAATAATAAATAAATTAAAATAATATGTTGTCCAATGGACCACATAATAAAGGTCTCGCTAAAAAACAGTAGTCTTAATAAAACAAAAAAAATAATCTTCATTTTATATATGTCCATAAAAACGTATTTTATGTATAGCTTTCTAAATATAAAAACAATATTTGTAATATCACATTTTTTTAATAATAGAAAATAATTCAAAATTCAGGGTATTTTTTGTTTTGTCGCAAATTATTTTCAAAAGGTTTTTAGTCAGAATATTTCTTTTAGGCATTTTCTGCCGCTTATCTCCGAACTTATCCTTAATTCTTTATTTCCTTGATAACTAGACTCCACATGTAGCTTTCTCAGCTGCTCTAAAAGCATTGTCGTGTGTCTCTCAACTCTTAAGTCTGACGATGCGATCGCTCATTAAAACGCTTAAATGACAATTAATAGGCAACAACACGTTCCAGCACTCTACTTTGGCCAAGATCAGAGAGAAGCATTGCCCTAAGGAACAGTGCGAAGCTATCATATTCGTTGGCCATAAAGATCATGGCTGCGATAGAGTCTGGTGTAAATTTCCAAAAAATGCGATGACCAAACACAAAACAAAAAAAAACCAACACACAAGAGACAGTAACAATGAAATATGAAATTATTAAAACTACACCGCAAGATAACGCGTCCTTAGATACGAGATAGATAAAGAAAATGGAGAAATAATAAAAAATAAAAACACTAGTCGAAGTAGACGAGGCAGACGCATTTCCAACTATATTTTCTTGAAGGAAAATTAATGCGCTATTAACGACCGCAGGATCATCAGGGCGGCAGGCAAGCAGGAGGACCTTAGCGCTCAAAATGCTTTGTCATTCGTTAGGTAGTAGAAGCAGAAGAACAAGCAGCAGCAGCAGCCCGAGTTCGATTTGTCCCGAGACGCGTTAAATAAGTCATAAATTTCATTGACTTTATCCTTGGCTGGCAATCAAATAATTTTTTATTTCATATTTAATTCCATTGTTCGCGCGTGGGCGCTGTCTTTAATCCTTTCGACTTTGAAATTCCAATACGAACAAAAATCATGCGGGGCATATTACTTACAGCCGTACCCCCTCTTCCCGCTCCCTCTCGACAATACTCTCCAATACAAGTTGCAATTGTCAGTTTTCGATGGAATTAAGTCACATAAATCGTGTTGACTTAGGACCCCATGAAGGAATCCAACTCAATCGATACTTATCAGTGATCAGAATAGTTTGGAGTAAATTTGATTTAAGTTGGTATATGGGCTATATGGCACTGTAGTAGTTTGTTGTGTGGTCCACTCTCAGTGCTTATGTGGGTGCTTTGCTGCGCGAGTACGAGAGGGGGCTAAGGGCAATCGGCTTATAGAGTTAAAACTCAATTGTCAAGAGTTGGCTCTTCAAGACAAGCTGCCTACTTATGCTCGGCTCACTTCTGTGTGTCCAGGACAGGTGTAAATTGTAGGTTAGAAACAACTTAGCTCCCCAGTATTGTAGAATAACAACTGCATCTTAGCTTAAGTATCCTGTATCCATCTTACTTTAAGTAAGAACGAAGTTGAGAACGAAGTCTTTATTAAATCAACTAAGCCTCATAAAATACAATAATTTGCGTTCTTAAAGAGGGGCACACATCAATTTTAATATTCCCCCATTCCATTATATTTATTTTAAATAAAAACTCTATAGTACTATCCTGCTATTGTTTTCTTTACTATAAGATATATAGTTTTTATTTGTATGCCTTTTATAAAAGTCCTAGCCATTTGTATACATATATTTTAAACGTTAAGGATTACATCTACATAATTATTCCATGTTCATTCCATCTATATTTGATCCTTGGACATTTTGTCCATTTTGTTTCATTTTGTATACATCACACAATCCTTTACCCGTTTACTTTCAGTGATCTGAAATCCGCTAATGTAAGTTTCTGATAATTTCCCTTCCCTAACAACCATTTCTGCCTGCATAAAACACAAATCCAGTCAGTTTAAGTTGATTTTCAATAAAAATCGTTGCCTCCACCCTTGCATTTCTCCGCGATCCATTGCGAATGCACAAATATCTCAGCGCCGTCGGGCCGACAGAGGAGCGCGGGCGAGATCGGTCAGAGAGTAACACCAATTTAGACACTTCATGCATCTTGTTAGCCCGCTGCAGGTTGCAACTTAGGCCACTTGGTCAGGAGGGGTAATGTGATACGCTGCCCGAAGGCAAAAAGAGCCACAGAGTGCCGGCGCCCCCCCTGCACGAGAGGAAGTGAGAGTGAAGAGGCCACTAAACAAAAGGCTGTTAAGCGTATTGATTTCAATATTAATCGGCTGCACATTGGCGTATATCACCAGATACAGCAACACAGCCAAAGATACAGATACAGATACAGAATCAGATACAATTCCGCAGAGTGTCTGCTGCAAGTCTGAAATCGTCTTTGTGTAATGGTCCTCGGAACGCTTTGTCTTATAATTGGATTTAGATTAATTGCATCTGCTTCGAATCGAAAATACGCACATGAAAAATTACATCAAAAAAGAGCAAGAAGAAAGAGCAGACCAAAAAATGCAACAAAGAAAAAAAATAATAAACAAAAAATATATATTTTTTTCTTTTCTACAGAAATCGTAATCGAAATTGTAACAGTGTGGCGCACAGTGGGCATTAGATTCTGTTGCCAGCTTCTGCGAATTGTGGTCGCGTGTGCTACTCGTCTTCCTCCCGCTGCGCCGACGAGATATATTTATATAAGCCACAAATTCATTAGGTTTATTTGTTTTTTTTTTTTTCTCTACAAATATCAATAGGAATCCCTTGAGCTCCTGTTGATAATTTTTATTGTTGTGTTTTGCATAATTTTGCGGCTGAACTCTAGCCAAAAACAATGGGGGGAGTGGGCCGATGCTTGGAACCCAAGTATTTAATCATTAATTAGACATAGATCGATCTAAACAGTTCAGATTTCTCGCGCAGATTACTACCTCTCTCTTTATTTATCTTTCTATCTCTCTGGGGAACGTCTGACAGCACCGTATAAGCAGAGTCTGAGCCACTTCGGCAGTCATGTTACTTTTAATGATAATTGCCGCCTCACAACTCATTTCTCACAGTGATAAATTCGATTCGCGCTTCACCCAAGATCAGCAACAACAACGACAAGATCATGATCATGATTACAATCGCGTTGACATCAATGTCGACCGACTGCTCGACGTGTGTTGGATCCTCTCATTTGTAAGTGCCCAAAACTGTCATCACGGCCAAGCTCTGAACAATTTAAAAAGGATCCCAATACACCGGACAATTTGATATTATAGTATCTTATAGCTTGCCCAGGAATTGTATATAGTCAAAGTGTGTAATATAATGGACGCAATAAAACTAAGAAACTAAGACTTAAATGTTCAGTAAACTTTATAAAAGTATAAAATCAATAAATAAGGAATATAGACTAAATATCTATAAAATTAACAATTGTATAATTATCTGATTTAAGCAAACTGCAAAAGCACTTTACTTTTAATTATTCACTATTATTTTAGTGTCAAGATCGTTAGAATATTACATACCCACACAACTTTTAAGCTGAAACAAAAAAAATCATTTTTATTGACAGTTTCGTGACATAAATATATTAAATTTTTAAAACATAATTTTTTTAGTAGCCGAAAGAAACTAATAAAAAATAATGTTGGACATAGACTTCAATATAAATGGAGCATTATTTCTATGCAGCTTGACATAGTTAACTATATATTCTATTATATCTAAAATAATAATAATATCCATAATTAATGCTCTTTAATTGCCTATTCGGTTAGAGTCACAATTTGCCTGTTAGTCATGACCTGTCCAATAAAAATATCGTCACGTTTGAAAGCGCCCCAAAATGAAAGAAACGCGCCCAATTGTCCGCTGACTGGCCGCACAGCGAGGCACAAACCAGAAGAAGAAGAAGCAACAGCAACGGAGCAAGAAGAAGCAACAGCAGCAAAGAAGTTGCCACAATTTGTCTTTATGGCAAAGCCCCAAAGCGCTTTCAAGGCGACCTCAACGGGCACGTCTCGCTCCCTCACTCCCGATCTCTCTCTCTCTCTCTCTCTCTCTCTCTCTCTATCTACCCGTTTCCAATTCCTGCTCCCCACACTTACCCTCTTGTTGCCTGGCCATAAACCATTTAAACATTTTGCGACTTGTTAGCAATTAATTAAATAGATCGCCGCCGCCCGTGGCCAACAAGTTGAGACTCCTCGTGGTCGTCTTGTCATTATTCTTGCGGCCACTCACGAAAAATGTCCCCATCGATATACTATGTGCCAGCCCCTTTAACCAATTCCCCTCGACGCCTCTTTCCCCTCTAAACTTGTTAATTACCACAACAGCATTCAATTTTTTTTTATTTTTTATTTTATGGAGGACACACGCCCCATTCAACGGCGGCAGCATTTGCATGCCTACACAACGATCTGGCAACGCTGCAGCGCTTAAGAGCTCTCGAGCTCAAAAGGGGATACCCGTAGAGGGGGAGGGGGAGGAGGAGGAGGAGTTATTGGGTAGAGCTTCTACCTATCGTAAGCTCGGCTTTGGGCTGCCGCCGCTGCCTGTCTGGCAGTTTGCAAAATTTATTTCGCTGTTTTTGCAATTTAAGGTAATTATTATGTACCTTTGGGGTAATTTTAACACCTCGGACACCATCGACAAATATCATCTTCTGCCCGCAAGAGTATGTGTGTATGAGTGAGTGACTGTGTGTGTGTGTGTGTGCGTGTGTGTAGCGCAAACTCGTACTACAGAAGTAGCGCGCTCTTCGCACCGCCGCTTTTCATATCAAGCAGCCAAAATCACAACAAAAACAACGACAAACGTTTCTTAGAAGCGCAAAGCTTTCAACACCTTCGATGCGTGCCCAGGCACAGGCTTCAGGCTTGCAACAGCAGCCACAGCTGCCCCCTCCCTCCCCAACGGTTCCTTTGCTGAAACCCTCTATAGCTATTGAGGCTACCTGTGGCCAGTTATTTTTCACGCCTCGACAACATTTTTTTGCAACGATTTTGTTGCTCACTTTTTTTCGCACTTGGCGGCGTATTCGGTTACTACAACAACAATAACAACAACAAGCAGAAAAGGAAGCACAAACACGCCGCCGCCGCGTTTTTAATAACCGCTGCAGCGGCCTGAACTGCAACTGCGACTGTTATCTCACTCAGCTCATCAGCGGCGTCGGCGGCAGCGGCGGCAGCAGCGGTCACGCGTAGAAATCGAGGGGGGGTCAGCGCGGAGCAGTTTGGGGCTGGACATATCGGGGCATATCCTGTGTGCAGTGCTGCCTTACGCAATTATCGTGCGAGTGGCGTGCGTGTAAATTACCGTTATTAGGTGTGATCGTGCGAAATTCGCAAAAAGGCTCCCCACTTAAGCAAACAGCCCAAAATCAAAAGGCCCAACACCTTGCCGTACCCCAACCGTAGCACACCAAACACCTTAATCTCCTCGGCGACCTCACAGCTCTCGGCAGCAGCAGCGGCAGCAACTGCTTCAGTTTTCACTTTTACAAATCACGCGGCGAATCGTGACAATTTCCGCCCGATGTTTCTTTCATTTTTCGACGGAACATCCATAAAAAGTCAAATTAATGTGTTGACAACCCACAGAAAGGAAAAAATATGAGATTAGCGATAAGCAGAAAATAACCCAACCCCAATCTCAAACACTATTCAAGTAAGTGTGCTCTCGTTTAAAGTGCTCGACTTAGAAATACCATGTAGCTAACCTATTAATGATCTAACAATCATTTTGCCTTACTTTATAAAACAAAATTGCGTCTTAAATTAGTTTAAAATTAGTTTAAAAAAAATCAGAAATATAACTCTAAAAGTCATGCCAATTTTGTGGCAAATGACAAAATGTTAAATGTTCTAGATCTATCTTAAATAAATGATTAACAAACTTGGTAAATTTTATATTTATGACAAATAAATTTATAATCTATGACATATGTTCAAGGAAACAGGGCTTGAAATCGATGTTCATCGATTTTGAGAAAAAAAAAACTACATTCGAAATAAACCTGATCTGGGTATGGTGTAGAAAAACCTTCATATAAAATTTGCTCTCGCTACATCCTAAACAAAAATTGCACAAAATATAAAATAATTGCAAATTTTTTGTACTGAAGAAAAATGTTTCTTATATTAAATTATTTAACCATTTGATTACATTTTCTAGGAACAATTTATTAAGAATTGATCATGGAGTTTAAATTAAAACTTGTTTTTTAATTTATATTTATTAATATATATTTTTTATTTCATTTCTATATTTAATTTTATTATATTTCTTTATTTATATTTATATTTATTAATGCAATGGAAATTATCTCCTTCTGCCTGTTGCAAGCAATATGCACAGTTTAAGAGATATACCCATTTCATACACATTTTAATGGGTATAAAAAAGGGCGACAGATTTTACGCTCATGATATCGTTATGTGAAAACCAAAACCCAAAAATTGTGTCAAACTGTAAATTCGGTGACCTATTCCATCACGTTTTACACTTGTTCCTCGCGTACGTGCTTCGAGCGGTTTTCAGAGTTAGGATTGAAGTATCTCAGCTTTTCAGTAGCTGCTGTATGGAATTTCAATTAGTCTTAATGAACAGAAGTGCCACATAAAGTACGTAATTAATTGTCATATTGATATCGGTATCGTTAGATAGACAGATCGCAGCAGCGCATGGATTCGCACTTGTTGACACTTGGAGTGTGCTTCCGTTCTACGTGCAGGTTGCAGGTTGCAGTTTGCAGCTTGCCAAAGGACTCGCTCTTTCTCTCTCTATGTCTTTGTCTTTCACGATCTGTTTCTACCGAGATGTGAAGACATTTTCCAAAGTTCTTAGAAAACACAAGCAACCGGTTGCATGCCAGATGAAACAAGCGGAAATATGAGATAATGCTGTTTTATAAACTTGAGCAAGATATATGTATATACTTATATAGTTAGACGAACTATGAGAACTAGTGTTTGGTTCTGAGAGATTGATAAAAAAAATCGTTATATAAGTTATTCTTTTTGACGAAATTTTTTTCAAAATGTAGAATCTCAGTACAAAACGCAACTTTAAAAATGGTTCTGATTAGTGATGTTAAAAAATATCGACATATCTTCGTATCGATGTTAACAGCAGCGATTTTTTCACAGACAGACTAGATGGGTTAGATCAACTCGGCTATTAATGCTGACCAACAATATATCTAATTTATATTATATACATTTCACAAAACCATTGTACCCTTTTTACACAGGGTTTTCAATGTTCAGGTTTAAGATTCAAGGAGATATCAAAATTAAATTAAAATAATTCCATATTAAACGTTTATTTTAGAAGCTCCAGAGACAAAATTAATTGGTCTATTATAATAATTTTTAAGGCAATTGAATTTGCATTAGGTTGCCTTTCAAAGGAGTTTTAATCAAAACCAAAAAAACTCGATAAGTTTATAAATGAAAACACTTTTTCATGGCCTTGGCAACTCAACATGCAATTTTTCTTTTCTAGCCCTAGTTACATAATCTCTTACCTGCAATCTCTTCAGTCAATACTCACCTTAGTTCTTACTAGAATTACCTATTCCCACCAATGTGATTTACAACATTCCACTTACACTACCAATAGCTAGACAATCTGAACGCTAGATGGCGCTGCACAAAACACAAGCCACGTCCCTTACATCCATTCAGAGTGTAAAATGAGTCATAGAGGCCGCCAGCTGCCAGTTCCAAATGGACACCCCCGATAGCTCTGGCAACCCTGTTGATCCTGTCAGCTATCCTGCAGCAGCTACCTGTTGCCATTTACAACCCCCGTGGCATTTTACATGCACTTTAATTAATCAAAATGGAAATGCAGCAGCTAATTAAAATGCTACCAAAACATTTTCTCGCTCAATTTTTGTTTCTTTTTTTTTTTTTTTTTTTTTTGTGGGTGTGTTGGTGAAAATGGAAAAAGAGTTGAAAATGGATTTTCTTAAAGGGTGAGAATGAAACGGAGTTTTGAATTTTCCAATCAATGGGCGTGTAGGCGATGACGCAAAGCATTTGCCTCTGCAGGATATTAGAAATGCATTAATGAAAAGGAATCTTAAGACGTTATATGCACAATCGGTGGCAGCTTTTAAAAAACGATTAAACGTGTTCCATCAGATGCCTCGAAACCGAACCCTGAACCAGAATTCGAATCTACCCAATTGCACTCGTTGTGGCAGCTGCTTAAGGTTAATCAACGTTTTTCTTTCTTAATTTTTGTTGTATTTTTTTGTTTTTATGCATTTATGAGACGCAATCTCCTCGTTACTCCAGAGTTCAGAGCAACTGTAACGGTAACTAAACCCTGGACCCTCGAATGGGCTCTGCTGATACGCATAACAACATTGTTGCAGCCCATAACAAATTTATGAGAGCGCTTTATGGGGGCCCACTTCACTTGTTTCGGGCGTATAAATAGCCGGCGAGACGCACGTGGATACATTTGCCTAGCGCCAATAACTTGAAGGCCCTTCAAGAGACCGGAGAATCATGCAATCCAAGAAGAACCCTCAGAACGAACCCCAACAGCCTACAAGCTCGAGCTACAAAAAAGTCTGATTATGACAATTGTGAGCTTACATTGACTTTGAGATACTCTGTAAGAAGTGCATTTGCAGCTGAAAACTACTGCAGGCTGTAGTTGACTAACTGATCATTAGAGGGCGTGGCACACTTACTTTTGTATTTCAGCTCTTATTTATATGAAATTTAATGCAATTATCTTTAAATTTAGCGAAATTAGTTAAGTTATCTTTGACGGATCTATAGACAGATATGCCATTAAAGGAAAATTTTACACAAACGAATTAAAGCATATATATTAACATTGAGATACATCATTTTGTGAAATAATTTAATATTTAAATTCAACTATTATAAAAAACACATACCAAATAGTTTCTTTTTAAGTTATATATATGTTATAGTAGTATATATTATGTAGGATGGAACTTTAAGATCATCTGAAATCAAAGTTCACTAAACTACAAAAGCCACTTTGCAATCTCTATAAAAAAACACAATAATACTGAAAGTCGGTTCTCTATTCAATATTTTTAAAATTGTGTGCTCATATGGCAAATTTTAACATTTTTATTTTTAACATAGGGCTTTGGTGTCTTTTTGGGGGGATTTTTAATTTTGTTTTCTTTTTATTTGAATGGCTTAACAAACAAATAAATATTGCGAAATCGACCCAACTCTTAATGATTATTTTTATATAAAGCACATTAAGTTTTGTGGCAAATATTTAACATCACAGATATAATATGAATTAAAACCTAATATACCCTGTCATTTTTGTTGGTTTCTCTGCAGAAAACAGTGTCCGTGCCAGACACTGGGGGCTGTCAAGAACGTCAAGTTGCAGCTTCGTGACAAAGCTTCAAGCAAATGAGTTGCAATGCGGCGCGAGGCAACACCCCTCTGCCACAAGACTCCCCTCGCGCCCTCTAGAACACCCGCTCTCTGCAGACACGCACTTGATATGCATGCGACGGCACACACTTGTGGGATTTGTTGTTGTTGCTGTTGCCTTATGTTAATCAGCCTCAGATCGGAAGCACGTGTCAAATGCGGCAATGCGGCAAATGCTTAATGCAAAAGAACAGTTGCGTCGTCTACGGACCCAAGGCCAGAACGCAGAGCCCAGTTGACACCCACAGAGCAGGGTGGAGGAGGGGGGAGCTCTGCGTTATGGGGATTGCAAGCAGCGAAAGTGACAGAGGCCAGTGGCTCACACATGATGGATCACTTTTTTTTATAGTGTAGAGTGTAGAGAGAGCAGTTTTTTTTTTTATTATTTTGTATTATTATTATTTTTATTTTATTATTTTTTACATACACATATATAGTTTTATTATTTATTATTTCTTGTTCCCTGACAAAAAGTGGAAGTGCATTGAAAAGCGAGTCCTCTTCTTTCTTATTTTATTTTTTTTTTTTTTTTCCTGTGACAAGGATCAGCAGTTATGTTCATTGTGCATAAGATTTAAGTCTCGATTTCGACGTAGTTTTTCCCAAAGAAAATATATCTACACATATGTATGAAGAAATCGAGAAAGAGAAGAACAAGGCACAATGGAATTGTGACACACAGAAAAGCAGAGCTCAAGACAAGTTGAATGGGCCACAAAAGCAGGCGAGCTAGATTGGCAGAAGGAGAGCGAGAGAGAGAGAGAGAGGCAGCGTGAACGAGAGGTAGGTAGCACCCACACGAGCAACCCCTAAGCCCGAGCCCCTAGCCTAGTTAGTTGCGCTCTTTAGAGAGCGAGCAAAAGAGGGAGAGCGATCACTTGTGCTCGCAGGCAGACGCAGACGCAGGCTCAGGCTCAGGCTCGCCCTGAGGCAGGTAGCGATCAACCACCGGCAGCAGCGACGGCGTCGACGTCGGCAGAGCGCTCGTCGGCAGCCTACTTAAAGGGCAGCGCGCAGGACGAGGTTTATCATTGCGGAATTTGATTCCACACAGTCAACAGCTAGCCAAGTAGAGCAAATACGGATTATTAAAAACCAAATTACAAGATGACGAGTATCTGCAGCAGCTATCCGCACTTTCAGCTGACCAACGGCAACATCATGTTGCTGCATCAGCAGCAGCAACAACTGCAGCACCAGTTGCAGCAGCAACAACAACAACACCATCATCAGCTGATTGCGCCCAAACAGCCGCTGGGCAACAGCCAATTGCAGAATATGCAACACGCTGGAGGAGCAGGCGGCAGCGGCGTCGGTCCCATGTTGGCCAAAAAGAAATACAACTATTCGAATATGCCGTACGGCGGCGCCGAGCAGATGCCCTCGGTGGCACGCCGGAACGCCCGTGAGCGCAATCGTGTCAAGCAGGTGAACAACGGATTTGTGAATCTGCGCCAGCATCTGCCGCAGACGGTCATCAATACGCTCTCGAATGGGGGACGTGGCGCCAGCAAGAAACTCTCCAAGGTCGACACACTGCGCATTGCCGTCGAGTACATACGTGGCCTGCAGGACATGCTCGATGACGGCCAGCCGCGGTGTCATCAGCTGTTCACCAGCACAACAGACGAGAGCAGCAACGATGGCAGCTACAATGACTACAACGATAGCCTGGACAGTCCACCGCTGGCAGCATCAGCTAGTACACAATTTGCGGGACATTCGTATCATTCTGCCTCGCCCACGCACTCGTACAGCGATGCGTCCGATCTGTCAGCCAGCTATGTCAAGCAGGAGATGCCCGATCAGGATCCCGAGCAGCAGCAGCAGCAGCAACAACAACAACAACAGCAGCAGCAGCAACAGTTTAAATTTGAATCGTTCGATAGCTTCAGCGATGAGCAGCCCGATGATGAGGAGCTGCTCGACTACATCTCCTCGTGGCAGGAACAGTGAGTGAGATCAGATATAAAGCAGCAAAGCCCAAAAAAAAAAAAAAAAAAAAAAAACAACTCCTGTACAAATTGTATATAAACCGAGAAATACTGTTGCCTTAGTGAAAACAACAAACAAACAAACAAGTCCCAGATTCTATAAGTTTCCTAGTTTATAAGCACTTTTTTTTCATAGTTTAAGCATGGAAGACAATGATTTAAAACATTAAGCTAAATATTTTTTTCATAGTTTTAAGTTTTTGTTATAAGCATGGAAGACACTAAACTAGCACATAAGTATTATTATTATTATTATTATTGAAATGCAATAATAAAAACAAAATATTAAAAACAAATTTAAAAATGAAATTCAAACAAAATCTTTTCATTGAAAAATAAATTCTCAAATATTTCAGCAATTTTTCAAACAGCTTCAAAAGAACTTAGATCTTTCATAAAAGAAATTAAGTTGCAAACGACTTCAGAAAATTGAGCCTTGAATATAAAATAAATTAAATAAATAAAAATTATATATAAACAAAAAATAAAATAATAAAAATAATATAAAACAAAATAAATAAAAACAAAAATTTAATAAATAAATGTGTCTATATAAATCTTCAGTTCTAAGAAATTATAAAAGATTATAATATTCTTGTCTATCATATCATTTCTAGAAGAAACGATAAGGGTAAGTGTATGTGTAGCAAAATGGGTAAATTTCTTAAGGATATCAAACAGTAAAACCCTTTACCGCTTGTAGATCAGCACTTAGAAATCCACTCACAATTAATAAATAATGCAAGAAACCTTTCTTGAAAATCAAAACTTTACTACTTACAATTTTATCCACATACCTAATCGGTATTAATGGTGGGTGATCTGCTATATTATTGGCTTTCAAGTATGCATATTTCTTATAAATATTTAATATAATTCAACTATCTTATCCAAATGTCTGGCAATGATTTATGGCACTCTCTTACACTCAAGTGGATACACGAATATTTGAAAATGAACCCATTTCCATAAATAGAAACAAAATAAAAGCAGTTGAAAATTATTTAGAGAGCATGCGCCCAGACTAGAAACATATGATGATGATTTCAAGGGCATGTTTTAGAAGCTACTTCGAAAAATGTATTAGTTGAGAATATTTGACTTGAAGATAGCTGCATCAAGTCACTACAATTTAGATGAACGTTTACTATCGTTATTAAATAAGGCTCATTTATACTCAACATAATTTTTGAAACCGAATAAATTGTATAAAGTTTCAAAATAAACATTTTAAACATATAAAGGATATATGTTACATTTAAAATACAATTAAATTTTGTAAAAATATTTGTGAATACATACGAGAGAGAGTACGGGAAGTTGCATGCCAAGTTTTCAAGTTTCAGTTCGGATAACACTTGGGTTCTAAAACAAGGAATAACCAGGAATATATGGCTTATAGAGCAAAATTTAACACGTATAGGCCAGCATTGATGAGTCACCAGGACAAAGCGTCGGCACAAGGCGCTGTCGCAGAGACCCTCAGTTCCTTCCTGGTGTTCGCTGTTCGAGGGGGTAAAGCAAGCACATGGCACAACCCACTCACTCAATAATCAACACTCGACCGGAAATAGCAGCAAATATTTGTTTGAAATTATATTTTTTTTAACGAGTTTCAATTTGGTTTTGGCATTGTTAATGGACGCATAAATTGCCTGGAAAGCGGAAATAGGCAGTCACGCCTGAGAGGCTGAAGCGGACCAACAAACAACAGGAGCAGCCCGAAGGACCTTACCAAACAGTTAGAAGGTACCCACGTGTCTGGCGCACCCCATCTACGAAAAAAGCTGGACGTAATCACAAGGCATAAAATGCACTTCCGGCTATGCGCGCGCGCATACGCGGGGTAGAAACTTGCGCCTCGCCCGACTGACTACCCCTAAATGATGCGTAACCCAACCCCAACCCCAAGCCCCTGCCAAATAAACGACAAGCTTGCCTGAGCGTGTGCCAAGACTCGCGAGCTATAAGAAAATTATGATATATGCCCAGGTGGGTTGGTTTTGGCTCGCGAGTGTTTCTGGAATGCGATCTAAGAAAATGCAAATTGTGCCACGCCCACAATATATATATATGTACAAATATATATGCAAATGTCAATGCTGGACACGTGCAGGAATCAAAGGAAGTGCTCGGATGATGATGATGGATAGATAGGGCCAGAGGCTGGAGTATGGGTGTTGACCCGGCCTGCCAGAGGCGGCGACAGGAAACCGGAGAACGTAGCCAAGAAATAAAATTAAAAAAAAAAAAAAAAAAAACGAAATCAGCAAGAATTTGCCTCAAAATTAAAAAGGAAGGAAGTAAGGAAGCAGCAAATGGGCGAAAAGGGAGGCAGCAGGGCAGGACATGGCACGGCGCAAAAGGTAGGTAGCTCTCGCGCAGGACGGTAGCCATAGGCAAAGGACAATGCGAAATGTGATTGTATGTCAGCTTAAGATGCGAACAGGGCCGGGATAAGACCAGGAAACGGCAGAGACAACGGGCGAGAGAGAGAAAGAGAGAGAGCGAACAAAAATCCCCTCATTGTTAGCTGAATATCAAAAGAAGCTTAAGCCCGGATCTACGTATGTCCGGCGCAGGACTTTGTGCGAGGCGTAGGTGTCAAAATACGATACTAAGCCAATGTCCTTTAATAGGCTCTATAGGCTACTGCGCAGGATATCGCAAGAGTTTTATGCAATTTTAGCTAAGATTTCAGTGCACGACTCAAATAACTCAGCGAAGATCGTTGGACAGACAGGCAATTGCAATAAATTCATTTGAGAGCTCCTTTTGGTCCTTTTTTCGTTTGTCATTTTTTTTTCTTTTTTGGCCAGGAAGTAACTTCTTTTGTGCGCCACTTTAGAGCTCGAGACATGTCCGCCGTTTCGCTTGTCGCAGGAAGTGCGTATTTGTTTTGCATCTTGCGCTGCCTGCCAGACAGTCCTTGGCTCCATATACACAATGTCCTGCTCACTCTGGTCCTGGGCACTCTCAAGTGCTTCTCGTTTATTTATTTTTGTAGTGCGCCTTTTTTTTCTTCCTCCCGTCGTCGTTGTCTACATCTTTTGGGAAATCCGAGACGCATGTTATTTTATCATGTCGCAATTCAAAGAAAACTGGCCCGCTCCCTCTCGCAAGGACACACACTTGTCCTGGCAGTAGTCTCCCCATCCTGGGCATCATCATTTGTGCCATCTATGTGAGTTATGTGACTTTATGACGGGCGTCGCGTCGCCTCGTGGCGCGCGCATCGCTGGACAAGATTTATGAGCCATGTGTCAAAATACGAGAGCGCTTGTTGCTCCTCAAAAAAAAAAAAAAAAAAAAAAAGTAGAGTGCAGTCCTGTGCATTCTTCATCGATCAATGCTTGGCTCTCGCTCGCTGGCCACTCGAACTCAAGAGTTGTCAAATTTCGCACTTAACCAGGCGTCAAGTGTAGTAGTCCTCGTAGTTGTGTCCACTTTCCGCCTAGCTCATTAATTAGGCGACACCGAGTACTACCAGACAAAAAGTCCGTCCACTGTCCTAGTTTCTCAATTGAGTTGTCTTCATTCGAGAGTTGACACAGTCAACTGGTCAGTAGTTCGTCGAAAACTGAGTTAACTTAGTACAAAGTACCAAGAAAACACATTAAACTACATAAACAGTCGGTAGCATCGATTTTTCGCCTTTAGACAGAGACTCGCATAAATATAGAGGATTCGTATTCGTATTCACTTTGGATAATAGATTTTAAGAGACAAAAAAAAATCCAGTTAATATTCATATATTATGTACTAAGTACTGCCTGCAACAGAAAGACTGGAATATACAGAGAGTTCTGACGACAGCTTCAAGACTAAAATACTACTTGGAATTTAAACAATTTCTATATCGACTCGACTGCTGATCCTGATGAAGACAATATATATTTTTATAGGATTGCAGATGCCTGGAGCTGCTTTTTCAAATCCCATCTGTTGCGTCGTAGTAAGAAGAATACAAATAAAATAAATAAATATATAAATAATTATATTATATAAATAAAATAAAATAAAATATAACATTAAATAACTAAAACACCTTATGAATTCTTCTCTCAGCGCTCGATCGACAAGTTCTGTTACAACTTTAATTATGATTTTATTATTAAAATAGAAAATAACTAGTTTATGATATCTATATCAGCAGCACTCTATATAAAAAAATATATTAAACAAATTAATTTTAATTTGCATTGCTGATCGATCGCTGCACTTGACTAGTACACCATAATTTGATCAGTAGTTTATGCCAAACTTTGATTAATTTGTAGAACAAAAAAGAGGTAATTAACTTTTTTACTAAACTTATCATTTAAATTAGGCGTAGATCACTAGATGATTGGATCTCTGCAAAATCACTGGAATTCTAGAATATGCTAGCTACTTAGAACTCTGCAGAGACCAATTACTATTATAAAACTATAAATCGAACAATTCGCACTACTGAGCATTAGCTGATAATGCTGGTCGAACTGATCACGCATACACGTAAAATCCTTATTTCGTACAGCTTCTGTTAAACAATACTAAACTAAAATCACAAATTGTGTCTGTGCAAGCGATTGTCGAACAGCACGAAACGATCGTCGCGCATTTGATCATAAGAATCACTATCGCAACCTGCACAGCGAGAGCCACCCCCGATATCTATTTTTCTCTCGACTATCTATCTATGTAACTGTCAGTTGAGTGAACAGCCAAAAAGGTAATCTTCGATATTGCATTTCGTTTTGTATATCACATTTTTGTTGTTGTGTGCTGTTGTTGTTGTTGTTTTATTGATCCTCAACACACGCTACATTTAGCACAGTGTGAACTGTCGGTAGTTAAATGACTTTTCCAGTGCGCACAACCCTTCATAAAGGGCAGACAGGGAGGTAGCGAGGTGGAGAGAGAGGAGAGGGCTATAGATATAGAGTTCTAGTTTCTATGCGGGTTCAACTTTGACTTGATTGTTGACATGATGAAAACTAACCGCAGATATTACAAAAGCGCCCAAGCACAATGCAAGGATCAATGTGTAGAACGCAGTTGCATTCACAGTCATTCACAATCATACACACAGACCCACACTCTCTTCACACACACGTGTTCAGTTTTTGGCCATGCAGGTTCTCATCGGCATCTCCAATAAACTATCGCAGGCAATCAATGTCAGAGCGTTTTTAGAGCACAAGCAAAAGCCATATCGAGCATATCATCCAGGACGACTACAGGACGACTAGACAATGGGGCCAATGGCAAAGGCAAAAACGAAAAAGCGAAATCCCATTGAAAACGTTTTCACTGGAATATCCTGTGACCATTGTCTACGAGGCGAGCTCTCTCGCGTAGCGCTTCAATCGCATGAAAAGTGATTTCTATTTTGCTTTCGATCTTTTTTATATACCCTTGCAACGGGTAGTTTAGTTTGTCACGAAGTGTGTAACGCACAGAAGAAGACGTCTCTGAACCCATAAAGTACATATATATTTTGTATCAGTAGAAAATCACATTTTCCTGTAAAAACTAATCTCTAATAAATTTATTGGTTTTAAAGATATTCTGACTAAACTATTAACAAAACTTTTCCAACATCTAGCTTAGTATAGTTATAATATAGCCTTCAATAGTAAAAATCAGTAAACAAAAAAAATAAATAAATAAATAAAAAATAATATTCGTTTTTGTGTAAGAACACAAGAGCGCACATCTTCTATATGTCTGCAAGGGTATTTTAACTTCGGCATCCAAAAAAAGATGCTCCTGCTCGATTTGTTCATTACTTTTATGAATATATATTTATATATACATATATATACATATATTTTTTTTGTCTTTGATTTCACGACATTCCCGTCGCGCGAGTTCTCATTTTTGCTGCATAGAATTTGTTCACTGATGCGTGGCGCTGTCTTTAGAGACTCCGCCGCTAGAAAACCGTGCATTGTGTGAATTTTGATACTCCGACAAGTTCTGCGCACCCATCGAAAGGTCAACACTAAAGGTCAACTCGAAGTGCGCCCAGTTGAGCCAAGCGAATTGCGCAGCACTTGCGACAATTCGAGAGTTGCCTAGCTGTCTAAGTTCGTCGTTCGCCAGGGTTTCCCAATTTATTGCCAACTGCACCAGACGGCGGGGCGGCATTCAGTGTCTGGTCATTAGCATTACGAATAGTCCTGCGCACAAAGGATAATTCTGACATTCGTCACGACATTGAAGCGTGTCCAAATGCGTCGTTGCTGTCGCTTCGTTCGATTTCGCGCTAATTTCTACCTGTCTGAGGAGGCGCAAAAAGAAACGAACAAAATAATACTGAATCGTCGCAGGGTTTCCCTGGCGTGGAAATTTGCAAGTGAATTTTCGGCAAGTGTAACCGGAACCAGAATCGAACGAAAACCAGGCAGAAAATCCCGGCGCATACGCACATGTGTTCGCCATTAAGAGGCGCGACAATGTCACAGGCCAAAGGTCGTTGCTGAGAGGTTAACGCGAGTTCAGCCAGGGTCCTGCCCTATGACAAAATGTCCAAAAGCATAACAAAGAATCGTGCAAAATCAACTGAATCCTTGCACATTATGAGCCAGAACTAAACTAATTCGGCAGACTTAAAAGTGAAAACCTAAGCGAAAATGTTGGCTTTGATAATTCTGGAGGAAAGAAATTTAGACATGAGGTTTCAAAAAAAGTAAGATAAAAATTTATTTTACCACCGATAGTTTCTAAAATAGCTATATAATATTGTGGTCCGACTGACTCAGAACTTTTAATATACTTAAATGCAAAATGCGATAGATTTTGACTAAAATATACGGTCCAATATCAACTAAGATTTGGCTTTCAAACTGGACAAATTTATGGGCTTATAAAAATAAAAAACTTAAAAATAAAAAATAAATAAAGTGTTCCGCAATAGTAAAATGGGTTATTTATTATTTCTAGCACAATTTTAATATACTGTGAACATGTTTCCTATTTCGAATTATAGAAAATCCATACAACACAATTACAATCTACCATAAAACGGAGTTCTCAAGACAGAGATTTCATGATTTTTTATCAATAAGTAAAATATTGCTGGCTTCTAAGTATCTACGCTTGACCAGCTTAAGCGGCTTTTTGGACCTTGGCAAAATCGGCGAGTTCTATGGCAAAAATCAGCGCATGACAAAAAGCAGATCAAGTGAAAATCGCATGGAGAAATCAGATTCAGAACAGCGACAACTAGATACAAAACAAAACAAAAAAAAATAAACAAAAAGAAAGGCAAAGGCGAAACAAAGCAGAGACAGCGGCATAACCCGCGCCGGGGTCAAAATTGGGATATGTATCTGGATCGGTATCGAGGGGTCGGGGTTATGCCCCATGCGGGCATCAAAGCAAAGTCACCGACCGTAGCACACAGAGAAAAAATAGAACAACCAGAAAATGTCAACCACAAAACTGCGGCAACGACATCGATCGATGGATCTGCATTCAGCGACCACAAAGAATGACAAAAAAAAAATAAAAAATAGTTAAACCGATGATGAGGATAATGATGATGATGACGCTGAGGTTAAGGTTCGCAGTCTAAGGATATGTCGATGGCCATTCTGATTGCATTGTAAATCGGTACGGGGTTCTCTTTTCTAGTTTTGCGCATCGCATTGTTTTTGTTGACTGCCTCCTACGATGCGATAATCGATTTATCAAAAAAGCAAAATACGCTTTGCCAAAAACTACAAATGAAAAAAAAAAAAAATTACAAAATCCAAATATAAAAGAAAAACCAAAAGTAGCCGCCGTCGCTTTGGTCAAAGAGGGCGGCAAGCATATATTTTTTTAACGCGCATTCATGTGCATTAAGATGTGAAATTGTCACCATTGTCGCAACCATTGTGCCGCATGCAACGGCCCACTGTCTGCTGCTGCAACAGCAAAGAGAGCAGCAGCAGCAGCGCAGCTCGGGCGCTCGTTGCAACAGTCGGCGGTCTGCGCGATGACAGCATTAAAAGTCATGTGAATAGAACGTACAAATCTTTGAGATACATTCGCTTAGAGCCAAAATCTATTCAGCGACTCTTGGCGGTTACTTTTGGTCTGCTTGCCACACCCAATTGCGGCGGGCTAGCAGAAAAAAAGGAGAAAAAAAATCATAAAATAAAATAAAACCAAAATGTGGGCGTCTACGCAGCTCTGCACGAGTTTTACACCAATCTTTCCGCCCTCAAACTGAGCTGCCCGGTAAATGTGCACGTGCAAACCATGAGATACATTTGTATCTATGATCCATTCAGTTTTATCCGCAGCGATCAGAGTTTGCGGTAATGATAAATTTTTTGTTTTAGCTGCACTACATAAGATACATTTGTATCTATGGATTAACTATCTATTAGTATGATTCTTTACTTTCCAGGTTAGTTTTTATTGAATGTATCAGCGAGATACGTGGTTATCTAAAACATCTGAAAAGATATACATTCTCAACTACAAGATGCATGGCTATCTAGCAGATACATTCAAGAAATAATATATATATTCGTCAGTGGAACGCTTGTATCTGCGAAATATATTTGTATTTCATAGATATATTTTCATCTTTATGATACATATTAACTACAGTTGAATCTAAAAAAATTCATTTTACACAAAGATACAATTTTAACGTAAAATATAAAATGCATTTATATTTAGGAAGTACATCAATATTGATAAATTTAATTTGTGAGATACTATAGTATCTTTGAGATACATTCCAATCCTTCAATAACTCTCTGTTCACGTTAGAAACAAACTCTCAAGCGCAATTTCAAATTGCAGTCCCCGCCAAATGTGCAATCAGTGAGATACATTTGTATCTCCGGCCCCTTGCAGCTCCTAAAGATACGTTCGGTATCTATATCAAGGAGCAGAGCCAACTTATCGCTGTCTTGACACTCTGGACAAACTTTTAACTAATCACAACTCGAATCGCAATCAACGCTGCACGTGCAATCCAGGAGATACATTCGTATCTTTAGCCCAAAGCGGGCTAATCTTATCACTGACTGTTGTCTCCGCTGGTTTTTCGCCAAAAAAAAAATAAAATGACATAGCTACAAGATATAGCTACAGCTACAGATACAAAATCAATTTTGGTAACTGCAATTAAGTACAAACAGCGGGCGACGACCGTGAACCGTAGCTCGACCAGCGCCTCGCACAGCAGGCGGCACTCGATTTTAGATTTTTCCTGGGAAATCCGCCTACGCCCATCGTTTTACGTTTAGCGATTGCAATTCGGCGCCCGAGTTCCGATCAGGGAACAAAAATACACACGGCACACGCTTTAGCGTTTAGCGTCGCTTTGCATAGCCACAGAGGCTGGGCAGGATGTGTGTGAGTGTGTGTGCCTGTTTGGGCAATTAATGTAGGCCAAAACGCCGGCGCATCAAAGTATCTATTACGCGACCAAGGCGTGAACAATTATGGCCCAAACACTTGCCTCAAACAGCGGCAACACCCCCTAGATACGATGCAGGAGACAATGTGAGCGAGAAAGCGAGCGAGATGGACCTGAATTCATTCTGAATACTTTTGCTTCCGCTAATGCAGGGAGAATAATTCAGAGCAGACGCCGCCAACAACACAGCAGGTTGTCTTTTAATTGAGGCGCGCACATTTCATGGAACAAGTGCCAAGCGGTTTCATTGAGCAGCCTCGAACTGTAGACGGCACCCAGCTCCGAGTAGGCGTGTAGCCGAGGCAAGCCAGAGTGCCAGACCAATGAGCCACAAAGCCGGCGCTAAGAGCAAACAATTATGCTTTCCATAAATGAGGAAAATTAAATAATATTCATTGGCGTATTAAAGATAAAATACGTTTTGTAATTTTACTTTATGTCATGCAAGGGTTTGGTTCCTAAAACTAACTACAGATGAAAAATTAAAAAAATTAAAAAATTAATTAGATTTTTCGAATATACTTTTGTCTACGCCAGTTTAGAACTTTTATTATTTTGTTTATTTGATGAAAAATTACTTTTATGATATAAAACACGTATTCGATTTATCGAATATACTTTTTCCTACGCAAATTTAGAACTTTTATTATATTGATTATTAGATGAAAAATTACTTTTATAATAAAAACATGTAAAGTATTGGAGAGAAGTTATTAATTATATACTTAATTATCGTTCCACAAAAAACTTAAACAACTCATCTTCCGGAGCCCACAAATTTACAACTTAAAACTGATTGACAAAAGTGAAATATAAAAATAAAAAGAATTTGATCCATAAACTCGAGATCAGTAACAACGGCCGAGTCGATATAGCCATGTCAACATTTTAAAATTACAAATTTGTGCTGCTCCACGCAAGTGCATGCCACTACATAACATAATGTAATGAATAGATAGTGAAGCGTTGACTGACGCACTTGTAGATACTCGCTTATCCAGCCGCAACGCACAACAACAAGGTATCCGCGCCAACAGCTCTCTGTGGCAGCTCTGCACTGGCAGCTAGCTGAGTGTCTGACGCGTGTCTGGCTTTGGGTTGTGAAAGAGTTTTGAGCTGCATATCGTGACGTCTAATTGACAGGCAACAGGCGTTTAAATCCCGAGACTCGCCAGCCTGTCTTCGCCTCGAGAACAAACAAATTTAGATATCTATGGACATTGACATGCAACATGGCAGGGGTGGGGACAGGGGCAGCAGCAGGGGCAGGAGAGCTACCAGTTATGGGGGGTAGGCTTGGCAGTCGCTCTTTAAAGTGGATCAGCCACTGTTGAAAGTTGTTCGAACTGTGCGAGTAAAAAACGACAACACTTTAGGGATAAATGGAATGGCATAAAAAAATGCGTTTGGCGTTTGAAATTACAAGCAAAGCGGAAGGAAATGCGATAAGAAATGGCAAAAGGAAAATATGTATATTCATACAAATAATGCTATCAAAACGAGGAGAAAAAACCACAAAAAATAACACAGAAAGAAATAAAAATAGATAGCTAAAATAAAGAAAAGAGAGGGTGGACGGCAGGCAGACAGGACGCGACACCTTGCACAGGATATACGTACAAATTGAGTTGTTTCCTGTGGGTAGTTCACAGAATTAAATTGCACACTCACCAAAAAAAAAAAAAAAAAGAACTGGCGTGGCAAATATGATTATGATAAGAAATTGAGTTGAGACAGAATTGACAGAAAAAAAAAACTAGAGAAAAAAAAATGGGAAAAAAAATAATTGCCGAGCACGAAATGTGTCCAAAAATGCCGAGCTCTAGGCCAACCCCCGGGAAAATTACTCGCATTACACATCACGCAGTCTAAAATTACCAGCGTAATCAGAGATTTCCAACACCTTTTCGTCGAGGTTTTTAACTAATTAATTTTCACCGGGAGAGAGGAAGAGAGAAATGGTAAATGGAAAAGTGAAAGGACGTGGGCGGCATGCGCGTCGAATGCGCTTAACAGCTTTGCACGCAGACCGCAGCCCGTCTCCGCCCCTCTCTCCCTCTCTCTCTCTCTCTCTCTCTCTCTTTCTCTCTACCTCTCTCTGTCTATAGTGGGAGAGCGTGCGCTGATCCTGTGGCTAGTCAGGTTCCTTTGCCTCGACCCGGACATGCTTGACGCTTGGATTAGGCTGACGTAATGGGGTCTGAGCCGTGGGCCAGCACGCGTGTCAGGCGTTGCCAAAGTGCTAAGTGCGCACGAGGCGGCTTAGGCGCAATGGGCGTGGCAGCTTAGGCGAAGGCAACGAGCGGTTCTACTAAGAGTTTCACACTCTGAACATCTAAGAAAGATATTTTCTTTTAGCAATATAATGTAAGGCTAATGAAGACATCACAAAGATATTGATAGATTAAAAAAAAAACTCCATTTTAATTACCTAAAAATAATATTTTTTGCACTGCACCTGACCGGTATGGTAACCTGGTCAATTGATTGGTAAATTTGCTATGAAATCAAACGTTTTATGGATATTGTAATATTTTATATAATATATGAAATATCAAAAGCATACGGAAGATCGTTGTTACTGCCTCTTCATAGAAGGTCGTGAAAAACGAAAATTTATTAATGCAAAAGTTTAGTTTTTTCCCAATCGTCCGATTTGTTAAAAAATTAGGAAAATAAATAATTGCCTTAGTCGAAGAACTTGCTTAAGATAAAGCCGACCAAGAAGTTAGTCAACCACAACTCAACAATCGACCTACGGCAGCCACATAAAAAATGCAATGATTCAACCTGGCCAACATGTATGCAAAGAAGTAAATAGTCTAATAAATATTATCTACATATCTTAATAGTCAGCTTAGTTCACATAGAACAAATAGACAAAGGAGCATCTCAATTATATCTATATTATATTCTTTATATTTACACACGATATATTTATGTTTGTTTATATATTTATGCTGATTTAAAGAGCTTGATTTCTACTACATTCAATATATTACAAAATATTACTATATATTATAATAACGTATCATAAAATAATACAACTCATTTTGTTTATATTAATTATGTTAAAATTATAATACATTTTCACATACAGAGAATGCCTCAGTTATATTGTAAATCATGGAGAAAACCTTTAGCTGAATTATGTTAAATCAAGTTGAAACTGTTTTAAATTGATTTTATGGCTGACAAGCCTTAATATATAGTATACCAATATATCAGTGGAGATCAATGTCGATACAAAGAACAGCTAAGAAAACGTTTATAAATTCACTTAACGATTGCAATTCAATTGAATTTGTATGCGTGTTTTGTTTGCTATGGAGCCACGATTGTTAACACCATAAAGACGTTCGCTGGAAGAGTCCGTCGTCCCACCAATATTCCCCCGAGGGCCGACGAAAAAAAAAACAAAAAACAACAAAAAAAAAAAACAACAACAATGCAAAAACAATTGCAATTGAACAATGTAAAGAAATGAATTTGCGGTCGTTAAAGGGAAATCAGCTACCGCACACAACGCCTCGAATCACGCCTCAATTGTCCATGGGCCAAGTTAATGCAATTTGCGGTAGCAGCAGATGCACAAAACCAAAAACAAGAAATATTAGTAGAAGAAAAAAAAGACTAGACAGCCGATCCAATGCCGATGGCAATTTGGTAAATCTTATCGCTGGAATGCATCTCGAATCGGTTGGCGAATGACGGCGAACAATGACAATTGCGCAGAGAAGAAGAAGAACACGAACTCAATTCAATAACAATTGACAAAACGCCCACCACAAATGATTGTCAAAGGGCAGCGGCAGTTCGAACCTGAGGCTATAATATAGATATATGAAAACTGTGCAGGGTCGAGTGGTCAAGTGCTCGACTGGCAGATACCCTGCAAGCACATAAAATCACGTATATGCACAGATACATGAATAACTTTCAAGTATTGTCTGAACTTTAGGAAATTTCTTAGAGAATATATTCGAATTTTTTCACGTTTGAGGTGATTGAGCTAAGTTGTCCAAAAATTTAAATATTTTTGATCTGCATATGCTTTACGAGAACATGGCCAAATAGACTCAGATCGTCGTGCTGTTCAAAATATATAAATATATATATTTAAGGCTCAAAGATCCCTTCTTCTGCCTGTAAAAATTCACAAAACAATTATACCCTTATACATTTTACAATAGTTACAGGGTATAAATAGAGTTGTCACGGATATAAAAACGCGCCTTCGTGTGACAAACTGCATGAAAAACAAAAGAGCATCGAATGAGGAGAGGACCACCACAGTCAGTGCACTGTAGTGAGTGAAATAGTGAGTGTGGGCCAGAACGTGGACGTGGTATGGATTTAGCCCGCTTCTACGCAGAGAGCTGAGTTTTATGACCTTTTGTTATAGGGGTTTTTTCTTTGGCCCGGACAGCGGGGGTTGTGTGTAGAATATTTTGGTTTTAGCAATGCGGTCAAAACATTGTCCATGAAAACAATGCTGGCCTACAGAGCACAACATATATCCAGAGATAGAGGCCATAGAGCACAACTCTATATATGGGACCGCACAGGGCGCAGCGGCTCGCCAAATACCTTGAAATGAGCATTTTACTATACATGTATATATATATATATGTATATATATATATATATTTTGGGTTCTTAACTGTTATTAGCATGCTGCGCGCACAGGCTCATGCCGGGCTGAGGACAAAAGCTAAGCAGTTTCTAATTGTCGCAAAAACCATGAATAGAAGATATGTCCATTATAATAGAGTTGCTGCTCATTTGCCTGACTGCTTGTTTGTTTGTTTATGTCTCTTGGCCAAAATATTTAGACACAATTAGCGCAAAATGGCACGAGAGAACGAACCAGACGAAACCGAATTCTACCAGCTGCCCTCGGCCAGTACCCTTGACTATTTTGCACGCAAAACACACACCTGGCTGAGATATTTAATTTCTCTATTGGGACTTGTTGCGGTCGCCCTGGGCCTCCTACCAGCATCTCGGCCGACAACACGCGCCAGACACAAGCCCCGGTTTTTATGCTGGTTGATGCATCTACAGATATATCTACAGATATATGCATCTATCTATAGTTCGAGCGAATTCTTAGTAAGTGCCAGTTTATACTATGGGCACACACTTCCTGCTGCTCTTCATCATTTTTCAAGTCTACTTGGAACTCACTCCTTCCTTTCCAATGCGACTGTCAAACTCAACTCTTCCGTTTTCTTTTGAAATATTATTGATATTTTTTTGTGGTCAGCTACTGTTCCGCCCTCAATCTGGGCATTAAGCAAATAAACAACGCATCGCCCTAAACTAAATCCTTTTGCACTTTGCCCTTTGGCCTTTGGCTCAGCTGTCTTTTCGTGGAATTGCTTGCCAAAAAATCTTCTGTTTGCCTGGGCTGTAACCACTTAAGTGGATTTGCATTGTATTTTCACACACAAACACAACTCAAATTCCAATTCCCAATACCTAAAAACCTTAACCCCCTCCACTCCCTAACCAGTTAAAGGCCAAAGTCAAAGCTGTCCAACTGTCGCCCCAATAAAAATTTACGCCTAATTTTCTGCGGCTGCTTCCGCGCATGCGCAGACGTTGCCTCCCCGCCCCCCTCCCTCTTGCCGCGAATCCCCCTAGTACAACACAGTTGAACGTAGCTGCGTTCCATTTGCCTCGTTAGCTTTGCGATTGGCGATTTCATTTTTGATTTGTGTCGGCATATTTTGCATACAATTCCGGAATGGGTGCAGCAAGTGGCTAATGCGAGGGGCACCTCAAAAGTTGCATATTTACTTTTACATATTTTATAGACATACAGCATTTAGGCACTAAGAAAGAGCTTCGATTTCAGTGCTCTTTGGCATTAACTTATTTTTTAAAGTTCAAAAATAACATTCTTCTCGCTCTTGCCAACATTATTCTATTACCATTTTTCTTTTAACATTTT
Organism: Drosophila colorata; assembly: GCA_035041545.1. Lineage (NCBI taxonomy): Eukaryota > Metazoa > Arthropoda > Insecta > Diptera > Drosophilidae > Drosophila > Drosophila colorata. The sequence goes on along the minus strand of JAWNLD010000490.1, from coordinate 7,042,882 downwards.
TCTATAAGTTTATAACCTGGTATATTCATTACTGCATTAATTTAATAATTTCTTTGATCGACAATATACCACAACAAAATATACATATATAAATTGACCAATATACGTAGGCAAATGTAGACAACATATAACGATATATTTATTAGAATGTTTAAACTGAAAGTAAAATAAGATTGTAATTTTCAGATGGTTCCTATTGCCAGACTTCTTTGCTGATTTATTAAAATTTATAGTAAACCTAATCTTTAAAATGCAGAAATTTCAGAAATTAAAAATATTTAGTTACGTTAAGATTTGTAAAATAAATAGTTTTATATAAACTACAAATGATTCGACGAAAGTTTTAAAGGGCCCCAATTTGCCATATCTTCCTCAACCTTAAGAGTCCTCGAACTCTTTAACATATAAACAAATATAATCTAGTTGGTCAACTTTACTTTAGATCTATAAAAATATCTCTATGAAATTCCTCCTTCAGTTACTCCAACTATCTGTGCTAAAAAAAGAAAAGAAAAAAAAAGAAAAGAACGACTCGCAGGCACCTCGTCGACAACGCTTAAAAGTCGCCGACGCTGGGGCCCAATCAGTTGTTGTTGCCGCAAAGGTGGCACAAGAAAATTATTTAACAATCAATTTCTTGCAGCGGCATTTTGCCATCTAATTATAATCGAGCGGGACAGCGAACGAAATCAAACGAAATGCGCCGACGAAACTAACTAAATTTTAAATTAAAATTTGAAATTAAAGTTCTAAATGAAAATGTCGAAAGAAAACTAAAAACAAACGTTGCCGGGACAATTTTTCCGATCTACCAATATAGAAAAGGAAAAACAAAAAAAAGAAGAAAAAAATTCCGAGCGGTGCTCTAATTAAAATTGAAATGAAGTGTTCGGCATGCGAGCGGGCAAAGCGAAGGTCCTTTAACACAGGGCCAGGGGTCCCTCTCCTTCACAGTCCCGCTCCTGCTTGCTGGCAGCAATAAATTTTGGTATCTGGGCACGCGGGTCTTTTAGGGTGGTCTCCGGTACTCTGCCAGAGTTCTGATCTCATCTTTGCTTGGCACGTTCGTTTTTTGGCCCTCAACGTTTCTCTATAGTTTTTGTATGTCGAGCGATATTACAATAAAAAACGCATTTTTATACCGTGTAGTTTTTGTGCACAGAGTCAGCGAGAGTATGTTAAAGTTGAGTCCAGTTAAAATATATAAGTATAAATTGATCAAAATTGATCAATTAGTCAGTCAGAGTTGCTTCTTAGAAATCATATCGACTAATATATATTTTAACTACATTTTTTGAATAACTTTTTACCTAATCTGAATCTGTTTAACAAGTTCTTTAATTAAGAGATACAAGTCAATATATTTGTATTCCTTTCACAAATTAAGAGAAAGTGTTCTAAGATGCCACATATGCATAGCGATTATGTTATAAACATACTCAAAATGATGTAGAGAATATTTCGTTGGACACTTTTAGCAGGGTATCTTCTAGTCATGTGCTGTTGTCAACAAGCGCATTTTTGTAAACATTTTTTTAAATATTTGATTTTCTTCTGTTCGCGTTCTTTCTCTCAAGTTGATCTTCATGCTGATCTTCTTTTGGGCTTGATGCACTCATTTCATGCCAAAATGCATCACACACTAATCCCGCGCTGGCGCAGCCCACACACGTCTCGTCTCTTTTTCGGTGCAAAGGATTAGCATGCCTACGGAATGGGTATTCGGAATGCATGAATTGGTATGTGAGCATTTCATGTATTATTATTATTATTATTGCCATGTCGAATCGCCACACAATGACGACACAATGGCCAAGTGTGAGGGCCAGAAATCAAAAGAACTTAAGAAGTGAGTTGTAAGGGTGACCAAGGCCGGACAAAAACAATCGAATACAATCGAGCAATGCGCCACATTTGCCATTCAAATGCAATTGCGCGTGATAATCGATTCAGCGAGCGAAATAATCATACAAAAAAATGTATACATATATATATATATATATATATATATGTATATAAGAAAACAAAAATAAAAAACTTTAAAAGAAAACTAAAGAAAATAATTTCATGCCTGCTTATAAAGAGGTCGCAACCGAAGAGTCTCTCGTCTCTCGGTTCATATTATTATTACAGCTGCGATTAATTAAGCAAACACATCGGGCAGCCATATCGATGAGGCCAACTATTAAATACGGTAGCTGTAAAAACAAATAACCCCAAGGGGCAGCAACAAACTGTAACCGAACTGAACTGAACCGAACCGATTCGAATACTCGATCGCATTCACAGTCGCTGTCGCTGTCGCATGCATTCGCAGCATTCGTGCTTTTGGCCTAATTAATTGCCAATCATAAAGGCGAGTGCAATGCGCTCGTAAAACGAATCAGTTTTAAATGTCCAACTGCAAGTCCAATTATTCAAGTTTGCGCCTTAAGTGATGATCGAACTGGCAACTGAGAACTGAAAACTGTGAACTGGTACAGCGAATGGACACTGAAACTGGACACTGGAACTGAACTGCATTTTATGGGAAATGTGTGTGTTTGGCAATTAATTAAATTAAGTTTTCAGCGAAATGCCAAAGGCGTGAAGCAACAAGGCGGGCAATGCAGTAATAAAAACACACCGAGGCCATAAATACCCTAATGAAAAATGAGCATATATAAGTCTAGAAAAGTATATAGCTATAAATTTGGATTATAATATTATCATTGATTCTGTTTCAATTATATGAACTAGTTCTCAATGTGTTAGCTGAAAAAAGGATACCCGGTAATACTTAAAGCTATTATAATAATATGATAAAAAGTGAACACTATGAAGTTCAAATATGTTAAATAGGCTTTACTATATCTATGAAGTGGTTCATCAGCGCTTCAGAACCAAAAACTGAAAACTTATTGGAGCTTAGTAGCTAAAAGCTATGGTAAGTAGGCTATATTTCAAGTTCATAAATTATTTATAATATTTAATTATTAAATTGATTGAATAATATATATAAAATTAAAGCGTATATCTGTTAACCGGTTCACAAATGGTTTAGAGCCGTAACTGAGTATTTAATGTAAACCTTATACCTATAAATGTTTCATGTAGTTAGTTTGCTTGAGCGTAAAACATTTAAGAACATTAATTAAATCTAATTATATACTACTTATATCCAATTTTATTGATTTTAAAATGTTTGTCTGTGAACCAGTTCAAAAGTAGTTTCTTGAGTAGAACACGCTATGGAACTGAAACTATGCCATTATTTTTATTATAGACATATATTCAAATTTTAAGTACCTTATGTCTGCGAACAACTTTACAACTTGGGACATATTTGAAATATGCAGCTAAAATTGGAGAACTATATGAAGTTTGTTATCAACATAATTTTAGTATTGGTATAAAAATAATTTTTTTTTTTTTATCATGTATAAAGATCTTCCATGTAGGCAAGAATTTATCACCGATTTAAGCATAATAAGTTTTTAAACTGGTTTACAAGAGATTCGAAGTCTATATAATTTTAACTCCTTATATAAAAGACTAAATAATATTTAAATACATATACAAAAAGAAAAGCTTCACTTATTCACAATCAATAGACAAGAATGAAGCTTCCTCTCTTCTACAGAAATATAGGATATGTCATTGAACTAAGTACAACTGAATTGCTAAGAAGAGCTTAATCGAACGTAAAGACATATTCCAACACTCCCTAATTGGGTAAGTGTATGAGAGCAGTGGGCACACAGGAAGTTGCCGCGCTGCTGCTGCTGCTGGCTCGTCAACATTAACAACAAACAGCGATAACATTTTAATTGCGCTGATCTCTGCTGATCAGTGCTGATCTGTTCTGATCTGCTGCGATCTGCCGAGCTGTTGATCAGCCGATCTGCTTGCCAGTTTTGTTAATGTCTTTTGGCAGCAGCTTCACCAAGAGCAACAACACCAACAACAGCTTCAGTTTCGGTTAAGTTAAGCACCACAGCAAAGAGGGCTATCAATTGGCATCGTGTTAAGAGGCTCTAATAAAGTTGCACTCCTCTCGCATCATCGATCTGTTTCTGGCACTGTTATTTATCTCTTAATATATCTTACATCAACTTATGGGCCCCGGCCACTGATAATGAAATCAACTTGCCACTTGGCTAATCTCTTAAAGTTTGCCGTTTTACTGCATCGACTCAGCTTCCCCTTTCTTCCCTTCGACTGTTCGTCGCCACATCGATAAGCGCGCGGCAACATAAGAAATCGATTTAAATGCAATCCTCTAGAGCTACCTGCCTCTATCATCGGCCCCCATCTGCCAGTTACATGGAAGCTTATCAGCTCGCAATGCCTGCTTACATTTGCGCTTGTGCTTAACTCAATGAGATAGCAGATGGAGCCATAGATTATGCACACAGCATATGCGGGATCCATAAAATGATGTGGTTCACGTTTGAATTTTAAGTTCAAGTAGAACCAAAATTGGGGTTTTTTTTTGGGTGCTTTTAATGGACGATCTAGTCAGTTCAGAAAGATCCTCGTGTAAAAAGTCAGTTGGAAAAAAGTTCCTAGCATAGACATCCTCAACAGAATACATACAATTTTAGATTGGGTGTTCTAAATATTGAGAAAAGAAAATGCCTTAAAGGAGATACAGCCTTATAATTAAGTATCTCAAAATGATCTCAGAATGGAAATCTTTAAACATGCACTCAGATAAATACACCGTTGCAAATCGAAGTATGATCGGTAGAAAATTCGCATCATTTTATTTTACAAAATATTCTCGATAAATATTTTTGTTCTCAAGCTATAGAACTTTCAACTTGGCTGGATTTTGTCAATGTCAGGAATTTAGAATAATTTTGTAATTTTACATTTTGAAACTAGATTTTTGTTTTCAAGTAAATAAAATTGCACCTTGGCAGGATTTTGCTTGAACTTGATTTAAGAACATTTTTTTCCACATTTAATTGACCTATAACCTCTCACAGAAATCGTAATTAATAATAGGTCACGCAGCTGAATCCCCCGTGCAAACATAACCTCACATATGAGTTGCAAAGTTTTTAGCAGCTCACAGCTAGAGATTGGCAACACTGGCTACCTGCTGGCTCAAAGCAATTCCCCCCGGCATAGCACGTGCAAAAAATCTCTAGAGATGTGCGCTGCAAGATGCACGCAGCGATCTCCAGAGATACGCGTCGTACGTTCCACAGATTTTTGCATAAACATTAAGGCACATTAGTCCACACATGGGCAGCGGGACAGCGGGTTTTAAGGGCACTTCATTAAAAACTATTTTTCTTTCTTTATTTTTTCGACTACCTGAATATAAACAATGCACTACAAACTCTTGGCCTATGCCAGATATGATGGATGATGCAAATGCTGATGCTGTGATGACTCAATCATTGTGCAACAGAAACTTCCGAAACGGTAGAAACGTGCGATTGCGCTAGCGATTATGTTAGATTTCCACCTCTACTTTTTTGTTTGTTTGTTTCATAGATTGCAAAAGGAACTGGACACATGTCTAGATCAAAGATCAGTCTTGCAAAAACACGTGTGCTAATTACCAAGAAGAGAAATATGCCAAAAGATTGCAGCTGATGTGTTCTTAGATCTTCGCTCTTTATGCTCCTTCAGTAGCTGATCGCTAACGGTAAAAGCAAAACCAAAGAAAAGGAACAAACAAATATATTCATATAAATATATATATATATATATATATATATATATTTATATATATGTGCATGCATAAAGCCAAAAGCAATCAAAAATCAATTCATAATCATTTGCAAGGTGCAGAGACATTGCCGGCAGTCTGAGAGGAGAATGGTAATGGGGGCCCCCACCATCATCAACAGAACCGATCGAATGGGCAATTCAATCAAATTTGTTATAAAACTGTGAAAGTCCGCGACAGCGATCGGAAACAGGACTCAAAGTCACATAAAGGAGACGGCAACGGCAACCGCAATGGCAACGGCGACGGCGACGGAGCCTAGAGAGATTTGCATGCTGGCAGCGGCTACCGAGTCGAGTCTACCATTATGCAAAGCGTCGATCGTTTTGCATACAAACTTCGAGAGGCGATCGCAACGGAACGATCCATGCATCAATATCAATGCAACAATATCAATGTCTGGCGATCAGACGACGACTGATCGACTAAACGACGACTTGCCGTGAGTCTTACTGACCCGATCCGTCCGTCCGTCCGTCTTTCTGGCCAACTCACGCACTGATCGACAGCAAGACACAATTCAATCATTTCAGTTTTTGGTACGTAGGACGCTGCCTGATCTTTAGCGCTAGATTAAACGATCAGCAGCGGAGACAGGCGGCTCCATTGCGAGAGCTTCGGTGGCTACAACTTGTTGTAGTTGTTGTACTTGTTTTATTTTTTTTTTTTTTTTCTTCCTTCTTTTTCCATGTGTGTGTAGGTCGATTGCCTCGTTGATCGTGTATATCTTCGTTGGATCTCGTTCCAGCAAATTATTTCACTTGCGCCAATCGCCTGGGCCGGACTCTGCGGTGGTCTCCAAGTACAACTTGATTTCTGTTTCCTTTGCTGCAATGGCAGTTTGATTTGTTTAAATTTAATTATGCATCAATATCAACGATTGCCGATCACCGATCCACGTATCCTTCTTATTGCGTAGGTAGGAACCCAAAAAAAAAAAAAAAAAAAAAAACGAAAACATAAAAAACAAAAAAGAAAGCCAAAGAAAACACTCAGAGACACAGGTGAAGGTTAAAGTTATGATGGTTTCTTTATTCCATGCACCGACTACAATCCCAATTTCTCGATCTGTACTCGGATCTCGAGAACTCTCTGCCCAGTGGAATCTTTGATTTGATTATCAACATTTGTTGACGTTCGCTGAGATCGTTCACCAAAAAAAAAGAGACCGCCAAATGATGATCGATGCCAATGATCTTTCCGTTCTTTATATATATACATATATATATATATGTATGTTTTGTGGTTTGCAGCATTTACATTTTGTACTCTCATTCTTTTTTGGGCTACGGTATGAAGCGATCAATCAAAAATGCAAACAGATCACAAAATGAATATCAGCACGAGAGCAAGAGCAGCAGAGAGACAAAGAGGGGGAGAGAGAGAGAGAGAGAAAATCTCCACAACAATTCAAAGAAGTTCACTTTTGTGACAGCAGACAAAATAGTTTATGATCGTTGTGTGATAAACTACATACAGGATATACATATATGTATATGATATAGTACTTGGATATGCATGCATGCATGCTGATGATCCTCGCTATCCTTAACCCGCCTTGATCCACTGCGGCACATAAAAAACTGTCACTTAGATGATGAACAGTTTGTTAGAATTTGAATTGTACGGGGCGCATCGTAAATTGTCGCAGTTTTTGCAGGATCAGAGCGCACTGAAATGATAGCTAGTGATCCTTACGTTTAGATAGAATCAAAGAAATACATAAAAATATCTTTGAAGTTTATGTGTTGATCAAAAGTGATCAGTTATGTATAAGTGGAGCCTAAAAATTCAGATATGATCTTTGCTTTACGTATGTGTAGATCGTATGTAAATCGTAAATGATCGGGAGTTTCGGGGGATCAGAAAAATCTTAATGGGCAGTGGATTCTATACACGAAGATCATTTGTTGGGCTTAGAGCGTTTGCTATTTCAGTTAATGATTTTCAGATAAAACAAAATAAAAAGAATTTGTTTAAAATTGTCCGATTTTATACGAAAGATCGTATTTGGCACGCATATCGTGCTAATCAACCAAATTTTTATAAAATTCTTCAACTTTCTTTATACATTTAAATTATACCACCCACAAATAACATAAGATGGTTTTGCATAAATGATATCTCGTGTTTTATTTATATGTAAATCACACTTTTCTAAAACAGAACTCGTGATTCCGCCTCCAGTTACCCTATGCCTATGCAGTGACACAGTTTGCATTCACGTCCGTCTGTTATTTCCGTGTGCTAAAACCCACCGCAATGTAAATCACTTGGTTATGCAAATAGTGAAAAGAAAAACAGCTATAGATAGATACGCATGCTATGAATATATTATAGCTGAGCTACGATAAATGTAAATGCCAATAGATACAATGAGCATATATAGATAGATAGCCAGGATAGATAATCACACCTACACATGGCACACGGCACAGTAAATTCACTTGAACAAACCAACAAGTCGGGCAGGGAAAGAGAGGGGCTTATATATATGGAACGATCGTTTATTTAAGCAAGATTTTGGCGCGCGTTGTTTTCATTTGGATTTTTTCTACCTCTACCCATTGAATATGGATACAATCAGGTATGATGGTTTTATGAAAATGTATGTAACAGGTATGTAATAGTCGGAAGCATCTCCGGACTGCATAAAGTACATACATATGATATTCAATTTGATTTTGAGCACCAGAGAATCCAAATTTAATTTTGTTTATTCTTTGCCATATGCAGAGTATTTTCTTTCTTTTGATAATTCGACCCTTTATCCCTATATCGATAAATCTCGACTTAAAGCCAAGGTTCTGTTAGACTGAGACTATAAAAGTTAGATATTTAGAGACATTTTGATACTATAATTTAGTCCTAAAATTTCATAAAGCTCGAAAAGTAATTTTTTTTAAGTTCGTCAAGAATGAATTTTTTTCTGCATGAAGAGAAGGAAATTTCAGTGTAATTTGTTATCAGTACAGGGTATCTCCTAGTCGGTCACTCTCGTGTAGAACACGCTTACTTGGTTTGTCATATTTTTCTTTTTTAAGTATTTTTATGATTGTCAACTGATATCGCCAAATGACCCGCTCGTTGCTGAGCTGCCTTTTTTTTCAGGGGAATTGTTGACACACAAATTTGTCGATCGGTCGCCGATCGTTGTCGGTTGGTTCTTTGTTATGTAAATATCAAATAACGCATTGCATCGAATCGAATCGAATTGTGTTGAGTTGCGTTGAGTTAATGTGATTGCGATTGCTTCAACTGACTGCGGTGAACTGCGTGGGTGTTGTGTGTGAACTTGCATAACTGTGTCAGGCGTCAGGCGTCATTCGACGCGTGCTGTGACAACAAGCAACACATCAACCCGGCAACCACTCAAACGATCAAACAAACAATCAAACAGTTCAGCCAGGTAACCCACCGGGCGAACAGTCAACATTTGCCGAGTGTGTCAAACGCGCGTCAATCAATAAGCCACAGCCACATTTAAATCAATACGTAAAACACGAAAATATATATATATATATATATATAGAGCTATATATATATATATATATATATATATATATATATATATATATATATATATATATATATATATATATATATATATATATATATATATATATATATATATATATATATAAGCAACCACCTCTTGAGATAAGCTCCCTACTTTACGTCTCTCTCGCTCTTTTTCGCTGTGTGTATTAACTCGCCGCCTACAACAACCGCGGCCTCGGCACGTCATTATCATTAGGACATTGCAGTCATATATCACACAGAGAGGCCTCAGACAGAGCACAGAGCAGAGCACGTCAAGCATCCTCTCCAGTGTGTCTTGATATATGGCTCACCCGCGCCTAAATTATGGCCCAAACTGTGTAAATAGCCGCCAGCAGCTTCAGGCTATAGACAACACAATTGCGTTGCCGGGACGATGGCGGGAGACGGGGGCGGAGGCGGGGACGATATGGTTCCCATTCTCAGGCAGAGCCACCTTCCAAGAAGGTGTTTAGATGCAAACGCTTCCAGTCTTCGATCAATTGAACGATCGTTGGCATCGTTCAAGTTCAACTCATCCGGATAATCCTCAAGTCATATCGCAATAATAACGCAACTTCATCTAATCCAGGTTAACCCAAAATACAGCTTGCCTTTTGCGAGTGATCGTAATTGAAATGATGATGATATAGACACAGAGAGAGAGAGAAGAGAGAGAGAGAGAGAGGCCAATTGGCCATAGTGGCACAGTGGAGTAGCACCACATCACTTTTATAAACTCAAACAATCAGCAAACTTTATGGATATTTTTTTTGGGCACACTTTTCAAAGGAGTTGTGATTTTTTGTAATAATAGATATTCACTTGAGAGAAATTCTACGATATGTTAAACTAAAAGAACAGAGGATTTCGTTTTCTTTTAGATTGCTTTATACTTTCGATTATTTCACATCAAAATCGATTGCTCGAGAATCATGTGCGAAACACTTCCCACTTCCAGTTACTTTCAGCTTAATCGATTAGTCAATTATTTGTATAAGATATGAGGATCACTTATCAATAGCAATAACTCTTATGCCCAATCGATCTGTGAAAACTATGTTGATTACGATCACTTGCAATAAATTTTAGCTGAATTTTTTAAAGAAAAAATCTATTTTTAAATATTACCTCGGACCTGCGATTGATTCCTTCACCAAATATTCCGAAATATATTTCATTATTGTAGAAGATTTTATAAAGAACTCGCTTCTCAATTCTAACATCGATCGATCAGTGCAACCTGGCAGAAGTTCATAGGAGGATCACTTCTCACTTACAATAAATTCTTAAATCGATCGAGCAACTTAATAGAGCATCAGATAGAGATAGAAGGGTGATCTCTCTCCCTCTCTCTCTAAAGCATTTAATTTATAAAACGATCGATCGCTTAATCTTATGAAATCGTATTCTGTCTGCACTAGCAACGCAAAAATAGATCATTGATGTGATCACTGGGCTCGCTAAGGATTAAATTTATAATTACTTTGACAACGCACAGATTTTGCTACTTGATCAGCAGCTCTTTTATTTTTTTAGATTTCATAAATTAATTAAACTGTTGTCTTCTCTCAGAAGGAAGAATAGTTTATATTTTAATTAGTTTTTAAGCTTATTTTAAAGGAATTGATCATAAGTGCAAAAAACACTCAATGCTTTTGATCCCTTGTAAAAGTTTCTCCTAAATTATTTTTCTGGTCTTTAATTAAGTGGGAAAGAAAATTCTAATTATCGATAGAAGCTTGAGGGTAAACATTTCTAAAGATAAAAAATGTTTACACGGTTTATAATTTATAGAAAAATTATCCAAATTTAAAGATAACTTTTGTAGTTTTTTGAGTACATGAACTCTTTCAAAGCTTCTCTTCGATTACATATATATTGAGAATGGAAATTTATGCCTTCATCTGCCAACCATATGATATTCATTACTGTTGTATTATTGTTTTAAGCGCTGGCTGTGTGCTTTACACGCCCACTGTGCCGCCCTTTAGCCATAGGAGTCTTAGGCTTATGCGGGAACATACACACACACACACACACACACAATACACACATCAAGAACAGAGTAGGCTGACAGACACAGCGTGTCGTCGCCTGAAGCTAGTACAACACAGCCATTCGTCTGACGTCCGGCAGTCAGTCATCGTCGTCGTCTTCGTCCTGCAACAGATCAGTCTATCATCGGTGCATGGGGCATGGGGCATATGGGGCATATGTTGCATGCTGCGCAGCGGCGACATCAACCGGCATCGAGAGCCAAACGGCAGTCAAAACTCTGTCAGACAGTTTGTAAACAGTTTTCAAAGTCGGGCACATCCACAGGGGCAAGCCATCGCGATAAAGATGCGCTTTTTGCTTTAAGCCTAAGACGCGTCGACTTAGATCAACAGCCAGATCAGCAGTAGACGGACAGCGGCCGGTGCAGGAGCACCGAATGGGGGGGCGGGGAGGCTGGAGCTGGGGTCCATTTCAAAAAACTGTGTCCAACATTTGCGCCATTATAACTTTATCGCTTTTGGACAGATTGTTGGCATGACGGCGGCCTATGTCTACATCTCTCGCCGGACTGCAAAGTGAGTGATGTACCTGCTGCCTGCCTGATGATCATGAAGGTTTAATAGCATTACCTCTTGTAGTTGGACCAAGATCGAGAGGAAGAGCGAGAGTGAACGGGGTAACCACACAGCGGGCATTGTCAATAAAGCTTAAATACCCTGTAAGCGGAATAGTGGGAGGTTTTAAAGTGCTGTAAGAGTATGCAACAGATAAAAATAAATTTTAAAAAATATTTATAGATGAAAATATCTATCGTTCCATAGAGTACAGCTGCTAAATATTCTAAATGGATTCCCTATTGTATATGAAAATCGGAAACATGCCCCGATTAATCATCATCAAACGAAAAGTCAACTATATGAAACTAGAAACACAATAGTCAACAAATTTGGTTTGTCGTTCTTTTAGCTATAAAATTACCATAAAAATGGAAAATTCTCAGGAATAATAATAATAATAAATAAAAGTCTAATGATATAAATAGCTCAATAAAAACTTGAACAGAAGTTTATTCGGATTAGAATTTTTAATTTGTAATTATCATATAACATAATTATTACAAAGTTTTCGGCGTACTCTTCGCTGAGTTTAGTTCTTCATTTTACAGGTTAAATACCCTTTAAATATCTCATCACAACTAATGCATTGGTATGTAATCTAAACAGTCCTATGTTTATTATTTGAGTGATATTCGAGTTATTTTATATTAGTAGATGTAGCAGTTGAAGAATTTGGTGCAAGACGCTTTTTGATCTATTTACAGGTTAAGTTCTAGTCGAGCACTCTCGACTAGCATATTACTACTAGGAGTTGTTGTTTTTTTCTTTTTTGATCTGGTATTGACGCGACGTTATGTGGCTTTTGTATAGCCTTTTGTCAGGTTTCCATCAACAATTTTCAATCTTTGCGAGCTACTTGTAATTGCTGCTGATGCTGCTGTTGCTTGGCGGCGGCTGCTTTGCAGTTTATTAACTTGGCTCACTGACTGTGGCTTTGGCTGTGTGGCTCGAGCAGCAGGGCAGCTCTTTAAAAATCCATTTAAGCTTACAAGCTTGTTAAGCTTGCCCCAAATCTGTGGGGCACCACTTTGCCGAGAGAGCATCGAGCGCCCATTGAGCCCCAATTGTGGACTGTTGAGGGGCCCCCACAAAAGCCGTTTAATGCAATTTCACGTTCGGCTTTTTATCGCCGGCTAAGTAGCCACTAAACGGCAGCTCTTTAATCTCAACGACCTGGCGCGTAGAGCTTCCACTCGCCAGTCGCAGTCTCAGTTCTCCCAGTTCTTTGCTTAAAGAAAGGCTCATTTTTTTTTTTTTTTTTTCTGTGGGCGCTGACCACTTTCTTTCAAAAGTGGGCATGTTGCTGCCTACCTTGTTAAGCGCTAAGCATAAACTGGTCCAGTGGTTGTTGCTGTGGTGCAGCGGTGCGTGCCGCCAATCGATCGTGGCCACAACCTGATGCTGGTGCTGCTGCTGCTGTTCGCTTTTAACAAGGTGAGATTCCAGATTCCATTGAGCTTTATTTTTAGGTTTACGCTAAATTAAACCATAGCTTCGAAGAGCCTGGCAATCAACCGAGCATCTCTCAAGCAGTCAACCTGCAGTCAACTCCCTCCTCACCCCCCTCACGTATCATCAGCTTTGGTAATTGCGGATTAAATGCATGAAGCGTATATCGCTGCAAAACCAAAATCTGATTAAGAATATTTCAATTAGCAGCGTTGCCTTTGGCTCTTTGGCTACCTTGCTTCCACCAACTCACCTCCCCGCAACCCCCTTTAACCACCCAAAAACTACACTCATTATGTGCTGGAAGAAAGTTGGACATCAATGAAAATTGCCCCCATACTGACCCATACAATTTTGTTCGAAACTCCTTTTTTTTGCAAACTTTTTCATTTTGATTGATTCCCAAATGCATTTTTTGCATGCTAATTAAGTCACTTGGTGCTTTATATCTCGGGTACAAGCTGGCGGCCCAGAGGAGCTTGCTGAACCTCCGATTCAGGACAGCGACGATACGTGAAAAGCTTGTTGAGCTCATAAATGAGTTTATTTGATAAATTGCTAATTTATGTCAGATTCTTAAGATACGTATTTAAATAAAAGAATTAATTTTTTAATTGATGATTGATCTAAATCTTTGCTTAATAGATTCTGATGGAAGAAAAGTAAGATATTATCTCAAGTAAGCTATCAAAATTAAAGATCTCATATAACATGACATAATTTAAAAAAAAGCTTTAGTCCAGAGCAAAAGACCATGTACTTATGTATAAAACTATAAAAACCAATATGTATAAGTTATTTGCTTATATGCAATTATATTACATCTTTTATTATTATTTATTTTTAATTATTGAATTGTCATTGGACAGGAAGTTGACTCAAAGTGTGTAATGTGAAATAGGTAAGTGATAACGCCGCTGGCTGAGTCAGGGACCAATAACACAAACCCTCTAATTATTCTAAGCTTAGAGAGCTTTAGATAGAGGACAACTCATTCGACTCTGGGCAGTACATTGAGCGTATTGAACTGATCAATCTAACTGACGTAGTGAATATGTTTATATTATAAATGTTAAGCATTTCTTAGTTGATTAATTTTTTTAAATTGTAAATAAAATAAATATATTGCGTATTTTTGTGGAGCTTTTAATTATCCGATTCACAAACATAATCTGGCTCTAGTTGATTTTATTTAAAATCTTTACTGATGTCTATCTCTGTCTATCTATATATATACCATAACATTTTTACATATTTATATAAGGTAAGTACGGTATGGATGAAGTGCTGTTCAATCTATTTAATTTAAAATTCAATTGATTATTGGCAACTATGGAGTCTATACCAAGAATTATTATAATTATCTCGATTAAAATTAAGATATTTGCAAGAATACTTATTATTTTGACAATCAGTAAGGGAAATACACTTTATAAAAATCTCTTTATTTAAATCTCGTGCATTTTGAAGATCTTCGCCCAAATCGCCCCATATTCAAATAAAAACTTGCACTTTCCCTTAAATTAAAACTGCCTTATGTTTATCTTCGTTTAAGCCTTGGGGCGGACTTTAGAGTGCGCTACTGTTGCCTACCGATTGCAGCTACTGCCAATATATAATCATCCTGATCCTCATGATCATTATCATCATCATTTAAGCTTGTCCAAATGATGAACAAAATTATGCCATAAATGCCAAGGCGAAATAAGAGTGCCAGACAGCTAAGAAATTTTATAAAAATCATGAAACTTCGTCGCCATGAATTGCGCTTTCAACGCGCTTTCGAGGTTACAAAAAAAATGTATAAAAAAATATACAAATTAAATGAAAAAAGAGAGTAATATAATCGTAGTCGTAATCGTAATCGTCATCGTAATCGAGCACTGATCTCTCAACTATATCATAATCCAGGCGTATGGCAATCAAGCCATCAAAATCCAAAAATAAAAACGGTCGAGGAGAAAATGTGCGAGAGATCAGTTGTCGAAGATTACATACCCTAGAAGACACCTAAAAAATCTATATATATAATCTATAATCTATATATATATATATATATATATATATATAGAAATATATATGTAATATATACATATATTCTTGATCAGTATTATAATAGCAAATTCATTTAAGCCATAGCGATATATATATATATATATATATATATATATATATATATATATATATATATATATATATATATATATATATATATATATATATCGCTATGGCTTAAATGAATTTGCTATTATAATACTGATCAAGAATATATGTATATATTACATATATATTTCTCTATACGTTGCACAACTCGTTACAAAATTAAAATACCCTGTGCAAGAGGTAATAAATAAACAAAAAACACTTTCATTAAACTAAATTTTTATTGTGGCACCCGGTGGAATCTGGTGGCGACTGCTGATGGAACTGGGCTACCCAGGTTTGAATTGAAGTTCGACTTCCAGTTGGAGTTTGAGTTCGAGTTCGCGTTAAGATCGCGTTATATGCATTTATGGCGGTCAACTATAAAAGTTTGACCCAGTTTCAGCGAGACATTCAAGACAAAATTGCTACAAATTACACATTTTCGGGGCGCAAACGTGTGCCGCACGCGTGACAAGGGACGGGGCAGCCAGTGCCGTGTGCCGAAGAGGGGGTAAGGGGGCAAGGGGGCACACACTTTTACCCATTGCAATTAAGTTGCAGCGCGATGCAGCAGATTAAAGTAAATAATATCAATAATAATTACAGCAGCAGCGGCAACAGCAACAACAACAATAATTCATAAACTGTAATCACTTAAACGAAAACGTAGCCAAAAGAGAGAAAAAAGGAGAAAAACGTGTTATCGTTTATCGAAATGTTTCAGTTTGGGAAAGCTCTGTCCAATTGGAGTCGCTCCTTATCGCAGTTATCCTTTTGATTTATCTCGCCACTCACACGTTGCACTAATTGCATTCATAATAAACAATTTCACAATTATTACAACAACAACAACAAGTCAAGTTGGCAGTCCCAGCACTGAATTTATCGATTGCCTCCCCTTTATCAGATGTTACGTGCTTCTTATTAGCTTCTTTTATTTTTTGTCGATCCTTTGCCTTCTCCTTTCTTTTCGTAGGCCAAATGAAAATTGTTCAAAAGACTTTTGCGACGACGAATCTTATCTGCCCACTGAAAACTGCGAAATTTTACAAGGCGAAAAACAAGTTGGCATCCTTATCAAAGCATTAACATCTGGCAACGCAGACGGATACAAAGACGAAGACATACGATGTTTGCAAGTTCTGTATAGTATCTGGGGATATGCCAAAGAACTTTGCCGAATAGTTGCAAACTTATTTACATTTAATTTGCATATTTTGAAGGGAATCCACATCGAAGAGAGGGAGAGAGAGAAAGAGAGAGAAAAAAAAGGGAATAGAGAAGAAGAGGATATCGTTTAAGGGTTTGGCATATTTAGCTGCCAATAAGCGAATATATTGAAGACAAGGCAAAAGAGCTTTGCCATCAAAGCGGTAACAAAGATTTGCCAAGTGCTTGCATTGAATGTACACCAGGCGGGAAATGTTAGTACACAAGCATGTTTAAAATAATAAGAATGACAATAATAAAACCCAAATTAAATATATTGGAAACTATGTGAAGCCCTGTTTAAAAAAAAAAAAAATATATATATATATATATATATAACAACAAAAAAATTTACATATTAAAATAAATATAAATACAAATTATAATATACATATAAAAATAAATAGAAACACATAAAAGGAAATAAATTATAAATATGAGATATAACAATAAATATAAATTTAAAAAATGGTGATAAAAATATATAAGTATATTTTCCCGTTTGCTCTAATAAATTATTATAGTACACATTAGGATATACTTTAATATATTGACTCTTTTCTTTAATTTATTATATTTAAAGATAGTATTTTATTGTAGATAACTACAAAATGCTTATCATTCAAAAGATGTTTCGCTTTTACGTGCACTAACATTTTTGCCAATGTGTATTGAGTCCCCACAAGAACTAACTATGCAAAAACGCACAATTTACCGATGAGCCAAAGCGACAAAGCCGTTATCAAAGATGTTTTCATTTGTTGCATGCGATTAAGTCTGACTGTCTATGTGTGTGAGCTGTACGTGTGTGTGTGTTGATATCTGTGTTTGATTGCCGTTGATCTGTGCGGTGTTTTGTGGTCTGTGGCAAAAAGTTGTTGCGGCCGCTTATCGACAATGTTGTCCAGAGTTGTTGTTGTTGGTGTTGCTTAAACACACATTGATAATCATTAGTTAAGTTGTTAACTGATTTCGTTTAGAGATTTGTCAAGCCCAGAGACAGAGCCAACTGTGTCTGGGGCAAATCTTCTTTTCTGTAGTTTTTTTTTGTTGTGTTCTGCAAATATTTTAATGTGATTTATCGACAACAACAACAAGTTCAACAATAATAAATCAAGCGCTTTGGCAACTCTAATGAGACAGATTGCTGCAACCAAAGAGAGAGAGAGAGAGTGCGATCAAAGATTGCAGATTCTTGTTGCTGATCGAGTCTGAGGCCAAATCGAAACCTGGAGGTCATCCGAGCAGAACTTGGTGGTCCCTTCGCAACTTGACTCTCAATTACAACAAATGATATTTTATTGGTATTTGATGAGCGTCGAAATGTGCAATTGCTTGGCCAATAAATTTCAGCGAGCAGCCAACTCTGCTGGCCCCTTGGACTTCCCAGGCAATTGCGCTTATTAAACCTCAGCGCTCATTAGAGGATCGCTCGTCGGTTCTTTCGCTTCGTTCGATGATCGTTCCGTGGACTCGAGGCCCACCAACAACGATTTCCGATCCAAAGATATATATTAATTTTTTTTTTGTGTGTGGGAGCTCGACGCATAATTCCTAATCCCCGGTAAGCACTAAAAAAAACAACGGAAGTGCTTGACTTGATATACCCTGTAGACAGCTTCAAGCTGCCATTATAGATGGACAAATATTTAAACGTTTTCCTATCTGCGCCTGTTCTTTAATTTTTATTCTATTCATAATATTTAGAAAATGGCGTGAAAACTTTGAAACTTTTTAAAGCTTTCTGCTTATGGTATTCGGGAATATATATTTTGAATTTCAACTCTCTATCTCCTAAAATTTGGATTCGTACAGACGGACAGACATGGCTAAATCGACCCACCTATTCATCCCAAGTAAGAATTTATATTTTTATAATAAAATCAAAGATGCTTTCCTCTGCCACCGAACCATTATACCCTTGTTAACCCACATTGAATGTCTACAGGGTATATAAAAAAAATAACAACACATAAATAATGCCTGCATTCGAAGTTCAGTTTCTGCAAAAATCAACTTCTTCAGCGGAGCTTCATCTTCTTCTTCTGTTTTACAATAAATCACGCAAAACGGCGGCCCAATTAAGAGCACTCCACAAGCAGATAAAAAGAATCTCAAGATTTTGTTTTCCGTTTTTTGTGCAACGGTGCAGGCTCCAGATGCAACTCAATCAGCTGACGATTTGAGAGGAGATCATCTTTAAAACTGTGTTTATTATGAACCAGTGCGATCTTTAAAATCTCTTTAACATTCTTCGAATCGTCATTAAGACCGTGAAGGGCTGCTTTACACAGTTCTCTCGGTTTTGAAATTTCCTAGCACAAACTTTCATGTTAAACTTAGTTCTTCAGACAGAGAGAATAGTAAATATTAGGCGTGCGCACTGAAATATTTATAATATATTACACATTCTCCCAAACTTAAAAACCCTTTCCAATTATTGAACCATCACTGAGGAGAATTATTAGCTGTAAACATACTCTCCCAAAAATCTGTTTTCATTAGTTTGTAGTTGCCTTGAATTCCTTCCTTGCATATTACACGTAAAATTTAGTGTCCCGGAGCTACTTATATTCCAAAAGAATTAAGTGCATAACGTCCAGATTTTTTTTATATTGATCCAAAATTCTCCAGAATAATCACACATTCCAATCCTTGAATCCCCAGGAAACACAATCAATTGATATAAGCATATTTATTTCAGAAAGTATCACTGCATATCAGATTCAGTACAGAGATTTTAATCATTATTTAACAAAAAAAAACAAAAAAAAATTAATCAAGAAATGTAGACATTTCCTAATTAAAATATTCCAAAACTTTCCAAAGTAGTGCCAACATCAGTCCGAATTCCAGGAAACGCATCTGCTTCAGGCTGGACGCACCACCATCTCCTCCGGGCATAGTACCATCTCCTCCGGCCGTATAGTTCAACCCCGCGACCGAAGCGAATCCAAGACGATTATTGCCCAAATCGAATTCCGTATAGTATTGGCCAATAAATATATCGCCCAAGATCCAAAAATCGGTATCCACGCCACCGATGGCCAGAACGCAAAGACCACTCGACTCGATAATATATTCCGACGGTGGTATACCAAAGATGACACCGCCAATGGCCAGCTTCAGCACCGGGTACGAAGCAATTTTCGAACAATCGAGATTGCCATTGGAACTGACACCCAACTGAACCACAATTATATTATAGGCCGCAACGGGGGCCATCAGCAGCGAGGTGCCCGTATCGGCAACAGCCTGGCATCCAGTGCACAATAGCTGACCATTGTAGGTGGCATTGTCCATCGTGAATTGCCAATAATCCTGCGTGGTGACATTCACGTAGACCATGTCGCCCTTGAACAGCGAAGGATCCGAACCGCCAAAGATCAGTTCACCGCCCAGATTAGAGCTCGCATTGCGTGACAAATAAAATGAGAACACGGGTTGGCTAACCAAATGCTGCAAGATCATATTGTAAAAGGGCGGCACAACACCATTGATGGACAGATTCTGATAGCCCATGCCCAAAATGCCATCAAAGCTGACATTCTGATAATCATTATCCAGTTCCGATGTGGCCACCGCAAATGTTTGGCTCTGTATTTCCATGCCATTCACATTCACAATATCGGAGCAGAGATAACCCGATATGCCACCGGTGCCATATTTGAGTGTTATCATTTCACCATTATACTTATAGGTCGATGAGGCGGAGGCATTATACATGATATGACTTTGGCAGGCAGCATTGTTGCACTGATTCGATGGCACCCACAGATTCGACGAGCCCGTATCGAAAAGCACATTGAAATATTGCGGTGGTGTACCGATCGTTATAATACCATAATATTCCATGTTCATATAATTCGATAGCTCTTCCGATGAATAGCCTGTTGTCGATGTTATTGGATCCGCAGTCGTTTCCGTCGCCGTCGCTGTATCCAAGACCGTGGCCATCATCTGATATTTGGCACGCACATGGGCCAATTCGGCGTTAATATTGTCGCGTGTCTTCACAAAATTCGTTTGCCTATAGACGGGCACACGATGCAGTTGGGCGGCACTGGAGAGGCCCAGCAGGAGCGACAACACGACGAATTGCTTCAGCATATTGCAATTATTATTGGTGTACTAAAGTTTGGGGCAGTAGTTCCACGCACTTTTATATAGGGTCTGGTCTTTTGCTTATCGCTTGGGCGAAATCAATCAAATCGCTGAAAATCTGGCATAGATAAGATTGTTAATATCTAAAAACTTGAAAACTCACTGATGGCATTTTAAGCGCCCAAACATGCACACATCCATATAATATATTTAATATATTATTACATACATATATGGAAATGCTTACGTAGCGGAACGAACGCAGGCACAATTCGGGGGAGTTTTGTTTTTTATCATCATCGATGACGCGACACAAGACATTTGGGAGCTTAGTCGAAAGCCTTTAAACAAAAAAATATTACAACGGTTACCAAGGGCCAGTCACAAGGTGCGCAAAAAGCAGCTAAATGACTATATTTCATATCATAATATTCAATTTCCGATGAAAAAAGACAATTACAGTAGATAGGATTTTATAACTGACAACTCATACGGGTTATTCAGTTTTGCAAACGTAAATAAACGAGGCGAGTTTCTTTATAATTGTGTATCACAATCGTTATACAATTTTAAATTATAATAAAAATAATTAGCTTTAATTTTATTGCTTTAATTTATTAAATTTATTTAAAAAAAGGTTTTATAAGAGTGCCTTATTCAAAGAAAAGACAAGTAAAAACGTTGCAGTCCAGTGTAACCGACTGCGCTATACTCTGGTTTACAGTGCAACAACAGCTCGAACGAGTCTTCTCGACTTTCAAACTGGTAAACCGCTATTTATACCCTGAATCCATTGAAAATGGGTAAAAAGAGAATAATGGTTTTTTACAAATGTATGTAATAGGCAAAAGGAAGCATCTCCCACCCCATAAAGTATATATATTTTGTCGATTTTGTCCGTCTGTCTGTCCATCCGTCCGTCTGTCCGTCCGCCTGTATGGGACTACAACAGCTAGAGGGCTGAAGTTATACTTTTTAAGCTAGTGTATGCCATACGCAGATCTCCCTCCCCCCCCCCCTCTCTCTCTCTCTCTCTCTCTCTCTCCTCTCTCTCTCTCCTCTCTCTCTCTCCCTCTCTCTCTCTCCCTCACCCTCTCCACCTCTCTGTAAATCTGCAAATTTTCTCCTATAAACTTTTGTTTATGAGCTCATAGAACATTTACTGGTCAAATGCAAAAACGCCCCTCTATGCGATTTTCAAGAGTTCAGGTAAGCTTTATATGTTTTGGCATTATTTTTAGTTAAGTGTTTAAAGTGTTATATAGTGCATCTCTGTATCATTTTTATTTTTTTATTTTTATTTTTTTTATATTTTTTTTTTTTGCTTTGCCTTTAATTAACTGACTATTTCTCTCTCTCTTCTCTATTTCTCTCCCTCTCTATCTCTGTCTCTCTCCCCAATCTCTCTCTCTCTCTCTCTACAATCTCTCTCTCTCTCTCTCTCCCCAATCTCTCTCTCTCCCCAATCTCTCTCTCCACAATCTCTCTCTCTCCCCAATCTCTCTCTCTCCCCAATCTTTCTCTCTCCCCAATCTCTCTCTCTCCCCAATCTCTCTCTCTCCCCAATCTTTCTCTCTCCCAATCTCTCTCTCCCCAATCTCTCTCTCTCTCTCCCCAATCTCTCTCTCTCTCTCCCAATCTTTCTCTCTCCCCAATCTCTCCTCTCCCCCCTCTCTCTCTCTCTCCCCAATCTCTCTCTCTCTCCCCAATCTCTCTCTCTCTCTCCCCAATCTCTCTCTCTCTCTCCCAATCTCTCTCTCTCTCCCCAATCTCTCTCTCTCTCTCCCCAATCTCTCTCTCTCTCCCCCCAATCTCTCTCTCTCTCTCCCCAATCTCTCTCTCTCTCTCCCCAATCTCTCTCTCTCTCTCCCAATCTCTCTCTCTCTCTCCCAATCTCTCTCTCTCTCTCCCCAATCTCTCTCTCTCTCTCAATCTCTCTCTCTCTCTCACCAATCTCTCTCTCTCTCTCCCCAATCTCTCTCTCTCTCTCCCAATCTCTCTCTCTCTCCCCAATCTCTCTCTCTCTCCCCAATATCTCTTTCTCTCTCCCCAATCTCTCTCTCTCTCCCAATCTCTCTCTCTCTCTCCCCAATCTCTCTCTCTCTCCCCAATCTCTCTCTCTCTCTCCCCAATCTCTCTCTCTCTCCCCAATCTCTCTCTCTCTCCCCAATCTCTCTCTCTCTCCCCAATCTCTCTCTCTCTCTCTCTATCTCTCCCAAATCTCTCTCTCTCTCTCCCAAATCTCTCTCTCTCTCTCCCAAATCTCTCTCTCTCTCTCTCTCTCTCTCTATCTCTCTCTCTCTCCCTCTCTCTCTCTCTCTCTGTCTTCCTCTCTCTCTCCCCATTTCTCTTTCTGCCCCTCTCTCTCTTTCTTTCCATCCCTCTCTCTTCTTCGCACTGTCTCTGAAAATCTGCAAATTTGTATACCCTGAACTCATTGAAAATGGGTATATAGGGTATAATGTGTATGTAAAAGGCAGAAAGGCAGTCGATCGTGTGCTAAAATCAAAGCAGTGCACGCACAAGCAGTGCATGCCTGTGCACGCATCCATACATACACTGCGCGTCATCGGATTATGTATGTATGTACATACATTTGCATGTAGTATGGAGTTAGTTCAATTTTCCAAGAGCAGCCGCTAAGTTAAGTGCCCAGCATACGGCGTACCTTTGTGTGTATATATGTGATTTGCTATATAAACTAAATTAGATCATATATATTTAGTATATGTACTTATTAATTTCTCCAAAAATTTTCAGTACATTTTTTAAATTATTACCGAAAATATCAAAGTGTATCTAATTTCTTTAAACTAAATGAATTTTCTTGAAATATTTTTCTTTAAATGAAATCAGTGAAAATAAAATGTCATTAGCATTGAAATTTTCTATAAATATAGCTGAAAAAGTACAGCTTTTCGATAAACACATTAATGTATTAATCCATTTTAATATCTAGCAAATAGTAGAATGCAGCTTTATTCGTCCAAAATTAACTAGTTTTTAAATCTGCCTTTCTTTTTGTCCGATATGCTTCCAATTAATTTTTAATCATCTATGTAAATGATGAGTTCTACCTCTGTGTATCAAGTATAAGTCCAAAGTTAACCGAATTGAAAATATACAACACACAAAACTTATATTTATGATTACACAAGATAGGTTCTAATTGTAAATACTCCAACTAATTTTCCCAATACGACTTACAAAACTCCAAGAAGAGTTTACCAAGTTTAGTTGGTAAATCTAATACACTTTTCGTCCATGTTTATGTCATATTTTCTTTTAAAATTTAAAAACGGTTGGGTTATCAACAGCTACTCTAGGGGAACACCTCAATAGAAAAAGGTAATTGCGGCAAACATTTGGTTGACTAATTTGATAAAAAAAAAATATATCCAGCTATCTTATAGATAAAACACTATCTGTTGAGCTACGATAAAACAAAGATAAAAAACAAATTGGTTAAAAAAAAATGATCGATTAATTTTCCATAAAATTAAGATAGCTTTAACCCTGACTCAAGGAACTTATATAAATAAAATAAAATCATATTACAACACGCTTAAAAGATACTATCGGAAGATAATGCTCTATTAAATAACTTTATTTTTCGTTTTGCTGTCACTGAAAATTCGGGAGCTGTTTAAGCGACTGGGGCGAAGCCAATACGGTTGTTGCCCAAATCGAATTCGGTGTAGTACTGTCCAATGAAGACATCGCCCAAGATCCAGAAATCGGTGCCCATGTACTGGAAGCTGGACTGGCACTGGCCATCGGACTGAATGATATATGCCGAGGGCTCCAAATCAAAGTTGGTGCCACCAATGTTGAAGGTGATCACAGGCATGGAGCTGACGCTGGAGCAATCGACCAGACCCTCATCATCGACATTGAGGATCTCGTTGAGAAGCTGGTACGCGTTGGCGGGCGCAACAATTAGAGAGGTTCCAGTATCGGCAATAGCCTGGCAATCATCGCACAACGAGTTGCCCTCAACAGTGGCGCTATCCATGGCGAATTGCCAGTAGCCCTGCTCGGAGACGGGCACATAGGTGAAGTCACCGCTGTACAGAGTCGAATCGGAGCCACCGAAGATCAGTTCACCACCCTGGCTGGAGGTGCCGGCGCGTGCCAAGTAGAAGGAGAAGACAGACTGATCAACCAGACCCTGGGAGACCATGTTGTAAAAGGGCGGGACAACATTGTCCTGAGAAATTGTCTGATAGCCCATGCCAAGGATACCATCAAAGTTGGCATCGTTGAAGTTGGTGCCCGGCTCGTTGGTGGCCTCGGCAAAGGTCTGGCTCTCAATGGCCAATCCATTCACATTGACCGTATCGGTGGCCAGGATGCCGGACAGGCTGCCAGTGCCGTATTGGATGGAGAAGCTCTCGCCATTCGACTGGTACGTGGAGGAGGCGCTCGAGTCGTACGTGTTGTGCACTTCGCAGGCATAGCTGGAGCAGCTGTTGGATGGCACCCACAGATTGGAGGAGCCGGAATCGAACAGCACCTTGAAGCTCTGGGCGGGCGTGCCAATGGTGATGGCGCCATAGTAGGCCATGTTCATCGAGTTGGACAGATCCTCCTCGTTGACACTGCGGGCAGTTGGCAGGCCATATTTGGCACGCAAATGGGAGACCTCAGCCTTAATGTTGGCACGGGTCTTCACAAAGTTCTCCTGCTTGAGGACGGGCACACGGTGGAGCTCGGCGCTGGCCACGGCCAGGACGACAGCGAGTACTGTGAATGCTTTGAGCATATTTGTCAAATGGATGTCTACTAAAGTTCGACTAGTTCTTAAGTGCTGTTAAGTCTGATATTTATACGAAACCAAACCTATCCGCGCTAGATAAGATTGTTAATATCTTCAAGTTGAATATATACCTATATATAGTATATACGCATTTATATATTGCAAAATATAGTCGATTGCCTCATTATCTAGCGGCTTGGATTGGCTGGACATTGAAAAGGCAATACGATACTTAGATGACGCTGCACATAGTACTCGATGCCGCCCTCTTTGCTATTCCGAATCAGATTATTATTATTATTTTTTTGATTTTGAAGAGGGAATTAGTTCTGGCCGGGGCTTTGCCGCGCCGTCTCTCTGTAACACTCGAATGGGGAAAACTCCGAAACACTGAGACCCTCTTGAGGCAACTTGTTTACAAACATATGTGCACATATGTGTTTCTAATCATTCTCACGTTCCAAATTTATCAACTCTTCACATCGTTTAAAGACAGCCTAATCTGATCATCATGATTATAACTGATCGACTTGTCCCAGTGTTTGTCAACATGTCAATTTACTTAAACCTATCCCACGCACATTGGCAATGGACCTAACTCGATCGAGAGCTATTTAGATATTACATTTTATGTGGGCTTGTTTTTTTATGAATGTAACAGCGTTGAGATAGCCTTTTAAAAATGTATTCTTTTTTAAGAGCTGAGAAACGTTTGTTTTGCTACTTTTTGAAAAACAACTAGTATAGCGTTAAATTAGGCTTTCCTTAACATTTTTTGCTGAAATACGCAGGTCAAAAATTACGGCAAACATCACGAAAATCTGATAAGTTTTGAAAAAATTATGGAACTTTTAAATCTAGTAAGTATGGATTCGGAAACCTTACTTGTCAAAAATTAAATTTTTGCAATACTAAATTTAAAAAAATGTATTTTTAAATACAAATGAAATTTAAATGCAGAATTAGTCCAGAGCTCTATCCATCTTATCCATCGGATAAGTTTCCACAAAGTTATGTATTCCTTTGGTTTTACAAAAATGTAATGTTATATCATACTATTTTTAAATATTTACTTTATATATGAGCACAAAAAACATAAGTCAAGCAATCAGAAAAACAATAAGAACTTTTTGGTCAAAGTTTACAGAACCCAGTGAATATTTGGAATACATCATTGAATTGTCCATGTATAAAATAAAACAGTCTTCGTCACAAAATTTGGTATCGAAAATGTTAGGGCTTGATTATGCTTTCATCACTAGACTGTTACCTCATGTAGAGGTTTTTCAATTTCATAATGTATTACGCACTAGAGAGATTACATTACATTATAGCTAAAGCAGAGTCTTATTACAATATTACAAGAAACTTAAGGGAGTGTAACGTATCTCAAGTGTATACGAAACCAAATAAATACTTGGACTTAAAAGTGGGCACATATAATACCCAAACAAACAATCCTTAGTTTTTAGACATTTTCACGTATCTAAATGTAAACTCTAAAATTTTTCCTAAGTTAAAAACACGTCAACTAATTATTCGACAGCTTTATCAAGTTATTTGCTTTCAAGTATTCGTTTATTTAAATTCTTAAGCGACTGGGGCGAAGCCAATACGGTTGTTGCCCAAATCGAATTCGGTGTAGTACTGTCCAATGAAGACATCGCCCAAAATCCAAAAATCGGTGCCCATGTACTCGAAGCTAGACTGGCACTGGCCATCGGACTGAATGATGTATTGGGCTGGCTCCAGGGTGAACGGGGTGCCACCAATGTTCAGGTTGAGCACGGGCATCGAATCAACAGTGGAGCAATCGACGAGACCATTCTCATCAACGTTGAGCAGATTGTTCAGGATATCGTAGGCATCTTCGGACACAACCAGGAGGGAGGTGCCGGTATCGGCAATAGCCTGGCAGTTGTCGCACAAGGTCTGGCCGTCGATGGTCGCGCTATCCATGGCGAATTGCCAATAGCCCTGCTCGGAGATGGGCACATAGGTGAAGTCACCGCTGTACAGAGTCGAATCGGAGCCACCGAAGATCAGTTCACCGCCCAGGGTGGAGGTGCCGGCGCGTGCCAAGTAGAAGGAGAAGACAGACTGATCAACCAGACCCTGGGAGACCATGTTGTAGAAGGGCGGGACAACATTATCCACGGCGAGGGATTGGTAGGCCATGCCCAAGATACCATCGAATTTGGCATCGTTGAAGCTGGTGCCCGGCTCGTTGGTGGCCTCGGCAAAGGTCTGGCTCTTGATCACCAGGCCGTTGACATCGACGGTATCGGTGGAGAGGAAGCCGGACAGGCTGCCGGAGCCGTACTGGATGGAGAAGGCCTTGCCGTTGTTCTCATAGGTGGAGGACTTGTCGTGATCGTACTGGTTGTGGTTCTTGCAGGCAACATCGAAGAACCAGCACCTGCTAGAGGGCACCCACAGATTGGAGGAGCCGGAATCGAACAGCACCTTGAAGCTCTGAGGGGGCGTGCCAATGGTGATGGCGCCATAGTAGGCCATGTTGATCGAGTTGGAGAGCTCCTCTTCGTTGGCACGGGCGTTGGGCAGGTTATACTTGCCGCGCAGATAGGAGACCTCAGCCTTGACATTCTCGCGGGTCTTCACAAAGTTCTCGTGCTTGTAGACCGGCACACGGTGGAGCTCGGCGCTGGCCACGGCCAGGACGACAGCGAGTACTGCGATTGCTTTGAGCATTCTTTCAATGGGTGTCTACTACTAGAGATCGACTAATTTGGAGGAGCTGCTTGGTCTGATATTTATACTAAAGCTGTTATCAACGTTGGCCTAGGCACGACCCGAGTTAGATCTGCCACAGATAATGTGGTTAATATCTTGAACGATTTCGATTGTGCGCTTATCAGGTTGCCATAGCGATCAGACGGCTGCCCAAGGCCCTATCTGTACTAAATATATGTATTCCTTATTTATTTGTTTTCGATTCCTAGTCTTAACGTCATCACATTAAGCTCGCCACACTTTGCGAAATTCAAGAACCACTAGAACCAATTGGTACTTCAGTTGATGATTACTCTATTGATTTCTAGTCTGAGTCTGCTTTAGATTAGAAGAGTTTTTTGACATTTTTGTTTTTTTCATTTATTTTAGTCCGTTTAGGATTATTTTAATTAAATTTTAAATTTCTTTCTTCACTCATTGGAATTATAAAACACACTTTCTTGAATCTTATTTCCCTAAAAAAATTTAATTATTATAAAATATCCATACGATTATTCAAAAATATCAAATAATATTTCCTTTTTTAATCTATCCAATTGAGTTTTGACTTCAGAAGCCTAAGTTTACTGAGGAAACTTTTAAATACATTTTCTTAAGATTTGTAAAAATTATAGAAAAATATAATTCCAGTTTTTTATAAATATAAATAAAAAAAAATATATATATATCTTTAGTATTAGTTTCTTTAAGAACATAAACATTTTACAAGCTATTTTTTCTAGTTATAGATAATAACAACCAATAGTTAGTTTATCTTTTCTCTTTCCAATTATCAGAACGACCTCATTGTGTGTTTCAAAAAGGCTTTTCTCGGGTTTCGGCCAATGCACTATCTTTTCTTGGGTCTTAAGTTCGGTAGATTTCAAAGGGTTACTTTTTTCAAAATTTCTTCGAGTAGTTTAATAAATAAACAAAGTAAAAGATTATCTAATAAGTGCGAATATGAGATACGCTGAAGGTGATTGGTCAGTTGAGTTTAAACCTTTTTGAAAACCTATATATTCCACAATGGGCAACCTTGGACTTCTTGAAATTTTTAAATTGCTTGCCCAAAGCTTTGCTACCTACTTAACAATTTTTACCAATTGCCTCGTGTCCCAATTGCTATCAACATACATGTAAAAACTATACAATTTTCTCTTCTTCTTCACGAAATAAATTATTGTGATTTTTTTATCAGTTGTTTTGGGTTTTGTGATAGTCACCTCATGTTTTTGCTTACTTATTGTTACTTAGCAAGGGTATCTTGTAATCGCGTTTACTTGTCGGCTGCATTTGTAAATATTTTTATATTTCTTTGTTTATTATATTATGTCAACCAGAAGTTTTTTTTTTTTCATTTAATTCGGTATTGTTATTTTTTCTTTCACTTATTTATTTATTTTTTTGTGTAATCTACAATATATATAATACAATTTCTAAAAAATAAAATGTATGCTTGCTGCAAGTTGCAAATGTTCGACTAGGAAATACCCTATACAATTTTTTAAATTCGGATGGTAATCGAGTTATTAAAGTAAATACAAAAACATTGAAGACGAAAACAGAAATAGAGCACATAACAACAAATTAAATATCAAGATAACTATAAACTATTGAGTAGTTAAGTAATAGCATTCTGTTAAGAAACCTGCCTCTTTAAGGCGTATAGAGTTTAGAGATTAAATAAGAAAGTGCTTAAACTTTGCTCTGATGTCAAACTTATCATATATTAATCGTATCATTTGGTTTTTGCACAAAAAAAAACCCATATGGATTTCTGAAATATCAGACCCAGAAAAGTTTATCGGGCCATGACACGTTTTTTATGCCAAACAATAAGAAATACTTTAGTAAATTCTATTAATATAAAATACTCGAGATATGGTGCTATCAATGAAGAGATATAAGAATGGCCACATGATGAGGTCTGGGGGTGCAATTTTAACCAAAGAAATTGATAAACAATAAATAAACAAAATCAAAAAAAATGTAGAACAATGATACCGTATGGTCCCAAGAAAAATAATTATAATAATTAAGATGAAGCACTAAAAAAAATTATAGAAATGATTGATATTTTATGAATAATATTTTTCTTTAGTTTTTCTCTTACGTTACGTTAAATTATTACTGGGTATAAAATATTATTTGATTTGTAGCACTTGCTACTGATGCAAACAAGAGATTTTACAGTGGTGTTAAATGTTTCTTAAGTGCAAAAAACTTAATTCACAGAAGCCATTTATTCCATATCAATACTTTAAAGGAGTATTATATGAGATATGGTTAATTTTATAAATTGTATTTGCTGATTTCATGCGAAAGATTCAACGTAAATTCATAAAATAAAAAAAATTTAAGAAAAATGTAATGACAAAAATGTATTTTTTATCAAATATTCATGACTATAGCATTGAAATTTACGAGACTAGTTTCCATGGAAACTGGCAGACAGGCAGACAAATAATTTTCAGATCACGATATACAAATATATATTATTTAACACTAGAAATCAATTATTAAAAATTACTTAACTGCCAGCTGTTAAAGTTATGATAGTTGTTGCATCATTCGAATGCGATTGTCCTATCGAAAAACCGCACACACCTCCACATTGGAGGATCGCATTGAACCTGTCAAGATAAAGCAGAGCGCAACTGGAGACCAGTTTGCTTGGAGGATGCGAGAAACCATTGCGCAAAGCAAATAAAATTATCTCATTACAAATTATGCCCCCAATGCCCGAGACCGACCAGGCACTTAAGTTGTACATCGAGAGGAGGAGTTGCCCAGCGTTTGTTGCAAGCGGCATGCGGCATGCTGCACGTACGCTAAATAGATTATGTCAAATGATCGAAATCACATCATAAATTCAAAACGCAGAGCAGCCCAAACCCCAAACTCGAAACTCGAAACTCAAACCCGAAACCCAAACCCAATCGCCAAGCCAAAGAACTAAAGCGCCGCTGGGCGCGCGATGAACGCGTCTAAAATCAAATAAGCCAGGTCGGCGCAGTGTAGGCGTGTGTAAAGGGGGCGGGGGGAAGAGGTAGCTGGTGCGAGGGGGGCTGCTATTGGTCGGATCTTTGGATCGTTTGAGTATCGACGACGATGCTGGTCAACGGGCTGCCTCTTTAACACGTTTTAAATGGAATGGCGGGCAAGCGGCATTGATTATTGTTTTGCATAAGATGTAGCCCCCCCCCCCCCCCCCCCACAGCCCCCACACACACCCCCTGTAATATGAGATGAGCAGCGAGCGCAGTGCCGATACGATACCAATCCACGCCAGGTCGGTAGCCAACGGCTCTTTGTAGGTGGACCCAAAGCTGATAACGCACCCGACACCACAACACAACTGGGCAGCTGAATTTTTGGCGTCTTTGGAACTGGTTAACTCTGGGGTAAACGGAACGGGGAAATCGAGAGCTGAGGTGCAGAAGTTTGCTTGTTTGCCGCGCAAACAATAAAATATTGCGATTGGCTTTAACAATAAATTCAATGGCTAACTACGAAATGGCCAAATGGGAGCGAGGGGTTAGTGATCATAAAGGAGGGGGGCCGGGGAATTCACGGTGGATGACTCCCTCACACTTTGCGTGCAAAAATCGATCAGCTCGAAATGAAATTGAAGTTAAAAACTGCGCACACAGAGAGCCTGTGGCGCTCTTTATGCGATTTACTGGTAGTAAATCCTAAATCCCGCACGCCACAGCTACATACCCCCCTCCCACCCAGCATCACATCCATGCGTACACTCATGATCAAAATAATAGGCACAATTTTATAGCTCAACTTACTGAAAGAACTCTGAATCTGTAAATTAATGGTATCGTATTTTTTACTTCATAATAAGGTATTGGTCCAAAATTTTACTATTGATAATATTTTGAATTGATTTAAACATTGGAATATCTTGGGAAATACAACTTAACCCTGTGCTGAACTAAATATGCGACTAAAGTTGATTCACACAAAACTATAAAAATTAATATTCGATTTACAGCCTTCTAACTTAACAATACATAAACTAACAAAAAAATAAACACCTTAATAATTTAAATATATTCATAAGAATATTGTTTTGATTAGTTGAATTCATTACTTTGTTCAATGATTTCTAATTAATTTTACACATTTTGATTGGAACTCAATTTTTTTTCTATCAGATTTTATTAAGTTCTCGGTACTTTTAGTGAATTAAATGTTAAACGAATAAAAAGTTGTTTACCAATAAAAATAAATAAAGTTAAGATATTTTAAAAGCAATGAAACTAATGCAAGTATACTTATAATTTTGAGCATGAGTGTACATATATACACTAAGCATGATCAGAGTTGGCAAAAAAAAAAAAAAAAAAAAAAAAAAATACAGGGCCAATGACTTTTGGCCATGTGTCGGCGTTTGCGTGTGAATTTACTTTGAAATTTGATATAGACCAGGCAGCCGACCGGCTGTCTGAAGGGTATTGTTGGGCTCGGCAATGCTCCGATCTGGTCTGCTCTAAATTTTTAGCACAGTTGGGCGGCTCATCATCAGCCAGTTGAAATCAATTTGCAAATGCTTCACTGACTACCAAAAACAACCGCTGCCGCCGCCCTTTTGTGACACTCGGGTCAAAAGTGTAAAAAATGCATTTGATTTGGCATCAAAAGTCATCATCTTCGGGTGATAAATTTTCAATTTGTTTGACTTGAGCGAGTGACTCACGAGACACCCACACTGTTCGTTCTTTCACTCGATCGCTCTCTCTCTCTCACTCTCTCTCTCACATACACTTGATAGTCTATCTCTATTCATTGATCGGCTGCTGGTAGCGCAACGAATTCGAGTTGACACGGCCAGGCGACACAGTGGAAGGCAGTTAAAACGCCGACGTTCATCATGGCCCATTGTGTGTAGTGCAACATTAGGTCATGCCACATCAGTGCAGCACAAGCTAGCTCTCTCTCTCTCTCTCTCTCTTCACTCTCTATGTGTGTCGCACTCTTTGGCTGGTGTGGGTTCCTCACTTTTCAGGTCTGCATATATTAAAAACAATAACTCTTTTGTTTAGCGACTCCTTAGTTACACATTCAGCCACTTGGTGGGTCCTCATAAATATATACCCAAACTGACCCTATCTATAAGGTCTCTATAGGTGACAAGTCCATTAGCAATGCTTGCCAAGTTAATTAACATTTGTGGAGGGAAAAAACAAAAGAAAAACCAAAGACCAACTAAACGGCGGCTACTTTATGTTCTTTTTTTTCTTAAATTTACATTTGTATATAACTCTTAACCTTTTAAATTTTGTTCATTAATCTGTTCAACTATATATAGTATACATATATAGTCTTAAGAAATTATCGCACAGAAATAAAAATTTCATTTGTGAAAAGAAAGAAATTGTCCAGAAAATAATTGCTATTTTTCAATAACTTGACGTCTTGAAATAATTAGTAAAAAAATATATATGTTCAATATCTGTGCTGTTATTTTTATTTAACTCATCTATCGTAATAAATAATTGTTGCCTGTTCACTTTAATTTTAATTTTTATATTTCTTATATACTTATTAAATATGTTGTTCTCCATGGTTTTGTATACATATTTTTTACATACAAATACGATTTAATATTCGACTTATGAGCTGCTGACACAAAGTTCACTTTTTTCTTACTGAAAATTCCTTGGTAGTCAAATAAGCGGCCCGAATATAGTCAACAACAAAAACTTGCCTAAATTGATAACTTTTTGATCGAAAATTGCTCTTTACGTAGTTAGTCGTATATTTCAGAGTGCAGCAGCACTGATGATGTGAAATAATGTTGGAACCGCTTTTCGGCGCAATTATCTCACATTGTTGCCAAGTATCCAAACTAGCCCAGAGGTAAGTTAAAATTCTGCCTGATGTAGGGGCAATTTATGCCGCCCCAAATGATCATCCATTAGCTTTTATTGATTTTCGTGCAACATTTTTCTAATTTGCAGCCCAAACAAAATGAGAATGCAAAAGATGCGCGCGCCACTCAGCCACAAAACTGAACTGGACGAGGTGGTGCAGCAACAGTCGGGCAACCTTGGTGGTAAATATTTCCTGCCTGGGTGGTCCGGACAAGCTCAGATGAGGCTGGCGACGCCGGCGCTGAACGCTTTTTAAAAAATCAACTCAACTTTTGTGGCATGTAAAGCAAATGAGGTGCGTTTTATGCAAAAAAAAACAAAAGCAAAAGATCCAATGAAAACAAAAAACAAAGCAAGTAAGAGTTCCTATGTACATGGAAAGATTCCAAATTATAGATACCCTGTATCAAGCACCGAATAAAAATATCGCTTTATAAATAATTTGTGTAAAGTATGTTACAATTTTAAATCGGAATATATTTGATCAATTTTCCAAAATAAAAAAATGAAAGTCGATTTATAAATAAATAAATAAGCCCCCATAAACCAAATTCGTCGTCCATTATATTCGAAATTAAATTTTTTTAAATATATAAAATAAAAATATATATATGAGATAAAAAAAATACAATCAATGAAGAAATAAAAAAACCAAAAAAAAAATTGATTTAATAATTATCTGCATTCATTAGGAACAAGTAGAATATTTTTAAAATCTTTAATTAAAATTGACTAGATCGATTATTTTTTGGGCGCAAAAATGTCTTCGTCTGCCTGTTTCACACTTTTGCACAACTTAAATGATACTCCTGTTTCTTGCCCATTTTTAATGGCTACAGGGTATACAAAAAAATACCGAAAAAACGTAGCAGAAAACGAGTTGCAACGATCGGCGGCCCATCAGGTGAGTTGTGATGGCTATCGATCAACGTGCCGCAGCACCGCTTCAGTTCCAGCTTTAGCTCCAGCTCCGATTCTGAAGCGGAGATGGTCAAAGATTACAATCAATGCGTGCGCATAATCCCCCCCAAAAAAAAACCCCTGATACCGTTGGCGGAAACTGAAGAAAAGGAAAAGGAAAAAAGAAAAACAGTTACAGAACCGTAACCGTAACGCGCGCGCTAATAACAAACAATTAGTAAATATATCCCAGGCACCACTGGCATTAAAGAACAACGAAAAAAAAAACACCAACTGACCCCAAATTCCAGGTTGACCCATATTCAAGATATGAGGCCCTCGAAGGAACCACGCGCTGAGCTCCTCCTTGGCACTCCTCTCGGGCCTGGTCGGGGCGTGTAGCCTGACGAGAGCATTTTATTAGGCTGTAGATTGAGTGGATTTCGGCGAGGTAATTAAAGAAAGAGTAGAAAGCCAGAAAGTGACAGGATGTGGCTAAAGGATAAAGCATGAGGGATAAGGGATAAGGGTTAGGGTTCAGTACCAGTCACCTCTCTGCTGTGGGTCCTTCTAATTTTTAATTAACAACCCTCTCTCTCTCCTGCCATAGACGATAGAGATCAACGCTAAGCACGGTCACAACACAGCCTTACGATCAAGGACCTTTAGCTACTGTCTTCTAGCGACCCCCAACCCCTGTGCCCTATTCGATGTCTCCTGTTATTTGTTCTTTAGTGCCTATCGCTGGGACTTACTAATTGACCCAGCAAGGGTTAACGGCGTTGTCCTGCGGTAGGTGAAAGTCGTAAAACTCTCTAACCAAAAAGTAAAAGAAAAAAAATTAGTTATGCTCGTAAAAGATTTCGTTGTTGTCACAGTTCCTAAGCAGCTCTTAAGCCCCTACAAAAAAGTTGTCCAGTAGCCAAATTGGGATGCTGTTCCTCTGCCTGTTCCTGATCCTGACTACGAGATAAGTGAAAGTGACATCAACTACCGAAATGACATTTTCCCAAATGCTCATGACTTACGGCCCGTGTTTTAGTTTTGGGGTGGCCAAAGAAAAATACCTACGCATTCCTCTTAAATTCCTCTGGGATAACAATTAGATATATGAAATGCTGACTGACACAGAGATTTATTATTATACTCTAAGAAGAAAAGCAAAATAAATTCTTAACTCTCCATAATCCAAACCATTTCAATTATTTGATCTCCCATAACTTTGTCAAAACTAATTCGCATGTACATGTATTATGAAATATTATTTTATTGTATACAGATATTATAAGTTCTGAAATTATTTTAATTTCAACAAAAAAAAAATACAAACGTTCAAAATTTTGAATCCCACATTTTGGTTATAAATCGATTGTCAAAATTAGCAATATTTAATACGATTCTGTCAGTGGGCTACAATTTCGACAAGTAATATTTCCAAATCCAGAGTAAATGCCCTTCCTTTATTTCAAATTCCCATATTTGTTTGTACCGATTTTATATTTACTGTGCAATTTGGACATAATTACTAAGTTTTGAAAATAAAATTATTTTGGTACCTCTGTCGTATAAAAAAAAATCGGATAATTCCCACCTTTGCGCATTTTCTGAAAGACTTTTTCCCCAATATTGCCCTTTTATTTACTAAAATAATTTTTGAAAGTTCAAAATACTTTAAGATTTAGTGTCCTTACACAATTTGCAATAAGTCGACGAGACGTGGCATTCAAAAATGCATCGAGCAATGCACATTTCAATCATGATAAAAATTCTAAAATACAAAATTGAATTGCTCAAAAGGCAGCGCAAAAATTCTAAAATTGTAAATTGTAAAATTCAATTAAATTGACAAATTTTTATGATCTGCCATGTGCAAGCGGAGGAACGACAGAGTAAAGGATAGAAGAAGAGAGTTGCCCGAAGCTGGAATAAATCAGAGTCGAGGCGAATCGCTGACAACTCCCGGCAACAGTTGTCAACGACATCCATTGAAGAAACTTCCAAGCCCGATCACAGATCTTCGCTAAAGTCAAGAGACTTGACCAGCAGACCCCAGTTCCAGACGCAGTCAGCGCTCGAATGATTAAAAAAAATTCGTATTAATTTTTATGTGCGAAACGAGCGAAAACGCGGCTCCCGGGAAGCAGCTAAAGAGCTGGTCTTATGCAGACGCTGATGGACTAAAAATAAACATGCAATCAGCAAGCACAGTTATGTTTGGGTATAACGCAAATTCAATACACTTGCAGACATGTTAATTAGTCAATTCATATAGCCAGGCAGCTCAGATTTAAAACAAACTGCTTCAAAGAAGAACAAAATTATGTTTTTAAAATTTGTTACACAAAATATAATGCGATTATTTATTAATAATAGTAATAATTATTTGCCTAAGTAATTAGAAACACTTCGCAAAAATAATAAATTAAATTTATATGTCATATATATGGAAGGGATATATAAAATTGTAATTCTTATAAAAACTATTTTTAAGGTTTGGTTACTAAAACGGATTCTCATTAATGCAGCCTCAAGTAATAAAAAATGTTTGCCGCTACATTTTAAAATTCGTAGATATTCCAAATTTTATAAGCCTAGCTTTACTATGAGTCGAGTTCACATAGAACACACAGCTGGCCCGAGAGTCCAACTTGGCTACAACGATTTAGCTATGCTGCTAATGAAGAATTAATGTACTTTATGGGGCTGTCACTGCCTCTTTCGGTGCATTACACATTGCTTGCCAGTATTTATGATACCCATTGCAAGGAGACCAGAACAAGAGAAGAAAATAACCGAAATAGAACCTAAATTCGAAAAAGATTTTGTGTGACAGAGAAACGTCAAAGCTCTGCCTTTGGCATTTGGCCTGGGGCAGTCCAAATGAATTTGATATGCAGTCCACAGCCGCACGCTTTGTTTAAGGATGTGCGCACAGGACACAAATGGACACAAGCACACAAAGGGACACGCTCGCAGGACAATGAAGCTGGCAGTATCGTAAATATCTAATTGTAAACGTATTTGGCCAACGTTTTTGCCATTGTTCGCATTTCACACGCACAATAGACCAGACAATGGCACAAACTAATAGAATATAGAAATCGAAACAAGAAATCTTTTATTTTCAATAGTTTTGTCTTCTTCTAGGGCATTCCATGGAAACAAAAATGCGAACGCAACGCGTGTCACGGCGTCAATTGGTCTTTATCGAGAGTTTATGACCCGATTCGAAGCTAGATGATCATAAATTAGATCAGGTCCGGGACTGTCAGCGCTATAGCCGGCTCTGGCTTGCTGTAGTACCCCCGCTTGCCCCTCTTCACCCTCTTCAATTGAAATGCAATTCGGTTTTGAGTGAGCGCCGGACATCCGTCTGAGGATATTTCAATATAACCAACAATCAAGTTTTTGGATACAATACGAATACGAGAGATCGAGTGGGAAGTTCATTTACCCTAAGTTGAAAAAAAAAACTCCTCTGTCCAGCTGTATTGTGAGCTATCTGTGTGTGGGTTCCGTTTTCTCCTGTTAAACATCATCCTGATGCTCTCATCATTTACTTATTCTCATTATTTATTTTTATTTTATTTTTTTATTTTGGCCTGACAATTCAATTTTCGGGCAGTGTGGCCGGAAATTGTTGGCAGACAGCGCTTCCCGCTTGGTTCCTCTACTTATGCATGTTCTTTCTCTCAGCACTCGGTACTCTTGGTTCTATCCTTAGTTAATTGAATTGTCTCAGGTCGCCTCAGTTTTGAGAGTTGACTTGGGTTCATTACTTTTTATGCAATTCATGGAGATGGTGCATTGTGCCCGCCGCCTGCCTGCATCCTGTTGTCCAGGACCACACACTCCACAATGCCAATTGCTGGTCAGCCTGCTGTGTGACCACGATTCTCGCTGTTCTAGTCCAAGGTGGTCTTCACACACTTATTAACACAACTCTCCAGGCTAATGGAAAGGTCTAGTCTATATAAAAAAAAACTCTATAGAGTTCGAATTCCTTACCTTTAATTTTATTTGTACATTTTCAAACAATGTCACAAGCTGCAAGTAAAAACAAAGATTTTGTATTAAAAGCTTTATACAAAATTTATTAAGTGATATATACTATAGTATATTATATATATAATAGGATAGCATAAAGTATAGGATACCATATATATAATACAATGATGTTGGCAGCTTATTAGAGCAGCTTACAGCTTTTAAAAAGCACTTCAAACATAACAAAATATTAGGAGTCAATAGCACATAAAATATATAAAAAGAACAAATATTAATTGTTGAAAAAAAAAAGTAAGAACCTTGCAGTTGGGTGTAATCGGCAGCGCAATACTCATTTTTCCGTAAAAAAATGTGATGATTTTTATCCGCAAAATTCAAAAAAGAAATATATTGAAAATAATGCCCATATTTTAAATTCAAAGTATTAAGATGGGTTATAGACTGCTTAAATGTTGAAATATTTTCTGTTTTCACAGTAAGGCCGAATCAGATAACTATATCATATCGATACTCTAGAAACTACGGTTAGAAAACAACATTTTTTTAGGATTTACTTTTAGGAGAAAAATAAAATGTGCTATATGTGTGCAAGATATAGTTTTCGGCACTCAGAAGATGACGGTTCGTTGTTGTTTCTATGAAGTTTGGGGCAAATCGCAGATTTCTTCTTGTGAAAAAAACTTCAGTTTTCAGCTCAGTTTTTAAGCCACAAAGTGATGTCTGCCTGTTTATCTTTATTTATTTATCCGATAGTTATCTAAGCTTTAAGTGTTACTTAACAGTTGATCAATTATTCGTGATCGAACACGTTGCCAATCTCGTTGGCTCATTGAGCTAGTTAATCGGAGCTGTTGACACGCCGGCGATAAGAAGAGGCAACAACTTTAGATAACTCAGCTGGGAGCAGCTAATCAATAGTTTAACAACTTTATCCAATCATCGACTGACACGGACTGCAGTTCACAGTTCCCCCTGCTCCCTGTTGCTGTCTTCCTATCCCCCTTCTCCACCTGCTCCACCTACCCTAGTCAGGCGGTGTCCACTGGATTGTGTCGTGCTGTGCAGGCATCAATTAAAGCCGCACCAATGTTTTCGCACCCGGTACGCAAATCGATTAATTCCGCGCCTAAATGCGATAAGCCGCCCCGCTACCCCACCCTGCTCGTCGCCACCGCTGCTGCTTCGTCAACATTTTCCCCTCTGCCACGTCAGCGCCCAGATTCGGATCTGTTGCCACAGCAGCCAATATTTAACTTTGAACTAATTATTTCAATGGAAAGGCAAATAAGTTGATTTTGCTGTTTGCTCTGCCTGGCCTTGTCCCCCTTCGCCTCCTGCTGTTGCTGCTGCTGTTGCTCCCTCTCCAACTTTAGCTCCCGCTTGGCATGTTTTTTTTAATTATAAGCAACACGCAGGCGGCCCAGCAGCCGTTGTTGACTGAGCATGCGCGTGGTCACATATGCAACATGGGCTCATCCACATCTTCAGCCGCTCTTAGCCACGTCCTCAGCTTCAGCTTCAGCTTCGGCTTTAGCTTCATCCACTCAGGCAACGGGCGCAAAGTTGATGCGCGCGCGATTTTTGCCACTTAATAGCGCTTAAACACGAACATTTTGAATTGTGTGGTGCTGTGGGCCCCAAAAAGCCAGCCAAAAGGTATCAAAGTGCAGCGCGTAATTGCGCGGCCAGCTACCCAACCGGGAGCCAGCCAAACCCCAAGCAGGGCAACAGCAAAAAGCCATCGAACAAACAAACAAACAAACACAGATCCCAAGTAAATCCCAGTGCACAAATTGTGGTGTGAACCAGTTGAAATTGTATAGAACAGACTTATATATGCACGACCTGCAAAATATCCTGTAACAAGGGGTGTTTGTGGCTTGTCATGCTGTACCCTGTAAAACAGAGGTTAAGGCTTAAGTTATGCCTTTTAAAATGTGTATGGTTTAGCACCTAGTTTGCACAATAGGCAGGTCTCTCAACTTTAAAAACGTAATGATTTTAACTTTAAAAAAAAACCCCGCTCTTGAACGTTATGTAGCCTGAAATTTAGATACATTTAATAATATTTTATTTTATATTTAGAAAGCTTAGTTCAAGGCAAACAAATATTTTAAAACATTAAAAAAAAAACAAAAAAAAGTAGAAAATTTTAATTTGAATAGAACAATTACAAAATTATTTGAGTGTAAATTTCGAGAATTTCTTAAGTTTCATTAAACTAAATTCTACACGTCGGTAGCATTATTCATTTTATTCTTTCGAAATTGTATTAGATGCCTTAATCTCTTATAATGATTTACAGTTCATAGATTCTTAAAAGGCATAGCTATTTGGTAAATATATCATATAAAAGAACAAGCCTAATGTATTCAAGCTTTTAAATATATCGACAGATTTTTAAAAATATAAAGTACATAACTGTTGTAAACAGTGGCGCCCCCTGTCGTCAGAGCAGGCGCAACACGATCAAACGCTAGATGGCGCCGCCTTAAAAAAAACCCTGAGCTCTGCAACAACAGCCGGTTTCAACCTATTTACCCCATTGCCTTGAGCTGCGAAGTAGCATCACTTGTGGCTGGCGCGTCTGGGCAATTCCTGTGCCATGCACATAAATTAATTTGTGCGCATAATGCGCCTTAGAATCCTGTGAGCAGCAGCAGGCGAGGAAGAAGCAGAAGGAGCAGCAGAGGCAGCCACAGCGTCCTCCACCTCCTTCGCATGTGCGTGGCTGCAGCGCATTCATCACCAGGCATTCGCATTTGTTTGCTGACAATGAATTGCACACAGAAGTCAGTAGATCAGGAGCAGGAGCTGTAGCTGGAGTAGCTCAGGAGCCAGGGAGGAGCGCAGGGAGGAGCAACAGCAGTCAGGTAGGAGGTGTGCTGCTCCACGGTGCAACTCTTTTTGCAGCTCAAATTAAAATTCTTCTGCGCTGGGGCGCATAATTAAAAGTCGGGCGCTCGCTTAATGAAGTAATGCGGCATTAGACAACGAAAACCGAACGAACAGAGCATATATCAATTGCCCATTGACAACTGATCCACAAAAAAAAATAATAATAATAAAAAGAGAGAAAAATATAATGAAAGAAAAAATAAAACAGGAAAGCTAAGACTGAGTCGGAACCACGCGAATTTTTAAAGACCCACACTCCAAAGCAAAACACTCAGAAAAAGAAAGCACAAATAAATTTTTTGAGTATATACACATAATTTTTTTGTAATGCTTTAATTGTTTTGTTATATTTATTTATTAAGCAAATGAAGAAATACTTATATTTGAAATAAGCACAAAGGAAATCTTCTAAATCTTTCTTTAAATATTTTTAGAAAAGAGTTTTGTCCTTCAGGTTATCACTATTTAGAAAATCATTATAAAATTTTCCAATTTCCCAAAATGTTCTAAAATAAGCTCTTATAGTTTTGTATACTAGATTTAAGCACATTTCCTGATTT
Source organism: Drosophila colorata (assembly GCA_035041545.1). Classification (NCBI taxonomy): domain Eukaryota; kingdom Metazoa; phylum Arthropoda; class Insecta; order Diptera; family Drosophilidae; genus Drosophila; species Drosophila colorata. The sequence continues at coordinate 7,000,340 of JAWNLD010000490.1, read as the reverse complement.
TTATTCAAGTGCAATCATTAGATTCGCTGTTGTGGAGTTCAGTTAAGATCACACAAAGCTCTTTTAAAGACAGCAACTGCTTAAATATAAGATAGGTATTTTTATTGCTATTCCATTTGATATTACAAAAGACATTAGAGAAATATAGTTGATATTTAAAAGTTTCTACTACTGCAAGCAATTCTATATCCAAATGTTTACTCCAAACAAGAATTCTTTGACTTAAAGAAAATTTGTACAATTATTGTTTTTTCTCCAAGTGTAATCCTTAGATTCGCTGTTGTGGATTTGCCTCTGCCGCTGTGCGGATTTCGAATCTTCAAATTCTTTTTTGTTTTTCATTTTTGTGAAAGGCGCGCTCTCCATATAATTGCCCATCATTATCGCTGATGAGTGAGCAACACCAACGTTGTCGACGCACTTCCTCTACACGTGCAGCCGTCGCGCGCGAGCCGCATAAAAATCAAAAATCAAATCGGACACAAATCAAATACATCGCCTGCTCCTGTCTCCTACTCCTGCTCCTGGTTGATGTCCAAAGAGCTCCTTCAAGTCTGTGCAGTAAATTGCCAAGCGCCCGGGCAAATGTTGCACTGGCCAAGCCAAAATTGTGTTTAATGAGTGACTTTAGCGCTGGATGATGGCCCAAAAACCTGCACCGCCCCCTTCTGCCCCCACTGCTGATTCTGCTGTGCGAGTTGAATTGGCCCTGGCTGGCTGCTGAGGTAGCTTAGCCATTATTCAAGCTTTATTTATTTTGCCTCATCCGCGAAAATTAAAAGTTTTGTGTGCGCCCAAGTCAAAAGTGCAAATTTTCGCAGCCCCGGCAAACGAATCAGTTGCCGCCAACTGGGCAACTGCCCGACTTGCAACCCGGGCAACCTGGCAACGAGGCAACGAGGCAACCGGCAACTTGCAACAGCAGCCGCATCAGACGTCATATTAGTGAATCAACTGACAAAGCATATGAATATCAACAGCGTTTGAACAAGTGGATTAAGATCCAGCGCACAGAAAATCTGCACCCAGACTCTGCCAGAGACGCTTCACCAGCTCAGACACAGAGCCCAGGCCCAGGCCCAGGCCCAGAGCAAGAGCCAGACTCAGTCACAGACCCAAACACAGGCACAGGCTTTTGCTGCGGCTTTTGCTGCTACTCTTCATAATTAAAATTGCACGACAGCAGCTCTTATGGCAAGCCGAATCATAGATGCTCTACAGTTTATATTTTTATCAAGACACGCAAGTATTTAAATATATTACATTTTATATTATTAAAAATATTTATATATTATTTAATGTAGATATCTTAAATTCTCGAATAGTTAAATTATTTGCTTAGAATAATTGAATGAAATTATCTAACAATTCAAATACGAAATTTACTCATTTTTAAATACATTAAATATATATTTAAAGTTAATTCGCACCAACAAATTTATAATACAATAATATTTATATTTATATAATAGCAAATTTCATTAAAACTTTACTAGCTAAAAAAAAACCAAAAAACTTATCTTAAAACACTTTAATTAAATTATTATAAACTTCTAAGTCAAAGATTGTGCTCCTAACTGACTTTCAAAGGAATTTCCAGACGTTTGAAAAACTCAAGAAAAAAAAAATGGGTTACATCTGAACATTACATAAGTAATATACAACTCGAAGAACTTCTTCATTGCAAACCTCCACGAATAGTTGCTATGCTCATAATAAAAGATAAACAGACGGACAGACAGGTTGGCTAAAAAGACTGTAGACAGACACAACAAATGCTCGGCTTGCATTCCAGTTCCATTTTAGACGATCACAGCCAAAAGCGAAGGATGCCAACCAGAGCAGAGGGAAGCACACAGGAGACGCAACGTCGCTGACCTGTTGGACACAAATCGAGTTTCGTAACGTTTCGGCATCGTATCGTATGGGGGGGGGAGCAGGCAGGGGGCAGTAGCAGTGGCAGGGGCAGGGTGCATGGGTTATTGGGTATGGTTTCATTCATGAGACTCCTTGCTGCGCGCTTAAGCCGCTTAAGTTCTCTGCGCAACTTATTTATTTTGAAACTTCTCTTTCTTATACCCTGTACGAATTGCAAATGGGTCAGAAAAAATGGGTATTTAGGAGATAGAGACTTGAAACATTTGCTCCTGTTTACCAGACGCAGTTTAATTTGTTTTTTTTTTTTTTTTTGAAATTTTCGATAACTTGTCATGTTTTCCAGAAATTGATAAATATCGGTTTTTAATCCCAAGTTTATATATTTCTGAGCATAAAGAGCTATAAATATTAAACTTGGTAGGTAGGTTCTCGTATCGTTCGCACAGATCAAGTATATTTAACTTTCTGAAAATTTTTTTTTATTATTTTACGCTATAATTTTTAAATGAGCATGGGTCTCAAAGATCTATAAACTCAACAGGTTTTTATGAGAAATACATTTTGTTTCACGGTTTAAATTCTAGGTTAAATTTGCATTTGAATTGCATCCAAAACTTCCAAAATACAGCAGATTTTCATAAGGCAAAGTCTTTTGCTTATGGTTGGTTAGGTGTACGTGGTAACTGCTAGTCTGGTCACATCGACTACACTCAGTTGTTTTTTTTTTTGTTGCTGTTGTTTTTTTTTTGGTTTGCCTCTTTTTTTGACAAATGTGCAGCTTACACTTGACTGGCGCACAATCAACACCATCAGCAGCATCAAAAACCTTCTCCTGGTCGTCGTCGTCGTCGTCGTGGCCATCATCATCATCAGCGTTCCAGCGTTGTTGCTGGCTCTGGCAACAACTCATCACATTGCCACTTGCCCCACCGGGATCCGCGGTGATCCCCAGCGATTACTCGTATTAAGCTGCGAGCGAGCGAGCGCGAGCGCGAGCGCGTGTTGCAACAGCGTAAAAATTCACAAATTTGCTGATGCGCGCCTGTCGATAGTAGCGGAACCTTCCGGGCGCCTGCCACACTTGCCGCCACTTACCACTTGCCACTTGCTACACGCCACCAACTGCAAAATGTACCGTTCGTTTTATTTGACTTTGCAACGCCCCTCGCTTCAGGCCAACAGCCAGCAGGCAACGCCTAACGGCGCTTCAGATTTGCCATCAACAACTGATTTTCCATGGAAAGCATCAGCCGGAGCTCTGGGAGATGCCCAAGCTGCAACTGCCTCCTTTGCGCCGTCGGCTGCATGTGGCAGCAGTTGCAGCTACCGTGTGGCCAGTAGCACAAAACTGAATGAATGTTGCAACACTCGACATGGCATCGAGAGAAACAGACGAAGATTAACTTGGCAACATTTGTCACGGCTGAAGAGTGGGCCACAAGCTGAGAGAATAATATCCCCATCAAACAAAGTTTGCTCGATAAAAAAAGCACTCTAAGAAATATATATTGTTTAGAAATTTTATTCAGTATAATTTCTGTACTTTATTCAGTATAAAATTATTGAATGTTTTATGCTTGGGTTCATAAATCATAAACTAATGAAAAAACTATTAAAGAAATTAATAAATAAATACTTAGGTTTGTTCACAGTTAAAAGAGGCTTCCATACATGTTTGTTAATTTAAATAGTTTTTGCCTCTTTATCTATTTTTTGCTCTTTTCAATACCTGTTTGGTTGTCAAAAAAAAAATCAAATTTAAAATTCCTTTGCCCTTGCTAGTTATTTGACTAACAACGTGTGTCTTAAAATTCACCAGTCCAATTTGCTGGTCAAACCCTTTAAACGGGCAAACGCTGCAATTTATGGCCCATTAACTAAATGACATTGAATGCACTGCAGGGGGTTTGGGGGGTCGTCTTGAAAGCAGCGCCAGCCATTTGGCATATTATTGCACTGGTACATTGATCATGGCTTCAGAAAATGGGCAATTCAATTCCGGTGCCAGCCCCAAATTTGCAGCACATAAATTAAAACATTATTGACAAAACAAAAACAAAACAAAAGAGAGAGAGAGAGAGAGAGAGAAGCTTAAATGTAACAAATGCAAATCGAGTGAAGAACTTGACCAAAGGGTTGGCTTAATGTGTGGGGAATAGTGGAGGCAGGCAGCGGGGCATATTGACAGCACTTAGTTAGTTAAATATTCGCCCGCAGTAGCTATTTAAGTGATGCCAAGAAGGACCCATGGCAATTATTATCGAGGCACCAGCATAAAATGCGTTCAGCCACAGTCCATGGGGGCTCTCTGCACACACCAGACCCAAGCCCCAGAGACAGAGCCACGGCCAGTGCCAGACCCAGTTCCTGTAACTGAGACACAGATCGTTGAGAACGCGGCACACGACGCAACGTGGGCCGCATGCAAAGCGCGTCTGCATGAGACTAATTATACACTACTTAAGAGGGTATTTAAATTTTGTAAGGAAATGTGCAACACATTGCAGAAGACTACGCGAACTCGTCTGGAATTGATATTGGGTAAGTAAATATAATAAACATCAATGAAAACTAGACAGATCAACTAACTACCATAAAAGAAGGTATTTCAATTTTGAGTTTTAGTATTCAAATGAAAATTTTACTTCACATTGTATAATAATAAAACTGAACAAAAATACAATTTTAACTATCAATATATATATATATTAACTTAATTGATATTTTTGACAGACTCCACAAATACTCGTTTTATTACCGTCAATAATAATCATAATCTAATCAGTATATATTAAAATTTATACCAGACTCAAGGACTACTCGGTCTATTGTAAATTATTAATATTAATTTTCTAATCCTATTTACAAACTAAACATTTCAGTGTAATTATTGTTAAATATTTAAGTTATTTTTTTGTTTCAGTTTCAGTTTGCTTGTCACTACTATATCGACTACTATATTGACTGCTAAAGAAATCAATTATTTAAAAAATGTTTGCTTTAAAATTTAATTAAAAGTTTTTTGGACCACTACACAAAGATTTGACATGCCCAAATCCCAGTCTAAGGAATAGCATTTATACTCCAAGAACAGTTTAAGCTTTAAAATATATACCTTTATAGAATATATAACTTTATAAATAAATAATATTTAATTTATTCATATATTTAAAATGTAAGACATATTTTTTCGTACTGACTAGAAATTTGAATCAGATATTAGCATACAACTTTCACACACAAACTTTGGTGTTAAGCCTATCAATGGACTAGTAGTACAATGAGAATATCTATAAAATCGTTCTTTAGCAAAGATCCAATCACTATATTATATGTCTGCTTAAGCAAAAACTGACTACAAGGGTATTTGGACTTCGTCAACGCAGTTGATGGCTTTTTTCTGGCTTGTTTTTAATTTGCTGGAGCAGCCAAGCAAATACGACAGCGTTGATGATCATGTTAATGAGGGGCCGAGCAGTAGCAGGACTTAGAGGGGGGCACAACGGGGGCAACAGACGCTGCTGCTGCTGCCGCTGATCGTGCCACAAGTCGCTGCTGGTGTTTCATTTTTTTTCTGTTTTTTTTTTGTATATATTTTTTAGTTTTGTTTTTTCGGGGTAGACTGTGGCTGTATGCAAAACCGTCAGCGTTGACGCAAAATCAAAAGATCACACAGGATCAATTACAACTAATGATATGGAGACTCGAGACTTGAGACTTGAGACTCGCGACTCTCAGAACTGACGACTCGAGTCGAGAAGCTGTTGTCCGTTGAGTGAGCTTTAGCTTTTTTGTTTTTTAGTTATTTCTTTTTTTTTTTGGATATTCGCGCTTTTTGACTTGCGACGTCAACGGGCTGACAGGCTTCACTGTGCACCGCCGCATGCGGGACCCGGTGCTAACAAGTTGCACAGCTAAAATTACCCAATTGATGATGTTGATGGGCAATCCCCCCGCCTGACTCCCGCTCTGCCTCCCTGCCACCAACTCAGCCAGCTGCCAGTGCTCAGAGCTCTTCATCATCATGTCGCATCGTTGTCACCTCATGCCCGAAAATTGCCCCGTGTTCTCAACATAATTAAACTAATTGTTCTGGATCTGTTGCTGCTGGATCCTGCTCCTGCTCCTGCTCCTGTTCCTGCGCCTGCCTCTCATCCATCCCTTGCTTTACTTCGCTCGTGTCGCATTTTTTTGTTTGATCTTCATTTCGGTCAATGATCTTGGGGCAACTTTAAATCCCCAGTGTCCAATTCTCAGTTTCGGCACTTGCACTTTAAATGTAGAAATTACGAGTATTTCAAAAAATCCTCAAAAAATAAAATAAAATAAAATAAGAACTAAATAAAAAAAACAAAAAGCGAATTCATTTTAATTTCGCTTTTTTTTCGGCCTGCCCCAAAAGTTATGTCATCAATGTGGGCAACACATTCCGCAGGGGGCAAAAGTTAAGTAATCAAACGTTGATTGAACTTCCGACTTCAAATTTGACTCTTTAGTCTCTGCTCTTGGGTTTTCTTTTTGCCTGTCATGTTCAGGCTTGTTCTCTTTTTCTCGAGCTTTCTCCCTCTCTCTCTATCTCTCTGTCTCTCTCTTGTCTGCTTCTCTTACTCAAGTTTAGCCAAATGATAATAAATAAATATGCCGAAACACTAATAACACGCTTAAAGATTGGCGCAAGTTGGCGCTTCCTGTGCAGCGTTCATTCCTTTTAGTTCGTTCGGATCGTTCGTCGAACTTCGAAACTTGAATTTCGATTCAAGCGTTGTTTTTGCTGCTGCTGCCGCGTCTTCTTCAGTTGTTGCTGCTGCTGTCGCTTCTTCTTCCTGGTCTTGGGTCTTGGTCGTCGTGTGTCGGATGCGATTTAATACAATAAAATATCACAATAGTCCTCAGGTCATTTAGTTAGACTTGCAGTTTATCATACACACACTCACACACTCATACACACACACACATACTTTACACATGTATAGAGACTTCCATATCCCTTGTGTCTGTGCCATTGACCACCATCGCACTGGGGCCTTCTCTTATAGCTTCGGCAGATCTTCAAGATTGATGTTAACGAAAAACGTCGTTTCTCTCGCTCTCCTCCGCCTCCTGCTGCACCTCCTCCACCACCTTCTCCAACGCTGTTGTCCATTTCAATGTCCATTTCGATGTCGATGTGAATTGTCTGTCTGTTTGCTGTCGCTCTTCCCCTGGCCCAAAAACAGGCGACAAAATTTCGGACATGAATTTCAACTATTATATTTAAGCTTATCTTTGACTAACCCGATAAATAACATACTTTAAATTATTATTTATCAAAATATACAAAATCTATAAAATAAATTTATAATCTCAAAAGAAGAAAATAATGTTTAAGCATATTATAAAGTTGATGCATAGTTTCCACATAATAGAAACGCTTTTGAACTTTCTGCTAAAATAATGTTTATTATTATTTTAATAAAGAAAATCTCAAGAACAGAGTTCTATACAAGTTAATTATAATAATAATAATTATTATAATAATAATAATTATAATATTAATATTAATAATATTAGTAATTATAATATTAATAATAATATTAATAATAATAAAAATAATAATAATAGTGAAACATTTAAAAATGCAGTTGCCGAAGAGTAAATACCCTTGCAGACTTGGAAGATATACTATATAAATAAATAGAAGAATGTTTTCGCTGACCTATGTAAAGCTTCCTGGCAACAGCTGTAAAACGGTGAGGCAAGTTTGCATAGAAACAGAAACTATTCATACATACATATATACATTTACATATATGTATACCCAAGAAGGAGGTCGAAGACGTCTTCCACTACAGATTCAAAATCAGCTGCGCAGAGACATCGTTTTCGACACATTTGTGTGGTGTACACGTATGTTTTGCTATGAACAACTTGTTGCATTGTCTGTTGCAGTTGTTGTTGTTGTTATTATTGACCGCTTCTGCCGTTTGCCATGTTGTTAACATAAATGCAGGGCCTAGTATACAGTACCGAGTGCATTGTAATTGTTGTTGCTGCTGCCGCTGCCGCTGCTGCTGCAAGTGTAAATTTTATTGCATTTCAATTTGGCAACAAGATTTCCCCTTTCTTTTGTCTGCTGCTGCACCGGAAAGCGAACTCATTTTTGTGATTTCCGCTCATCATTTGGGGCAGGAAGTTTCATAATAACGACGACGTCACCAGCCATTGAACCATTGGGGGTCATATGGATTATGCATATAATGTTGTTGAACTGACCCCGAGACCACTCGCCCCAGTCCTTTGATAGCGCCAACTGCAGACAGGTAAACTAGACGCTTTCTCTCACTCGCGCACTTGAGTTGCCTGACTTAGTGCGTGTGTGTGTGTGTGTGTGTGTGTGTGTGTATTGTGGATCCTGCGCACGAGCACCTGTAAAGAGAAGCAGCTGCCTGCGTCCACTGCTGGTCGTTGCAGGATGCGCGCAAGGATCGCGCGCAGGTGCAACATTTACCGTTTGCCTCGGCCGCGGGCCAAAACGACAACTGCAACTGTTTAAGAGATGAATGGGTGGGGAGGGGGACAGGACGGATTGGGGGGGTGGGGAGGTATTCACACAGTGGACACCAAGATCCTTTTATCCTTTATGATTTGCCCGCTGCTTTTGTCATTGCTCAGCGATGCGCCTTTTCATTCAGCATGGAAATATTTATAATTTATGTTACAAAATATTTTCATTATGATGCCAAAAACAGGGGGGATTACATGATCATAAAAAATAAAAAAACAACAACAAAGCAAATGAAGAAGTGGACATAAATGTTGGGAATAAGAAGAGGCAGCAGCAATGTGGAAATTTATGACTCTCTAGCCCTTTGGCCAGAGTTGTCGCTTTTCGCTCGCTTGTAATTAACCCAAAGCGATGTCAGTTTCAGATAGTTAGGAGCAGCAGGAATCCCAGGTAGTAGGTAGATCCCAGACTACTGTTTCGGTGTCTTATTTTATTTTTTTTTTGTCTATTTGCAGGTGGAACCCAAACATGACATAAACATGCGACAAGAGCCGTAGGTGGCACCGCTCGCGCCTCTCTCTCCCTCTGCCTAACCCTTGGTGAGCTCCACGTTTGATTTATAAGAACACGAAATTTAAGATTAAAAATCTCTGACAATTTGATCTTGTATCGTGGGCGTTTTATTATGCAATCAGTAGCCCAAAACATTAGATCAACTCATCCAGATATACCCAAAATCAACGACCCAGATACGATTTCACTTTCATATCATTTCGGATTCGTTTTTATTTCGCTTTGTTTTTGTTTTTTTTTGTTTTTTCGTTATTCGTGTGTTGACAATTTCCTATGAAAATTGAATTTGAAATTGATATGTTGACATTGATATACCCCCATCTATAAAACAAAATTTGTTTCTACTCGCTACTCGCAACGACGTCGGGGCGTGCCTTAGCCAAAAGCAGTTCTAGTTTTTTGATATCGTTGTTGTTGTTGTATGTCTGTCGTTCAATTTCTGTTGAAATATTTGCCGATAGAATCCTCTACAGTACTTAAATTGGGAATGGCCTTTGAATTCTCGGGTATTGGGCTTGATAAAATAGTTATCAACTGATTTATGTTTCGAAAGGAGAGCGTCATAAATGAAGCAGAAAATAAAATGTTGAAAATAGTTTCTATAAGAAACATGGAATTTTTCTCATTGATATAAATGTAATAAGGTATCATATATATCATACATTTATATTATAATACCTGCAACCCATTTTTGGATTATAACATATTCCAAATTATAATAACAACGTGTAATCTATATGTAAAAAATCTATTTATGTTTTAGTATTTTGAAAAATTTTTACGTTTTACTTTAGATAGTTAAAGGCACATTCTTATTTCCAATTAAATAAAACAAATATGATTATATAAGACTTCTTTGCCTTCCCGTGCGCCTCAAGACGTGCATCTTTCTGCTCTTGTTGTCCTTGTGCAAATGTTTATGTTCGTATTTATGGCATAGGGTAGCCTACGCTGATGGCCTAATCCTTTTTGAGCAGCAGCCAAAACATTTTCTTAGCTGCAGCTCACGAATATTGCGCAAATATGAACTGTGCACAGGAGAAGAGTATCGAGATGCAAGATTCAATAATGGTCCCTCATGTTGGGCCTGTTGTCCTGTTTTGCAGGCTGTGTCAATAAGATATATCGCAGTGTTGGCCATTGTTGCCCTGCGCATTTGGCAGAAACCACAGAAAAATAGAAAGAAAAAAATTGGCACAAAACGCTGTTGTTCCAGCTTCTGGGAATGTATGTGTGTCTCCTGAAACAGAGATACGAGATTGTCTCTCACGTTTGAGATCCAGCAAATATATCTGGGAAAAATCTCCGTTGTGCTGTGCGTGATGTTTGTGCAATGTTGCGATTTTGCTGCTTTTTTTTTTCAATTATAGTATCTGCTTTTCTCTCCGGTTTTTTTTTTTATGTAATTCTCTGTTAGCCTTAGCGCGCCTTCTAGGAACTACGAAAGGATTAAGCCTGCTGCTTGCCAGGACATGTAAAGGGTTTGCTTCGTTTTTTATTTGCTAAGCTGCTTGCGTTGGCGGATGACAGCTGCGCCCAAAATTGGAGGGGTTCGAGGAGGTGCAACACTTTAGGTTTGTTTTTGTCATGTATTCCCTAGCCATGAATCTTTGGCCTTATTTTTTATTTATGCTTCTCTCTTTTGTCACAACATGCAAAAGGTTTTAGTTTTTGTCTGCTATATGCGTAGCCTGCGCTTAATAATTACAATGTTTAAGTTTTATATATTTAAACTATTTTCAACGGACTCTCGCTAACTTAACTTCTCTGTTTCGCTTCTCTTTTTGGCAATGCAAATCGTCTTTGTTGAGCTTTTTTCGATGTAGAATAAAAGCATATTTAAATTCAATTATATTTTTCTGTTCTATTCTTTTATTTTTAAACTTATCTTATCGCTGCCTGATCTACTTCTCTAGTTTTACTTATCTCTTGAGCTTCTTTCTTTTGTTAGCATAACAAAAAAATGTTTAAACAAAAAAGTAAGTACTTAACCGTCTAACACTTTCACATTTTCTGTCTATATAAGCTCACAACTCACTTTTTTTATCCACTTTTCAATAGTTTAACTTCTCATTTTCAATTTACAAAAAATTATCTATAACTTTTTCTTTAATTAATTTAAATATTTAAAATAATATTTAATATGAATTTCGCTTCTCTCTTATGTTAGAATAGAATCTACAAAGTCAGATTTTAGTTAAATGTTTTGGGTACTATTACAATTTAATTGTAAATTGTAATTATTTGTCTAAATGTTTGGGATAATATTTCAAATTTTCTGATTTAAATATACCAAACTAAATATAACGATCTTCTATTCAATAGCTAAGTTTCTCCTTTGCATCTGTCTTTTTAATTTTGCCTGCTACTTCCGAGTTCCTATTCTAATATACACTTAATCATCTTCATGTCAGTTCACTTTTACTCTAGTTTGGCTTGTCTCATTTTCGGCCGCTGGTCGCGTGGTGCTCGGCGACACTTGAGCCTCTGTTGTCTCTTATCGCAACGGCGGCTTGTACCAAAAAGTGAAATTCGCCCTCAGATGTTTGCCGCGTCGCGCCGTCAAGTGTCTGCGCAAGTTGTTGCCAAAGATGCTGCTGCTGCTGCAGCGATCCTTGAGATGTTTGTTTATTTAACAGTGCACAAATTAGACGACAAGCGAAAACGGCTCATCGAACGAACTCGAGAACAGAGTCTAAGGGGACAGAGTCGAGGAAATTGAACTCGTATCTATCCACTTGACCATTTGTTTTTTGGGACGCGCCTATTTAGATAAGAGGCTCGTAAGCCTGGACTAGGCGGGCACAGCATGTAGCATGTTGTTGTTGATTTTGTCTCAGTTGTTGCCGCCGCCCCGCTGCCAAACTTAATTGTTAATGCGCCGGGTGAGAGATACACGTCTATATCTGGAGCGTGGAGAGGCCAACCTGTATCTTTAGCTGCAACGTCTGCCGGTGCCATAAACAGTTTTGGGCTGCAAAATTTTCGCATCAGACTGCGGCTAATTAAGTCATTTAGCCAGCTCGTTACTACTGAGCCACAGTCAGAAACAGAAACAGATACAGGACAACAGCAAGAGTTCTGGAACAAGAACTGGGATTCTAGACACACACACACACACACAAACTAACATACACACACATAAATAACAGCGCGCTCGACAAAAATTCCGCATAAATTCCGAGCTCACAAATCACTTTTATAATGGGGCTCCTCTGGCCGCTTAGGAAGCACAGTTCCGAGTGGCCAACAAATGGCAGCTCATTCTCCTCCAGCTTCTCTCGATTCTTTATACGACGCCGCGCTATCTTTCGCCATGCGGCGATAAACAGTGGCTCAAAAACTAAAATTGAAAACTGACCACTGAACATTGGCGGATCTGTGGTGCAGTATCTTCGACTAATGAACACTGGGCGTAAAGTGCTTGATTGACATAGACCACACAGCGCCCAGAGCATTGACATTGAGAAATTAATTTGATAGCAACAGCAAACACTCGACTCAATTTAACTCGATTTGGCCTGCTGCTGCTGTTTAGCAGGTAGCGCTGCGGTTTTTGGTTAGACCAAAAGGCTAAAAAGGCTAAACAAAAAAAAATACAAAAAAAAATTAAGAAAAAAAAACTAATTTTCGGCCGCTTGTCTTGTTAGGCTAATTGACTTCTTGGCCCGATTTGGCCAATACTCTGGGCCCCTGGGACCACCTTGCGCGTGTTTATAAGTTGTTTGGCTCAATGATGACAAGCCAACAACCGGCAAATGGCAATTGGCCAACTGACTAACTGGCTAAATGGCTAACTGGCTGAGCGGCGCTTTAGCAGCTCAATTAATCAGCTTTAAAGGGTACTTAGCAACAGGTGTGTCCGGGGTGTGGGAATTTTTCTGTATTCCTTTGAATTGTTTTTTTTTTTTTGGCAAATCAACCTCAAATCAACTCTAAGATAAATGCTCAACGCAAGACAACTTAATTTTCGATAAACACTAGTTTAAAGATATTTTTCAGCTAATAATAAGACAGCAGAAAAAAAGCAACACATAGAATATATGTATATTCATAAGTAAATATAAAATAATATGAAGGTATATAGTTCAACATGGACTAAAATCTGCGCTTCACAGACCGTTATACAAAGTTCGCCGCGTAATATCATATAGCACACAAATAATTCGAAATAGCTTAGTAAAGATCGGTATACAACAGATACTGACATTATCTGTTTGAATTAGTTCATAGTTTTTTATAAAGCTAATTGTCTTTTTACACGATTTATTTAAATAAATACAAATACAAATACAAGTACAAACATAATTACAAATTAAAATATGGCGAGTTTAGAAAAGATCTGCATAAATCAGCTTGACACACCTGTTTGTATTCTGATATACTTTGGTAAAAATTATTCCAAATTTGTACAGATCATATTATACATATCCATTTCTTAACAAACGACTTTTTATTGAATGAAAAAAAAAAAAAAAAGACTAATAAAAGGAGCTCTCTTACTCCCTGTGTGAAGAGTTTGCAAATATATTAAATACTCTAATTTTCAATGTGTATTGATTTTTTGAAGTACTTTTGTGTGCTTACATATTATATTTGAACTGTTTGTAACTACTTTACGCACTCATAGCCGCCCCCTCCTACTTCCCCCATACTAAATCTATATTTCTTCAAAATTCAATGCTCTTTAGCATTGCTTTGATTCACTGATTTCTGTGTCAAGCGTTGATTTCCTGCTTACTTATGATATTGATAATGATCGTGATCGTGCGCTGTTGGCCATGATGATATTTGTAGTCTTTTGTCCAAAATACATTTGGCGTAATTACCGCAACCCGTTCCATTGATTTTTCGTAGAAATCACGCTTCACTGCATCTTTGGGAATTGGCAAAAGAAAAAAAAAAAGGTTTGCTTTTGCTTGCTTGGGTTCAGTTTCGATCTGGTATTGAAATATTCACGGGCTGCTGCATTTAGCCGATGCGGTTAGACAGCAAGGAGAGGAGCTCCTGTTACTCGCATTTTGTCGATGAGGATTTAGAAATGCACTCGAATGATCGCTTGAGCGATCCTCGAGCACTTCGACGAGCGTTGAATGCGTCAAAAGTGAATTGTTGGCTCAAGGATTAAACGCTACTGAAGTATGCCGCTGCGACAGGACGAGGACGAGGACGACGACGACGACGACGAGGACGACACCGACACAGACTACTTGATGTCGCCAAGTAGTTTGTGCTGTGTTTGGCATTTTCACTCTTATCTGTAGCTGCGCATGCTGCGGCACTTGTAATTAGTTGTTGAACAACTTCAGGGGGGGTTGGTTGGAGTTGGGGTTAAGGCCTAACAATTAACCTTTAATCGTTATTCTGGCACTTTGGCATGCGGCTGGTTTTGCTGCCTTGCAGTTGGTCCTGTTGCCTGATAAGATATAGTGCAATAATACTTGATGACAGAACTTGGCCGACGCACGACAAATTATGGCCCTGTTGATAAGATTAGGGCACAGCTGCTGCTGCTGCTGCTGCTGCTTCGTCTTGCTCTTCTTTTATGATTAATCATAAGTTGTTCGCCTGGCTCTTTACTTATTCTTTCTGTGTAATTTCATGGAATATCATTGCCTCCATTGTGCGACGACAGACAGTAGTCCTGGCAAAGAATTGCTTGTTTGATTAAATGATTTGTGCATTTCGTTTATTTTATTTTATTTTTGTTTTGTTTTGTCGTCCAAAGAATCGACTGACCAGAGCCCACATCACCTGAGAATGGGCTCACTCCCTAGTTGAACCTTGTGCATGCTCCTTCTCCTACTCTCACATACCCTGCCCTCTATTCTTGGCCATATTGCAATGTTTACACAAAACATGCCCTCGCCAAACAACAGCACAAACGCCCCTATATAACATTTTTTTTCCCATTCTTTTCAAAATTTTGTGTGTATTTTTTTTATTATTATTATTATTATTTTCCCTTATTTTCTTTTGACTATTTTTGCACTTGTTTGTATTTTTGCTCAATTAAAAAAGTTCCCTTCAGTTTTTCTTAAGGTTTTCCTTACAGTTTCCTATTGTTCACGTTGCGTGATTTTTGCTTTTTCTGTCTCATTGTGACTTCTTTGGTTTACCTTTTGGGATTGCGCTCCTCAATGTGCCCACATGCTGTGCGTTTGTATCTGTTTTTGGCTCTGTGAAATATTTTGCTTTTCTTCATTGTTCAATTGACCGATTTTTCTTGGCTCGCATTATTTTTCATTCTTTATGCATTTTCCACGGAAATTACGAATGGCATTTAACAAACATCAACTAGATAGTATGGCATTTACACGAGCAATACATTGAGGGAGCGAAGTGTAAGGATACGATACATCTTTTCATTTTATAGTTTATTTGACAAATTGAATTTCGGGTTTTGTTGGCAATTTTATTGCGCAATTCTAGAGTACGGTAAGGAACTATAACAATCTATACAGACCTGTCTTGATCTACATTATATAATTATATAAATATATATTTGAATATATATATAATCCGAATTTTTACAATATAATCCGAATATTATTATCGAAAAATTGCTTTAAAGTCCGATATAATCCTAATTTAAGAAAGTTATAGAAAAAAAAATTTAATTAATTTTAATCAAACAAGAAAGAACAGTTATTTTCTGTATGCCAAAGTTTAAATAATCTGGCAAGCGAACACTAAACTTAATTATGGGAGGATGCTTACACAAAAAAAAAATAATAAATACAAGTAAATGAGGACAGACAGCAACTAAACTGAACCGAAGCAATCTCGAAAAGGAATCAGAGATGCGTGCACTAATTAAGATCCATCAATGCGAAACCATTTTCGAGTGTCCCCGGCTGGCTACCGAGGACCCTCCCCCCCCCCCTCCCCTCAGTCACCACTCTACCTAAAAAGCAACATGTAAAATTATGCTAAAAGTGAAGCGAGTTGAGTTTAGGGGTTTTTTATTTTGTAGTTGTTGTTGTTGTTTTGTTTGAGATCCTGAAGTTCATTTAGTTGACCATCGGCATCCTGCATTGGGCTAGATGATATATAAGGCGTAACGCAACCAGTTCATTCAACACCTGCAGCGGCGCGACTTCAAAACGCGCGTGCGCACAGTGGCAGAGGTAGTGGTAGCGGTAGGGATAAGGGTAGGGGTACTACGTGCAGTAGCAGGGGTAGGGGCAGTACCAGCGGCAGGGGCAGTGGAAAGGTGCTAGATGATAGGGGACACGCGGCCGAGCGGGCAGGCAAAGTCATTGATTTCATTTGTGTGTGTCCCTTTTGGCCGTTGTGCCACACGCGGCTCATTAATATGTAAGCCTCGGACCGGCAACGACTTTTCTGTCGCTGTCGCTGTCCCTATCCCTATCCCTATCCCCATCTCTGGCTTCGGGTTCCGACTTTGCTGCAAGGTCATTTTGTTCTACAAATTAAAGTGGTTGATTTTTTACGTAGCTGTTGTTGTTGTTGTTGTTAATATACCCTTGCAACGGGCATAACGCATAATTTAAGGAATTTTTTAAATTCCTAAGGCATATATAAAATTGATCAACAGTCGATATATATGAACTACATGAACTGGACTTTCAGTTAAGCTATGTGCATGAAATTTGTTAACAGATAATTATATTTGCCGTGGGCATTACATATATCGGAATTAGCCTGTTCCGTTTACTATATTATATAGGTGTCATAGGAATAATCGAACATAAATGTATTTTCTTAATAAGCCCTAAAAAAAACACATACGATAAATATATGAAATGTTCAAAATATACACTACGATAATATTCTCATACTTTTAATAATATTCAAATCACACTCATACCTATAATGTGTTTTCGTTTATTTGAGAAAATATGTTTTCATTTATGAAAATGAAAATAAAATACTAATTTATTCTCTTATAAACTTTCCTACTATTGACTTTAATAATCAATATCGCAACAACTCTTTGTTTTGCCCAAAAGGGTATTTAATCTGAGGTATTGCAATAATTTTAACTTTTATTTTTTGAAATTTTATTTAGTTTTCCGTATTTTTTTTTTAATTTCACTTTTTTTTTTACTTTTGACAGAGCTGAAGTTTTATTTTAATTACGGGCCGCAGTCTTTTGTGCGAAATTTGCATAATTCCGTATGCTGTTGTCGCTGATTAAATCCTTTATGAAGGACCCTTTACGCGTGCGCACCGCTCACCATTCACAACTGCTCACCCCTAACCCCTTTGTGCAAGCTACCCTCCACGTACTACGGCGACGGCAACAAGTTTGCGCCCAAAAGGTTTTTTTTTTACCCCGATTTAATCAGTTTTTCAAATAGATTTCATTTCGTTTTCAATTGTTCGCGTATTAATTTCGCGCATTGTATCTCCCCCTGCCCGCTACCCTCTCTCGCCCTCTTTCGATACAATGCAAAAATGTTGCGATTACACATGCCTAAATTCATATATACATATTGGGGTAGATAGGCTAAAAGGATGGTCAATTTGCACTCAGCTGTGGTGACTGTTGTATGAGCTACGCATAGCAAAGATGAGAGCTTTAAACTTGATCTAGTGGTAGATCTTGAGTTAAAAACCGATCACAAGCAATTTAATTTTATACAACAAATTTTAAAAATAATATATATGAATATATATGAATATAAATGAATATTAATAATTTAGACGTCATATTAAGAAAACGTACAAAATATCTCAAATATTGAATGTCTGTTCACATTTAAATATTATATCAAGCAAAATCGGTTAAAAACTAAGAATTTTTGTGGAAATACAGTTAGTCATAGATATACAGTGCACATTTTTTATGTTTATAATATCCTTTCTCGTACAATTCAAAAAATCGACTTAATAAGATCAATATGCAACAAAAAAAAATGTTTTGAATTAAAAAATACTTAAAACACATGCTAAAATTTGTTTAAAACTAGTAAAATGACATAGCATTAGTTTTAAAAAGTAAAGTATATGTTTCATAAACAATATTTAAGATCCTGTCTTCAATATTTATATTTATTTATATTTTATATTTATATTTATATTTATATTTATATTTTTATTTTATATTTATATTTTATATGCCCCGATCAATAAGTTTCATTGTAGCGCACAACAAGGACACCAGCGAAAGCTCAAACATAAGTTGCTGCCCGACAGCAAATGCACACCCTTACACACACATACACACACACACACACGTGCATAGGCATAGGACATAGCGTCACTAATCCTGTTGGAACTTAATGTGCAGCCGCGTAGGCAGGCGAGCGATCAGAATGACGGCGCGCGCGCGCACACTCACACACACTCACACATAGACACACTCGCACACACACACACACACGTGCGCACACACTCCAAAGGACCTCGTGGACATTCGTTGTTGACAAAATGCCACAGCAACAGCAACATAAAACTCCAATAGGGGTTGCTGCACGTACCATTTGCAGATAGTTTGATTGCTGGCTGTGGATGAGGACGAGAAGGAGGACGAGGACGACACAGCACTTTGAGCGATTGCAGCAGGAGCAGATGTTTTTCGCGGCTGCCAATGGCCGATCAGCACGGGCACGGGACACGGGACACGGGACATGCCAACAATGGGCATTAGGCGGCAGGCAAACCGAGCCAAGCCAAGCTAAAATAAAAAGGAACCCTGCCACCGCTCGCAGTGGTTGTTGTTGGCGTCAAACCGGTCGCTCGATTGGTCTCCCTCTCCTGATCTCATGTCCTGCAGCAAAATGCAATGCTTTTTGCACCCAAAAAAAAAAGCCATAGATTCATTTGTTGATTTCAATCAAAAGATTCGTACAACGAGTGCGTCGGCCCGCAAGCGAGGTGAGCCCAATAATTTATTATAGTAGTAGTCGTCCCCGAGAGCCGAAAAAAATACTAATAATAAAAACTGTCCCATCAACCCCCAACGCCCATTGGCATGCGGTATACGGTATACACTACCTGGCAGCATTTCATACGGTCTTCATACCTTTGCATATCCTGCGCACGTGTCCCGCACCCCGTATACTGGTTGAATGCATTGGAAAATTTCAATTTCAATTTCGCTTTTCACATACCACGTTCCATTGTTCTTTGGCAAAAACTGGACGCGGATCTGTTTCCACACGAACGCACACTTTCGGCGCATGCCGCTTACACTTTTACCCAGAGGCACAACAAATAAAAAAAAAAAACAAAAACCAACAAAAAAAAAAACTATGCAAAGTTCCATTAAAGGAACAGCCGGGCAGAGAGTTAAGCTATTGTTGATTGGAATTTAGAGAGCCAAATCTCACAGAGAAACTAAAGCGAAGAAAAACTATAGCGAAAAGAGTCTAAGCCAAAGTAGCGATTACTCACCGAAAAAAAAGTTATTTTTTTAAATTTTTTTTTTTAATTTTTTGTTTTTGATAAGTTATTAGCGAAAATTAGGCAGAAAATACTTTAAAATATCCACACATACTTTCAAAGATCGCACTATAAAGGAAACTTTATAAAAAGAATGATAATAAAAAATGTTGTGCTATCAGAAATTTTCGAGAAATGCTTAAAAATTTGGAAAATCCATATCTATCGATTTGAAGAAAACTAGTAGAAGTTTTGTGAAATAATCAACAAAAATATAATCACATATCGTTTGCTGGATTTATACCAATTTAAAGATGGAAAACTTTATTTAAAAGTAAAGTAAAATACATTTATGAATTTCATAGAAATTTGAAATTCCTTCATCGAGTCAATTCCTGATAAGAAATATATGTTCATACATTTTATACATTTTATTTGTATGTAAATATTTAACACAACTTAATTGGTTACAACGTATTTAAAATTTTCGACGTAATCAATTAGCCAATTATAATTTCTTGGTGGCATCACATTAAAAGCTAAACAAACACAAACAAAAAATATTAATCAAAAGTTTTCTGACTTTACAAATCAAAGTTATCATGCACATCTTTGTTTTCCATAGCCCGCTCGCCCCTTCCCTGCCTCTCCCTTTCTCTCTCTTTTGACCCTCTTGTTTCCTCTTTACCACTTTTCATCTTGTCCTTAAGCTCTTAATTTCCGTTTACATTTCAGTTATTTCCCACTTGACATTTCCTTGTGAACCCCCAAGGGCTTTTATACTATATTTTTTTTAGTTTTTTAGTCAGACACTTTCCCGTCGCTATAAAGTTGTTGCTCCATAAAGGGATTTCCGTTGAAGTTTCCTTAAATGCGCTGGCAATCCATTGCTCAAAGTGTGTGCACTCATAAATTCATAATTCCACGCAGTGCACTCAGACTGTGCACTCACATGCAAGAGACGAGAAAAATCAACCCGAATAGAAAAAAAAATAAAATAAAATAAAATATTGTAAAATTTATGAATGCACAACTGCGCACAGATGCCCAAAAGTAAATCAGCAGGACACAACAAGCAGAACACGCAGAAAGGAACAAGGACACTTGAGTTGACGACAAGTAGTAGATGAGGAAACTTCAAGCCTAGGGGAAGGGGGAGACTACTGTATGTACATATATTCAACAAGACGATCGTATGACAACAACACGTAATGCTAATTTTATGTCTGAAAGGCAAAACAAGAGGAGAAAGGAAAAATGTTTCGAAAGTGTTTGAAATGAGTTGGCTGATTGATTTACGGATGGCGGGTGTGAGAGACACGTATACATATGTACACACATATGTATGTACATTAGGGATGCCTGCTTTCACTCAAATTTCCAAAATTTCACTCTTCATCTAGTATTCATATTCATTCAGTTTCTCCATTCATACATACGATTCCCATTCCCAGTGAAATCGATGCCACGAATGCAAATAATTCTAAAACTCAAACCCAAAATCAAAACCCAACCCAAGGTAAATCCCAGGCCTAGACCAGTTCCATTATATTTTTTTTTTTGTTTACACAAATTGTTGTATTTTCTCGCCGCCGCCGCCGCCGTAAAATATGAAAGTCAGTTTCTGGACAGGATGTGTGTGCACCTTCAGAAATTCGCTCATGAAGAAAGTTAAAATTGGATTTAAGAAAATGCAAATATATATTGAACAAAACTGAAGAGTTCTTAGTAAAATATATATACAAAAAAATGGTATAGAAATTTTTTGCTTTAATAATAATACTAAAATATATATAAATATAAACCAGTATATACATAGTACATATATATATATATATATATAGTTGCCCCAAATGTCAAGGGTTGTTCGACAAAATGAAGGGAGACAGAGAGCACCACAACAAATCTCAACAATTTATTATGCTGCACATATGTTTGGTATGTAAGCCCTCTTTCCAAATCACAAACTGAATTTTAAAAAAATAAAAATAAAATAATAATTATTATAATGCTTATAATAATCGCCCAACTTGACAGCGCATTAATGAGACTTTCAACCCTGCAACAAAAAAGAACTAGTTGAAATTAGAATAAATAAAACGCTCAAGGGGGTTGCTTGATCCCGATCATCATCATCATCATCATCAACACCAAATGATCATCAGCTTTATTTATTTATTATTATAATTTTTGGATAGTGCCAAAGGCGACCGCTACTTGACTCGCATAAGGCACAGTACATAAGGAAGTATCCTTCAGCCTTAAAAAATATACATAGGATACTTCACATGTAAAAAAATATATATATATATATATTCATATATACATATATACCCAACTATAGCTGGCAAAGGCGTGTCGCGGTGACGATGACGGCAAAGTGGGACGCAACCAAGTCAAAGCGTCCTCAACAACAAAAGCGATCCGGAGCACACACACATACACACACTCGCACGCACACAACTGTTGACTCCTTTTTAAAAACAAGAAAGAACCGCCAGCTACGGGTTGCCGTAGCTTAAATACTCTAATGCTTTATACATATTCAAAGTTTTTCCATTATTGCAAGTTAAATGAAAAAAAGGTTCTAAAAAATGTTTAAATAAAATAAATTTGATTTCAAGTTATTTCATATTTCAGCCGATTTTTCCAATACATAAAATACAGCAACTTAATTTTGACTTCATTTGGTATCACTTGTTAAATAACTATAATTTATTTTATTACCTTTCATAAAGTATTTTTGTGCAAGAAAAAAGTTTTTCCTACTATAGCCCAATTTTCAACAGATTACTCCGATGTGAGCTATATATTTTATAGTGATATTGCAAATGCTAAAGTAAAACTCGATTGCATAAAAAACAATCAGATATACATACATATATGACTAAATCGATTAAACTATAAAAATGTCATATATGTTTAGCTATATATAAAGTAAGAATAATAATATTTTCTTCATTGCGTGCCACATTGTCTGACAAAAAAATTATTCCCCACTGCTAGAGTATACAAAAAAAAATTAAGGACCTAACACAGGCCTTCCACCAGGGCCTGTGGCCTGGGCAAACCGGTAGTCCTCTCATCCTTATGCTTTTGCGCTCCTCTTGCGCTTTAGCCTACGTAAGACGTTTCCTTGAACTTTTCAAGTGAACTCAAGTTTATAAATTGTGTAGCAAGTACACACACACATACACGCGCACACACACACTAAGGTTGTGTTTCAGGTCTATGTTCAACTACCTGGCACAAAAAAGAAAAAAACAACAAACAAAATCAAAAATTTCACAAAGCCTATAAAAAAAATAAATACAAAAAAAAATAACTGTAGCATGCCCTTGGTTGTGACTATCGATCCATAGCATAGATCACATGGTACCCAAAAAATATATATATTTACTTATATTCAAACTAGTTTTCAATTTTTGAGAAATTTGTATTTTCCCACAGAGAGGGCACCCTAATTGCCCATCCAATATCCAATAGTCGTCCGCCATTTGCCAAGAATTCAGCTCTGTCAATTTTAATTAGAATTTATAGCCCGTACAAATTACAGATTGGAGAGTAAACTTAACTCAAGGTTCGTAATCTTTTTTCTAATTAGTTCAACAATTGGCAAATGATTTCGCACAGGCAAAGCGAAGAAGACAAATGTCTACAATGATTAAGAATTATGATCGTGCACACCCCCCTGGCCCAACCCAGTTAGGGGGTAGAAAGTACACACATAAAAGTGAAAGCAAGGCAAAGCAAAGCAAAGCAAAATAACACAACAGGACCCTCAGTTCCTTTAGAGCCTGAGGAGAATGCCAATTTTGAAGGCGACAAGCGTAAGTCTCACGGAGCTATAAATCTTGAACAATGGAAATGCACCTAAGTGATTAAGTGGAAAAGTTACCTCGACTTGACGTTTACAATGAGCAATAGAAAATACATTTTCCAGCCACTCGTGAATAAGATCAGTGGAAAAAGAACGGAACAGGACAGTGGACAATAAGCTCGAATAAAAAAATTAAAGTTTCATGAGCATTATCTGATTTTGGTAATAGGAACATTGAAAATATGATCTGGAACTAGGAATAAAACTTTTATAGTAAATATTAGTAAGTGATAGTTGGTAAAAAAAAAAAAAAAATGATCCTGAAAGAAAAGAGAACGCTTTAAAACAGAACTTATAGGAAAAGCTCAAAGATGTAAGCTTATAAATTTAAACTATTTGGGAGAACTTTAAGACAAAGCTATACAAAATAAATAAACTTATAAACTATACAAAATTAATTATAGTATGGAAGGTAAAAAATTACTAGCTTGAAAAAGTTTATGGTATGAAAATAATTGAAATAGAAAGTAAGAAAATTTATATGAAACATTAGAAAAATGATTTAAGGCATGAAGGACACGATAAAAGAAAAATAGTTTACCGCAAAACTAATATATTTAATTAAAGTATAAAGCCTTTAATAGAAACGCACAAAAAAAGAAATCTATGAAATCGGGAGTATCTTCTCTGGCTTACAAAAAGAAGCCTCAGGAAGGATGCAGAAAAAGCTAGTACAGAGCATATATTAAAAGAAAATATTAATAAAAGCATATGAAACGAAGCTTATAAAATCGCCCAAAATTCTGTTCAGCTTGAAATTGAAGAAAGTTTTAATGCCGGTAAGTAAAATGTAATATAAATTATATATATATATCTATATTACCTAAATAAAAAACAATATTAAAGAAGGTTAAAACCAAAAATGTGCAGAAAAAAATAAGTTTGAAATCAAATAACTAAAGGCCTGGCCTGTATATATTGAAGAATGTATTCCATATATAACCTGATCTGTGTGTGTATATAGATGTCCATATAATATATGTATATGGCATAAACATAAGGTGATCTATGCGGCTGTGTGGGAACCAAGGTGCTTGTCGGCACCGCTCCCATCAGTGCCTGCTCTGCTCTCCTCCCTCCCTGCCGCCCTGCCTCTACCTTTATCCCTGCCTCGTACTCTGGTGGCATATGAGAAAGATCTCGTGACCAGGGCTGCCAAAGCTTAATATCAAATATGCTGTTTATATATGCGCGAAGGGGCGGTATATAAACACAGAGCGGCATATATGGTTATGTAAAAGGCGCAAAACTTGGGCCGCAAAACCACCCTTAAAAGTGCATATGAAAGGAGCTAAAGGTAGGAGCAGGCAGGCAGGCAGGCAGCAGGCGCAGGCGCAGGCGCTGGCGCTGGCGCAGGAGCTCGTTACGATCAGATGTTAGTTTTCCCAAAAGCCGAAACTGACAGACCAACTGACTGAGGTGTGCGTGTGTGTGTGTGTGTGTAGATCGAGGGATTGGAAACAGGGACACCCATTAGCTAGGGGATGAAAAGTCAGATGTGTGTGCGCGTGTGTGTGTGTGTGTGTGAAATAAATGCCGTTTGTTGTTTTCATTTCATTATGTTTTACATAAGCGGCAAACGCAGGCGCTGCGGCGGCAGCGAAGGATACCCGAAGGATACGTTATAATTTTTTTTTTTTTTTTTTGTACATTGTATGCGCCATCAGTCAACGAAGTCATTTCCGTTGGCTGCGCTGCCAGCGCTGTGAGCGTCGACGGCGACTGCGATGCCGACGTCAACGTCAACGTCAACAGACGCCCCATGACATTTTGGTCGGGCACGCGACACAGAACGCTAGCAGCTGTCCTGCCGTAAGGACCTACACAAAATAAAATACACAAAGCCAAAACGCTATACCAAACAAGGAAGTCCAAGAAAACGCCAAGCTAGTTCCACTCGCGTCAGTTGGCAACGAGCAGTCGCCAGGCGCACAACGCACAACCAAAAAAAAAAAAAATAAAAGCAAAAATTCATAAATAGAAGAAACAGTTAACAGAGAGTGTGCGTGTGTGCGTGTCTGTCTGCCTGTCTGTCTGTCTGTCTGTGTGTGTGCTTTACAAAAGCCCCCACAAATGGCTGCTTTAAGCTTCAGCCCATCGCCGCCGCCGCCGCTGCCCAAGAACAGCGGCAACAGCAGCAAGGAAAATGTTGCCAGCGGCAATCAGGTGAACCAGGTGACCCACAGCAACAGATCGGCGGTGACCCCACTGGGCGGTGGCATCATCAGCAGCAGCAAGGCCTTCAGCAAGATCACCGTGCACAATGTGCTCAGCGAGAGCGGTGCGAATGCGCTCCAGCAGCATATTAGCAATCAGAATACGATCATACGCAAGATCAAGGATTTTGGCATGCTCGGCGCCGCGGCGGCAGCGGCAACGGCCACAACAACAACAACGGCAGCGGCGGCAATAACAACGTTGGGCGGCATGCCGCGCAAGCGACCGCTGGCCGAAATCAAGTCGCTAAACGAACTGGCGACGAACAAGATTACGGCCACGGCCACGGCCACGGCCAGTGTTGGCAAGCGCGCCAAACTGGGCAAAAAGAGCGCAAATCAGGCGCCGGAAAAGCAACTGGCCGTGGGCAGTTGCTTGGAGCTGGTGCAGCGACCCGGCACGGCGGGCACGCCCGGACGGAAGGGTCTGCCGCTGCCGCAGGCGGTGGCGCGTCGCAACGCACGCGAACGCAATCGCGTCAAGCAGGTGAACAATGGATTTGCGGCGCTGCGCGAACGCATTCCCGAGGAGGTCTCCGAGGTGTTTGAGGCGCAGGGCGCCGGCCGTGGCGCCAGCAAGAAGCTGTCCAAGGTGGAAACGCTGCGCATGGCCGTCGAATATATACGCAGCTTGGAGCGACTGTTGGGCTTCGATTTTCCGCCATTCGGCGGCGGCGGCGGCGGCGGCGGCAATTCGAACAGTTCGTCGAGCGGCGACGATAGCTTCATGTTTATCAAGGATGAATTTGATGGACTCGACGAGCACTTTGACGATTCGCTGAGCAATTACGAGCTGGAGGAGAGCATGTGCGTGCAGGAGCAACCATTGCCGCAGCAGCAGCAACAACAGCAGCAACAGCAGCAACAGCAGCAACAGCAGCCACAGCAGCAGCAGCAGCAACAACAGCAACAATTGCCGGAGTCGGCGCAGGAGGAGCTGCTGCTGCTGCCCAATGTGACCACATTGAATGGCTTGCAGTATGTGCGAATACCGGGCACGAGCACCTATCAGCTGCTAACGCCGGATATGCTGCAGGATAGCTCAAGTTTGGAGGATGAGGAGCAGCATTTTAATGCATTAATTGACACAAATTGCCTGCGCAATGCCAGCAACAACAGTCCGACAGCAATTGCTGCTGCTGCTGCTGCTGTTGTTGTTGCTGCTGCAGCTGCGCCAGCTGCCCCAAGCAACGGTGAATGTGTAAAATTCAACTCAAATTTATCGCGATCGCCCGTGCCAACAGCAGCAGCCGCAACAACAACCAGTCGCAGCACATCGCCAGCAACAACAATAACAGCAGCAACAACAACAACAACACGAGGCAGTTCATCAATGCATCAACCACCAAGCGACGCCGCTGCCGCCGCCGCTGCCGCTGCTGCAGTTGCAGTTTCACCTGTCGCCGTTGCCGTTGCTAATGAACTCTTGTTGCAGGCGTGTGCCGCACAACAACAACAACAACAACAACGGCGGCAGCAACAACAACAACTGATCAAACAGGAATACAGCGAGGGCGACTTTGTGCATGTCACCAGCAACAACAGCAACAGCAACAGCTCCCCGCCAGCAATTAACAGCAGCAACAGCAACAACAACAACCACAACAACTACCAGCAACAACAATTGCTCTGCTCGCCCGTGCTGCCGCCGTTCTATGACCACGAAACGGCCTCGTTCTACGACAATGTTGTTGTCAGTTTGCCCAGCTTTAAAAAGGAATTCACCGATGTCCTGCAGGATCCAGCGACAAATAACGCCAGCGTTTGCCTCTCCGATGAGAGCATGATCGATGCCATCGACTGGTGGGAGGCGCATACACCCAAATCCGATGCAGGCACAGTCGCGGGCATCTGATGCGAAACCAATGCCAAACACAATAAAAAAATATATATACCACCCCTTCCCAGCCCACCCAACTTGTACATAGCTAAAGTTAAGCATAGTCCACTTAGTGATCTAAACCAAAACTAACCAAAATCTTCAACCATGTTAAAGAAGAACTAACTAATTTTTTTTCCTATATATATATATATATTTTTTTTTTAGCATAATTTAAGAGCAACTTTTTTTGTCTAGCTTAAGTTGGATGTTAATCGGATGTTGACAAGTGAAATATATAAATAAATATATTTCAACAAAATATAACTATGTGAAAAACAAAAATTAAAGTGTTTTAACTATTTCAATGATTTTCTAAGATGATTAACCACCACAAAATGGAACTTGATAGATCTCAAGTCGGCAAAGTAAAGTTGCCTAAATATTCAGCACTGAAAAACTTTGAAAATTGGTTCTTAATTTCTTCCAAGTCAATATTTTTATTTCACAAGCATTACAAATAAAAGTCCGAAACTTATTTGCGGAAGTATTTAATTGAGTATACTTTGCGTTTTAGCGGATATTGAAAAAACTTAGAGAAAGAAGTTTTTGTGTGGTTTAAACTACGATTTTTTATCTTAATTAATTACAAATTCATTAAAGAGAGATTTTAAGTATTTAAATTTATGATTATCAAAATCACAAAAATCCAAAATAAATTTGCCAGACAAAGAGATAATCTGTACCCAAGAATAAACAACAATTTTTCATAAAAATCGTTTGAGGTTTGGAAAAATGATTGAATTTTGAAAAATTTACCAATGAGTTCAAAATTTTCAGCACAGACTTTGAGTGCTGTTGTTTATGATGTCTGATCTTCGTGCACACAAAATAAAAAATATAAGGTTTACAAAGTTCTGAAACACAGAATTTTCGATCTTTAAAGACAAAAATTTGAATTTCTCACTAGATTTTTACATGTCAGCACTTTCAGAGCACATTTTAAATAGTCTAACGGTTTTTGGTTTTTTTTTTCATTTTATGCTCTTAATGACAATGAAACATGCACCGTCATTAGCATTAAACACAGACACGCACACACTCACAGAGATAGCAAACATATGTGCACTATGGGCCAAGGGCTTTAGTCAGACCGTCCCGTCACAATGGACAGGGTATACGCTTACGTATATATGCATATATGAAAAAAATAAAAATAAAAATATAAAAAAAAACGGAATTAAATCAGCATATCATGTTCATTTTCATAAGCGGCCAAGCATGCAAGGACACACACAGGGGCACAGAGGCAGACAGGACTCCTGGGCTACACGGGAAAAATATATAGCAACATTTGCATAAGCGAACGCATTGCCCAAGGATCAGCGGGTAGTTGTGCTATTTGGGTTGCTAGGTTTGTTGAGTTTTGTTGGGTAGTTCGGTGGGTTGCTTGGGTAACATTGTTGCTGGGCTTGGGTTCCATGAGCTGGTAAGGCACAGGGCACAGGGCACTCGGTACTCGGTACTCGGCACTGCGCTTGAGCGCGCCGCTTGCTTTTTATTCAAATGAGCGTCGTGTCCTGATAAATGACAGCACATAGCACATGGCACCGCCGAACTGCGCTGCAACAACGTGGGAATGGGAATTGTTGCAAGTGTTTTAGGTTTTTTTTTTTTATTATTATTATTTTGGGATTTTCCATTTAAGCATGTGGCCCCGAACTTTAACGACACAATCGTAACACTCACCCGACGGACTGCATATTGATGAGCTCAAAAAGGGGCTATTGGGTGAGCGAAAAACCGCAAAGGTTAGCATTTCAGTTCGGTTTAATAATCTAAGGGCATGGGCAAGGGGTTTCTTTTTTGGGAACTCTAATTATAAATGATTGTTAACATTATATGGCTGGCTAAAGATCATTTAGACTGATTATGATATAAAAAACAAAAAAACAACAAAAGTATGTTGGGAAAAGAATAAACAATTGAATTTGAAATCCATTAAAAATAGACTATCTCAAAGATTGTATTTATAAACTATCAAATTACTTATTTCAATAAGTTTGTTCTTAAGCCTTTCATTAGAAACAAAAGCTTTTTATACATATTTTAAACTAGATGAAGCCAGCATTATATTATTTAATATTTACAATTGTCAGCTTAATTTTTGTACTTTTATATTAAAGAGAATTCTTAGATGACTTTCTTAATTCCTCTCTCTAAAAGGTTTCCCGCAAAACAAACAACAACAAGAACAGCCCAAATAATTCACAGACTTTAATGGATATGCATCATTAAAATCTAGAGCTGCTTGGGTCTCTGTTAATTGTCCTGTCTGCTAGGTCCTGCGCCCGCGCAGCTGCCCTTAGCCTGGCGCTCGGGGCACAAGACAAAGCCCGCCCAAAGCCGAAATGATGCAAAATTATTTACACACACACACACACACACAGTGCTAGCTGAAGGTAAAGAAAAGAAAATCATTTAAAGAAAAACAAAATAAGAAGAAAGATGAAGATGAAGTAACCCAAAGACCAGGACGACGGCCCGTGCGCAACGAGGGAGAGAGGTGGAGGGGGATGTGGCATAACAATGCGGCAGTTGCATCTTGTGCTGCTGCATCTGCAGCGCCCGCTCCTGGACGTTTCGAGTAATACGAGTGCTGTCGCCGCCGCTGCCTCCGCTCACTCTCTCTGTCTCTCTCTCTCTCTGTTT
This sequence comes from Drosophila colorata, assembly GCA_035041545.1. Taxonomy (NCBI): domain Eukaryota; kingdom Metazoa; phylum Arthropoda; class Insecta; order Diptera; family Drosophilidae; genus Drosophila; species Drosophila colorata. The sequence goes on along the minus strand of JAWNLD010000490.1, from coordinate 6,970,425 downwards.
CTGTCTGTGAGCCGCAGCGCCTACAACCCCCAGGCAGGGCCAGGGCCAGTTTCAGGTTAAGATTCGGGATCCAGGTGTGTTTGTCTAGGCCTCGACTCGGCTCGTACCCTTGTGGGTGCCCCGGAAAAATCATTTAAAAAAAATATATGAGCTAACTGTTCATCTCGCAGCACCGTTGGAAATGAAAAGCAAAATCCTAAACTGATCCTGTGCGCGCACCGGAGGCACCGTTATGCTTATTAATATTGGGCCAGGTAATGCGACACGCCCATAGCAAAAGGGAGAGAGTACCACAGTTGCCCCTCTTCCTCTCTCACTCGCTCACTCTTATTACACCTTCGATTTCTGGCTCTCATATTTCACAATTTTCAATTACCGTTCGCCCAAAAAATTTCCCGTTGCTTGTCAAAAATCAATTTGATTTCCTCCGTTATATATTTGCCCTTTATTTTTTTTTTTTTTTTTTTTGCTTTGTGTGTGCCACAAATAAGCCTTTGGAATATTCATTCAATCATTTGAGAAATATTCATTCTGTGATTCCTTTAGTTTTTTGATGCCCCCTCCACTGCACCTACAGCTCCCCCGATCGATCGACTCGCAATCGACCTTCTGCCGCTGTATTTGGTTACAAAGCTGTGCGCGCCCTTTTTCGGGACACGCCTCCCCCACCAAGCGCTCATGTCACCCATTGAATATTCATAAATCATTTCGTGTAATAACTCATTATTCGAACGCTCATTTGTCGTGTGCGCCGTCTCAGCCTCCATCGCCTTTTCCCTCTCCCTCCCTCTTTCTCTGTTGGCTTGTCGCCAGGCTCTGGGCATATAACGTTACATGCCAGGTGCTTCGCATTGATCCTGCCCGTGGTTTAACACGCGCTTTGCAATTGCTTTGAATAAAGCGACATTCGATCGAGTTCTTAAATAATACTTCAAGAATAATTGTGCTGAAGATAAACTAGGGGCACCAAAATATATCAAATACATCTCTAAATATGAAGGAACAGTTATCTTTCCGTCACCTTGCCGAAGTTTAAATACCCTAGCCTAAATATTTTCGTGAAATTTAACGACTAGTGTCTATTAAAATAAACGGACGCTATTTAGATTTATTTATTAGTTAAGAATATAAACTATGTAGTTTATAGGGTCAGAAATAGCTTTTGCAGTGTTTTACACATCTTGTAACATATATATAATACCCTTTGCATATGTATAAAAATTTTAACAAATTTAATTTTCGATTATATACAGTTTAGCATACGGACCTAATATAATAATGCATAATTAAATCAAACAAATTTATAGTCAAAAAAAATTCCCAATTTGTTTCTATCGCAATTCAGACTTTCAGCAAGTGTTATAAATTTTTGATATTGAAAGAGCTGAGAAATATCTGATATATATTTATTATATTTATTATAGATAAAGCATATACTGATATAGATTATTTGAAGTAAGCTGCATCTTTGCATTTACTTTTAGCCTGGCTTTGTTTGCATTTTTTCATTCATGAAACTCTTGACCAAGTCTTTTGGGTTAAGATAACTGATGCCAGGAGTTAAACCTGAGTAAAGGAACTGATCTTGGTTTAAGGATTTGCCTACGTTTGCCGTGTCAATTAAACGATTTCAGTTGGCTTAAACATTAGCCAATGCCGCTAAGACTCTAAGCCGGGCCAGAGCTCGTGCTTGTGCTCGTGCCCGTGCCCGTGAGCGCAGTCCAAGCAATTCTCACATCAATCCTGAGACTTGTCGAGTGGCTGCACTTCAGCCGGACAATGAGGCACTTAAGTGTGCGCTTTGTGCCTAAGTCGTTAAGCGCTTAAGCGGCCAGGCGGCTGGCAGGTCAGCAGGCTGAAGGACAACAGGCCGGGTCTTAACACTTTGATAAACCGCTTAGCAGCAACGACCTGCGGTTGACCTAAGCTTGCAAGGCATAATCAGAGCAACATCAATATACAGGAGTTCATTCATAATCCCGGTTGGCCGCAACATATTGTGCTCATTTGCATGTACATATTCATATATATATATATATATACATGAATATATGTATGATTGTCGATGCTGCTCCCAAGGCGTCCCACATAAGGATAACATGTGTTTTGTTTTTGTTTTCCGTGTTCTGTTTTTACTTTCAAATGCTTCTGTTTCTACTTTAAACTATGCCCCAAAGCCTGGCTGCACATGTTTCCCCGGAATTTGTGCTCTTCTCCACGTGTGCGCTGCTGTCGCTGCTTCATGTGTTTTGACTAATGCGCCCAGGGTGGTGCACATTGAGACATCAACTCTCAATTGTCTGAGCAACAATATTTTTGACATTTGTTGCCCGTTGTTGCCAGTTGTTGCCGATGAATGTGCAACTCTCCAGGCAGCATTGGCATTTTGCATTGATTGCAACGTTCAACATTCTCTGCTCATCATTCAGCACAATTCGCACTGTGAGCATTCCCCGAAGTTGCATCAATGGACCTTTGTGGCGCACTAGGTTAGTTGCCAACTTGAATTTGATAATGCGACAAAGATACATGTATGCCAAGATTTCAAGATTTCAAGATTTGTTTACAAACAGTTCGCAGCGCTAAGTGTGAGGTCTTCAGTGAATGGCGACAATGACAGCCCGGAAACAGTTCAATCAATGGACGGGAAAATTAATAAAAACACACACTTCTTAAGCTATACATATATATTGGTATATTGGTATATTCAGAGGAGTTCGATTATAATCTTTTTTCTTCGCCACACATTAATAAAACGCCTAAAAATTCAATAATTCAGTTAAACATCAATATATCAATTTATTTTATTTCACATTCTAGCAAACAAAATTTGAATTTAACTTAAAAACTTTAGCTTTTAACATAACTAGTCCCGCTAACAAAAATTAAAGAATAAAAGAAAGAAAAATTGTATACGTAAAGAACGATGATAATAATGGGGGGCAAACAAACGATGAACTACTATATGTATTAATTATGTATTGCATACATATACATATTTATGTATGTATTATTAAGCAGTTTAATTGAACTTATTTGGAACCATTCGATACAACTCTAATTGCTGTTCACATTAAGTGGATTGCGTTCGAGGCAAGTTTGGGGCTGCCTGTGGGACTTGACCCTATTTTGAGTACTGTCTGTCAATTTTTCCAAATTGCACGCAGTCGCAAGTTTCTATTTTAACACTGCTTCCATGCTTAAATATATGTAAATATGTATATAGATTTAATTTGCATATGTTTAGCACTTGCACACACAACATAACACAATCCACAAGGTAAAAAAAAATAAATTTACATTTCGCTCTCTCTCTCTCTCTTTCTCTTGCCCGCTCTCTTCGTACCGGACGCCATTACAAACTCAAATAAACTAATTAAATAACACAAAACACAGCCAGCTTACATGTCTAAAGTATATTCAATTAAATCGCAACTTACGTAACAACAGAAAGGCGCACAGCGATTAATTAACCTCTTTGGCCAGTTCAAGCTTTCAAATTAATCTGTTTTTGTTTTGTTGTTGCATTACAAATATAAACAGCTTATGAATGGAATTTAACACTTCGTTACTAACATCTGCACTTGGGTTAGGTTGTTTTTGCACTTGTTTTCCTATGTTTGTAAAATGAAATGAATATAAACTTTAGTTCGAGCACTTTTAACAAATAGCACTGTCCACAAATTCGGCACATCAGCTAAAATACTCATTAGCGATGCAAGTCTAGTCCACAGTCCACACCGATATTTGCATGCAGCCTTGATTGATCGATCCCAATTGGCACATGCAGTTTGGCATCGATGCTAAATGTGAAAACGATACTGCTGCCTGGACATTGTATTTTGCATCGAACTGCGCATATTTCTTAAGTTAGTGCGCTAATGCGCCGCAATCTGCAGCAGCAGACCAATTGCAATGTCAAAATATTTTTGCCACCAAATTGGCTTTGTCCTTGATCCCATTGGCCCCAGCAACATGCATATACACATATATGTACATATTTATTAGCCTTATGCCAAAGCTGTGGCACCTTTCACTAAGTTAAGTTGACACCTCGTTTAGTTTTGGGGCCAGCGTTCAAGTAATGCGATTAATCGCCGAGGCTAGCGACGGACCGACGATTGCTGCGATTCTGACAAATGCAAATGCCATTGTCCGTATAACGACAGCATTTAATCAGAGAGTGCGGCAAACGAATGCGCGTGAACCTGAAACCGCATCGATACTTTTCGCACTGAGTACAAGCTGCGTGCGTGTGCGTATGTGTGTTTGTGTGTGTGTGTGTGTGTGTGTGTGTATGTCGGCTTTCACTTTTAAGCCTTAAGCCAGTTTTCTTATCCAATTTTCCAGCTACCGTCGAGCGAATCGTATTACGAAACGGAAATCCTTTCGGTTTCTTCCGCTCGTCCTTTTCAAGCCAGCGCGATGCTAACAAGATTAATGAAGGGGGTGCAGGCGGCCAAAAGGACTAGCAGGTCCTTATACACACACGCATACACACACACACCCATACTCACATGTAGCGCACGGCGTCGTGCCGCCAAACGTTTTTTTTTTGTTTGGTCATTGTCCTTTTTTGCGCTAGGCAAATATCAATCGAGCTAAGATCCATCCCGGCTATGGTTACCAATTCTTTGTATACCCTTTACACACTGCCGATGGCTAAGCAAGGGCATATTGGTTTTGTGCAAATGTATGTAACAAACGACAGGAGACAACACCGCGCCTATAGAGAATATATATTCTTGGTAAGCATTTTGGCAGCTGTAAAATCTAGAGACCAGAGATTATTTTTTTATTTTTTTAAATATTTATTTATTCAGTAATCATACTGCAGAATACCCTTTTATCTGACTTTGTGCTAATAATTGCGAATAAGTTGATCATTTTTATTTAATATCTCGCCCTATTTTCGCAATATCGATCAATTCCGATTTTAAGGTTATGTCATTTAAGCATAGCTCGGAGATTAAAGCAGCTAGAGCCACAAAATTGTATACGTAAGTTCTCGTTTAGCCTACATATAACATGAATATTTCACTGTTTGCACACCTCGCTGAGTACAGGGTATCTGCTAGTCGGTCACTTCTGACTAGAGCAATATTCCTTTTTTTATTACCTTTTTTTAATGGCTATTACCTGTTTTATGCGCCCGGAAGTTTGTACATTCGTTTTGCTTTTTATTGCAATTGCCGCAGTTTCAGAGCCGAAAGCGAACCCAACCCCGAACCCTTTTGGGATGCGCCTGACAACCCTGTTGACAACTGCCAAAACAGACAGCACAACAAATAAACTCTCGTCGAATGGTCATTAATGGATCTGGCACAGAACGAAACCCAGTTGCAGTTAAAATCCGATACGATACGATCAAAATCGGCAATGTTCAATTGAAATGGTTTTAGGTTATGTTTATAGAGAAACGTTTTTAGGTTATGTATGCCGAGTTTTCTGAAAGGGTTAAGTAAATCCATAACTATATTTGCAGTTACAAGTGGAAAGTACAAATGAAACATTGTCTTGGCTTTAGTAACAGTATCATTGGAGGTTCTTGAGCATTTTCTGCTAGTTTAAATCACTTTTATAATATACATCTGTATAGATAAAATTATTTTGGCAGAATCATAAATCTTTATAAATTTAAAATTCTTAATTATTATAGATTCATATTTTTAACAGTTATGAAAATTAACCTCAAGTTTTACTATATTTAGGACTATGTCTTAAAAATGTTTATATATATACATATAATAATCATTTTTTAAAGAACTTCTAAGTATCTCACAGAAGTAAGGGACTTGTTAGCAGGATATGCAAATTTTTCAATGCTTAAAAACTCCTTTATAATATATGTGTGTATATTTGTTCTGCTGAAAAAAGGACTCTCAGGAAAAATGGTATGATATATAGTAGTTGAAAAGCAATTCCCTATATATGCCATACATAATAGAAATCATAACAATCTTCCTTAGAAAAGAACTCAGTTCTAAGCTCCACAGATAGCGCCCTTTAAAGCCTAAACCACCCATTAAAAAATCGTTTTAATTCTTTATATTTTTGGAGCTCTTTTGGCTGCCATTGCGTTTTGATATATATTTTTCATTATTTTTGGGTTTCATATAAACCATGTGACTTAATAAATACTAAAAACAATAAAATTAAAGAGAAACAAAAAAAAAATCACAATAAAAGCTAAGAAAAAAATTGAAATATATTAATATAGCTGCATATATATATGTATATTGTTATATATATATATGTGAATATTATATAAGATATAAGGACACCAACCGCTTATACCAAAAAGAAACGAACAAATATTTAACTTCCTCTAAGGGCTATTTTTTTTTGCTTTTTTCAAGATGCGCTTAACTCACACAAAGTGAGACTCTCTGGCTGATTGGGGGCGGGGGCGGGGGCGAGTGGGTGGCGTGCCGACGCAGATTCGGTTCAGGTTCGTTAACGGATTCATGCTGGAACAAACATATATATACAAAGCTGTCGAGGGGTCTGTTGTGGTGGTGGGAGGTGGGTGGTGGGGAAAAAAGGATACGACGTCTACGCGACTGTTGAATATTTGCGCGGCTCGAGCGAAATATTGAAGCCATTCTCCAGCTTGAGTATGATGTCCGCCTGGAGCTTAAAGTCCGCCTCCGTATCGGTGGAGTGAACGATAAAGTTGCGCACAATCGTGGACAGGAGCACCTTCAGCTTGAGCATCGCATATTTGCGGCCGACACAGCTGCGCGGCCCGGCGCTGAATGGAATGAAGCTATAGTAGTGCCTGTTGGCCGCCCGTTCCGGCAGGAAATTATCGGGATCGAATTTGGTCGGATTGGGATAGATGTCGGCGCGACGGTGTACACAATATTGCACCACCACCACGGTGGTGCCCTTGGGCACCGTATACGGCCCACTGACCAGCTTCACATCGTGATCCAAGCGGCGCGCGATCAACGGCACTGGCGGATACATGCGCAGCGTCTCGAGAATGACGCGCTCCAGATATTTCATTTCCATGGTGTCCGCAAAGGTGCAGTCGCGTTGCATTTGATCGCCAAAGATGGCCTTCTGTTCGGCAAAGACGCGATCCTGGATGTCCTTGTGTATGCCCAGCATGCAGAGCGCAAAACTCGAACCGGCCGATGTGGTGTCGTGTCCCTCGAACATGATCGTGTTCACCTCATCCATAATGTCCTTCTCGTTCCATTCGATGTCCGGATTCTTGGCCATTTCGACCATGGCGTCGAGCAGCGCCAGGCGCCGCTTGGCGCCCACATCGTTCTCATCGATGTCATCGAGATCGTCGCGCAGTCCCTCCTTCTTGGCTGCAGGCGTGGCGCGTGCCTGTTTGGCGGGCGTCTCCTCCACCTCCTCGATAATGGCCCGCGATTCGGTCTGGAAGTTATCCTTGCGATCCTTAACCACCTTCCGTGTCATGCCCAATATGATGTTCATCATGCGATCGCCCTTCTCGCGCAGCTTCGTAAACTTGTAAATGGAATCGAGACGATAGAGCAGCTTCACCTGACGCTTGTGTATAATGTCGCACATGTCCACGACGGCCTGGGCGTACTCGAAGCTCTTGTTGCCCTCGGGCAGCTTCTTAACGCCCATTGCCGTCGACAGCAGGATGTCAACAGTGGTCTGTGACATATAATCGTGGACATCGAACGATTTGCCCGCCTCCTTGGACATGCGGGCGGACACCGCCTTCGAGTGATCAACGAACGTGGGCACAAAGCTCTTCAAGATGCTCTGATGGAAGGTGGGCGCAATCATTTTCCGATGATGACGCCAATGATGGCCATTGCTGATCAGCAGGCCATCACCGAACCAGGGCTTAAAATACCGATATTCCTCCGCCTTGGTCAAATGCTGATGTCCGCTCAATATTAGCTCAATATCGCTGGGATTCGTTAGGAACACGATCAGCACATTGCCCAGCCAGGCCTTCATCGTCTCGCCGTACTTATTCAGATAGCCCAATCCGACGGACAAAATTTCGGCATTGCTCAAGCCCGCCGCCAAATGGGCCATGCCAATTAGCGGCAACGATGGCGGCGACGGTATATTCAATACCATCCGATATTCCCGGGTATTACGATGCCAATACTCGTAGAGGGCGATGATCAGAATGGTGCCCACCAGGCCGCTGAGCAAAGGGCTCAGCATGCTGCTGCTGACCGCCGCCTGTTGCAGTGTCTCCTGCACCGTTTCCACCGACATCCTTGCTGCTGTTGCCGTTTTTCTTCTTTTTGTTCTTTTTGCAGCTAGCTGCTTTTAATCCTTGTCGCTGGTTAACTTAACCGTGTGCTTGCTCTCTCTCTCTCTCTCTGTCTCTGTCTCTGTCTAACAGACGACCGTCTCGTTGCGCTGCGTTCGCTCAACTGTGTGAGGTCCGTCGGCGCGTTCCGGCAATTATACTCGCCCCTGGCAGCTGGACTATGCGCGCCCAGCCTGACCCCCTTTCCCACAGCGGGCGTCAAATGTTAAGCGTATGCGCAATGCGCTCCATTTGCAAATCAAATCCAAGCGCGGCTCCCTTCCGCGCAACGTTGAACGTTGTCAATCCCCCCCCCCCTCTCGACCCCGCCACCCTTCCTTTTCGCTCACATTACCTGGCTGCCCGCTCGCCTGAACTTTGTGGCATTTTTCACTTGTCGCATTGATTGTTCAGCGCTTGTTTTTGTTGCTGCTGCTGCTGCCGCTGCCGCTGCTGCTGGTTTTGTTTTTTGTTTTATTTAATTTTGTTTCTGTTTTTCAGCTTTTTTTATTTTTTGTATACGTCATCGCTGCCATCGCATGTTGCACTCGTTCGCGGCTAGAGGTGAGCGCATGGCGTGACACGATCCACACGATCTACATATGGCAGCTGTGGCTGACGCAATGCAATAACAAAATAGCTACAGTTAGGAATCGATTATCAGCAACGGTCGCCCGGTTAAAGGAGATCACATTGTAAATTGGACAAATCAAAATTAAGTTTGAGGAATTTAAAATAGTGAAGCAATTCCTTGAGAGTCCGCTTGGGACATATTGAATAAATAAAGATTATTAATATGCCAATAATGTTTATTGTAGTAATAAGTTCAAAGCAAGCATTATTTTTATTATTATTATTATTATTATTATTATTATTATTATTATTATTATTATTATTATTATTATTATTATTATTATTATTATTATTATTATTATTATTATTATTATTATTATTATTATTATTATTATTATTATATGTATATTATTATTATTATTATTATAATTATTATTATTATTATTTTAACGAGAACAGATAAATCTGCATCTATAAACATGCATATGCATATAGATATTTTTTTATATTTCTTAAATTACATATATTCAAAAAATTCGTATACTTATCAATGCCTGTAGATTGTACGAATTTTGTACAATATATAATTGCAAATATATTTGAAGTATTTAGGGGTGGTAAAATGAGTACATTTATAGCAGAAAGGAGTATTTTAGTACTTTATAGCGAATAGGAATGTTTTATAACGACTTTGCCGTGCGAGCTGTACCTATTTATATAATAATAAATAAAAATAATAATTTATTGATAAAAAAGAATGCGACGCTGCGAGTTTCTTGTATAGAAAAATCGTATAAATTATATTTATGCTTTCGGGCAATAGCTTCCCATATAATTCGGGTATTTTTATAGTGACACGAGAATTTTATTTGTATATTTTATAGCATGCAATTTAAATTGTGAAAATAGTCCTTTATAGCAACAAATGATAATTTTATAGCAACAAGGGAAAAGAGTCTGACACACTATTTCACAAAGAATGTATAAATTATAACGTCTTAGAGCTCCGACTAGATAAAAGTCAATGTTAGCACGTTTATTTACAGGGTATTATTATCGGTGAGCAAATTTAAAATTGGACTTTACACAAAAATTAGTGTCTTAAATACTTGGTACATTTTCGTTTTTAGCCAGCACGCGTTCCATCTCTAGTTTCAATCACTTCCGCAGGATGCTCTTCTGATCCTCGCTGATCCTCGCGCTCCTGCTCTCCCTCTCTCTTTCTCTCTGACTGTGCTGTATGTATGCAAAGCAGGGACTACCTGTGCAAAAACTACCTGCAACGGAAGTGGGTGATATATATTTATTTATTTTTTTTTTGCTTCCTTCTCTTTTTTTTATTATTGGTACTTTTGCTATTGTCGTTGTTGTATTTTGCTTTCGCTTTTCATTAAAAATTCAATTTCAGCATATTTTTTTTTTCATATGTATTTTCTTTTGTTTTCAACACCTGAACGCGAATGCAAAAACCGAAATGTAAGAGGGGAAACAATGCAAAGGAAGCTGTCGCTTTTAAGGACTTGCTCCCTGTCTCCGTCTCCAGCTCCGGCTCCGGCTCCGTTTGTGTCCCCTCTGCCCTTTGCCCTCTGCCCTCGGTGAGTGTGCCTGTGTTCCTGTCTCCTTGCTGATTGTTAAATCCAAAGTGCGCTCTTCTATTCTATTTATTTACATTTGGAATGCTTGGCATTGGATTAATTTAAATTTTTTTTGTCGTTGTTTTTATTTGTTTTATTGTTTTCATTTAGCTAGTAAGCCTAGAAATATGCTTTGGAAAATTTTAACTGATTTAAACCCAACTAGTTTATAATATTAAACGCGCATATACGGCCACGCAATGCCAATTGGAATCGTGTTGGATGATAAGATATTTCTAATCTGCAGCGGCTGTTATTAGACAAAAGTCTAAACAATGTGTTCCAATTGCTATGAGCAAGATTTCAAAGGTCAACTTGTTTTTTGTGACCCTTCCCACTTGGCATCCAATTAGCTAAGGGTAATTACATTTTATATATGTAGCTTTATACGAATCATAGTTAAAACAGCATAGTTTGACATAAAACAAATATATATATATTTTTTTAAAAAGGAAAGAGGAGGGGGAGTAAAGGAGAATTAAAAATTTTTCCATGTTTAAAATCATGAAATCGGTTCAGTTTTGATAATGTTATGGGACTTCGAACTAAAGCAAATATGGGAACTTTTCTAGTCAAAACTTTTGTCAATTTTTAACAAAATACCCTTTGAAAAACTAGTTTGTAGCTTAGAAAAAGCCAATCTATTTAATAAAGAAGCATAAATGAGCCTTGCATAAATTAAAACACTCACGAATCATTTATTGGTTTTATTTTTTAAAATTTTATTTCACAAAAAAATGCATTTTGAAAATATAAAAATGATGTTACGTAGTGTCATTTCGTACCGAATTTAAAATTTGACGAGGTGTTTGAACTTAGAGTTTAGGCTTTGTTTTGTTTTTTCTTTGATGTGAGCATGTAGTTTCCAGAAATCGTATGGATTTGTCATACATAAAATAAATTAGGTAAATGAATGCATTTAAATATTGCGAATTTTTTTTTTTTTTTTTTTTTGCTTTTCATGTTGATGCGTCATTTGGGTTCAAATTTGGATTTTTAAGCTAATGCTAAGTTGATGTACTATATAGACACATGTATGTGTATATATAAAGAGGCTAGTATATATATGACTTTTATCGAATTTGGACACAGAAGCATGTGATTATGTCGTTTAAATAATAATAATAATAGTTACAATAATAATTAAAAAAATAATATATATACATATATATAGACATGTATATATATATATATATATATATATATATATATATATATAGGTTATTATATTAGTTTTTCTTCTCTTGTTTCTGTTACTTTTCATTTGTTTTTTTTTTTATAACGGAATCGCATTACAAGCTAACATTGTCTTTTATAAATTGTTTTGTGAAGTTTTGACTCACGACGAGGACATAAAACCACAGAAGTTACATATATATATATATATATTGATATAGATATATATATTTAAAGGAACACACCAACTGAACGGGTTGGGGGAACAGTTGCCAGACTAAACAGTTATCGTATATATATATTATATATAGAGAAGCACAAGCACATATATACAAATCAACAACACACACATATACGAACACACACAACAACAGTAACATACAGAGAGAGTGAGGGGTATATGTGTGTGGGTGTTCCTTATGTATTTCCATTTAGTGTGTCGCCTACGTTGTCTCATTGAGATGCGCACAGTGCGCATCCTGCATGAGCTGTGTCAGTTTCTGCGTAAACGTTGGAATGTCCTGTAAAAAACAAAAAAAAATAATTATTTTATTTATTTTTAATTAAATATACTTGTAAGCCCTTGCAGAGGCTATGATAATGTTGTCTTGAAATGTGTGACGCATAGAAGGACCCGTAAAATAAAGCCACGGCTGCAAACCAAAAAAATAATTGGTTCGGTTTACGGTTCGAACCTATGTTCGGTTCATGTTGGTTTTGGTTGGTTCAAGTTGGTTTTCCACATCAATGAATTCTGATTTTGGTTTGAACCCTGGATCATCGCATTCTTTATAAGTTTAAAACGAAAATATTCTATTTATTATTTAAAACAAAAAAAAATATTTTCCTTTTTTTTTGTTTTTTCTAAAAACAGGTAAAATATTTTCTAGCAAATCCATATTAACACCGCTAAGGGTAAGTGTTAATGATTTTAAACATATTGAGTGTGAACCGGTTCGATTTAAAACCGGTTACAGCCTAGGTATTAACAGTCGAGTCGATATATGTATATAAATATGAGTCTTGGTATAAAAAACATTTTTCTTTTCAAAGATATACCAACTCTAAACTCGCAATTCTTTGACCTTCGTAATATATCGGCTATATATCTTATCAACAATGGATCACTTTCGGTGCAAAACTTGGCTTAAAATCAATCTTCATTTTGACGGAAAACCCTGTAAATTTTAAAAATTTATCGGACATCTATACCCCAAAGTCTGCAAGGGTATTTTACTTTGACAAATTGTCTTCTGTCTGATCTTACAGTTGTCTGGCATATATCCTCGAGCGCTGTTTGTGGCACCGGAAGCGCTGCATTCACAAAGCTCTCGTGCAACTGGCGACGGTCCACCTGACCCATGGCGTAAAGCGCCTGGGCAATCAGATCAAAATGCAGCGCACCCTCCCCGCTCAGCAGCAGATTGAGCAGCGCCCGCTGAAAGGAGGCCAGCAGCTGTTCCTTGAACAGGGCGCGCTGATAAAGTCGACTGCGCTCATTGACATTCTGCATGGAGAGCAGAACGCTGCGCACATTGCTGGGATCGGTGCCGCTGACCAGCATCTGGCCATAGGCATTCATAATGGCCATAAAGTGTTCCGGATGCAGATTATCGCTGCAATTAAAGTTGTGCTGATTCGTCGCCGACGACGACGACGACGACGGTGGCGGCGACTGCTGATGTTGGCCATTGGCGTTGCCATTGTTGCCATGGCCATTGCTCAACTGATTCTTATAGAAGAATTGCCACTTGCAGGTGAGAACGCTGTAAGGTAAGTAATGGAAAGATTAGAATGCTGCAGAGATGATTTTACAATAAATTCGCGAGCTCACCTGTCGAAGAGCGCATAGAGCAGGCTGGTTATTTCGCTGCTATCTGTGGCCGCATTCTGTTGTTGCAGCAGCGGCAAAATCTGCTGCGTACTGAAGCTCAGAATGCTCGGCAGCAGCGCCAAGGAGGCGTTGCCCGGCTGTTCCACAATCAGCTGAAACATTTGCAGCACCTTCTCCATAACAGCCAAGCGACTCAGCGTCAATTGTTCCCTAAAACAAACACACAAAAGAAATAAAAAAAAAAACATCAGTCAGTAAGAGACAGGCTACGGTGTGCGAGTGAGCGAGACGCACCTGCTGCTGACGTCGATGAAGAGCGTGATCATCTCCTTGATGAACTGGGCGCCCAGGTGCATGGGCAGTGTGCGCAGCATGCTCAGGCTGAACTCTGCGACGGTAATGGCCATGGCGATGCTGCTCAGGCCGTAGCTATTGAATATCACCAGCGCCTTGTTCAAGATGGGCTGAGCGAGATGGAGAGAGAGAGAGAGAGTGGGTAAAAGAGAGAGCGTTATTTTTAAACAAGCGAGAAGAATTTAAAGCGAAATTTAAATGCATTTGCAGTAATCTATATAGATATACGATATAATATTCTGTTATTGGTAGTTCCTGGTAGATAAGTTGTAAACAAACAATTAAAATATGGGTTCGAATCCTTGGCTGGTAAGCAGATATAATTATTGTTTTAGCCTAAAGCCATGCTAGCCAGTGCTCTTAAAAAGTTAGCTTGATAAGCTAATAAATAGTAAAAATAATAAATAGACTTTAATTAATTAATTAATTAATTGTGGCGAGTGTTACAAAAACTTGTTTTAGGTAAGTTTGGTCAAGATAGTATGTTAAAAAACAACAAATTTGCTCTCTACTCTATTTTTGACCGATTGTATCCAGGGAAACTATGTATATGATATAGTAATCTGAGGAATACAAACGTTTGTTCACATTTGAAAAGCATACAAAAAAAACATCTTATTGGTCAGCTTAAACCAAATATATATAAAAAATAAAACTAAAAAAATTCTAAAAAAAAAAAAATATATAAAAATAAATGAATCTTATATCTCCACCGATTGTTCCTATGGCAGCTATATAATATAGTAGCCTAATACCGATTAGTTTTTGGCAACATGTTAAAATCATAATAATGCTCATATTTTACTATTTGAAACAATATATCATGAAACTAAAGTGTGTCTCATACATGCTATAGATATAGTCAGCCGATCCCGCAGACTTTGACATATGTATGAACTGCAGCAAAGAATCTGAACTATAAATAATTTATTTTAAGGTAGCTTCCAGCCTGAGAACAAACTCAATAAGAACCTGCGCTCTGATCGGCAATTATCTTAGCTGTTATAAATATATTTGATAATTGAAGCTCACCTTAAATGTGCTGGCGAGCATATCCTTGGCATTGGCGCCCGACGCCTTGAAGTACTCGATGAGCGCCGTGAATGTGCCCAGCAGGCCGAGCGTTGTGGCCGCCACTTTACTTTCGCCGGCGCCGGGCAGATCGAGCTCCTGGAAATTGCGCGACAATGCATCAATATATTCGCGCAGCATCCACTGACGTCGCTGATAATCCTGCTGTGGCTCCGGTACATTCTTCCAGGGCAGCACCATATAGCTAACCAGACTGATGTGCACATTGATGCACACCTGACGCGGCAGCTGGGACCCGAGACGTGGACCCGCCTGCATCAGGCTCTGTATCTCCGGTATGTCCAGCAGGCATTTGGGTCGTATCACAGTCGCTATAAAGAGCAGAACTTCGCTGGCCGCCTGCTGAACGATTGGCGATGCGGCCGACAGCGATGTGTTGCACGCAAATATGCTGCCCAATATGGCAAAGAGTCGATGCAGCAGCTGTTCGCTGTTGAGCGACTTGGACATCGGGAATATGCTGCGTATGGCCAGTAGAACTTGAGCGTAACTGCGTTCGAAAATTAATAACAATTATCAATTTATAACAATTGAAATATATTTTTGTTTCTCTGGCCAACTCACAGATTATCCAAATCAGTCTGAAAGCTCGCCTTGTCGGAATCATTGCCGCCCACGCGATTGCTGGCCAGCAGCTGCAGCGTTTGCAGCAAACGATCTGAGAGCACATGCAATTGTCGCTCCATTTCGCCAACGACATCGGCTGGCGCCTGTGCTGTGTCCATGAGCGGCGCTAGACGCACAACCGCCTGACAAACGGTCGCAAAGTCTCGCAATATTTCGCCAACATTGGCCAGCTTCAGTTTGCGTGCCGCCTCATAGCAGCGACCGCTGCCGTGATCCAGCGCCAGCTCCAGCGACAGCAGATATGTCTGCGGGCGGGACCAGTGGGCGAAGACCTGTGCGAACACGATGTGCGCACCACGTGTGCTCGCCAGCAGGGCCAAGCACTCGAAGCACTGGTTCAGGAATTGCTGCCATTCCGTTGTGGGCGTCTGTCGGGGCGGAGGGGAGAAAAAAGCAGCCATTAGTTTACTCTACTTGATCAATGAAAATTAATTGTAATGTGTGTGTGTAAACATTCATAATATTCATGACTTTATCAATGAAAAGTATTTTTTATTTTAAGTAAAAATTCAAAATATTCACGACTCTATCAATGAAAAGTTTTTTTTAATTTTAATAAAATATTCATAATATTCATAACATTATCAATGAACAAGTTGCGAGAGCTGCAGTCGGAAACGCCCGACTATGAGATACCCTGAACCCAGATGCGAGCTATCGTAACAAACATTTAAAACTAGTCTATATTGAAAAAATCATTTGAACCAATTTTTGAGTCTCTAGCGGTCATAATATAAGAAATAAGCACCACAAATTTTGAGGTTGTTGTAGATTTGGATTGATTTTTATCCGTCTACATTCGAAAAGTTGAAGTCTCTAGCTCTTATGGTTTCCGGAATCATACAGACGGACGGACGTGGCAAAATCGATTCGGTTGTTGATCCTGATCAAGAATTTATACACTTCATGGGGTCGGAGATGCCTCCTTTGGCTTGTTACATACTTTTACACAAAATTATTATACCCTATTTACACATTTTTAATGGGTTCAGAGTATAAAAATAACTTTTATGTGCATGTAAATATTCATAATATACATAACTATGAATAACAATTGTAATATGTATGTAAATATTCATAATCTAGGTTTTACAATTGTTTTTAACCGATTAGAGAGAGATTCAGAAACATAACTCAGCACCTATTGAAATTTCTATGAAGTTGAACTTAATAAATTTACATGGCTTCACATTGGTTAACTGATTTATTAAAAGTTTTCATTCATTGAATTTATTCAATCCTTTTTTAAGCAATAAATTAGAGCCTATAAAAAGGTAAAAGCGAAATTTTTTGCTTCCTACCTCATTATTGCATTAAATAAAAAAACTATTCTTTAACTATATTCCGTTAACCGAAACAAAGACAACTTATTTTTTGGGTTTGCAGCCTAATTTAAAAATGTGTGATTAGAGTTTGAGATACTCAGGGCTTTATAGCGCGTGCTAATTGTTTCAAAAGCGGCCAACATAGTTTTCAAAGTCGGTTTAAAACAAGAGTCAAAAGTGGTTAAAACAAATTCAAAACTGGTTTAGCGACAGTTTTCAAATAACTATTCAAGCGACATTCGAAATATTTCAAATAAAAGCTGCTTAAACAGCTGCAATTCAAAACTATGAATCTATTTGAACCTAAACTGTGGAAAAGGCAGCTTGGTTCAGGTTGAATAGAGATCAATATAATATGTTAGTTACGCACATCATCCTCCATGAGCTCATTGTCCAGTAGCTCCAGCTCGGGCTTGTTAATCTCAAACTGTGTGCGTCGCATTATTTCATCCACAAGCTTCGTCATGACCTCACCATGATAGGGCGTCATGTGCGACGGCTGCTGTGCAATCACTTTGATAATGGGCGTCCAGATGTCCAACTTTTCGGTAAAGTCCAGAGCGCCGTGCACTGCATGAATCAAATATGATTATTATTACTTAATGATTATTATTACATATTACTTCGTCCTGCACTCACATTTGACGGTGCAGCGATAGAGCTGATCGAGAAATGACTCAAGCATTTCGGTCTCTTGGAACAGCTTGCCCGCATATTTGGTGCTATAGAGTCGCAGCAGCTCGCGAAACTTATCGCTATACATTTCGCTCTGGTGCTTGGTGCTGTTGTGCTGCTCGAGCAGGCCGCTGACGCCGTTCATCAGTGTGCCCGCATAGGGCAGCGGCTTCTGCAAATAGAGCAGCTCATTTAGCACGGAGAGTGCGCCCAACGAGATGAGCTCATTGTTTTGGCGCCATTGTGATAAATCGAGTATGCTCATTAGGAAATACTCAGAGATCAGTTCGGTGCGTATCCAGGAGACCAAATGCTGCACACAGCCGAGCAGCTCCAATACGGAGGAACTGTAAAATAAACATTTAACGTATTAACAAATTGGTGTAAGGGCAAATAATAAAAATACTCAAACTAATTATCCTTTCATATATTTTATTTTTAAACTAAAAAATTAATATTTATCTATTTTATTTAATTGCTTAAGCTATTCGCTGATCAACTATAAATATATGATAGGGTTTCTCCTCAAACTATATATGTTTTATGTTTCAAATAACTATTTATAAAAATAAATTAATTAATAAACACTCTACATATATATTTTTAATAATTTCTTAAGCTATTTGCTGTTCAAATATTGTCCTCAAACTAGACTTCAATATGTTTATTTGTTTAAACAAAATTTTTATTTTATATAATTTCTTAATTCTGTGAGAAATCGCGTTCTTTTTGTGTGTTTACAATGATTTAATGATACTTCAGTCAGAATCTAGCCCTTGGCCTGTTTCTATTGATTTCCCAACTCATCTCCTAACTCATATCCAATATCTTATAAAAGCTTTATAAAGTTGTGGCTGAATAAATAGTTGAGGACAAACACTTTGAGGATGAAATCAAAAACAAACCAAATCAATTTTATCCTTGTTTCTATTATAAATATATTTAAAAATTTTAAACAGCTGTTACTTCTCAATATCTTTAAACAAGCTTAACCCATGATTAATCTAAATAAATAGTTGAAGATAACATAGCCCAGAACCTCTCAGCTCTAAGCCTAAGACTAAATCAATTTTACTATGAATATGATCGAACTTTTAAACAGCTGTTGCTTATGAAGATCACTTTGATCAAGCTAAATACGAATATTTAGTACAAGGAATATCCTCAATTAACGTTCATCTCTGTACGTTGTACATACCTTAATTGATTGTCATTTGGCAGCGCTGTGGTTAGACTGTAGTCCATGAAGGTGCTGGGTATGGTCGTGTGTATGTCTTTACCATTAATGTGACAGACGGCGATTAGTAGATATTTGGTGAGCAGGTCCATAACATCGGGTATACACATGGAAATGCTACACGAAACACGCACAACGAACAGGCCAAGCATGACAAATAGGAGACAGAGAGATACGGACACACATTATTAAATCGCATGCAGATTATTGATTGATTTATTTGATATATTTAACTTACCACGAGTGAAAGTATTGCTTCCATTCGGTGGTTAGGTCGCCGCGATTGCTCACCACCTCCTCGGAGGTGACGCGCAGCAGGTTGATGCCCAGGCCGAAGCGTGTCTTGGTCAGCTCCATGCAATGCTGCAGATAGCTGGGATCCTGCTCGGGGAACTCACGCTTGCCGAGCAGCGCGATCAGCTGGGCCAGCGTATCTCGGTGCCGTCGCGCACCGCTCAGCACCACCAGCTGGGCGTAGCTGTGCCACAGCGTCTCTCGCAGCATGGTGCGATCGGCGGCCGTCAGCTGTGTCCAGCGGCGCGTTATCGTATGCTCCAGCGTGGACGTGCTGAAGAACCATAGAAACTGATTTTCCGTAAAGCTGTTGCTGTCGGTGGCGACGCGCAGGCAGAGCTGCCACGCCTCCGGCTGGGACTTGAACGCCAGCAGATTCGTCTCGATCTCCCGCTTCCTCGCATTGCTCGTCGACGGCTGGTAGAACTCATTTAGGAGCACCTCCACCGACGTCATCGATGCGGCGTGCTGTCGATGACGCATGGGATTAGTAGCTGTGGCTGGCAGGTGCAACTGTGCCCCATTGTCGTCTCGTTTTTTAATTTTTTTTTTTTTGTTTGGTTTTTTGCTTTTTTCTATATTTTTTTTTTTTTTTTTTTTTTTAGTTGGTTGGCCTTAAACTTACCATTTTGTTGGCGATTGTTGTGGTGATGTGCGCGCGAGCCCCCGTCTGAAATGTGTGTGGTTTTGTGCTCAGTGCTAGCGGTGATCAGTGGGTTGTGTGCATCAGCAGTCAGTTGCAGCAAATTTCATGATTTTATTTGAATTTTATCAATTTTCTTTGTGTATATACGACTTGCACATATCGGCAGCGTTGCCAGTGCAATAACAGCGTTGCCAAACTGCTCAACTACATCGCTCTTAACAGAACTGCTCTTTAGCTTAACAGTGCGCAGTATGCTGTTTACAGAAATGGCAAGCACAATAAAAGTTTACTTGTTACTATTAACATATGCACGCTGAGTGATTAATTTAAACCTCTATTAACCGTGATCTACCTCTTTTATCCGTAACTCACATTTATTTTAAATAATTATATTTAATAAAATAGAATAAGATATTATTATTATTATTATTATTAAAGCTTACTGCCAATCAATTTAGCTCTTCAATTTAATTTTGTAAGCAATCATTTATCATAAGCTACTTACCAATCTTGCTATTGCCAGACAACACTCGATAAGTATGCATTAAGCAGGGTTGATTTCGAAACGATTCTTGTTACAGAAATTTGAAATTTCGCACCCATCGAATATATCAACTCATATCGATTAACACTAACAGCTTGATGAGAGCATAACAGCTGGGAAACCGAAGACGACCACCAGAAACGGGAGAAAACGAAAGAAGACGGATGGAGCGATAGCAAACGCAGTGCATTTTTATATGTTGAGCCATTAACAATAACTAATTAAACAATTGTCGCTGTCGTAACAACGTAAGAAAGACAAGAACAAAAAGCGTGAAAAAATGCACAGGCGCTCGGTGCATAAAACAATGTGGAGAAGTATCGAAGCGTAAAAATCAAAGGCGGCGCCAGCCACTCGAATACCAACCAGCAATAGCCACGATAGTAAAACGGAGAAATCATAATCAAAAGGTACCCATGGCCAATGAAATGCACAAAATTCGTTTGGGAAATACCAAAATTACACTTGAAGTATTTAATAGCAAAGGTCTCGCAATGAAATGCAATGTCTGCGCGTGTGTGTGTTGTGGTGGGGGTGCGATTGAAACAACAACAATAATAACAACAACAGCAGTTGGAAAACGTCAGCCGATAAGTGTGACCAGCTGCAGAGATCGCAGCGATTCTAACTGTTTTTGCTGGTGCTGCCATTGTCTCGAAAATTTGGCATTGTACATTGTACGCCCAATATTGCTCTTACGTATGCACATTGCAAATATGGACTACACATATGCATACGTATGTTAATGTGTGTGAGTGTGTCTGTGTGTGTAGACAGCCCTTGCAGTTTTGTTTTGCCTTCTGACTCTGTTGCTCTCTGCTCTCGCGCTTTCTGCTACTCTCTCGCTCTGTTTCACACTCGCAAGGCGCTGGGCGAGAATGTGTTTCGTGCAAAGCTAAAATAGCCGTTGTAATTTGGTTTAGTTTTTGTTGGCTTTGCTTTTTTGGTTCGTATAACCAATAATTGCAGTCGATATGTGAATTCTGCCGTTAGACATGGTTAGAAATACATTTTGAAAAGCCGTTAGCTGTCAGTTGCTGTGCGTGTGTGTGTGTGTGTATCCTTGTTATTATCTTTATTATTGCTGCCCACTCTGCTTCCGACTAGCTGCTGCGAATGATTTTTGGACAGTTTGATTACAGCAATAGTTAAAATAGTTATAAATAACTGTTATACAGAATGTGTCAAATTGTCATTTCTTTGTCTCTTTTTTAACATACGCACATATGTTTGTATGTGAGTGTACATACATATATATGTGTGTATTTCTTGTTTTTGTCTGCTCTTCTACTACGCACTTTGCTTTTGCACGCTTATTGCGTTGTGTTTATGATTTCTTTTCGCTTTTGCCTTTGCTTTTGCGTTTTAAATCTTATCAGTAGCAACGGAAATGTTACATTCACCAATACATGCATATTTCCATGTCTTTATGTGCTCGCCTAGAGGCTAAAAGCTCTTACAAACATTGCTGTTTATTTATTTATTTGTATGTGTATTTTTTAAACCAATTTTCAACTGTCGTTGGCCTTAGCCCATATTGGCCCCCCACCGTTAGCCCATATTACACATACACACACACACACAAACACACACCCCCTGTTTTCGCATGCCTCATTATGCACTTGGGCAGAGACTTTTGAATGCGCAGTCAATGACCGAATGGCCTGTGGGCTGTCAGGGGGGTCGTACAGACGCTGGGCGAGGGAGGGTATAGATAGAACAACTACCTTGCGAGAATTCACGAATTGCTGCGTTCATGCGCAAGCTGAACGCGATTTAGAGCAGCTTTGTCGCGCATAGACTTTACTCCATTGTTCACACACACACACGCATGCATACACATATACGGTCACACGTACATACATACATGCGCGTGCATTTGACCCCGTTAGGTTCACACAAATCAATTGCCTTGCAGTTAGATCGCCAGGCTTCAAATTTGGAACTGTGTTTGAGCTGGACTATAAGTGTGTTTGTGTGTGTGTGTGTGTGTGGGGTGGACAGGGGTGCACACTGATTTGTGCGTCATTGCAAATTCAACACGAAACGCCCGTTGCTCGGTGTTGGCAAATGAAGGGCATTGAAAGCTTCGGCGTTGCTTGCAAGTTATATTTGCTTTTGCGTTTGCTTTGCGCCTTTGTGTATGAGTGTGTGTGAGTGTGCCTGT
This sequence comes from Drosophila colorata, assembly GCA_035041545.1. Classification (NCBI taxonomy): domain Eukaryota; kingdom Metazoa; phylum Arthropoda; class Insecta; order Diptera; family Drosophilidae; genus Drosophila; species Drosophila colorata. Next base: position 6,947,984 of record JAWNLD010000490.1, on the reverse strand, counting down.
GCTGCAGTTTAGCGTCGTGTGTGCTTTACAGCTGCTGTCCTTGATTATAGCTTTTCTTTGCTTGGCAGAATCGTGGACTGGTTGCTGCTGTTGCTATTGTTTTTGTTGTTGCCGTTGTTGCTTCTTCTGTTGCTGCTACTCTTTCGCCTAATATTGTTTGTATAGTTTCTGCTTGTTATTGTTGCTGTTTGGCTTTGGCTCTCGCTTTGTTATTATGATTTTCTTTGTACATGTGCTTTGTGGGGGCCTCTCTTGCACGCGCGCTCTCTCGCTCTCTCTCTCTCACTCACTCATTTACGCTGTCTGTCGTGACAGCAGGTTGGCGCGCTGCGCTCTTTCTCTCTCTCTCTCTCTGACTCTGTCGCTCGCATTAGTTTGCTTGCTCTGCTTTTTCAGCTTCTCTCTCGCTCTCGCTCCCTTGTTCTCTGTGTGTGTGCTGCGCGCGTTCTCTCCCTCGCAGTCGTTGGCGTTGTCGCTGCTTCTTATGCTGCTTTCAGATGTTCGTGCGCTGCTCGCTGGGGGCTTCCAAACTCTGTTGCCAGTTAATTTTCAGTAACTAGTTGAAGTAGACAACAAAAAAACAAACACATGTAAAAACAACGAGCAAACTCAAATCAAAAGCCAAACCTGCAGAAGCACAATAACAAACGCGACCCCAAAAAAACAACAACAACGGCAGCAAACAAAAGTAAAGAAATAACCCACAAAAAAAAAACAGCAGAAGCCAAAGACAAAGCAAACGCAAAAAAATATATAACAACAACACGAGTGTTATCTCTCTTCGTGCGTGTATGTGTGTGTGTGAGTGCGTGCGTGTTTTTGTTGAAATTGTTTTGAAAAAGTTTCGTAATTATCTGAAAATGCAACACATAAATAAAATGCAGTCAGCTGCGTGTGTTTATGTCTGCTTGTGTGTGTGTGTGTGCGTTTGTGTTGGTGTGAGGTGAGCAGGAAGGCAGGCAGACAGTCATAGAATATAGAGAGAAAGCATGCACGAAACAATTTAATTTTCATTTCATTTTGAAATTTTGCTTTCTTTAACTTTTGCTTAACTTGGCGTATTTTTATTTGCGTGTGATTCCATTTTTAAAAATGTATAAATACATAATCAGAAATATACATATAGCTAAAAATGTGTGCGTACGTTTGTGACAACTATATTAGACAGCAACAAAAAAAAAGAATAATAATAAAAATAATAATAATAATAACAACAAAAACATGCTCATATGTATGGCTGCTCGTGTTGTCTGTGTTGTCTTAAACGAAATTGCAGCTGAGTGTCATTTGGTTAGTCAACGCTGCGTTGTTGTTGTTGATGATCTTCCAGAGCCAGAGAGCGTGGGCCTTACACCAACAGACACTCTCAAACACACACACACACACCTACATAGCGTGACCAGCACACAGCTGAGAGGCAGCAACAACAAACAAAACACAGAAAAGCAAAGCAAATAACAACAGTTAACTGCACTCCCCGCGCTCCGCATGCGTGTATGTGTGTGTGTGTCTGTGTGCATATCAACAACAAATGCGTACAGTGAAACTTGGCAAAGCTTAATAAATATAGCACCAAATTACTGAAATCATTTCTAATTGAAAAGCTTCACTGTAGCCAGTGTGTACACAAACATCAAGTGTGCGCGATTGAGCGAAGAAAGAGGAAGAGTGAGTGAGAGGCGGCCAGTAAAAGAGGGCCAGACCGAGAAGGCGAGTGTGAATTGAATTAGCTCATCCAAAGGAGAGCAACTTGACCAGTGTACAGTGTTTGCTGACAGTTAACTGTCCACTTACCGTATTTCTATTGGGGAAGCTAGTGAATGCCCATGTATATGCCTTATATACACACTTTATGTATAGAGTATATAGCTGTTTCATGGTTACATCATGGCGAAAGCTATTCTATTAATATTGCTCATACGCCTGGCTGAATCAATGTGCTTCGAAAAACAATTGCATATACGAAAACCACACTTGGGCTGTTCCAGAATACGGTGCATGGTGACCAACATGTTAAAACACCATTTTTTTTTGCTTATTCATCAATGAAAATATACTCGCTGATTGTTACTAAAGTGCTTGACAACCCATCTAATTTGTCAATTTGAAAAAAAAAAGAAAAAATTGAATGCAAAATGGATATAATTATGTTTTTTGAAACTGATGCTACCAATCGATTGATAGTTAATATTTGGAAAAATAAGTCACAAAACATGTGAACCAAATATGAAGTAATTTGTTACGGTAACTGCGCAATATAATGTGCGACAAGTCTCGTATTGTATTGCATAATGTTTGCTTGCGTAAAAACAGAGAAGATATTAAAACAGAAATATTTTTTCAAAATAGTTTTATTCCAAATTACATAAAGTTAAAGAGCATTATATAAACGTTAGTAGATCTATGAATGTTTACAGTCGGATAGTCCTATTTTGCGGTAAGACACGTTTAACCTTTTGTCGTATTACGCACCAAAAAAGTGCTACCCAAAAATTAACACATAGACAAAACATTATTTTGTATGTATGTATATGTATGGATACATTTGTATTTTCAAGCTACGTTTTACAATGGTTGAGCACACTGTAGGTTTGTTGATTTCAAATAGTCACGGGGGTTGCTGCTAACATTTTACTCTCCCTTTGCTTGCTCGCTCGCTCACTCTCATTGGCCAGCCAGCCAATAACATTAAACAGCTGAGCTTGTTTGAAAACAACAGTCGCCCATCGCAATGGGGCGCGTCATCAACAAAAAACGTGGCATAGATAGATGACAAAAAAAAAATTAAAACGAAACAATTTGAATTGTTACCAATAGCAGCTGTAATAGCAGCTGGGAGTGCGAGTGGGAGAGTAAATTCAATTGAAACGATTCCATTTACTTCAACATTTGTTGGGACCCTGGAAAGTATGCAATGCCAATTGACAGCAACAACGACAACAATGACAACAAATACCGTTAATGTTAAACTGCATGCTTGTCCTTGATGCCCCATTGGTTACACTCTTTTACCTCAGTTACGCCCCACCCAAGTACTCCCAGCAATGACGTGTAAATAGAGCGCGAGAGTGTGAGAGAAAGCAGTCGAAGGAGAGCAGCAGTGGCAGCGCCAGCGGCAGCGGCAGTGGCAGCGGCAGCGGCAGCACGACGTCACCACTTTGCTCTTGTTGTTTTTGTTAGCTGCAGCTGGTGATGCTACCCTGCGCTGCTACTGCGCTGCTGCTGCGCCTTTGACATAGTTTCGTTCAATTTAGGCAACGCCAGTGCGAGTGCAAGAGGGACAGCGACAGAGCCAGTTACACTGGGCTCGCAGTTATTTGACCTACATACGGCATATGAATAGGCGAGAGGCGGCTGCAGCAGCGCAGCACTCACGGTCAGTGTGCTTGATGGCACTGATAAGGATAACACACACAGCACACACGCACACACACATACACACTAACACATAAATAACACAGATATTTTGATATTTCCCTTATTTGCAGGCAGACAGCAGCAGCTGGAGCGCCTCCGATTATTTTGATGTGTGTTTGGCCTTACGTGTAGAAGGGGAGCAGCAATATAACAGCAACAACATTAGCAATAACAACAACAAAAACAATCACCGCCTTAGCCTTAGCCTTAGTGGATACAACGAGACCAAAACCGATTCGCACCGTGTCCTCAACTAGCTAAAAAAAAAAGAAATAAGCAAATTTCATTCGGAAATTTTTGTACAAAAATTTTCGAATATTTCTTAAATATTATTAAAACAAAAAAAAACCATATTCCACAACAACAACAAAAGAGATGTCTTCGCCTAGCGCTGGCAAGCGACGCATGGACAATGACGTCATCAAGCTAATTGAATCAAAACACGAGGTGACCATCCTGGGCGGCCTCAATGAATTCCACGTGAAATTCTTTGGGCCCACGGGCACGCCCTACGAGGGCGGCGTATGGAAAGTGCGCGTCTATCTGCCCGACAACTATCCCTTCAAATCGCCGAGCATTGGGTTCGTCAACAAGATCTACCATCCAAATATAGACGAATCCTCGGGCACCGTTTGCCTCGACGTGATCAATCAGGCCTGGACAGCGCTCTACGATCTATCGAACATATTCGAATCGTTTCTGCCGCAGCTGCTCACATATCCGAATCCCGTCGATCCACTTAACCGGGACGCAGCCGCCCTGTACCTGCACGAGCCGGAGGAGTATCACCGCAAGGTCGCCGATTATGTGCAGCGATATGCGACCGAGGATGCGCTGCGGGCGGCGCAGCAGGAGCGCGAGAGCAGCGACAGCGAGTCGAGTATGTCCGATTACAGCGAGGACGAAGCCAGAGACATGGAATTATAATATCGGTTTAAATATTTAATAATAACGGCAACAATAATAACAAAAGCAGCAATAGCAGCGGCCTAAGCTTTGTCAAGTAGCCTCGATTTGATTATCGATACAATCAGATCGCCTCTATATAATGCAGATAAACAAAAACAAAAGCAACAAAACGGTAAATCCACAACAAACAATATTATGATAATTGTATGTATATATATATACGTTTATATATATATATATACATGCATATATATAAAGAACGTGATTCGATGAGGGCGCATATCGCTACGATATGCCGATATGCGCGCACATACTTATAAATATAATATATATATAACATATATACATATATATATCGACGATATATATATATATATATATATATTTACAAATGTAAGCAAAAAAAAGTTTGAAACAATTCTTAGTAATATAGCAATTAGTAGTTGATAGAAATCGAGTAAACAAAAGCAAAAAACAAATACAAACCGAGAGACAACCGAAAAGCAGACCGAAAGCAAGAAACGATAATAATTTTTGATTGAAAGAGAAGAGCATTGAAATCTAACGCAATTCAAATGGTTCTAATAATAATATTATTAACCTATAAAGAACAAAAACAAAAAACAAAAAAAAAAAAAACGAAAAATCGAAAAAACCAAACCCACACATACACAGACACAGAGATACACACGCTGACATAACTATGTAGTTAGTTGTATATACCCTATAGAGTATATCCATATATATATATATATAATAATATGCCACAACGGATGCGATTTGTCGTCGTTCAACAACTGTTTTGTCAGCTGTTTAGTTGTAGGCGAACACTTTCCCAGAACCAGTACACCCCCCCACAAATCCAAAACCCAGACACCATCCACCACCCACCCCCACTTGACTAATTAGCCTTGCGTTTAGGCTATCGACTCAATCAGTGAATCAAAATGTCAACGCTTAAGACACAATCAATAGGAAAAAGAATTTGAAAAAAAAAAATTATTAAATAACACAAAATTCTTTTTCCAACTTCGATTCTAGCTTTTAATTTAAATTTGGCGCAGCTCTTATTTCTCCTTGTTAATATGATTAATAGAATATACAAATAAGTTCAAAAAGTTGTTTATGTCATTTTTTATATTTTTTATAACTAGGTTGCCAATTGATTGTGTGTTATTAATTAAATGTCTTAACTTTTGTGCGTTTCAAAAAATATATACTACATATATATATTAAAAAAAAAAAAGCAAACTTATATTTAGCAAACTTTTGACTTCGATTCATGTGTCTTGTCTTTAATCTTAAAAAAAAAACAACTGTTTTTTTTTTTTTAATAAGTTGTCAAGTCGCTGCGATGGAACAGAACAGAAAGTAAAGTTATTTAAGTTTAACAAAAAAGCAAAAAAAAGTAAAAGAAGCGATAAACTAAAAAATATAAAAGCAAAAAGCAAAAACGAAAAGCAAAAAAGAATTAATTATAAAAGCTAAAAACTAATCGTATAAATTCGTGTAGAGTTGTGTATTCTAGTTAACTTAGCGCGTTCAATAAAAAATTTACGATTTTGTATATACATATATGATTCTTAAGAGTCTTCATTCTTTTAACTCTACCCTACAGCTTCGACCTAACCCTGCTTGCCACTCCCCGCTTAGCCATATTAACTGAACTTAAGGATCAGCTGTTCTCTTCTAAGCCCTATAGATATTACTATATCACTTTTTTTTCGGATACACAACTCTTTAACACTATCACACACACATACTTATACACATATATATATATACAAAGTGTACTTGTCGAACACGGATATAGTGTTGGAAGGGTGGGATAGGGGAGGGGAAAGTAACTCGAACTCAAGTGTGGGCGACAACCCTGCGACGGTTTTTAAGCAAATCAAACCACAAAAGCAGAATGAAAAATATATAAGTGAAAAAAGTAAATCGTAAAACGTAATTTTTAACATACTATAATATAATTGTATTGTGCTAACATTAACAATATTTTATGCTTAAGTTTAACAAAGTGTTTATGAAATGATTATGTAAAAATAAATTGAAGAGTAATACGAATTTAAATCAACCAATAATGGGGAAAGGATTTAGTATCAGAATTACGCTATCAATCAATTAAATGTATTCATGATAGTTTAAGATTTGGTTCTATGTCCAAGGGGAAGATTAGATCTTAGTTAGACTTAATAAATAACTGTTAATTTGATTATTATGACTGGAGAAAAGTTCAACCAAAGCTATATCTTAACGACAATTTGATTTAGCTTGAGGCTCCCACAACGATTCGCCTAAATATCCTTGTTTTGTCAATAAAAAACTGCTGGCACCAACTCCTCGCCACCTCTCGCCCCCTACCCAAAAGAACAAGACGACCTACCTTATGGTTATAATGCTAACTGACAATGTCGACGATTTTGTCAACACACATTTCTTCGCTTCGCCTTGGAAACTTGAGTTTGTTGATTCCCTGAAGAGAAGTTTTTACAATTGCTGTGCTCGCCCAACTCAATCGAGTGCCAAGGACTTCAAGGATTTCGCTTTGTTTCTCAAGTTTTTAACAGCCAACAACAAGCGACAGCGGCGGGCAACAAAGGCAGCCAACAAATATGGGTAACCAACTATAAAGATGTATCTAAAAGGAACTATTTACAAAACAAAAAAACAAAAATGAAATAAAATAAAATAAATAAGTGTGCCAGTGAAAAAGTTGACCTCAACACATAAAAAGAAATATAAATGTTATAAGTGCAAAAATTACTTATTTTTCAATACATTTACTCAGCCTGGTGTACTTAAACTTATCTTTTGTGTATTCGAATCGTTTTGTAAGAGCTGTCAAGTTGTTACCCTTAACATGTTTCAGTTACATGAATCCTTTCCATATTCCTGACGGAACGCAACCTCTGACCCTTTAGGCAGCTGCAGTTGTTGTGGCCTATTTGCAAGGCTACAAAGGACAGTGCAAACAAATGTTCTGTCTATCAAGTTCAGGACCAGTAACAAAAGAATTACGGCGAAATTATGGCCGCGCTGAGTTCGCAACGAAAGGGTTGCCCCATGGTTTAAATAGATAAAAAGTGTTTACACGTTAGACTTGCATGTGTGTGTGTATATTCGTGTATGCGTGAGCGCATTCATGTGTGTGTGGGTTAGAGATGGGCGCATGTCGAATCCATTTGTACACGACACGCACACGAATCAGCTATCGAATAACACGACACGCACGAGTTTATGTATCTTTTTAAGCCTTGCTGAGATTATTCTAATTTTGACCGTAAAAGTGAAAGAAGAAGACGATTTGACTCTATTCATTATGCATATGCTTGATAAGTGATAAAAGTCATGTCCGTCTGTCCGTCTTTATATATATAGCGGACATTTGTCGAAAATTTATATTTTTCGAGTTTTTTAGAAATAAAAGATTATCGTTATCCACAGCTTCCAGTTTTTTAATTACAGTATGCCAAAATTATTAAATATTATTTTTATACCCTGAACCCATTGAAAATGGGTAAAAAGGGTATAATGGTTTTGTGCAAATGTATGTATCTAGCATTTCGATAGATGCGCACGAAAACGACTTCCGTTTTTTGTCCCGTGCGAATCGGTTTTGTTTTTCCCTTTGCCGTGGAGCCCGGATAACGTCTGCCATCAACTTTACCACTAAATATAGCGCTCTCAAAGAGCTCTTAATTAATGTAAAAGAAGATAAGAAAATATGTTTTACTTGAACTTTTTTTTCACTTTAAAAGTGTTCGACTGTCCCGTTCGACACCTAAAATTTAATAACAATTTTTCTTTAGTTTTATTCTAATATTTAATGAGTTGATATTTTAAGAAATTCGATTTTTTAACACGAAAACACCATATTTATATACATAATCGTGCGTGGTCGTGTCACGAGGGAAAACACGACACGTGGCCAATTCTAGTTGTGGGCACATTCAAATTCGTATTGAATTTATTCGAATATGTGTGGGTATATGCGTATATGTGTAAGTGCATTTGGCTATATATGTATATGCATATTGGTGTGTAAGTGTTTTATGTTCTTGCCCCATCCCCACCCGCGTACCTCGTGTTTTGTTGTTGTTGGGGGCAACGGTAAATCAACAAATTATAGGGAAATTACATAGCTAGGCAAGCGTTGCATACTTTTGTGGACGTTTGAACATCCACGACACACATCCGCATATTCGCATTTACATCCGCGCATCCGCACACCCTACACTTGTTTTGCGCACAAAGTACTAATAAAATTAAAGTACCCAATAGCGCAACCCGACAATAGACATCAAAAACCAACAGAAAACAAGTTGAAGCTATGTCGGGCGGAGGTTGGGGTGGGGAAGAGTCGTAGTGTCTGATAGATACTTTAAGGGGTCCGTTAGGGTTAAGCTAGACATCTAGACATCAGCTCCAACAATTGCCAAATTACATGAGCAAACAAAATGCATTGGTTAAGGATGAAGTTACGACTTACACTGACATAAAATGGGCATAAGTTTAGAATTTTTAAATCAACCAGCTCTTCTCGTAATTTATGTAATATTTGTATCGAGACTTAATAGATCGATCAGTATACAACATATATAAATATACACCGTTTACCATTTGAAATAAATAATCGAAATTAGAAGAGAGTTAAATTAATACTTAAATGTTTTAATGGTGCCAAAGATTAGCATAAGGACAGGAAAAAGGGTATTCGATTGGTGAATAACTAAAAATAAAAATAAAAAAAATTATAACAGAAAATTATATAATTTATTTTGAAAGTAGAAATCAGCCTAAACCTATTTTATGTAAAGCAAAATATAAATGTCCAGTTAGACCCTTGGGAAAAATCGGTCGAAAAGTGATTTTTTACATGAAAAACCTCTTTGATTTCCAAGATAATCTCACCAAACTCTGTCATTGAGAGCATTACTTTGCGTCTAATATTTGACCAAAATATCACTAACATCGGACTTCTATATAATAGAACATCCAATAGGAACTATTGAGTAAAAATATAGTTTTTGTGTGAAAGCTCCGTTAACTATTGATTTAAAGCGCAAATGTTCTGTTTCGAAAGAAAACCGTTTATTGTTGTTTTTCGTTTTCATTAAAAAAAATGTATTGCAGTGTATTTGCAGCATTAAATTTAATTAATTTGAATTGAAATCAGTATTATATTTTTTTATTTATTTATAATTAACACGTTGTCTGTAGTAATTTACATATACGTATGTAAATACATATTTTCTTGGGCTGAATTTTTTTTTTAGGCATTATCGCCTATTTCCAGACTTTATGTATTATAATTAAATGCCAAAAACAATTTTATGCAGAAATCAATCAAATTATTGATACACGGCAAATTATTTTCAAATATCGTTTTGGTATTTCGTGCTGATTTATTAATTAATTTCTCTCAGTGTATTTGTATTGCATTCGATTTATGGGCGATACGCGAAGTTTATTATCCATTTTGGTGGCAATTTATATGCATATTGTCCTTTTCTTAGGCGCTGCCCAACGACAGCGTTGCGGAGTTGGTGGAGCTGGTGGGTGGGCCGGTGGGTGGGGGTGTTGGGGCTTTTGGGGCTTTTGTATGGGATGTGTGTGGATGGGCATAGCTCTGCGTGTCGATGGCGTCGCCTGTCGAGGATTGATTTGACTTTGACACATAAAGCACAAAACATACACCTACACCTACACCTACACACACTAACACACACGCACACCTCGTAGTAAATAAACACCCTGAAGCACTGTGCTCCATAATGATATGCGCTGGCAAATCGTTTGGCAGGCAAGGCGGGCGCCGCGAAGGGTCGCTCCCCAACACCAACACCCAAGAACGGAGCAGGAGCAGCAGCGGGAGGTGGTGGAGGTGCAGGAGGAGGCGTAACAAATGGCGCGCAGGCAACAACTGCAGCGGCCCCAACAACAGCAACAACAACTGGAGGGAGGAGGAGGAGGAGGAGGAGGAGGGGGAGGAGGGTTGCCGTTGCTGCTGGTGGAACTTGCAGATCCACGCTACATGCGAACAAAACGATACTGAAAACGGTTTCGGTGTTCCTCGCCAGCGGCAAACGTAACTCGAACAACCAGTCGAAGGCCGCAGCGGCTGCCCTGCAGAACAAACGGCAACAGCGCCAACGGAAAATGGACGAGCTGAGCGGCAAAATCAATCCCAAGCTGTTGGACAATCTGCGCAAGAAGACGCGCTTCACCAAGTGAGTAGCTGATAAAGAAACCCATTTGCACTGATGTTTACTGAGAGTGGGCAGTGGTTGAGGTGCGGGAAATCGTGAAAATTCTCGCGATTGTACGGAAATTGGAGGAGCCAATTCGGCTTATTTTTTAATATCTGAGCTTTTGTTCTATCTATCTGTGAATAAGAGAATTTCAAATAAGGTAAATATTCAATATTTTAGAGATTGTAGATTGAGTAGATTGTATCCTAAGGTCCGAAAGATCATAGAGTGGCTAGTAAGGAAATTGGAGACCCCAATTCGGTTTTTTTTTTGTTTAATATATGAGCTTCTGTTTTAGACCTTTCTCTGAAAAGGCAGTAGGCAAATTGATAGTTGTAGAGACCTATCTGTAAATAAGAGGATTTGAAATAGGGTAAATATTATATTTGTTAGAGATTGTAGATTGGGTAGATTGTATCCTAAGGTCCGAAAGATCATAGAGTGGCTAGTACGGAAATTGGAGAACCAAATTCGGTTTTTTTTTTGTTTAATATCTGAGCTTCTGTTTTAGACCTTTCTCTGAAAAGACAGTAGGCAAATTGATAGTTGTAGAGACCTATCTGTAAATAAGAGGATTTGAAATAGGGTAAATATTATATTTGTTAGAGATTGTAGATTGGGTAGATTGTATCCTAAGGTCCGAATGATCATGGAGCGGCTAGTACGGAAATTGGAGAACCCAATATCAGGCTTTTTTCCAAACCTAACCCAAAAAGCTTGTTAGCCCCTTTAAGAGACTGAAGAACTGGGTCATAGCTAAGCCTTTGCGGAAGAGCCAGGCTGAAACTGAGGCTCCTCAGACGAGGCGATTAGTAAATTGCTTGGCAACTCGGTCCTAAACTGATTCAAATCCCTATATATGCAAAACTTCTTTAAAATATGATTAGAGCAATTCTCTCGCGCAATGTTCTCTGATACGAAAATGTTAACCCACAGTTCCAGAAGGTAAAGCTCCTCCAAATAATGTCAGCAACCAATCCAAACGAAATGCTATTTTAATTTTTCCACAGGGACGAGCTGGATGCCTTGTGCAGGATCTATCGGAAGCTGGTGTCCAATTGTCAGTATGCGGCAAAGACGCTCGCCTCAAGCTCCTCCAGCGCGGCCATAGCCAAGCCGCACTCAGCCGTCGAGGTGGGGTTGCTCCACTTTCTACCAATTCCAATTCCGAACTCGCTTCTCTTTCCTCTTCGTAGGGCATTGATCGCATTGTGTTCCGCGAGCTGCTGCACAGCACCTTTGACATTGTCACCGAGGAGATACTCATGGAGCGGATCTTCTGCAGCTGGGACAAGGCGCACGAGGGTTTGCCACTGCGCCTGGAGGGCTGGCTGATTGGCTTGTCCACATTCCTGCGTGGAACTCCGGCGGAACGTGCGGCCTTTTGTTTTCGGGTTTATGATCTGAATACGGATGGGTTTATTACCAAGGACGAGATGTTCACGCTGCTGCGCAACTGCCTTATCAAGCAGCCCCAGGACGAGGATCCAGACGAGGGTGTCAAGGATCTGGTGGAAATTGTCCTGAAAAAGTTCGATCTGGACAAGGATGGCAAGGTCTGTAGAGGATCGTAGTCATATAGTTTGGGGTATATCATATTTAATATGGTTGCTCTTTCTACAGGTCTCCCTGGATGACTTTATGGGCACAGTCACCGCCGAGCCGCTGCTAATCGAGGCCTTTGGACAGTGCCTGCCAACCGACAGCGCCGTTGTCTCCTTCTTCTCCACGCTTCAGGTTTAGAAACCAGTTGAATCCTAGAAAAATAAAAAATCTTAAAAAGACAAAGGGCAAAAAATATCTTGTTAAATTGAAAATATTAAAACTCAAATGAAATATATAATAAAGGCAAATGTTAAAGCAATTGAATTTAAGCTAGAGACTTGGAACTTGGAATTTATACTCGTGTAAACTCGTGTGAGATAAAGTGGTAAGATTTTTATTGACAGATAAGATTTTTACTGACAGATAAGGCAGTAAAGCTGTCGGATCCATAGCTCGCATATTTCAAACTTCCATAAGTTTGTCGAAACTGAATCCGATTTTCATGTTTGAAGGCATTTTGGTTATGGGTTGTCCTAAAGATTGATTCTGCATTTTTATATCTGCAACCTAGATTACAATAAATACAAAAATTCAAAACAAACTTTTTGGTGTTTTTTGTAAAAAAAAAATTTTTGAAATTTTTTTTTTCAAAATTTAGAAGTGCAAATTTATATTTTTAATCAATTGTAGCTGTTTCAATTAGTTAGGATTTTGGCAATGGGTTATTCTCTAAAATGCCAAAGCTCCCGTATATCAAACTTATGAGCTCCTGTAAAAATCGCTTGGCTGGGTTCGGTTTTAAATTAAAAAATGTATGTTTCGAAAGTTCCACGTCTTTTAAGGCTTTTTCACTTAATATAGAACATTTTGAATTTTCTTTTATGGATAGCCCACGTTTAACGGTTTTTATGCATATTTAATTTTATTTATTTCCCACATCTATTCTATTTTCCGTTTTCCCACAGCTTTCTAGTAATCAATGATAGGCTCTTGAATGAAACGAGTTCAAGAATCTTTCTATAATTTATTCAGTATTCTAGTTTGCAAAACATATTCGCAGTATTTATTATTATAATTTACAATTGGAATTCAAACCCCAAGAATACTTTGTTAAGCCAATTTAACTAATATCGCATAAAACAATTAGATTATTAACCCTATCGAACAGCTCAACTTGAACTTGCAACAAGTTCATGGGGCATTTAAATGCTCTAAAAGTCCACAAATAATCTGTGAGTCATGCTGAATGTGAAACAATTGGCCAAATCAAAAGCGATAGAGGCTTATAAGAGCTGATTAGAACATATATTTATGGATTACAATAGTTAGGCATAAACAAATTAGACAGTGCGCGTCATTAATTTAGGTACAGCAAAACAGTTTTAATAGAAATATGTTGAAAACTGTCCGAATTTTTACTTTATTTTTTTTTGGAAAGGATCAAATAAAATATAAATATATCCGCAGAAAAAATTATGAAAAAGCTGATCAAACATATTTTAAGCGCCAAAAAAAGATGAAAAAAATATTTAAAAAAACTTATTAATAAAATAAGTTAAAATTCTATTAAAATTATATTATTTTGAACAGTTTCAGAATGCTTCTAAACAAGTGGCACGCACTGTACGGGCACATGTGGCCGTAGCAACGTGGGTAGATCTACTTAGAAACTGACCGTTAGAACCCGCCAATCAAACATCGCAAACTGTCGATTAGCAGTTAGCTGAGGTCGTCCAGTTGTGCGTGTGCTCATGACCCCCAAATCGGCTACAGACTTGGACTTGGACTTGTACTTGGATACGAGCACGCAACACTTGGCGCCCCATGCATTCAAATCGCACGGAAATGTTGCACGCTCTACGAAACGTATCTGTGTATCTATTTGATATGAGTATCTACGTATCTATGATTTTTGTGTATCTGGTTGCGAAGCAAGCAAACAGTTTGTTAGAGATAGACTGTGTATTAAATTCGAATTTGTATAGCACTTTTTCTAAATTTTAATAAATCCATCAGATTTGTATTATCAAAATTACTTGTTCACATTTGTATCTGAATGGACTCTGCTTTTGATAAACAATATGTTTTCCCTGTAAGAATTAAACAAATATATTCGATTTCTTATATTAAATAAACGATAAAAATAAATAAATAAAAAAACACAAATTGCAATCCAATTAAATTTATTACCTGAGACTAACTTTGAACTTGATAATATTTTGAATTTATTAATTACAGTAATAAAACGTAAAATTTGAATGATTATTAAAACGTAAGTAAGTTTTTTCCACAGTTAAAAAAATATTGTGTTATTTATTAATACGCTCGGTATAGTTTACTTTTGATAGATTAGTAAGCTTGAACATTGAAATATTAAAGAAAATGTTTGCCAGACCCTAAATAAATAAAAAAAAAAACATATTAAAAAAAGTATCTTATTTTTGCAGCATAATCAATGTTAAGATTGAAAATCAAATAGATTTATTGAACCGGTAAAAAACAACTTTTTCGCTTGAAAACAGTTTAGGTTTTGAAAAAAGTAAGTAAAAGGTTTGTTTTGAGTGTAAACGTGAATGTTTTCGAGATGCTAACACTGTAAATGGAAATGAAACTGGAAGTTGCAGCTAAAAGCGCACACGCCAGGTTAAACGGCCTTGCGGCGCTGTCTCGGTGTGTGTGCGTGAATGTGTGTCATATTACGTATACGTAAGTGAATAAGCATTTGGGCATGATTACATATTATTGTCTATATTGCGCTCATTCTAATTCCCATTCCGGTCCGCCTCAGTTTCATCTCTAGTCTCAGTTTATGCAATTTGCAATTGAATTTCAAGTGCAGCCCAAACGTGCAACGGGCAACTGGCAACTGGCAACGGGCAACTGGCAACCGGTTGTCAACCGTGCAAACTGGGTGTCAGCTTTGCGTGTCTGTCTATCTGGCTGTCTGTGAATACAAGCTAATCGAATAATTTAGCTCAAGTTGCAAAGTGTCGCATCTGGCTGAACAATTGAACAATTGATCAATTGAACACTTGACGGCTTGACAGCTTGATTGGTTGACTGATTGGCATTGTTTCAACTCGCCGCTTGCATAAAAGCAAACCAACAATTAAATACTTAGATACATGTGGCATCTATCTTTAAAAACTGCACAGTCAGTACAAAGTTCTGGGGCAAAAACTATTTAAATTTTACTCGCATACTTTTTTTTATTAATCCAAATATGAAATTCTAAATTAAAGCTGCCTATAATGTCTTCGATTAAAATTGTTATACAAATAATATAATATTATTTTACAATACTGTATCTCTGAAATTTATTCCTTTTAGGTGTTGTCAAAAATAACAATATTTTTACATGTTTTTATATATAAGGTTATTTAAAAAACTTTTTTATATTTATATTTATTTCAATTATTATTTATTTATTACACTATATTGGCACACTAGCCTGGAATTATCAACCGGGATATTCATTGATAAAAACTAGCTTAAAACTAATATACAAAGCAATATGGTATTGGATTATAAAAAAAATTACAGTATTGATTAAAAAATGTTTACCTTTTTGGGTGTAATCAAGAGTTATAAAATTTCTATAACAATACTTTAATATATGTTATTTATATTTATATGATTATATATTGAATAAAATATAAATGCTCCTTTAACATTACGATTCAGTTACCCTAGAACTTCATCAAACGAACACATTTCTTTCCATTATTTTTATGTATTTTTTATTAAAAATTAAATTGTACAAACAATATTTTTAATGTCCCGAAATGCTGATTTATTTATATAATTATACCGTACTCCACCCCGAGCGATAGTTCCATTCGGGCAGCGAAGCGCAGCGAGCAGAGCAGCTTATCACGCTTCGGATCGTATCAGTTGGCGTCGTATTGGCCGTGTTGCTAAACGTGTGTGTTTTGCATTGGTTTGCCGTGACGACTACGTAACGCCCCATTGCATATCGTACTCGATTGATGGCGATTTACCGTTATATAATAGGCAACAAATTGAGAGACCTTTCGACTAGACGACAACATGCACGAGATTTTCAAGCGACAACATCTTTTGGATTGTTCCTAAACACAACTTAAGGAAACAAATAAGAGAAGCAAGCTGAATGCGACTAGAAAATACCCTATATACAATATTCCAAATGGACTTGTAAAGGCTGCACTTTTTATTAGAACCTGGCGAGAGAGGATGGGGGTGAAAACTATAAGGTAAAAAAAATTCCTTTATTTATATGTATTATAGGCATTAAAGTCGTCATGCATAGGCAAATGAGTAGTCGGATATAGTTGGATATCAGGTCTTTTGATGCTTGTCTAAAGTTAAAGTATTTTAGAGGCTCTGATTGTTTAAAAAAAAACTCTTGCACTAACTTCAAAATACTCTTTTAAGCCGCTTTTATGGTTACAGGGTAGAAAAAGTAATATTTATATTTGATAAACAGCGTGCTTATTCCCATTGCGCGCTGTTGCAACACTTAAATATGTATTTACAAATAGAACAATGCCAACAGCTCTAATGCCTATCTGTATTTCTAACTGTTGTTGTGTCTGTATTTGTATCTTTATTTTTGTGCACATATGTAAATATACTATATGTAGATTGTAGATATATATATGTGTGGAAAATTTATTTATAACTTCAACTCTAGTTGCGCTTGCAGAGGGTCTTATAACTTTGTCCCGAAAAGTGTAACGCATTGAAGAAGATACGAGAATTGTTCAGTATCCACAGTCGAATGAATATAACGAAGACTGTCTGTCTAGCACTAGAAATAGTTCTATCATCAACAAATTCTACATATGTCCTTTCATTTGTTGCATGTACTGCATATGTCGTAGTTATCCGGATCGGTCTACTATATACATCTGAAATAAAAAAAAAAAATACGAGGAAAAAATATTATTTGATTACTTTTATTACTTATTTTAACAATTAGAAGAATAATTTTAGGGTGAGGGTATCAACCAGAACGTTTACAAGCAGGGATTTATTTACTATTTTATACTTTATTAGTTCATTTGCCTATATTAATTGGAATTTTTTATTTAATTAATAAAACTGGGACAATAAATTACAATTTATTAAATGATTTTATATTTAATTATGATTTACTATATTTTTGTAAAGTTTGTGCTTTTTTTGTAAAAATACCTATATTTTTGGTACACTTTTGATAGGAAACTTTTGGTTTTATTAGATGTCATATCCAAATCCATTAGCAAATAAGAATAGCACTATGTAGCCAAATTTAGCTATTATAAATTTAAATTATATTAAATATAACAATACTTCTAACCAAATATCACCAACATCAATCTACTATATAATATAGCCTCCAAATGGAACAATCGGTCATAAAATGAGATTTTGTGTGAGAACACAGTTAACTATAGAAATATAGCATACATCTTCAATATTTCTGCAAGGGTATTCAGGCTTCGAAGCTAACTTTTCCCTCTTGTTGTTTATATTTTTATCTATAATTATAAATATCTATATCTTAATCTATTTAAATTTGTATCCAAATGTTCGTTTATAGCTATATTTGTATCTCAAATTATAACCTTTATTTTATCCATTGCTGTATCTTATTTGTGTTTTATCTTAAGCTATATTTACATATATCTACATCTGTATCTGTTTGTACATCTTTGTGTCTATAACTATATCTTTTTATGTATCTTCTGCAGCTTTAACTGTATTTTTATCGCTAGTCTTATACCAACACATGTATATTTAATTATTATCGTATCTTTAAATGTATCTGTTTATGAATGCATCTGTATATCTTTATATCAATATGTTTATCTGTAACTGTATATTGTATCTCAAGTAATTTTGCTGCACGACAAAGGGCTGCCCAAAGGAGTGACATATGAATGTTCCAATGCCACAGCCATGAGTGTGTGTGTGTGTATGCGTGTGTGTTTCTCGGTAACTAAAGCTAATAATACGAGTCAAATCCAAAATATAGGCCCTCATTGTTTATAAATATTACTACATGTATGTAATCATTGGACGCCGATAAACACACTCGCACTCGCACTCACACTCACACACACACCCATTTATTACACTCACTTTCAGACTCATTCAGCGATCTGCGTTTCACTCAGCGCCCGAGACTCGAAGCGCTCTAGACTCTCGAGTTCTATATAGATCAACTATGTGGGGGAAAAACATGTGTACAAAAATGTTTATAGAACGAGCTCTCCGCTGTGGGTGAGTGTGGTGTGTGTGTGTGTGTGTGTGTCCGAGTGAGTGTGTTATGAGTGCTTATGTGAATATTTTCAAATATATATATATATATATAATCACTCATACGACCTGCCGGCATGTCGCAATGCGTACTGTTTACTTCTGTGGGAATTCAGTTCGAATTCGTTAACAGGCGCTAACGGTTTGAGTTCCCCAAAACGCGGCTGCCGCCAGTCGAAAGCAAGCCACAGAAAAAAAAAAACGTAGGGCACTACGAGATCCTTGGCATAGGCAAGAAAACAAAATCAAGCAAAATGTCAAAACCCAATCAAAGGTCAGTAAAATAAACAACAAATAAAATAAGTGTGTGAAATATGTGAAAAGCAAATATCAAAATCCAAAAAGCAAAAATTTATATATAGAAGAAGCAGAAAATTAGATGGCCGCTGGCAACAACCTATGCAGCTGAAAATAATAATCTTATCGACTTTAGACATTGTGTACATATATAATAAATTTTTTTTATACATATATTTTTTTTATTATATGCCTCGAATTTGACACGTAATATGCGTGTTTCTTTAAGAAGTCGGGCCTAGATAAGAGCCTGGCGCGTTAAAGAACCGAAACGGAACTCTGACCCTCGCAATCGAACTTCAGTTTGTTATCTTTGAACACACCGAAAATGAAAATGAAAATGAAAAATCTGGGGGAATATTGTTAGAATGCTCAGCCTGATATGTGTCCAGTCTTAAGTGGCCATACAAAAAAAATGGTAAGCGATACACTCGGAGAAACATGATCAGGATAAAATTCAAAACATTATTTTTCAGGGCATATCTGATTCTGTTTATTTTCGAAGCACTACAAATATATTATAGCAGTGACTGATTAGGAGATACCCTGTACCCAGTTTTGAGTTGCTGTAACATGCATTTAAACAGTAAGAATTATGCAAAAATTGTATATTCTCAATCTGTGCAAAGTTTGTGTGCATAGTATATGCCAAATTCGGTGTTTCTATTTCGTATAGCCTATATGCTCAAAAAACTGATTTTAAAAATCAAAATATATCGATTTAAAAAAAGGGCTGGTTTATCATTAACTTGATATAAACATGATTTGTATGGCAATGTTATACAGGAAATAATGTTCTAAAGAGTGTCCATATTCTCTATGGTCTCTAATATCGACGCATTCATACCGACAGACGGATATGGCTATACAAATATCTTTTTTGTTACCTTAAATCACAAAATACTTTTTCTTTTAATAATATTTTGCATACTTGAAATAAGCTCAATGGAATTTTACAAAAATACACATATTCAGTCCTGTTTTTGAATCTTGTATTTAGCTTTTTCAGAATAAATAAAAATTATTTTCCGGCTTGACTGGACTTCGACAGCGTTTGAACCTGAATAGAGAACATAATAATATTTTTTTTTAAATGTACCCAATCGTTATGTAACTCCGCTAAGTAGCTATTTTAATTACACACCGACTAGTTCGGTCTTTCAGCTAGTCCAACCAGTTGATATTGAAAATACTGCATTTCGATTAAAAATGTAATTTGCAATTTTTATGGCATTGTAATTACGTTCAACCTATCCAACTACTTCTGACATAGGTAGTAGTATAGGGTGCAAGATTCTGCTTTAATCCAGCTGCAGCCCGGCAATTACCGTTTACAACATACCCATAAAAATGGGCTTACCAGTTATGCAATTGG
This sequence comes from Drosophila colorata, assembly GCA_035041545.1. Lineage (NCBI taxonomy): Eukaryota > Metazoa > Arthropoda > Insecta > Diptera > Drosophilidae > Drosophila > Drosophila colorata. The sequence goes on along the minus strand of JAWNLD010000490.1, from coordinate 6,927,899 downwards.
CCGATTAACGGCCATTTACGACTCTATCAAAACAACACGCGCTGCACACTTGCCCCAGCAATAGCCCAGCTGAATTCTACCCTGATGCTATGGCTAGAAAATTATTTATCAAATATCGAACGTGTTCAATTCGTTTTAAAATACAAATTCCAAAATTTTTCAACTGAAAAATTCTCAATTCTCAGAAACTTTCAACCTAATATGGGGTTGTAATGCAATATCTGATTTATGGGATGTGATTAGACTATAATAAAATTATTATAATATGACAAAATATATATTAATCTTTTAGATATAATCCTAATATGATGTATATTTATATTTGTATATTTTTTTTTTCTTATTTGTTCATGTAGATAGATTTGATTAGGTTTTTAATTTTTTTAAATATACTATAAAGCTATAGTATTTAAATTTAATTTTAATTTTTTTTTTTTTTTTGTGTATTGCGTATTAAATTGTAATCTTTACAAAACCTCTAAGCGAAATTTAAGCAGAAATTTAAAAATTCAAATTAAAAAATTGTATGTTTTCTTAGTCTCTTCTTATTTATCTTTCTTGAATTCCATCCAAATTCACATTGTTTAAACTGAAAGGGAAAGTGAAAGTTGTAAAGCAAAAAAAAAGTTTTAAAAAATAAAAACAATAAATAATACAATGAATAAATATAATAAAATTCAATATTTTAGTATAGTATTTTTCACTATATTTAAAGTAAATCTTTAATCGATGTTTTTTTTTTTAAACAAACCATTTTTTCAATTTATTGTTTCTACTAATGCGAAGCATTTTGAAGCATTTTAGTGCAATATTTTTAGTCGATGTTACTCGAATTTTGTTTAAATAGTTGAGAGATAACAGACCTTGTTCTAGTTGATGTGATGTGTAAAAAAACAACTAAAAATAGCTAACTTTTGTTTAGTACTTTAGTATGCATAGGAGCCGACAGTCAGCCATGGCTATAAAGACTCGACTGTTGAAACTGATCAAGGATACACATACCATATGGGGATATAGTTAGTTAAGCTGGCTTATATTCAGTTATGAGCCACAAAGAGCAGCAATACCAAGTTTCATTCAGATACCTTTCCATATACAACGACATTGACATGGTCATATATCGTTTAATTTCATTGGACCGATCGAGCATGTATATGGCTTATGATTACGGAAATGTTTTGCACAATTCGTGACAAAGCTATAATACTACATTTATATAGCTAGCTAAATAGCGATTTAAGTGCTGTGTTTCGGAGTAAAATGGTAATATTTTCTCATGTCAGCATTTCATGGGCGTTGAGAGTTGGGTGTTGGCTGTTCTTCATGGTCAGCATTGGCCGAAGAGCCAAAGTCAAATTCAAGTCAAAATTCAAGTCAATATTCAGAGTCAGGGCCAGGCTGAGGTTCAGTTTTAAGGGCCTGGTTCAGGGCTATGGCCAGGTTCCGTTGTAGTATAATTGTTTTCATTTTTCTTTTCTTTTCGGCATTGATCAAGAACATGTCATACGAATATTGTTCTCGTTGTTCCATTGTTGTTTTTGTTGCTGCGTTCATTATCGCAAGATCGCGCACACAGCTGCAGTTGCCGGAGAGCAGAGCTAATTATACAAGCTATGTATATAGGGCAGCTGCTGCGAAAAAGAAAAAAAAAACTAAACAAAAATATTGCTGACCATAGGTGAAGCAGCCCCCATTCCACCCCCCCGCCGGCCCCACATCGCAATAGCTAAAAACAAACATAAAGCCAGAGGTCGAGCGGTCAGCTCAGCTCATAGATAAAGATAAAAGCGGGCGAATGTGTTCTCGAGCTGCGGATGCGGATCATAAGTGAGAGTCGTCCGTTGGATTTGGAGTTGGAGTAGCGCACATTAGACCTAAAGACCTATGGATACGTTACCGTAGATCCACACGCACACACATACTAATAGCGAGGGTTGCCTGTGCTACATTAAAACAGGGTATATCAAAGTTGTGCAAATATATATGAAATAGACAACAGAAAGTAGCTGTGAGCCAGGCATTAGCCAAATCGATCTCTCCATAAACGTATATACATTTATTTGTCTGTTTATTTAATTTTTTCATTAACTCTTCCTTTTTTTTTAAGAGCAATAAACATAGATTTGAAGTAAATATTTTTTGAGCACGGTAATATTAGAGCTAAAAAACATCAAATTCAATTCAATTAAAGTTTTGCAGCGCAGCAAAATTAAAATATTAAAAAAACCATTTTTAAAAAAAGTTCAGTTCAAATATGAAAACCATTTCGCGTGAAAACTGGCTTTAATCGATAAATATCGGTTATACGACTACAAAAACACTGATCTGAGACAATAAAACATAGACATACAAAATGTTGTATGTAAAAATATCGTGCACAGATAGATCACTTTTGGAAATTTGAAAAATTCATCAAGAACGGCCAATCAATAAAAGTTAGAAAATAAATCTATTTTCCATGCGTTTATTAGGGTATATCAGCTTTTGCGTGTATGTGTCAAGAAATAAGAGATTGAAGCTAAAAACAGGGTATTTGCTAGTCGAGTACTTGCCGCTAGAGCACTCTAGCTAGGCAACCCTCGCACTCAACACGCACATACTTAATAATAGATCAGAGCATAATATAATTAGCTGCTGTCACGCATTTCCCAAAAAAAAAAAACAAAAAAACCCCTTCCCAACCCGTTGATAAGGCGAGCAGCTGACTAACGGTTCCATTGTAAACTCTGGCAGCATCAACAACGGCGGAAATGGCGGCCAGAACAACGATATCTACAACATTTTGCTGCTCGTCGTGGACATTGTGCTGCTGGTGGTCAAGTTCTGGGTGGCCATTGTCGAGGAGGTCATCCGACTGTTCGGCACGCGTCCCCAAATGGATGTCAGCGGTCAGTTTGTGCTGATCACCGGCGCCGGCCACGGCATGGGCAAGGAGATGGCGCTCCAATATGCCGGCCAAGGGGCCAAGGTCATCTGCTGGGATGTCAACGAGCAGACGAACGCACAGACCGTCAAGCAGATCAAACAGGCGGGCGGCACCGCCTACGGCTACGTGTGCAATGTGGTGAAGCGCGAGGATATCGTCGAGCTGGCCGGCAAGATGCGCAAGGAGCATGGCTTCATTAGCATTGTGATCAACAATGCCGGCATTATGCCCTGCCATCCGCTGCTGGAGCACACCGAACAGGAGATCCGTCTCATGTACGACATCAATGTGCTCGCCCACTACTGGGTAAGTTCGGCAATCAGCCCATCCGGCAATATTAGCGTCAATCAATGCTCTGCTTTGTCTTTGGCTGCAGATCATCCAGGCATTCCTGCCCGACATGGTCGAGCGCAACGAGGGCAGCTTTGTGGCCCTCTCCTCCTGTGCCGGACTCTTTGGCCTGCCCAATCTGGTGCCCTATTGTGGCACCAAGTTCGCCGTGCGCGGCTACATGAGCGCTTTGGCCGAGGAGCTGCGCAAGAAGAATCCACAGAACAATGTAAGTTGCTCTTAGCGTATACCCTGTGCTGCAAATGGGGCGCATGGGCATACTAGACTTGTGGGCCAATCGGAAAGCATCTTCAAATACACAAAAGCATGAATACAGTCAAAGTAGAGTTATCAAACAATACGAGTAGCACTTTGTATACCCTGTATTAAAAATAAAAAGAGTCAGGGTATGCTAGAGCTTTGTCAACGTTTGTAACAATTAGCAGAAGACATCTCAAAATATAAAAATAATTGAATAAAGTCATATAGAAGCCATAGGACAATATCAGGGGTACCCTATGCCAATAAACAGATTTAGTAGGGTATGCTAGACTTCTGTCAAAGCTTGTAATAGGTATCAAAAGACATCTCAAAATATATAAATGACTGTATACAGCTATGAATATGCATACAACAATCTAAACGTCAATTATCATACCCTGTACCAACTGAATGCTCCAAGAAGGTATATTACGTTATGGCAGACTTGTGTACATGTATCTCTAAGATAGTAGATAGTAGTTTTACTGGATCCTTGATACCCGCAAATAATTTGTTTAGCCTATCTTACACCCTATATTGAAAAATACGATAGACAGGGTATACTTGACTAGTGTTTAGGTGTGTAACAGATAGCAGAAGATACTGCTCAGCCTAGAAATAAAGGAGTATGTACTTTAATACCCTTTATTGCGGAAAAAAGGATAAACAGGGTATATGCGACTAGTGTTTAAGTATGTAACAATTAGTTTGAAAGTATGCCCAAGTCGTTGCTATATAGGCAATCTCTGTAATCCATATTTGTATACCCTCTTGCATAGTCTAACCTAGAGTATTTGGGTATTTTATGTATCTGCTACTCTGGTTACTAATTCGTATTCCCTATACCACTGACAGGTCAAGCTGACCACCATCTATCCGTATATGATCGACACGGGTCTGTGCAAGAATCCGCGCTACCGTTTCCCCAGCTTGTGTAAGTTGATTTCGCCCAAGGAGGCGGCTGGCTCCATTATTGAGGCCCAGCGCCAGGGACTGGAGGAGGCGGCTGTGCCACGTCACTTTGTCGTCGTGGAGAAATTGGGTCGTCTGATACCCAAAAAGGCGATGCGACTGATCAACGATTTCCTCGACATGGGCGTCGAGTCCGACAAGAAATAAACCTTAAACCAAAAAATAAATAAAATAAAAAATAACCGGAACTTCCAATGATAGTTTTAAGTCTCAACAGCTTTAAAAACATTTTTTTTTCTTTTTTTATTATATATATATTTTTTTGTGTCTGTGGATTTTAAGCATACTTATATATTAATCTACTTCTTTGTACATGACATGAATTTAGCAAGCTTGAAGGTTGTTACTTAATAAACAGATAACTATGCGGTAGTCATATCTATCTAGAGAGAGTTTGGCTCAAATCATTGGGAACGATCATTTAAGATCATTGAACTACTAACGATCAGTTGAGATTTGTAAATATCGACTTAAGGCTGACTATGCACAAATATGATCAGATGATCAGCAATCAGTTATGTAATTTACAAAGAGAATAACTTGAGATCAGTAAAATGTTGTGATCGCAATGATCAGTTGTAAATGATTAAGCTCAGCTACTTTTTACTGTTTGATCAGCTTATATCAGATTTTTCGGTCGATTGCCAATAAAACTAATATGTTATAATAAGAGCCTAAGCACGATTACTTGAATTGTTCACAGAGTTTCGATCAGCTTAAGATCACGTAAGTATTCCATATAAATTAATATTTAATATATATACATATTTATAATATACATATAGGTACGTATACATATACCTATATCTATACAAATACCTACATTTTACTATATTTATTTAAAAATTCCGAACAATTAGAAATAATAACAGTCAGGTTATGATTAAAGCCTTTAATGCCCTAAAGTCTATTGATCTTTGGGAGTCCGGGGGTTTACTTAGTATGCAGTATATATGCATAGACTTGCTTAGATCAGTTCAGAAGAATTTCGTGCTTCCCTAAGTCAATTATAATTGCTTTAACCCTTATCTTTCAATTTGCGAAACACGATTATATCTGCTTTAAGATTTAAGATTAGGTCAAAGAAAGATATTACCTCCCAACATTTGATTATTTCTGTGTTAACCCTCATTTGTTCTACCAATTTATGCTTAGGATCTCCCTAGATTAGTTCAAAAGAAACTTTCCAAAACTCGATTTTATCTGCTTTAACCCTTGAATTTTGCCTTAAATTTGCTTAAGATCAGTTCTAACCAAGGCTGCCAAGCGGTTTGAACCGAACCGCATCGGAAACTTCATCATTTTTGAATTTTGAACCATGCCCTAAACTGAATCAGTTTAAAAATTAAATGACAGCCGAACCTGAACCAAAACCAAACTATAACTTTTTTAAAAATGGTTTGGTTCGAAAAATGTTTTTTTTTTAATAACAAATAATTTTTTTTTTTTTGTATTTTATAACAATTAAAAACGAAAAAAGCTACATTAAACAATATCACAACTTATTTTGTGTGTAATAATAATAAAAAAAAAAGAGGGCAAACAAAAGCCCGTGTTCATGGATGAGAAAAACCAGATTTATGAACCGAACCCAAACGCGAAACACTGGTTCGAGCCGTGAACCAAACCAAAGACATTTTTTGGGTTTGTAGCCCTAGCTCTAACTTGTCGAATTATTATTATATGTGCTTTAACCCTCATGTGCACCAATACACAATCTAATGGAATCCGTTAACCCTTGTGCGTGCTGGGTACAATTAATCCCAAAGCCCTGCCAGGGAATGTGATAAAATACCAGACAGTTTTACATATATTTCAAATGGATATTCAAGTTTCAATACCAATTCTCGGACTACTTCTTGCCCTTGGCCGCTTTGGCCGCCTTGGCGGCCTTGGCCTTGGCCTTGGCCGCGCGCAGCTCTCTGGCCTCCTTGGATGTGATGGAGCCGGCACGCTTCTTGCGCGCCTCCTCGAGCTTGGCCTGCTCGGCGAGATTATCCAAATAGAATTGCTCGAAGTCGGTGCGCTCCATGACCTTCTTTTCGGCGGCGCGTTTGCGGTCGACCGCTTCGAGGGTCTCGTGAAAGGTGGCCAGGGCCAGGCGGAACTGTTCGTCGGACTCGATCATTTTGATAAACTGATCGGGATTATCGGGATCCAGCTCCAAATCGGGCACAACTTCGACCTCCTCAACGACCAGCTTGGACTGGCGCTCCTCCTCCTCCATGAGGAGCGTGCGTCGCCGCAGCTTGATCTCATCCACGCGCGCCTCCAGCAGCTTGCTGCGCGTGATCTCACGCTCAAACATCTGCCGTATCAAAGGGTATTAGATTGAGATTGAGATTGAGATGGACACTGGTCGGTGCGCTTACCGCCGCCATGAGCGCCTTCTCCTTGCTGGTGGTCTTCTTCATGGCCTCGTCCAGGTTCATGATGTGCGTATCGCCATTGGCCAGCGATATGGCCAAGTGCTGTCCGCCCGGCTGGAAGAGCACGGCCGTTACGGTCGAACGGAAATTGACGCTGTAGATGGGCTTGCGCTGGTTCAACAGAAAATCCCAAAAGTCAAGAACACCATCGATATCGCCGGTGACGAACATGGACGCACGTCCGGTGCTCCACGCACCACACATCAATTGGGAACGCTTATTTACGTACATGGTGCTGGGGCGATTCTTGACCTCCTCGCACCAGATGCGCGCCCGCCAATCGCCGACAATCACAAAGTTCTTCACAAAGAACGGATTGCGATGGATGGTGCGTATGGGCCCGGCGCAGATGCCATAGCTGCCCACCAGCATCTCGACGGGATTGAGCCCCTTGCGATTGCCCACAAACACGCTGCCCATATCGGTGCCGGCAATGAAACGCACCGGAATCGTATACTCAAACTCCAGCACTGTGCATCCATGGGCCTTCTGGCGATTCTGACGATTGCGCGTATTCGGCTCCAAGAAGATCTCGTTGCCGGGCATCTTGAGATCGCGCGTATCCCAGAACTTAATGGACCCATCTAGCGAAGCCGTATAAAATTCCGTATTCGATTTGGAATATACCCAGGTAATTGATGAGGTCATCTCACGATGGGCCGCCTCCATGGGGCACATGCTGGTCGGCATGCCGCTCTCGAATGTCTCCCAGGTGCACACCTTGCCCGTATACGTGCCGGCGGCCATGTTGTTCTCCTCCTTTGGACAGATTTTGGCGCACGAAACCACCTCAATGCTGTCATAGTAATAAAGCGGCTTAATCGGATTCTTAACGTCCCAAACGAAGAAGGCATTGTTGGACCCATTGCCGTCATCATTGGTCACCAGCTTGCGTTTCTCGCTGCGCAGCAAATACAGATTGCTGTACTGGGTCATGATCTGTCTGTTGTTGTTGGGCATCCAGTTGATGACGGACATGTGCCGCTGCGGCTGCCACATGTCGTGGATGATGTTGATGGTGCGCGACTTGAACGGCATGCAAATGGTGCGGCCCAGTTCGGGCGGCAGATCGTCAAAGAAATGATTATAAATATTGATAGCGTTATTTTGCCGTGCCGTATTCATGGTGGTGCGTATCAGTTCCTTAACCTCTTCGCCCCAGGCATCGTCGCGTTCGACCTTCTTGCGATGACGCAACGTTTGCTCCTCATCGTTCATATTCACCTCCTTGGGCCAGCCGCCCTCGTAGTGGAACATGCCGTGCTCATCGTATGTGGCATTCTCCGTCTCCATTTCGCTGAACGCCATCACGGCGCTCAGCTGCATCGATCGTGTCTGCGGATTGCCCATGATATATTTCAATCGCAGGCGACTGCTCGGATGCACGCTGACCATCAGCTCGTTGCGGTCCTCGAAGACGCACTGGCGACCGAAGCGGCGACGTTCGCGCGTCAGCACCACCTGATTCTGATACATTTCGTTGCAAGATAAAAGAGACAAAAAGAAGGGGGACAAAAATTGAAAAGTATCTACTCCACGTATTGTCTAAATGTTTGCTTTGTTTACTTTTACTCTAGAATTATTAAGTTTTCTTCGTATGGTTGTATGTTTGGTTTAATTTACATATTTGTCACACAGGGATTTACAAATGTGGCAAACGAAATTTTATTTTCAAATTTAACCGTCAGAAGCAGTTCAAAAAAAATCGCTCGAGCGCCTTGATCGACAGTTCGTCAAGTGTGGAGCAATGCTGTTAGCTGCGGAGCAGAACTGTTAGACGCCGCGCAGTTATGTTGCTGAAAACGTGAATTTATGAATGATTGATTGCGCTTGCTGTTGCTGACCGGCCGTACCATGATGTTAGCTAACAGATTAGCATTGTTTTGCATAATGGCGTTTGCCGTGTAACATGCCAGCTGCCATTAACATTAGCAGAGCGGCCAGGCGACACTGTTAATTGTAAAGTGAAATTACGGCCCAACAAACTGTGCGTGTGTGTGGTGGTGAATGGCAGTGTGTGTGCGCGCTCGGGTGAATGTCGCTCCACGGCGAGTACACAAACGTAGCTTTGGAAATTCCGTTGTGTGCCCTGGTGGTAACCAGAATTGAACCGCGCTCCGCTGGATTAACCAGTGCGCAAAATGTCACCCAAATATACGCACGCAATTGTCGCCAGGTGAGTGCAGCCGCCGAGCGGGAAATGACGCAGCCCACCTGGACCCAACCCCAAAAACAAGCAGCAAATGGAAATTAGGTCATGTTGCCCAGGCAATGCTCAAGTGGGTTGGGTGGGGCCGGGCCGGGCGTGGGGTGGGCTAAGGGTTGTCGGGGTGAGAGCGCACACCCACGCATTGACCCCGTGTCGGGGCGTGAATTAATTCACTCATTCGTTTATTCATCACAATTCGCACTTGATTGTTGTTAATTCGTTTAATTCAACATTTGACGCTTCTCGCATAGAATCTCGAATGCACTGCTGGAGGCGGGCAGCTTTGATGTCCAATTGGCGAAACAGCAGCACGAACAATACTGCGCTCTGCTGCGAGAGATTGGACTCGATGTCATCGAGCTGCCGCCGGACGATGCCCTGCCCGAGGGCGTCTTTGTGGAGAGCAGCGCCGTGATCTGCAATGGAGTTGCGCTCATTGGCCGCTCGGAGAATCCGAGGCGCCGGCGCGAGGCCGACAGCATGGCCATCATATTGAAAAAGGAACTCGACATACCAATTATCGAAATCGATGATCCACATGCCCAACTGGATGGCGGCGATGTGCTCTTCACGGGTAAATCCAATCCAATTATTATCCCCTTATCGATCAAACGAAACTTTCGCTTGCAGGTCGCGAGTTTTTCGTCGGCATTTCGGCCTTTACGAACGAGGAGGGCGCTCGCGCTGTGGCCATGGCATATCCCGAATATCCGGTGACACCCATACGAGTGCGCTAGCTCCAGCTGCAGTAGATATATATTTGCTAACCCAAATCTAATAACACTCGTTGCTCTCGGCAGGTGAATGGCTCGAAGCGCTTGAAGTACTATGTGACCATGGCCGGGCCGGATGTGCTGTGCGTGAGCACGGGCGCCACCTGCCAGGAGATTGTTAAGCGCATGGAGCGCGAGGCGAGCTTCACGTACCAGAAGCTAACCCTGCCCGAGGAGAGTGCGGCAAATATGCTATATATCAATGGCACAATTGTGCACAGATCGCCCGCTGAAATTCCAGAAGCATACAAGGTATATTCGTCCGGCATTCCACCTGTATGTTGTACCACGTTCTTACTGCTTGTATCTTTAATTGCAGACTTTAAAAGAGAAAATTGACATTCCAACACGTAATATAAACATTAGCGAATTTAGCCAATATTCCAGTGGATTGAGTTCGGCGTGTCTCTTGCTGCGACGCTGGAAGTCCATACGCAGCATTTGAATCGAAATCGTTGAATAGATCGGAATACCTACATATATCTATATGTATATCGAATAATCAATGTTATTTTGTATCTAAACACGCACAGGCCCTCGAAATCATTGTTAATCCGCAGCAATATCAAATGTCAAATAATTATGCATACATATTTGTATTAAGCGTACATATTGAACATTTTTTTTAAACGTTATTTGTTAAACTTTAAGTGATAATGTTAAAATATTTATACACAAAACACACACACACACACAGATAAAACACTCTTAAAACACATCTCTTCGCTTACATTCGTCTAAACTTTGAGAACATTTCAGCCAATTGTTTGTTCATTAAAATTAAATAGTTTTTTAATAATGGCATATACAAATAATATAAATATATTCATATTTTATTATTGGACGCTCAATTGAGCGATTGTCCACAATGCTAACGAATGACCTACGAATGTATCTACTTTACAAGTAGCTGTTAAATGTGTTCACTGTACCCCAAAATAATAATAATAATAAAAAACAAACAAAACATTTGTAATTTCTTGACAAAACGTTGTGTGCTTTATTTTGATAATTTAACGAGCTGAATATATTTGTCATATACAAATATCTAGTCTGTTCTTCCACATTAACCGTGTCTGTAATATTCAGTTTTAAGAACGTTTTTGAAATATTTAAAACACTGTTTAACTTAAAAAAAAAATTGTATGGAATATTTTACACATTATTAAGCTTTGGATTATTCATAGAAAAGTATTTAATTTTCCAATATTTTTCGTTTATTTTAATTGGGAAAATATCTTCTGGCAAATTCTCAAACAAATTGCAAAAATATTGAAATTTCGGGCTCGAATCCGGTTGTTAAAAACCGGTTTGCAGGCTCGATTTTCTTAATATTTTCGAGAAGGATAGGAAATTGTGGAAAAACAGCTGTTTATATATTGTTATTCGATCGGCAATTAATTCCATGAACTTCATAAAAAATGAATTTTGGTAAATTTACTGGCTCAGGCAGGAAAATCGTAAACTAAGAATTTATAGACGTATCAGCTACAAAATTTATTAAAGCTCTTTTAAAAAAAAATTACTGTGCCTATTTCAATATTTTGCTGTTCTAGTATTTCCCCCCAAAAAAAAAAAACAACACATTTTTATAGCTTTTTAAACATTTCATTGTTTGCACTTAAGATTGGTAAATATACAAAATACATAATACACATACGATTAGTTACTAAAATTTAACACTTTAAAAACTTGTTTTTTTTGTTGTTTTTTTTTTGTTGTTTATAATTAGATGAGTTCAGCTTTCAGTTGAGTTATTTTGCTCGTTGTTTAAATGATGGTTTTCTTATTTTTTGTTAATGTTATAATCTCTCTTTTTCGTATGAATGTTTTCTTAGTTGAACGTTGTATTAAAAGCTAAATGTAGTCATAATAAATAGTTGCCTAAAGATGATTTAGGAGTCAAGTGAATTGTGTTGAATAAGCGCGAAATGACTTAGGCTAAACATGTATATATATATATATATATATGTATATGGGCATATATCAAGCATATAAAAGTACAAATACAAAACACAGTACATATATTGTGTGTGTGTGAGTGGGTGTGTGTGTGTGTGTGTGTAAAAATGCTTAGGTTCTATTGAGGATAGGAATACTTTGGCATTGACTTTTGCAAGCAGCCAGCCAAGCACGGAGGGTCATCGTATCTGTGTGAGTGCGTGTGTGTATGTGTGTGTGTGTGTGTGTGTGGATCTTACATCGTTAACTATGTCTAGCTCTATATTTAGATAGTCTATGCTTTATGTTCTAACAGCTAACTAGGATTGTTGCGAGCGCCTTGCTCGCTGTTCGCTCTAGGATCAATGTAGGATATGACGCTGCTCTGGCTGCTGTCATCCTCAACGGTCTCATTCAGATTATCATGATTGTTGCTCGTACTGGTGTTGGTGTTCACGTTGGTGTTCACGTTGGTGTTGGTGTTCGGACTCGCGTTGTTCTGCGACTGCGGCTGCGGCTGCTGCTGCAGCAGCTGTGGCTCAGTTTTGCGCAATCTGTCTGCCTCCGGCTGCCGCTTGCAGCTCTTTAACGGACTGCGGCACTTGATCGCCTCGTAGAGCTCATCGATGGAGTTATTCATGGCCTCCTCATCGTCCATTTCCTCGTCGTTCAGCTCGTCGTCAGCTGTGCCCTCGGCTGTGGCCTCGCCACCGCCACCGCCACCGCCGCCGCTGCCATTGCCCAGCAGCGCTTGCTGATGATGCTGATCATGATGATGCTGCTGCTGTTGCTGCTGCTGCTGTTGCAGGTAGTGCGGCTCGGTGGAGCTGCCGCCATAGGCGACAAACTCGTCGTCGAACTCGTTGAGCACATCGACGTCCGCATCGCTGGCATTGGACGACTGATAGCAACGGAAATCGTCGGTCAGCGTCAGATTCAGATCGTTGTCCGCCTGCGGCGCATAGAGCCCGTGGCTGCGTATGCTAATCTCCGAGTTCTGATAGTTCAGATCGCTCTCGTTGGTCGGACTGGCGGACAGCAGGCGCGTGCTGTTCGGCAAATTGAAATGATCGACGCCGCCGGTCGCCGTTCGGTGCTGGCGTGCGCCGTGCGTCGCCTGCAGCTGGGGCAGATTGCTGCTGGAGCAGCTGTACATCTGGGTGGCCATCGAGCTGGCGCTGCTGCCGGCCAGCGAGCTCAGGCCATTGCCCTCCAATCCGGTCGCTGTGCCGCCACACTCCTTGGCCGCGCTGGCGCCCACGCCGACGCCGACGCCCGTGCTCGTGCCGATGCCCGTGCCGGATCCGGTGCCGGCGGCAAGCATGTCGCTAATGTTGTTCAGCGATTTCGACTGCTGCTGCTGGCTGAAGCGTATGAGCACGCTGGGAAAGTCATCCTCCAGCCGGATGCTGTTGGTCACCTGCAGCGAATTGGACACATAAATCTCGTGCTTGTGCAGCAGCGGCTCCTCGGCGGCGGCCGATTCGTTGCACGGCTCCGGCAGGCCCAAACTGTTCATGGCCTCCAAGCTGGGCCGTTTGACGGGCGTGGAGCTAATCCGCTCACGGAACATGTGCGCGTTCAGTTCGCTTTGCGGCGTGCCCGGCATCGTGTTCGCATAGAGCGGCGCATGCTCGTCAAGGGAGCTGCCATCGTCGTCATCGTGGGCGGTCAGCAGCTCGTCGTCGTGCTCGTGCAGCGTCTCGTCCAGCAGCGAGGGCGTTCGTGTGCTCGTCCGCAGCTTGATCACCTCGTGCTGCGGCGTCAGCGTCTCGGGTATATTCGTATAGATGTTCGCCTGCAAGATTTTGTTGGCCGGCACAAAGCGTTTGTATTGCAGCGCCTCCAGCGCCGGCTGATCCTTATTGATGGGCGACTGTTGTCCGCCCGGCGATTTATAGTGCAGATTCGTATTGTTCACCTTGCTGCCGCCGGCCAGCAGGGTCATCGCATTGTGATGTCGTGCATATAGCTGCTCGGAGCTGGCATCGCTCAGGCTGTGCTGGCTGTGCAGCTGGAGCTGGAGCTGTTGGGGCAGCGCCTGGCGCTGCAGTTCGAAATTGTTGCGCTTGGCCAGACGCTTCTGTTTCTTGAAGAACTTGCGGGCGACATTGATCTGATTGGGATTGTAGAAGATCTCGGCGCTGGGTATGCTCTCGTGCCCATTGGCCGCATGGAGCAGCGCGTTCAGGCTGTGCACCGGCTGCTGGGACACCGAGCTGGCGCTGGCCCCGCTCGCCGACTGCTGTCCGTGATGATTGTTATTGATGATCGTGATGCCGCCGTGCGTGGATGCTGCCGAGGCGCCGCCGCCGCCGCCACCACCACCGCCGCCGCCGCCGCCGCCGTTGCCACACGCCAGCAGCTGCTGTGTGGTGCCGTCCAAGTGGCCGTTGCTGCGCGTCTGGCTGCGCATGCTGCGCGCGCTGCTGCTGCGCTGCTTATTGGAGCACTGGCTGTTGGAGCGCGAGCCCGCCGAGTTGTTCGGCTCGTAGAGGCTGCCGGGTCCGGCCTTGTAGGCCACAATCGAGTTGCTAATCATTGCAGCGCCGCCGCCGGTGGTCTTCGCATTCGCTGTATGGCACGCAACGGTTGCGCCGGCTCCTCGAACGGATTGCTGATTGTTGTAGGCCACCAGGCCGCCACCGCCACCGCCGCCACCGCCGCCAGCGTGCCGCGCCAGTCGATGCTGTGTCCAGGCGCGGCGCGCATCGTTCCGTGTCAAATTGTAGAAGAGCAACAGGAAGAGGGCCAGCGCCACGCAGCTGGCCAGAAAGGACAGCACATAGAGCTGCTTCTCGCTGTGCACGTAGAAGGCCGCCGACAGCCAGGCGGCGACGAACAGCACCAAAAAGATGAAATGGCCGCGCAAATGCGACATATTCGATCGCTCGTAGTCGTCGACAATGCTGCTCAACGGATTGCTCAGCGTGCTATATTGCTCGTGGAGCTGCAGCTGGAGCTGCAGCTGCAATGCGGAGCTGCTCTCCTGTTTGCCGGTGGCGCATCCGTTCGCGTCCAGCCAATCGAGATCGATGTGCTCCGTTGCCTGCGTATTGTTGTCCGAATATTGACGCTGGCCGAGATGCTGGTGCTGGTGCTGGTGCTGCTGCTGTTGGAGCACATTCACCGACTGCTGGCTAAGCTGATAGTAGATGCACAGCGCCAGTATTCCACTAAAGATGAGCAGTATGCCGGCGGGCACCAGCAGCGCATTCAGCGTGGTCGAATTGTGCAGGAAGCAATAGCTATAGGCGGCATACTCGGACATGTTGACGGCGCTGCTGATCCCGCAGATGAGCAGCGCAATGCCCCAGCCGACCAGATAAATGCCCAGTATGGGCTTGCGCTGATGCGGCTCCTGCGGCTCCCGTTCCCGTTCCCGTTCACGCTCCCGTTCACGCTCCCGTTCACGTTCCCGTTCACGTTCACGTTCGCGCTGCAATGGCAGCTGGAGCGGCGCTTGGGCGGCCAGTGGCAGCGATGTGGCCGTTGTCGATTTACTCAGACGCTTGTACATGCTGCTCAGGCTGACGCACAGCCAGAGCAGCACACAGAGGCTGAGATAGTGGAGCAGCAGGCCAACGAGGCGACAGTGCAGCGCATCCGAGGTCTGATAGATGCCCAGCACGAAGGCCAGACAGAGGGAGGCCAGCGCCAGCCAGGTGTTGACCAGCGCATGGCGCTGCACGCGATTGATGCGAATCGCACAGCCGAAGACCACAAAGGTGACGATGTTGAACCAGGCGCTGGCGAACAGCAGCCCGCAGCCCACATAGATGGGCAGGGGGGCGTGGCGGAAGCGCGCACCCGCCCGCTCGCTGCGATAGTCGTTCAGATAGGCGGCACGCTGCAACAGGCCAAAGTAGCCGGTGCGCGTGCAGCTGAACATGAGCAGGGTGCGGTGCTGGTAGTGCTGCTGGCAGACGTCCGTATTCCAAGCCTGATGCTCGGCATCCCACCAGGCGGGCAGCGGTGCGCTGCGCTCGTCATGATACGGATGGGCGCGCAGCATTATCGTTATGCGCTGCTGATAGACATCCTCCGGATCGAGTTCGAGTTCGTCGCCAGCCGGTTGGGCGCCCATTATGGGCTCGCCCTCGCTGCTGTATAGACGGGCGCCAATGATGACCGAGGACAGTGTCGCGTTGTGCTGGCCATGCAGATTGGGCAGCAGCTTGGCGTTCCGATGCAGCGTTATCATCAGGCGCAAATTGCGCACGGCGCCGTTTGTGCTGTTGCTTGTGGCGGCGGGCAGCTGTTCGCTGAGCACCTGGTAGGGCACCTGGATAGCGGCATCGATGTCGCCGTGCTCGTACATGGGTATGGTATCGTTGGCGCTATTGCACTGCAGGCCACGCTGGCTGCCGTCCAGCCAGACGCAGGACATGCTCAGGAATTGCTCCAGACTGATGTTGAAGTACTCCACAAAGATGTTGCGCTGCGACATTTGGCGGCGCCAATCGCTCAGCTCGCTCTCGCTGCCGCCGGTGCTGGTGCTGCTGGCGAGACGCAGGGCGGACGCCTCCACAATGTGCAAGAGCTTGTGGCCCGTCGACTGCTCCAGCTGGGCGGCCTCGAAGAGCTTGGCGGGCAGCGTCAGCAGCTGCGAAACAATGTCCATCAGCAGATAGCTGATCTCCTGCTGGTGCGCCTCCAGCTGCTCGAGATACTTGAGCAGCGTGCGCGCTATATACTCCAGATCCATGGGATCGCGTATCTTGTGCAGCTGCGTTTGGATGTGCGTGAAATTGTGCAAACGGCGCGCAATCTCGAGCGCATTCTGGCCCTTGGTCAGCGTTAGATTCACCTTGGCGAACTGTTCGAAAATGCGCGTGGTCTCGCTGACGTAGACGCAGCTCTCCGTGCTGAGGCGATGCCATTGGCCATCGTTGCCGCACTCGTGGGAGGCGCGTCGCTGTTGGGTGACATCGCTGGGCTCCTCGACGCACGCCTGCAGGACGGTCTCGCCGCGCATCGTGCGCGGCCAGTGGTAGCTGCCCTTGTTCGTGTGCGTCACCAGAGCGTCGCAGTAGAGCGTGCCCTTGGCGACAACGTGCAGGACAATCGATTGCGAAAGATTCGCCTGCTGGCTGCGCAGCGTGCAGTCCCACATGCCCGTGTGATTCTGGGTGAGGCTGCCAATGCGCAGTACCGAGTTGAGAATGCCCGAGTCGGTGGAGTGGCCCGTCTCGAGATTGACATCGTTGAACACCTTGGTGGGATCACGATAGATGATGTCATCGGTGGAGTTCTGCTGACGTATCTTGTCCGACCAGCCCCAGAAGACGTAGGCGCGCGTTGGCAAATCCTCCGATTCGCTCGGCGCGCCAATAGCCACGCGCGGCGCATAGCACTTCAGCTGCAGTTCGTCGCCCTCAAAGGCAATCTAAGAAAAAGAACAAAAAAAAAAATGCAACAAAACAAATTAATAAGCAAGCCTGGTTAAATGGGCAGTCAATTTGACCTGATTCTGCTTGGGCACCAGCTCCAGCAGCGGCTGCAGCAGCGATTCGCAGCGAAAGTCGATGCCAACTTTGAGTTTCTTGAGCGGCATGCCGCGAAAATTCACAGGTGAATCACATTTGGGCGACGGATGCAGACGAACATCGTGCGAATTCGACCAGGCAATCAGCCAAATCAGGCCACAATCGCAGGCCAGGGGATTGATGCTCAAGTCACTGCAATCGAATTCATAAATATGGTTAAACTGTAGCCAGTTGGCTGAGTGCATCCCACTTACAGCTGCTTCAGCTTGGGCATCAGCTCGAAGGCGCCCTCGTATATGTGACTTATTGAGTTATTTGCCAGCCGCAGGCGTTCCACGTTCAGCAGACTGTTGCCAAAGGTGTCCTTGTCCAGTTCGTCGATTAGATTTGATGATAAATCCAAGCGCTTCAGTTCCGTAAAGCTCTTGAAATCCTCTTCGCTTATTTGCGCAATTGCATTTTTGCTGGCATTGCTGTTGCCAGTAAAAACATATATATAAACAACTGTTGGAGCACAAGCAATAAATGCGCCACTTACATGCTGACTATGTTATGCACATCATCGCCAAAATCGAGCTCCCGCCAGTTGACAATGTGCTGCTCCTCGCAGCGGACGCGCAGCGATTGAATGTTCTCCGAGATGTTCTTGCAGCTGCATTTTTTGGGGCACATTGCCTGCACCACAAGGCTCGGCTGCGAGATGAGGGCGAGCAGCGGCCACAGGCACAGCCACAGCCACAGCAATTGGGCGGCGTTCATTTTGATGCTCATTTATGCTGTTGCATTGCTGGCATCCATTTAGTTAAGTTACGCATATGCAAACAAATGCATAATAAACAAAAACAGCAAAAGTTACAACAAAAAAATTCAACCAGTATTGCTCTATGCGCAGAATTTTCTATAAAGCAACAGAATTACGCTAAAAATTACCAAAACTTTACTCGTGCTATCGATAGTCGCACTCCATCAAATATCACAATATTTAACATTGAAAATAAGATTAAATGGATTTACAAAAACGATTTATAAAGCAAAAAAATGAAATTAGCCAATTTCCGTGAGAGTTTAATTGATATTCCAAATATCGGCGTTTAAAATATTTTGCCCTTGTTTGTTTATGTGCACACTGGCACGGCTACTTTGCAGGAAATAAACAATACACAAAAAAACGACAAACTACACTTGGGCTATCGATGTTTCAATCGTTCAAATGTTTGTATTGTTTATCATAGCTAAAATTAGACTTAAGCCACATCAACTGCAACTAGACTGAAAAGCTTATCAAACTAGCCGTTCTCTTTGTATATATTTACTCAATTGCTTGTTTCACTTATCGGTAGCATATTTTCTCTCTGCGTTGGCGTGTACACACTGCTCGGTATATTGTTTTTATAAAAATTGACGTGTCAGATATATGCCAGCTGAAATATAGCAAAACATATTGAACACGTCGTCTAGCTAAGCGGAAAGTGGATGGAGTTCTTGAAGAGCGGCATCAAGACAGTGCTGGGAAGCACCGAGCCGGGCCAGCAGCCCAGCGCGGCCGAAACCGTTGAGAAGCTCGTGGATCGAGTTTACTCCTCGACCCTGCTGGAAGATCGCCGGGATGCGTGCCGGGCTCTAAAGGCGCTCTCGCGCAAATATCGCATCGAGGTGGGCGCCCAGGGCATGCCGCCGCTGGTGCAGGTGCTGCAGAACGATGGCCAGGACGCCGAGATTATTAGCTACGCCCTGGACACGCTGTGCAATATTGTGACCAGCGAGGAGTTCGACGAGGAGGCCGACAATCCGACGGTGTCCGTTAACGTGGGCGAGCAGTTCACCGAAATGTTCATCAAGAGTCCCGAGCATGTCACCCTGGTCATGGGCTATCTGGATGAGTATGATTTCCGTGTGCGCCGTGCGGCCATACAACTAATAACATCTCTGATCGCGAACAAGACGCGCGAACTGCAGGAACTGGTGCTCGTCAGTCCCATGGGCGTGTCCAAGCTGATGGATCTTTTAACCGACAGTCGCGAGGTGATCCGGAACGATGTGCTGCTGCTGCTCATCGAGCTGACCAAGGGCAATTCCAACATCCAGAAGATTGTCGCATTCGAGAACGCCTTCGATCGCCTATTCGACATTGTCCGGGAGGAGGGCTGCTCGGACGGCGGCATTGTGGTCGAGGATTGTCTCATACTGCTGCTGAATTTGCTCAAGAACAATTCGAGCAATCAGCAGTTTTTTAAGGAGGGCTCCTACATACAGCGACTGGCGCCGATGTTCCTGCTCGGAGGCGCCAACAGCAGCGATATCGAGGACAACGGCTGGACACCGCAAAAGGTTTCCAATTTCCATTGCATGCTGCAGGTGGTGCGCGCCCTGGTAACGCCCAGCAATCAGCAGCAGGTGGTCAGCGCCTGTCAGCGTGTCATGCAAAAGTCCCAGCTGCTGCAGGCCCTCTGCGACATCCTCATGAGCAGCGGTGTGCCCGCGGACATACTGACCGAGACGATCAACGCCGTCGCGGAGGTGGTGCGCGGCGATCGCGACAACCAGGACGAGCTGAGCCGCGTGCTGGCGCCCAGCCAGCCCCCACGGCCGGCCATTGTGGTGCTGCTCATGTCCATGATCAACGAAAAGCAGCTGCTGGCGCTGCGCTGTGCGGTTCTCTACTGTTTCGAGTGTTTCCTCTATCGCAACTCCGACGGCCAGCGGGCGGTGGTGCAGACGCTGCTGCCCTCCAGTGCGACAGATGTCAGTTCGCTGTCCACCGGCCAGCTACTGTGCACCGGTCTCTTCTCCACGGACACGCTGGCCAATTGGTTCTCGGCGGTGGCCATTATGCACACGCTAGTCGAGAATGTCGCCCAAAAGGAGGAGCTGCTGCGCGTGCTGCTGGCCACGCCCGGTGGCCAACGGCCGATCACACTGCTCGAGCAGTGCACCAATCTCATGCAGCAGGAACGCTATCGGCTGCAGAGCAAAGTGGGCCTCCTAATGCTGATCAGCGTTTGGCTGGCCCACTGTCCCGGCGCCGTCAAGGCGCTGCTCGAGACACAGGGCACCATGGCCTACCTGACCGCCCAGCTGTGCGCCAACGAGCACGACGAGCGCGAGTATCTGGTGCAGGGCATGTGCGCCTTCCTCATGGGCCTCTGCATTCAGTTCAATGACAATTCGCTGCCCAGTCAGCGGCGCGAGGACATCAGCCAGCTGATCATCAAGCGCATCGGCCAGGAGACCTTCTGCAACAAGCTGAGCGAGGTGTCGCGCCACGAGGCGTACAGTCGGGCCTGCAAGCAGGCGCAGATACGCGCCAAGGGCGCCAGCGAGCTGCTCCTCGACTACGAGTACTGCAAGCTCTACAAGGGCCTGGAGGCGCTGATAGCCAAGCTGGTCAGCGGCTTCGATGTTGATGGCATTGAGCTAACCGAGCTGACGCTCAGCTCGGAGGCCTCAGCGCTGGTGGCACAATACAAGGGCATCATACGCGGCATGGATGCCCAGATACAAACGCTGCAGCAGTCCACCAAGGACCTGGAGCAGCAGAACGTCGAGCTAACGGAGCAGCTCACACAGGAGCAATCGCTCAAGTCACAACTGGCGGATCAGAATACATTGCTCAAAGCACAGCTGGCCGCCCAAGCGCCAGCTGCCGCTCAGGATCAGGCACAGCCACAGCCACACATGGAGCCGGCCAGCTCGACAGTTGCTGCACAGCCCGCGCCAGTCAACGATGAGGAGCTGAATGCGGCACGCTACCAGGCCAACATGTACTTTGCGGAGAACATACGGCTCACCAAGGAGCTGGAGACGCTGCGTCAGCAATTGGCCGCCGAAAAGCAGCGTTCCGAGGCGGCCGTGGCGACGCTGCTGGCCACACAAAAGGATCAGGAGGATCTGCTCGAACTGCTCGCGGATCAGGAGGCCAAACTGGCGCGTTACGAGCCGCCAAACGAGGCTCCGCCAGCGCCGGCGACCGAAACAACCAACAGCTAACTTCCAGTGCGCAGCATGGATGTGGATGTGGATGTGGATGTGGTTGTGGATGCGGATTGTTTTAAGCTCGACTCAACGCCAACTGCCCCTCCTTATACATTCTGATTGTTTTTACATATATATATATATATACACACATATATATACTATTTATACAGATCTACCATATATGCTAAAGATGTATCCGAGTTGTTTCTGCGTTTCATATAAATGTATGTAGACACACACACACACACACACACACACCCGTGTATGTGTGTTCCACACGAAATAGAAGAGAGTTCTTGATCATATTCGT
The DNA here is from genome assembly GCA_035041545.1 of Drosophila colorata. NCBI lineage: Eukaryota > Metazoa > Arthropoda > Insecta > Diptera > Drosophilidae > Drosophila > Drosophila colorata. The sequence goes on along the minus strand of JAWNLD010000490.1, from coordinate 6,906,284 downwards.
TCTGTTCTAGGAAGCTTGTAGCATGCTCGAACCTTGCGGTAGTCGCATGAGAATTTCAAATAAACCACAATGCATTATACAAATACAATTCTAATAAATGTTCTGTGAAACTAAGCTAAAAAGGTTTTGTTCGATTATCTTTACGATAGATTCCATATACATAAATTGATTGTATAAAGGAAGTGTTTTAAAAGATATATCAGATTTTTCTAAGGCGCTTAAAAATAAAGAAAAAACCATTTCCATAATCAGCCAAAAATAGGGTTCAGCTCGATTGTTGTTAGTTTGATCTAGATATCTTGAAAGCAGAAAAAACAATTCCCGCACAGAAACTCCTTCCCATAGCAGCTAAATGATATAGTGGCCACTATCACATCCGGTCCACTATGAAATATGTGGCACAACAACAAGAGTCTCCTGCAAACAGATCGGAGCTGTCAATATCTTGACACGGCCCTCAGTTCCATACTTTTAATGTATTCTTGAATAACTTTGGTGTTCATAGTCCGATCATGAACATTTTAATTTTGCCTTTCTATATTTGACTGCAGAATTGATCTTAATGCGAAACCACAAAAATAAAATTTTAATTAAACTGCAAATTCAATTTGCATAGAACCCAGATAGGCAAAGACTACAATATCTGTTTATATTGATCAGCGATCTATAAACTAAAATCTATAATATTCTGTATAGAATGGTCTTTATCTATCAAACTGTGACTGCTACTTCTACTATGACCCATATATATATCTGGATGCCTCTTCTTTATAAATATTCTTCTACTTAGGGTATTATCATGAATTTATTTCTTAGTAGTATAGGATATAGTTGTAAACTATTAAGCTAACATTCATACACAAGCCTAGGACTTGAAGCCGGCACCTCTTTCAGGGCATTTAAACAATCCATCTACAGAGAAGAATATGAACTCCCATATATATATTCTATATGCATCAACTGATATATAGCACCTATTTGTATACATACCAAACATGTTGTGCCTAGCCTAACTCTTCTTATTCATCCTCTTCTACTATCTTTTACACTATAAACTTGCTTAAAATATGATATTTGAATCAAGTACTATTTAACTTTAGGGTTTTTCTAATTTCCATATGGTATACTTAAAAGTTACCTTCACTTGAGCACATTTCTCTTTGATGCACATTTCACAAGAAAAAAATAGAAGGGATTCGACTTATGGATATCTTTTGACCATTCACATTTATTGACAAACGGCTACAAATTGATGTTTCTTATACGATGTGGGTAGATGTTAGCAGTTGTTGGCCATTTCACATTTACTTCTTGTCACTTGAAACAGAGCTCTTCGATTCACGGATCGAGGCGGAGCGGCGACGCTTGGCTTCCTCGCGCTTAGCCTTGGACTCCTTCTTGCGCTGGACCAAGAGCTTGGCATAATCGGCAGCAGCCTCCTTGGATGCCTGCTGGCGCTTCTTCTTCAGGGCGATGCGTCTGTGTTTGCGCTGCAGCACCACGGGGGTGATGAGACGCTGGATTTTGGGTGCCTTGGAGGTGGCCTTCTTGTTGTCCTTGGCGGGCAATGGGCGACGCACAACGAAGCGACGGACATCATCCTCCTTGGTCAAGTTGTACAGCTTGCGGATCTTGCTGGCACGCTTGGGGCCCAGGCGACGTGGAATCGTCGTGTCTGTCAGACCGGCAATATCTTGCTCGCCCTTCTTGATGACAACCAGCGCCAGCACGGACATGTTGGCGTCCACAATGCAGCCACGCACCGACTTGCGCTTGCGCTCGCCAGTACGACGTGGACGGTAGCAGGAGTGTCCCTTCTTCAGCAAGAGACGCACACGACCTGAACAACAACAAGGAAATAACAAATGGTGAGTACAATGTTGAGTTTTCATATTTGATTTACTGCGGCACTTACCGTGGGTGAGCACACCCTGCTTCATGGGGAAGCCCTGCTTGTCGTTGCCGCCAGAGATGCGCAGCTGATAGCCCTTCCATTCATCACCCAGAATGTCGGCCTCCACAATTTGGCCCATACGCTTCTCGTAGAACACGCGCAGCTTGTGCTCGTCGACAACTTCGAAGAGCTTTTGGCATCCCGTTGCGGGATAGGAAACGTTGAGCTGCAAATAAACACCAAAAATTGTTTGTTTAGTTCACATAATACATATACAAATGCCCGGAATTGTTATCTTTGTTTTTAAGGGCAATCGCTTGTGGTTTTCAAGCAACACTTGATTTTTGCACTATATTACTACAATTGCTAGTTGTTTTTAGCAATATTTATTAATGTTTACGGCGTTTGTTATATTATTTTTCACAAAATTTTTGCACACCTTCATTATGTTGGTCTTGCTGCAATCAACACAGAAAAAAAAAGAATCGGTCTTGTCAAAACCCAGCTAGGTAAGGGAAAGGAAATAGGGATGCAGCGGCCATTGATATATCGAACACAATCGATAATATAAAAACAATTCATCGATAGCCATTCCACTTGACTCAGGCATCGCTAACACGTAACTGCCTTTGTATACATATTGTCTGCGCTAAATTTATTGTGTTAGCATAATTTGTGAACTTATAAATGTGCTGTATAATGCTTAAATTATTACTACAAATCAACACATCACTCATCTCTAGCGTATCGCGCCTATCGATATGTTCCAATGCACACATGCCGCACAACAGCTGTCAAAAAAGTGGGTGACCATGCGTTTTAATCGGATCACAGGGTGCTCCTACACGATAAAAAGCGATTACAACACGTGTTGTGCTGATCGGTTTTGTTATTAAATAAACTTTATTTTAATAATACACAAATATGGGCAAGCCAAAGAAAGCAAATGTGGCCATAATTAAAAATGTCAACCTGGAGAAGCAAATCACAGAGGGCAAAGTGGCCAAGGCAAAGAACAAGGACAAAGTCAAGTTGCGTGCGGAGGAATCTCCGGTAAGTCAAGAAATTCTAGATATAGTTGATATTAATACAATCGCAATTTTTACGTGAACAGAATATAGACGCGAAGAGCAGTCAAAAGATATTGGCGGCAGCCAGGCAACAACAGTTGGAGCTGGACGAGGAGAATTTCCCAAGTCTAGTGCCCAGAAAGAGTGTGAACTTCAACTTGAGTATGTGAAATGTGAGAGTAAAAATTTCGGGTTAATTAATTAAGGATTTATTGCTGCCATATACAGACGATGGCGTGGAACAAGAAGAGGAAGATGTGAACGAAAATGACTTCATGGCCGACTTGGGCATGGATGATGATGATGTGGCCGCCTTCGAACGCTTCCAACAGCCAACCGCCGAGACCGGCAAGCGCACACTGAACCTGGCCGATATGATTGGCCAGAAGATCCTTGAGAAGCAGGCGGATATACACACAAAGATCTCGGACGAGGGCTCTCTGAAAATCGAAGAGATCGATCCGAAAGTTAAGGAAATGTATGAGGGCGTCCGAGATGTGCTTAAGCGCTATCGCAGCGGCAAGATCCCAAAGGCCTTTAAGATCATACCCAAGCTGCGCAACTGGGAGCAGATATTGTTCATAACGGAGCCACACAACTGGAGTGCCGCAGCCATGTTCCAGGGCACTCGCATCTTCTGCTCGGTGCTGTCCCAGGCAATGGCCCAGCGATTTTATAATCTGGTGCTTTTACCACGCGTTCGCGATGATCTTTGCGAGTACAAGAAGCTCAACATGCATCTGTACAATGCGCTGAAGCGTGCTCTCTTCAAGCCAGCGGCCTTTATGAAGGGCATTGTGCTGCCGCTGCTGGAAGCTGGCGACTGCACGCTGCGTGAGGCCATCATATTTGGCAGCATTGTGGCCCGCAGCTCGATACCCGTGCTGCACTCGTCCGCGTGCCTGCTAAAGATCTGTGAGATGAACTACTCGGGTGCCAATTCGATATTCATACGATATTTCCTAGACAAGCGATATGCTCTGCCTTACCGTGTCATAGATGCGGCCGTCTTTCATTTCATAAGGTACCCACAATATATTTACTCAATCATCTGCTAGCTTAATAACCTGATCTTGTTTCCAACAGATTCGAGAACGACAGGCGTGATCTGCCTGTGCTGTGGCATCAGAGCCTGCTGACATTCGCACAGCGCTATAAGAACGACATCTCCTCGGAGCAGAAGGATGCGCTTCTGCAGCTTTTAAAGTGAGTATCCTCAAAGTCGCCAGCACAGCGAACAAAGTTATTGAACAATTTGCAATTGCAGGAAGAAATCTCATCCGAAGATTACAGCGGATATTCGACGGGAGCTACAGGCGGCCAATTGCCGTGATGTTGAAATGATGGAAACAGTTAACGAAACAGCCGGTCAGCCGATTAAAATGTACACAGATGAGGATGTTGGCTATGAAGGTTAACCAACTGCTACTCGTACTATAAGCATATATTTAGTTACAAGTTTTTGAATTATTTTATTTTTGAAGGCAATCAAAAGCATTGTTTATATTTATGTAAATATATAATAGCGATATATTCACATATTTATGACTGAGTATCACAACTAATTAATATATTAATTTTTTCGAAATTGCGCGGCACAAGTTAGTGCTAAATCCTTTTAAAGTGAATCGACATGTAATCGATAACTTACAAATTGCACAAACGGTGCGGAGCTTTCTGCCCTGTTCTTGTCGCTGGAAGTTGGCAGCACAAAATGTTATCGACGACATTTATGTAGGCATCATCGTTTTGGTATTTGCGATAACTTAACGGCCGCTACACGTTTAAATTTTTTTCTTTCGATTTTCCACAAGTACATTAGACATTTTGGGAAAAAACTAATTTATTAACTGTTCAAAAATGAAAACTACATAAAGGGATTTTAAATATTCATTTCTTTTTTTTAATAGAAAAAACAAATGTGTGTGTATTTGTGTGTGTGTGTGTGTCTGTTTGTTTTATACAATTTGGCATTATTATATTAATGACGGCATTTGACATTGACATTGGCCGCATACATAAATATTTATGTAGTTATCATAATATCAATTTTGTAATAATTCTTAAATATTTTTCTGTAACCAAAATGCTTCTAAAAGTTTCGTCACTTTCTTTAGTCTCTAAGTATTGTTTCGTTATCTCACTCCAACATTTGTTTTGTATTTAAGGGCATACACCATAATGAACCAACCAGCGGTTTAGATTGGGATCAATTGAATAATTTACAATAACTACTGTGGACCATTCGAAATTAGCCAAGTTTTCGTTACCTTAAATTCTTATCATTTAATTGTGTGTAGTTTAAGCTGAGCTTTAATTTTTTGAGTTTTCTCGATTTTGTATTTTTATTTTTTTTTTTTAGATTTTACCAAACATGGGAGTAAAAAAAGGAGATATCAGAAAGAGGTGCTCTAATAGACCGTTAGTACAGAGATGTAAGTGTGAAGGTGATAATAATAATGATGCAAGCGAGAGTAATAAAGCGATCAAGCATATTTTAAATGTTATGCATTTACCTATTCTATATGAATATCAAATAATACATATACAGTACATATATTATGCTCCAATCAAAGAGACTTGTGAATTGCGCGTGTGTGTGTGTGGGGAGGGAGAGGATGGGAGGGACAAAGAATTTTGTTTTTTTTTTGTTTGTTTTTGTTACCCATTGGTCCGTGGTTATATAGTTTGGTTGACTCCCGATTTTGGTATGGGTACCAAAGAGATACTACAAAAGACTGGTCAAAATGGTCATTTGGTTCCGCAACCTAAGTAATTAATAACAATTTGTCTAATGTACACATTAAATTAAAAGATATGTATCCATTTTGAATGGCACAGATTTTGTGAGTTTGTGTAAATATCAGGGTATCTAGAATTTGTGCACTACACTCGCCTAATGTCTGCGCAAGTACTCGTATTTATATAGTATATCTATAAGACATTGACTATGCTGAATATAGTATATAAAAAACCAAAAACTCAACAATTTAACTCGGTACGAATTTAACAATAATATATCATTCAATAAACGCTCAAAACAGAACTCGTTAACAAACTTCTGATGGAGCTGCGGAGAAAAGTGTTTTTTTTTTTATGTATTATGTTTTAAAACTAATCGCAAAATGCCATCCAAGAATGTTCCAATGATCCCAACTGATATGCCGTTTGATTTCAAGAAGCTACAACCATTAACATGAAAGTTTATGTACATATATAATGGCAAAATTGTGGAAAAAAGTGGGAAATCTCAAAAAAAAAAAAAAAAACGTATATATAAAACCATATGAAAACTTTTGTGTGTGGATGTGTGGAAATGCGGGGATTGTACTTTAGCCAACAAAAACACGGCCTTTTTAGTACGATTAGATGTATTCACATTCATTTCTCAATTGCAAAATCAATTCTTAGGTTCTTTTGCTTTGTTTTTGTTTTTGTTTTTTTCTTTTTCCGTACGCCCTTATATACGACTTGTGTTCTTATTCTTCTGTCTCTTCATATTCGTCTTTTTTTGTTTAAATACATATTTCTCTTAAACTTACAATTAGTATTCATTTATGCTATGTATTTTTAAACAACCCATGATTAGAGTAAAAGTTGAAAATGCAATCCTGGACAAGATTCTTTGTTGTTGTTTTTTTTTTGGCTTTTGCATTTTTCCATAATACTGCTTCTCCTCTGTCTTCCTCTTTTTCTAAGTGTATTAAAGTTTTTGTTTTTATTTAGTATAGCATTTCCATACTTAATTTAGGCCAATCAGAATGTTGTCATCGTTGTAATGGCTTAAATATCGCAAATACTATAAAAAACACAACCATAGTTAGGGGGCTGGACATAAATCGAGTCCCATTTGCATGTTGCATTGCAGCTGGCTCTTCACCTAGAATAAAGGTCAAATATATACTTTTCAACATACTTTCTTTAAGTATATTTTCCTACATCTAGTTGATGTGAGGCTTAAATTATCATAGCGTATTTTGGTGAAAAGAATATATTGGGTTTGTGCAATATCCGTCTTTGCAAGACTTGTCCGTATGAACGCAATTTTGTTCGCCGTTATTGCAAATTGATTCTTGAAATTTGGAATATATACTCGTGTGTACCCGAGTCAGATAAATGGCGAAGATATTTTGGATACGCCCACTGGGGGCGTGGAAAAATCGATAAATCGATATATGTCCCTCAGTTTGATAGCTATTTCCATAAAATTTTGCAAGCAGATTACTGATGACCTCCTCTACAAAATTGAATATTTTTCCAAAATAACAATAATACTTAAGAGCGCTTTCGACTGTTTTTAGCTATTATTATACTGTGAACGAGAATTGCGCTGTCGGTTACACACGACTGGATCGTTGTTATTTGTTTTAAATATGCACGTAAGAAAATCGATATTTGGAACTGTCGATAAACTTACCATTAAGCACATGCACCACAACAGTTTCCGTTATCTCATTGCCCAGCATACAGGTGTAGTTTCCGGTATCATGTCGATTCGCATTGGCTATATAGAGACGACTCAAGGCCCTGCCAGGGAGCATATCTGTCTTAACACTGCGAAAGGAAAGCAAAAGCCGATGCCTAAACGAAGTCAGCTCTACATGCAAATGAGGATTACCTAATCCCACCACGACTGGTGTCGTAGTTGAGCAGACGGACGCCATGACGCCAGGTGATATAGGACGATGGATGTGGTATCTTTGAGATGACGCACTGCAACTCAATGGTGCTGCCAGCCTTGTAGTATTTCTCGGGTGTGGCCGATCCTCGCTCGTCGAGAATTTCCACATGAGGAACTGCAACTGAGCATTTGAAACACAAGGTAGCACCTTTCGGGCTATTGACTTACCAATTATAGTTAGGTATACGAGGAGTACCAATGGTGGATGTGAAGATACCTGACACTCGTAGGGTCCCTCATCGCGCTCGTTGGCATACTGTATTAGGAGCTTCCAATCGTTGGGCTCCTCGAACTCCAACGAATATCGCGAATCGCCGCTATAGGTGTGCTGCCCAAATGTGATCAGTGTGAGATCATCGCCCTTGCGCCGCATCCACGAGACCGTCTTGCCCTGCAGGTCGTTCACCCGACAGTGCAGATGGACACTCGACGACAGCTGGGTGCTAATGTTAACTGTCGTATAGGGATCGGCGAAGAACGGAAACGGTTCGTGCGTTGTCGTTTCGGTGACTTCCAGCTCCTCATCCTCGGGCGTGTCTGTGAAGGGCGATGAGAACTCTTGCCAGAAGTTTTTCGGAAACGTATCAAACGGATCGCCAGCTCGCGGACGTTTCACTGCAAGCGTTGCAATATGTTTAAGAAATATACAACAAATCATATCATTTTTGGGGCTTAGTACATGGAATATTTCGAAGGGGTAGCCAAATAATTGCAAGCTCATCGTTATCAAAATCAAAAAAAAAAAAAAAAAAACTAGGAACGAGTATGAATATTGCAGTCGGGTGTAACCGACAGCGCAATATTCGTTCACAGTGTAGGAACAACCAAAACATGTACCTTAGCTTTATTAAAATCCGTTCAGTTTTGACAAAGTTATGGGAGTTTGCAATAAGTATGCAATAATTTTAACAATTTATTTGATGCGCAACATGACGAGTATATTTTCCAGGTTTTGAATCTTAAGCTTTAAAAAATGAGTTCATACTGTCCGACGGACGGACAGCAAGACGGACATATCACAAACGCAATATACCCTTTTCCCTTCAGTAAAATTCAGTAAATTTCGACATTGAGAGAACGCACTTGAATAAAGTATTTTGGACTTGATTCAAGGAAATCCGGACTTATTTTTATTTCAATCTTTGCACCCCAAAAAATACTGTTCCTACAACTTATATCCAATGATATAAAAATGTGATCCGACTTAATCAGACAGACTCATGTACTACCTATAGCCACAAGGAGCATTTCTACCAAGTTTCATTAACATAGATTAAGCAGGAGATCAGTTCGGATATGCAGTAAAAATCTGTTAAATGTTCTCTTTATCAAAGGAAAAAAAAACTTACATGTCGTCGAGGTGGATCCGGAACCTATGTGATGTAGCGATGAATATATAATTGCAAATATCCAAAATAATCTAGATTTCATCACTGCAAATTAATGTGATATTCAGCATTTATTAACTTTCACAACGTAAACAAGAACAAAAAGAAAACTCACCGCAGCATATGCACCTACAATAAATGTACTTGAATCCAATATAATTGTTGTGCTTTTCTCTTCTTCTTCGCCCACTTCTTTTATCTAATCAGCAACATCTTTCGAATGACTTCTTCTAGAGCTTCTAGGAAGCGAAAACAGTTGAAGCTTCCTTCTTTTAAATTCCGTTCTTTGATTTGATTTGTTGTTCTGTTTGACTTTTTGCTATCTTATTTTTTCTGCCCGTGCACTGTGTGCACGTATAATGAAAACCGTAGCCCGTATCTCGTATCCTTTACAGTTTGCTGTTCAGCATTTTGCAGTTTGTGCGGGGAAATGCATGAATTGATTTTCTTTCGACGCTTGATAACATTTCACTATTCAAGACAAGAAAACGTTTATTAGCTACCACAGTTTATAGAGCGTGCGTGTGTGTATTTATCTTGGTTTCATTTACAATTTCTATTTGCTCTTGTGTGTGTGTGTGTTTTTTTTTTATTGTTGAGCACTACTTGGCTGCTGCTTAGATGACCAATAATTGGAATGTAGGTCAGGATACGATGTGCGCATGCCACACGCTCTGCTCTGCTCTGCTCTGCTCTGCTTTCCTCTCCTCTGCTCTTTTGCCAGACTGTGTGGCCTAACTGTAGCTCCAATCAGAGAACGCAGCAGCATTTAATGGGCTCTCAAGATTTTCGATATGAGCATTTTTATTAGACTGCCAGCTTATGACAGCTTTGAACTATGACACAAGTGTGTGCACACAATTAATTATTTCCAATTCAAGCTCAAATACTTTTCGAAAGTAAGCGAACCACTTGTTTTCGTTATAATTCCCAACTAGCTCTTGCTCTCTCTGAGACAGAGGTCTCACTTTAAACGTACTTGTAACTTACAAAATAACAGGCAAAAAAATAAGAAAAATTCGTTTTTCAACTCAGAATTGCCTGCAAAACGCATCAGATTCGCTCACTTTTAATGATATCATAATATCAATTACCATGTTGCATTCGCCGGTCCCGACAACGTTGTTGGCTCACACGCAATTGACACGAGACTGCCGGAGACGGGATCCGTATTCCTTTTGCCAATTACGCATTCCTGCATTTGCTCCTTCTCTCACTCTCTCGCTCTTGCTTTTCATATCCTGTACCCATTGAAAATGAGTATATTGGTTTTATGCAAATGTGTGTAACAAGCGGAGGAAGGCATCTCTGATTTTATGTGTGTGTTTGTGTGAATGTTTCTGTTTGTGCACGTGTATATAGGCCATTCTGTGCCGATCTGGGTGCAGGGTACGTCCTAGTCGGGCACTCTTACTAGTTATCTCAATTGGGAGCTGGGCACAGAGCAGATTTTGTTGCCATGCATTAGTCATTGGGGATGCTTTGGCGCCATATGCACACAGAGTTGCCAGATCTGGAAGTTTAATAAGAAATCAAAGGACATTTTCAATTAGATAACTTTATGAAATGTATCGACAGCCCTAACGTATACAACGCTTAACGTAAGTGGCAACGCCATCTGGTGTGCATTTCGGTAGTTGAGCAACACTGCCATAGGATTCGCTATGCGATTGACATTGAAGCTCTGACAGATCAGCCGTTACAAACGAATTTGAAACAGAAAATTATTTACATACATAAATTCATTTGATTACTGCAAACGCCAAAATTCCAGGGAGAAAACACACAAAATCCAAATCGAAGTTGAGCGCGCGAAATTATCGTCATCGGGTTTTTCTATTGCTGCTGCTGCTTCCTGCGCATGTGCAATTTCAGTGAGAGCAAGCATAAGTGTGTGTGCGTGTGTGTGTGCGAAAGAGAGAGTGGTTAAAAGTGCGGAGCGCAAATGTGCCTTATCGCTTGGTGGTGTGGTGCGATATGGTTGCTCGAAAATCGAGAGAGCACGATGCGCAGCCGAAACACAAAACACATACAGATGCACATAAGCGTCGCGACGCTATACACACGTACACGCACTTAAATTTACACTCACACACACACAATTATGCTCAGTCGACAAAAAGCACCGTTCATTTCATTTTCCGTGCCGCCGTTGACATTTCCTGCAGTAAATTCTTCTATTTTCTCATATAGATTTTTCGCACCAAAAACCAAAGCAAACAATCGAAAGAAAAAACATTTCAGAATAAAAATAAAAGAAAATTGTAGGCTTTTAATATATGCACAACAGCAAATTTGGCGAGCGCACTTTGAATATCAAACAGAGAGCCGACAGAGCTGCCCGCACAAATTCAATTTCAGACATTCGGTGAATTTATAATATTCAATTGGCGAACTCGGCTGGAGAGGGCAGAGCCCATCAAAACCAACAACAATAACGCAACGACGCCGGCAGCGCAGTCCTCAGCAGCAGCAGCAGCGGCGGCGACAACGAATAGTCAGCGCCACCCAACTCAGCTTTTCAGGCAGCCAGCGGAGTCCGTAGCGACAGCACCAGCAAGAACTCAAAATAAAATATAGAATATATTTTTGTACGGAATGGAGCATTGGAGCGCATTGAGCATTTTCGGCGGCATTGCCATGAGCATTGTCGGCTTCCAGATATGCCGCAGAGTCTTTCCCTGGATCTACGTGAACGTGCTGGGCCCGAAACTGTGCGGCTCCTCGGTCAACCTGGCCGGAATGGGCGAATGGGCAGGTAAGTGCGAGGCAGACATTTGAACTCGGTGCGTAACGTTGGCGCGATAAGCAGCCCAACTCTGCCCTGCCCCGCCCTGTCCAGGCGCTGATAAGGCTCGCCCATTATTCATTGGCGCTATTCACCTTGACAACATCTTTCATTTGTATATTGCAGTTGTTACCGGCTCCACGGATGGCATTGGCAAGGCCTATGCAAAGGAGGTATGTACGAGACGGGGAGCGCGGGAACGAGGGGAATATGGAACTGCAGCTGGAAGAAATGTCGGGCGAGCAGCAGCAGCTTTCTTAAGCTCTATTGAGGGCGTTGACAGAGCAGTATAATTTTCACCCTGTTCACAAAAAGTGCACAGAATATATTGGCTCTTTGTCATGCCTGTCCGTATGAAGTAACCCATTGAAAATGGGTCAAACCTCGACCTCATTAAGTAGATATATTCTTTGTCAGCATCAATAGCCGAGACGATTATGTCCGCCTGTCTGTCCGTGCGTCCGCCCGTCTGCCTGATCGAAAACCCAGTCCGTTTTCCCAAAATGTATGAATAATCTATAACTAGCTCAGATTTGTTAAGCTTATTTCGCAGTTCTTGAGAGGAAGACACAACAAATTAGCTTTACATTAATATTCTATTCTATTCAAGCGTTGTTAGGTCCACAAAAAGTCAATATCTGCCATGTCTTTCTATGCTAGAGTCTCCAAATTTGGCCAGTTCTCTTAAAATGATCAAACCCGAAAGATTTGAATCTTTAAGCTTCAAGCTGATTCTACCATGTAAACTGAGTATTGATTGCAACTAACTGCAAAGCTCCTATTTGTTTTTCATTTCATTTGCATTTCTCAGAGTTCAAGATGACTTGACCAATTGGACAGTACAAAAAAGTGCAAAAAAAAGTGCAATTAACGAATTGCTATTGAATTTTTAGCTAGGCTTTAAACATTAGAGCATGACTTGTGCATTGTAGGGCCCAACAGTTCTCCAGATTTGTGTACAGAGTGTAGCCTTTAGCCCAGGTTCGCTTAGCTTAGCTCAGCTGGGCTCAGCTTTCTATACGCTAATGCACTCTGTTGCAATTTTCTCGAGTGCTAATTATCCATTAAGCATATACAGATTTTTCAGTTGGCAAATACTTTTAATATATCTTTGTGTGCACAAGCCCTAGAACTGTTGAGACAGCAATATTCAGCAACGTTTCTGGTTCGGTGACATGTGTCAACGTCCAGTTAGCTTTGCAAATCGGAACAGCTTTTGTTTACAATTTGACAAATTGCATTTTTTTATTTATTTTTTTTTTGTTTTTTGTCGCCCAGCACTTTGAACACAAACAAACTTGTGACTTTTGAAATGCCCTTAGGTTTTCGATTCGGTGTACAGCCGGATCTAACACGTGTTACGGTTCAGTCGACCTGTGCCAGGGTTTGCTTTCCTTTTAGTATTCCACATGCCTATCAAATGTTTTCCTGTCTTTCCGTCTGGCCAACGTAAAGAGCGCTCATTATGCGTAGCGACTAAATTCGAACGTACAGCGTGTTGAGGTCGCCCAAAGTCTAGTTTCGTAATTCAATTAGTTCTTGTAGTCGCCAGCTAGACATGTACGTAATACGTATGTATATATTTCTCGAAATTACTTAATGCTCATTTAGTTATCAGTTATTTACTAAGCTACTTTGATAAGGAAATGCTATAGATGGAGTTTGTTAAGGTATAGGATAGGTAGCAAGTAGATATCAAAGTTTATCTATAATGATTATAAAACAAAAGACTCTTGTTTAAAAAGGTTCTCCAGCTCTAGCTCTAGCTCTAACATGTTGCCTAGCTTTTAAATCCATGATAGTTATATAATTCGATTGTAACTGCAACATTAACTCAACTGCAGATTGTATTCCGAAGAGCTTTATAACCAAGTTACACAGCTTTGTTATCTAGATTATTACATAAGAGTTAAGAACTCCACGTCTTACAGAGCGGACTTGTAAAACAATAATTGGAGCCCTGAAGAAGACTACCGGAGTGTAATCGAAATATATTGCTGTTTAAATAATATACATACGTTTGACATCGAGCCGGGTTAAACCAAAAACTAAATAATAGAAAGGTCGCCAGAAACAAAAAGAAAATCAGTTAGTTATCATAGTTCCTAAATACTACAACTTTTTCCAAAAATAATCATTTTATTTGTGTGGAGAAAACAAAGATTTCCTTATAGAACCAAATTCATATACTCTTCAAAAAATACCGAGTGAAGTCAAGAGAATATAATTACTCCTTAACAGACATAAAGGGTAAATAGAAACCAAGGATCCTTTGCTAGTCCTTCAATTAAAATCGAAATTTCCTAATATTTGCAATTTCAATTAGCCAACTTATATAATTGTTAACCTTTTCAGTTGGCACGCAAAGGATTGAAGCTGGTATTGATTAGTCGCTCGTTGGACAAGCTCAAAGCAGTGGCTAAGGAAATTGGTAAGTGCCCGTTATTTGGCTAACTGTTTAAGCCGGACTTCGAATGCAACTGTGTGGCATACTTCTAGGCGACGAATTTGGGGTCGAGGTGCGCATCATTGAAGTGGATTTCACGAACGGCGTCGAGATCTATGAAAAGATACGTGAACAGACTGCCGGCCTGGATGTGGGCGTGCTGGTGAACAATGTCGGCATTAGCTACAGCCATCCGGATTACTTTCTCGATTGCTACAATGCCAATCCCAAGTTCCTGTGCAACATCGTCTCCGCCAACATACATTCCGTAACCCACATGACGGCAATCTTTATGCCCGGCATGGTGCAAAAACGCAAGGGGGTCGTCATTAATCTATCTTCAACGGCGGGCGTGATACCCAATCCCTTGCTGAGTGTCTACAGTGCCACAAAGGTGCGAGTTTATTCTTCAATTTAGTTGCTCATTTATAATTATTTGCGCTTTTTTGCTTTAGGCATTCGTGAATAAGTTCAGCGATGATCTGCAGACGGAGTACAGGACGCATGGCATAATTATACAGAGTGTGCAGCCGGGCTTCGTGGCCACCAACATGTCCAAGATACGTAAGCCGAGCGTGTTTGCGCCCTCGCCAGAAACGTATGTAAAGTCCGCATTGGCGACACTCGGCATTGCCACACAAACAGCTGGATATCTACCACACGCACTGCTTCAACTGGTCATACATTTTGCAGAGTCTGTGTTCGGCGATCAGTTTGCCAGAAACGAGGTTCTTAAAAATATTTTAGGTACTCGCAAGCGTGCCCTGCGGCGCCTGGCCAAGGAGCAATAGAAGCAATATGAACCATGGATGCCATTAGAGTCTGTTACGGTTGGTTGGGTTTTTTTTTTTGTGGAAAAGGGGGAAACGGAACGACTCGAAACGCTCGGGGGGGCACGCGAATATGCTTATCGATGCCTGCCAGATGTGCCGCCATATATATGCATATATATAAATATATATACACACACATATATATATATATATATACATAAACACAAAAACAAAATCATGTAAAATCAAAAACTAAAATGTTTTCAAATTTAATTAAGCATTGCTGTTTTGCAACCGAAATAAATTTGAAACTTAAACTTAACGGCTGCCTTTTTCCTTTCGCTCGATAGAAAATTGTTTGTTGTGGCGGTATGTCGATTCGTTTTTTTAAATATCGAACCGAGGCTGAAATACATAATCAATAATCGTTATCGATAGAATATCAACAAATCCAATGCTGCCCAACACAGTTGGAAACTTTGATTTAGCATTTAATGTATTTGTGATTGTGATTGAAAGTGGAAGTGAACGCCGTGCGATGAATAACAACAGCTACGCCGCTTAACCAAGCAGCACCAAACGCGCCAACTCAAATTCCAACTGGTGATTATCTACGCAGCAGTGGCAGCAACAGCAACAACAGTGACAACAACAAAAGGCAGCCGCAACGATTTTATGGTGGCAGAGCTGCAGGCAGCACTCGCTGCGCCGCTCTTATCACTTGTCGCCAGTTGCGCCGCCCCTTTGGCAGCTATCAATATCAACTTGTTGCGATAAACGACGCGGATGCTGAGGACGCGATCCCTGAGCCCAGCCCAAGATCAAATTTAACGACGACGACAACGACGTCACTTCTCGGACATTGAACGCAAGGGCGCTGGGCGTTTGCGTGTGGGGGTGGCGGAAGTGGTTATAGAGAACTATTTTTAATAGTGTGCGAAATGACAGAAGCCACGACAAGAGCCACAAATTAAGCAAGAAGCAAAAATGTACAAAACGCATAAAATATTCAAATACAAAGCAGAAGCGAAAACAACAACAATAACAGTAATTGTAAGCCACTAGCCCACACACACACACACGCCCGAGCACACCCACACACACGCCTACACACACGCACACCCACACCCACAGAGGAGCGGTGTGAAACAGCTGGCTGCCATGGAGCGACGCCGCCCATTGTTTCCCATCGAACCCGAGCCGCCAGCAACGCCCACGCAGCGCCTGACGCTGCTGGCAACACGGTAAGTGGAGACGCTGCATTAGCTTGCAAGCGCGTGTGTATCCTTCACATGTACATGTGTGTGTGTGTGTGTGTGTGCATGCATACCTGCACACTCGTGCACACCTATGCACATGTGTGGGTCAAGTGGTAATGCATAATGAGGGGGGGGTTTGGCGGGGGTGTTTGTCAATTATTATTTATAGATTCGCTGTGCTTCCTGCCTTTCACGGCCTGCTCATCAACAGTCTTCTTCGGTTCTCTATTTGCGATGCCCTGTGCCCATGGCAAATGGGTATCATGATTTTGTGCATGATGTATGTCACAGGCATCTGTTCGTCTATATAAAGTTTGAAATTTAAAAAATATATTCTCATTCACTTTGTTTCCCTTCAATTTCTTGCCTCATTTCCTTAATATCGATAAATATCGATTTTAAAACAATGTTTTCTTAGCATATCTCGAAGATTATTAGAGCTATAGCCAGCAAATTCAGTTAGTATGTTCTTGTGTAACATACACAGATATAGGATAATTAATTTTTTGGATACCTGCGTCCATTCGCCCCAAAGCGGGCCGCTTAAGTCATAAGGATTTAGCAGAAAGCTTAAAAACTATTCAGGTTTTTCATTGTGTGGGCTGGTGAAATTTGGTGTGCATGGTATTTGCTAGTCTAGCACGCCCGCCTGGAGCATTTTAACTAGCTATTTTGTTCAATTTTAGCTCGCTACGTGCGCTGCAACTAAACTGGAAGATTATCATTTCGGGCATCACATTGACGCTTTTGGCGGTTATCTGGTATTATCCAACATTCTTCTTGTTCTTCGCATTCGTCATCTACTCCTTGGTGCTGGTCTTCGCAGGTGAGTCGCAAATTATCAGTTATCAGTTACATTAAGCCCATCCATGCGTAATCTACTCGTGACTCACGGCGCATTTCTTATCAGCCCTCGGGCATATTCTATAAAATAAATTTAAATGTCTTTTCTATTTCAATAAAAGCGTTAATTAAAACTTTATCTTGAATCGGATTGTATTTGTTCCTTTTCATTTATTTTAATCGTTAACCCTTGGACAAACGCAACAGCTGTCGCTGGCACCGTCTATATACACTATATATTTACGACCAATGAGCCCACAAAGCCCAATCGACTGCCCTCCAAGCTGCTCTACAATGCCACCAAGTGAGTAATCCCAGTTCCCTTTAACGTCCTCCATTCCATTCCAATATCTTCTTTGATTCCTTCTTGCAGATGCAACATTTTCGATTTGCCAAATCCCATCAAGAATCCATCGAATTTACCGCTAATCTTTGGCAAGACAGTCGATCTGCAGCTACAGCAGATCATCGAGTATGTGCTGCGGGACTTTATGGTGCCCTGGCTGGGGTAGGTATCCTTGAAGTCGCCCTCATCAAACTATTCCTAAGTGCACTTTAATCCATTTTACAGCTATGTGGTGACCAAGCCAAAGCTGATCAATGATGTCATACGCGAGGATCTGTGGAATGCCATACAGAAGATACACGAGCGTGCCGCCAAAATGGACCCGGCCAAGATTATAGCCGTTGACATGGTCAATCGTGTCACCGTGCATCTCGAAAAGATCCGTATTTCCGAGGCACGCGCGTACGTTTCCCGAAATTTCTGACACATAGAACTCTTCTTAATTTGTTGTTTATTTTCTTCAACTTGCGTAGCGCGGAAACAAACAGCGCTCCAGTGTTTAGCACCAATTCGTACCTGGTCGATGAGGAAAAGGAAATGGAGTTCTTGCGCAAGCTATGCGAGATTATGGTCATATTGCTGCTACCGCGCGGCTACTCACTGCCACCACTCAAGGTGTTGCTCAGTGAGATTTTGTCCTTCAAGAGTAAGTTCCAGTCCTGCTGTGGGTTTGGGAACTATGTGAAAACCCGTTTAAAACCTGGTTTGACACCGTTTAAAGTCAGGCTAATAAGTCATAGGTTGAGGAAGGCCCCTAACGGATTTAGCAGCTATATCCATATTTGCATACATGTACATATATATATATATATATATGCTGGTTTAAAAGCGGTTCACAAACGTTTCGAGCCACATTTCAGGAGATTCAAGAAATATCTCAAAGTAAAAAAGTCTAACCCAGGTTCAAAATTGTTTTAAAACGGCTCAAAATTGACTAAAGGTTGGTTTAGTCAGGTGAAAATATTAAAGATATAATTCCAATATCGATATTAATAGAATTCTAGATTAGTTTCATTTACATACCACCTAGGCCGGCTTCAAAACAAAAAAAATGTTGGCCGTAATACGAAATGCCATTATTCGAAACAGAAAAGTTCATGCAATTGAATTATATTTAAAAATTTTCAAAACTAAAACGTTTTTTTACAAATTCATTTCAAAAAGAAAGCAGTTTATATTTACAATTAAATTACATTTATTTTATGTTACAAAAATGTTTGCCTTTTATCGAAAAAACTGGCCGCTAATTGAACTTTGGCATAAAATAAGCAGAGGCCGCTAAGCAACAATGCCGTTAATAGAGACGACCGTACAGCGAGGTATCTGTGTACAGATAAATCAAATTTGAAAACGGTTCAAGTGATATTGGGGATACTAAAATAAAGTCAAATAGAGTTTATGGAAACCAAAAAAAAAAAAGGACTTTCCATCTGTGCCAAGCATAAAAGTGATCAAGTTTTAATGAAATATTCCTGATTGTCTATTTTCAGTCTTCTTTCCGATGATCAAAATGCTAACCGCGCCGGACTACATCAACCAGAAGGTTGTGCAGAACATTGAGACGCGTCTGGCGGCGGCGGCAATAAGCAAGCGCAGCTACGAATACGCCGCAAGCTTTGAGGATTTCCTGAAGATCATCAACAATTCGGGCAATTTGGAGGAGCTGTCGCTAATACGGAAAAGCATTGTGAACGATCTGATGCATGCGACCAGCATGCAGAATTTGCAACGTGCCAAAGGTCTCGATCCGGATACCGAGGACCATACGCTGACCAAGTCGGAGCTAACAGCCGCCGTGCGGCTAAAGCGTTACGTGCAGCAGCTGTCGCTGGCCAAGGGCCAGTGCGAGAAGAATCTGGCCAAGTTTGGCTGGAATGGCAACTATTCCAGCGATACGGTAAGTGGTAAACAACATGACTCCAATTCGAAATCTTAGTAAATTTGATCAACTGCAGGATCTGACGCTGCTGGAGATACTCAATACGGCTGTGGGGCGACGCTATTTTACGCTGTTCCTGGAGCCGCTGAAGGCCAGCGCCCTGGTCGGCTTCTACCTGGCCGTCGAGGAGATGAAGCATGCGCACAAATCCAATACCCATCAGCTGGGCACCGAGATCTTCTATACGTATATACGTGTGCCCAAGCCGGAGATTCATATCGATAAGCACGAACGCAAGCTTATCGAGACCTTTGTGCTGGGCGATGCGGGTCCAGATATATTTTATGATATGCAGCGCAACATATTGCGCACCCTGGAGGACAAGTACTATCCACCGTTTGTGCTAAGCGATCAGTATCGCCAGCTGAAGGAGGCGCTCGACTCGAACGAATTTAACGATCCCACCTTGCTCATGTGCCCCACAATGCTCGGCGATGCGGCCGACGATGATCAGGCCATCGTTGCCGATGGCCTCAATGGCGCGGGCGTCGCCCCAGCGGCCATCGATGTGGCCGCTCACACTTCGTATGCGCGCAAGAAGCTGGAGCAGATACAGGAGCGCATCGATAAAAAGAACCAGGCGCTCGACGCACTCAAATACTCGGTGAAGCCCGAGTCGAAAGTGCTGCAAATACTCGAGAAGGAAATGGATTGGCTCAAAAGCGAGAAGCGTCAAACGGAGGCGCATTTGAGACGCACCGATGCCTGGACCGAGCATCTGGGCAAGTGGAAGGCCACCATACAGAGCGTTGAGGTGGGTTTTAAGCTACTTAAAAAATACTATTTATAGGTAACCAGTTTTACGTCCAATTTGAACAAGTTTCTTATGAGATCTTTAACTTTTTATGTGGAACTAAAATAATCCAATGCAAGTCTTTGTCAATCACTATTCTATCATTTTATAACCAGTTCTTCAACTTGTGCTGTTTTGATAACCCTTCGGGACCATATAAATCTCTTTTTATAGCCTACTTTAAATCTCTGTATATATCAAGGCACTAGCTAGCAGCATTTATGCCACTATTTATACTCATAATTTCGACTAAATTTGAGTTTTTACTTTGAATCCGGTCTGCAAACCGGTTTTTTGCCGAATTGGTTCAATCTCCGGAATGCTAATATTGAATATTGCCATGAATCGAACCTTGAACCGAACCATTTGGCCATTAAATCAGCCGAACATAAACCCAAATCGAAACATGTTAAAAAAAAATGGTTTTTACTTTAATAAAATACTTTGGAAAAGTTGAAGTCCCAAAATACTTATATTGAAACATTTCGCAATCACTTGCGAACTGGTTCAACAGACTCTTTATCAATTTGAAGACACACAATAATATAATCTCTTTAAATCATATTGTCAGGTGTCCGATGAGAAGGAGTCGCTGCAGTTCATGATCTTGGTGCATGTGGACGAGGATATCAATGCGCCGCCAGCTGCGAAAAATGGTGACACCAGCACGGGCCGAGCCCAGCGACGTCGTCCCTCGGGCATATCCAGTGGCTGGGTTGTGATGCGCTCCCTAAACCAAGTCCATGTAAGTGTGTGAACACAAAAAAGAAAAAAAAAAAATAATAAATAAAAGCTAATACCTAATCCTGTTATTTCTCCACACGATTGCAGGAGCTGCAACGTAAACTGCGCCACGTGAGCTCCAATTTAAAATCGCTGGATTTGCCCACTAACTTCAAGTTCTTCTTCTTGAAGACCGATCGGCATGCACAGGAGAAGGCCAAGGGTCAAATACAAAAGTTTTTGAATGTGTGTGAAAATACTATATTTCAAATATAAAACGCTTGTTTTAACTGCCAATTCCATCTACAGTTCATACTCGAGGACGATCATTTGAATGGCAGCGAGGCCATCTACACATTTCTGAGCCCCAGCTCGGATCATTTGAAGCAGACGTTGCCCTCGCCCAAGAAATCCAAGTTCTCGCTCTCAACGCTCTTCAAGAGCGACGCGGCCAAGGCGCACGAGTCGAGCAAGGCGAGCGATCCGTTTTGGGGCCTGCAGCGCGATGATGACGACATGTCCACCTATTTGGATGGCGAGACGACCAGCGATGTTAAGCTGCTGGCGGATTTGGACTGCAAGGACTCCATTGCGGAGCCATTGTATGCGCTAATGGGCGAAATCTTTGATATGGGCGGCGTCTTTAAGTGGCTGCGCAAGAGCATCATTTCCTTTGTCCAAATTACGTATGGACGCACCATCAATAGGCAGATCCGCGAATCTGTCGCGTATCTGTTCGAGGAGTCCATGCTGCACAATTACTACTCGGCCATATTGAAATCGTTTTGGCCGGGCGGCGTGCTCGCTTCGGCGTATCCGGTGCGCTCCGATGATATGAAAGAGATGACCACCAATGCGGCCAAGGCGCTGCTCACCGATCATATACCCGAGGTGCTCTGCAATCTCGTCGGCGCCCAGGCGGCCAAGCGGGGCGTCCTAAAAGTTTTCGATGCTCTACAAAATCCCACATACAATAAGCAGCTGTTCTATGTGAGTTGTCAAATGCAATTTCCGACTTAAATTATAATTTCTTATATATTTAACATGGCAGGAGCTGCTCGAGATCTTGATGATTGAGTTCTTTCCCGAAATACGCCAGCTGAAGGTGAACAGCGCCAATGGCAGCAAGTTGAACACTGCCACCGCCGGTGTGGCGGCCGCCTCCGCTGCCGCCGCACTGGCCGCCGTCGCCGCCCTGCCGCTCAACTATAATAGTCACAATAGCCATGGCACGAATCATGCCGGACAGCATCCGAGTTCGTCATCGTCCTCAGCATCGGGCAGCTCAACGCATCCCAAGGAGCATTACCATCAGCCGCCGCCGCAGCAGTCGCCGTATCATCAGAGCTCGGGACAGCAAACGCATCAGCATCAACAGCAGCAGCAGCAGCAGCAGCAGCAGCACGGGCATCATCATCATACGGCGCATGCGTCGCATGGCTCAGCGGGCTCCAAATAGAGCAACTATTTGTTTTAATCGTATTAACTGTTTTGTTTCTTTCTTTTTTTTTTCATTGTGGTATTCTAATGATATTATCTTTTAAGTGTTTTAAGTGTTAACAATGCTCTCTATCACTCTCTCGCTTTAACTCTATTGCCAGCTCGCTCTAGAGCATGGTTAAATTATTTTGTTGTTTGTTTTTTATTGGTTCGTGTAGCTAGAGTACCTTGAGAGTTTAGGATTAACAAATAACTGACCCTGTACAAAACTACAACACATTTGAATGTGTTTCTAGGAACTTTTTCCCCCACTAATCCTTATCACCACCTACTCCAAAATCCACTTCCTTTAGCTGTCACTCTTTCACACACACACACACATCTTTGTTTTAAATTTGTTGTTTGTTTCTGTTTTTGTAGTTGTTTAGGCAAATGTGTTTTGTTATACTTTTAGCATACGATATTATATAGATATTTGTATTGTTTTTGCGTAGTTTCAGTATTAAGCGTTACCAAATTGTAGACCACATTCCCACACACCCACAAACATACACACATACACACACACATAACAAACTCCAAAACCAAATCCAAATCCAATAAACTGAGCAAAGTTACACAAAAAAGCAGCGTAAATTTTGGTGCCGATGCCGCATTGTAATTAACTGGAGTCGAATTATTGTGATCTTAGCAAGTAAACAGCACCAAAAAAAAGAAAACAAAGACAAAAAAAGCAAAATACATATTTAAAAACACAAGAAACAATTGTAATTGTTTATAAACACTCGATGTAAAATGTAATTCATTTTCAAACTAAACTCATAAGCGCCTGTGTAATTTAGATAAACCAAATAGTAGCATATTACATAGCCTAACGGCAGTTAAGGCATTGGATCGTACTGTATTGGATTGTATAACTATTTATGTATATTGCAGTTGCAACGTTTTATGTGTAAACAATATTACCAGCAAACCCAAGTGAAATAAAGATGCTATTTATGTAGATTTTTTCTTGTATTTTTTAATTTTAAAACGTTATCTTGAACAAGCAGAATTTTAAAATTTGTTCTTTTTTTCTTAAACCTTTTTTTAAAATTAAGCTATTTAGCTTCATATATTCTTCCCCCTATCTCTCTCTCTCTCTCTGCCTCCCTTTATTAACATTAACTTTAATTAAATTAATTACTTTGGGGAGCCTTTTTTTTATTAATATTTTCTTACTTAAACTAAGTTGTTTAAAAGACAGGACTTCAGAATCTTTTAACCATTTATTATCCTTATATTATTTTTCATTTAAATATTATTGACTTTACAAACATTTCTTAAAATATTTTAATCAAATTTTATTAAGTCTTTCTTATAATAAAATTTAGGTAAAATACAGATGTTTTCAGATATAACTTCCCTACGCTGATCTTATGTTTAACATAGTTTTATTTTATTTTAGCTTTTATAAACAATGTTTTATTATCTAAATTTTAATATAAGAAAGACTTTTAATAAGATTTGATTGAAATTTTTATGCCAAATCTTATGAAAAGCTTTTCCTATAATAAAAACATATCTCCAGAATCTTTCCTACTCAGATCTTAACGTTAACTTAGATATATATTATTTTAGATTTTATAAACAATATATATTTTTTAATTTCATACAAATTTTGATATTAACTTGGCTTCTATAAGAGACAGATTCTATCTCTCTTTCTTTTAAAATATGCTCAATAGGTTAGTTCAGTTTTTAATTAAATATTTGAAAATAATACTTACAGATCCTAACTTTCATTAGGTTATACTAGCTTTTATTAACATTTCTTACTGCAATATTTTGTACAAAACATTATCTTTTTAGTTACTTGGGAGAGAGATCTAATCTAAGAACTTAACGAAAGTTTGGTTATTTTAAGAATATCTTCCTCCAGCTTCAGCTGTCTATTAATTTATGAATCTAAAATCTAATATCTATAATCTATGAATTTAATTATTTTTTTAAGACACAGAAAGAATACTTTTAGTTTGAAACTTAAACCATAGCTTAATTTGCATATGATATAATAGCCTGCTCTCTGCTCACCTCGCGCCCCCTTAAAAAACAGCTATCTTTTCAATTAGCCTTTCCAGCTGAATGAGCTCCATGTCCACCACAATAACAGCTAGATTCTTGCGCATTGCCGCCGGCTTCTTGACCAGCAGCTTGACCTCAAAGTATTTCAACAGGAAACGCCATTTCAGCTCGGTCTTCCTGCGCTCCGGCAGCAGCTGGAACGCATCCGCCTTGATGCCCAACAAATGCTCCGCCACGCCGCCACTGAGACGCGTCTCGAGCAGCGTGCCCGTCTGATCGGACAGCTGGATATTGATGTTAAAGAAGTGCTCGAATCGTGCGCCGCTGTGATTCAGCGAGAACTCCAGCAGGCAGTGCTCGTTGTCGCAATCGTTGCGGCTGCTGGGGATGAGTCTGTGGCACGCCTTGCTGCAAGGAGGCAAAGCAAACGTTGACACATTAAACTAAATGGACGACAATTGTGTACTCGCCATTTCTTGCTGATGCTCGTGGCCAGGCCGTCAATATCGAACTTGGTGACCATGGCATAGAGCACGGCCGTAAAGTGATCGCAGGTTGCGTCCTGCAGTTCACCCTCGGCACGCGCATAGATCTGACGCACAGTCATCTGCGTCTGGATTTGTTCGGCTGTTGGCCAACGAAAAGCAGAACTCAATAAATGCCCATTAATGGATATATATATATATCGATATGTGCGGCACTCACCCGCTGGCAAATTCTCCATATCCGTTTGGGCGAATATATCGAAGGTCTTGAGCGGCGCGTGGGCGGCAAATGCGAGCAGCGCCTGGCAGTCGGCGCTTTGTGGCTGCGGATTCTCATAGATGAGCGTGCAGCTGGCGTGGCTGAGCACGGGACAGCCATAGAACTGGGAGTGGGAGATGCGCACATCGACCAGGTGCAGCAGCGTCTTGCGCGGCTGCCAGTTTTGGGCGCGCCGTATCCAGTCCGCATGCCACAGCGTGAGCACCATGCCGTCCGCACAGCTGGCGTCGATCACCACCAGCTCGAGGCAGTGCAGCAGCGCGTTGCCGTCCCGTGCCGCCTTGCGTTTCAGCTCGCGCACCGGCCGCACCGCGGCCACCGCCACGAGCAGATCGATATACAAGGATGGGCGCTGCTCAGCGCCCGGTGCCGCACAGCGCACATCGGCCAGCTTGAGGGCGGCGCTGAGCGGCTTGTGGGATTGATGGATTAGCTGGCGCAGCGGGTGCACAATTGCCACATCGTCGCTGCTGTGCTTCACAACGTAGCCCTGGCCCTCGTTGACGACCAGCGCACAGGCGAGCGTGCCCCGTGGCTGATAGCGCTGCTGCTGCTCGCAAAGGCCGGGCGTATTCGGCGGCGTTATGGCCATCACCTTGGCGCCCACAATGTCCACCACATCGCCAATCTGCAGCATGGCATTGTACTCGCGCACACAGGCCCGCGGTCCCCAGCACTTGCAGTTGGCGATGTGACGCGGCGAGTCCCGCAACGTGAAGCTGATCACGCCGCGCGGCTCGTTGTTCAGCTTGTCCAGGAACACGTTCGGCTCCGACTTGGCGATGATTAGCGCCACGGTGGCGAAGTTCGTCATCGTGGGCCGCATGTCGACGAGGCGCAGTATGTGCTTGCTTCTATAGCCACGCTCTGTCATGGCTAATCAATAAAAATAATGCTGGCAAATTAAAGGCGCAACTACTCCGGTAAGCCGTTAAAATTCAATAAATCGTTTTTCAAGCAATATGCACACATTCGCCGATAACTAACTGCTAAAAATCGGTTGGCCATTAAAGCGCACAAATTATAAGCAAATTTCAATAGAAGCAAATAGTTGTTATCATTCTTTGTTTGAGTTATTCAATTTTAAATGTTTTTTTTTTGTTTTAAATATTTTACTTATCTATAACAAAAAACTTAGGCGTGTAAAAGTCAATAAAATTGGCAAAGGCGCAATTATTTTGGCAAGCCGTTAAAATTCAATTTATCAGTTTTTAAGTAATATGTACGCACTGAACAGCTAATAAGCGTGTTATCGATAAATAACCGCAGAAAATCGTTTACAAATAAAAATCAATGAAAATAGTTTTAAATATAATTTAACTTCGTTTTTTATGTTTCTGTTTTTGTTGTTATTAATGTTTCGTTTTTGTTTTTACAATTTTTTACATATCTACAACATAAAACGTAGGCGTGCCCCACGCATTGCTGCGGCTACACAATTCGGGAATAGATGTTTTTTTTTCATTCTTTTTGTTTCTTTTTTTTTTTTCCTTTTCATGTTTCTTTCTTTTTATGCGTATTCTGCTGTGTTTTCATCCATCCAAGGTACATAATATAGAACTCTAATGCTAGTTTAAATCCAAAATTATTGTTAGGCAACTTCCTAGGCGCTTCCCTCCGGCAGTCAACTAGAACTAGGCGCAACGCTGACGACGCTTGGCGCTTTGCTAGTTGCCTGAGGGATGCAGCTGGGGCTGGACCTGAGGCTGGAACTGGGGCTGTGGTTGTGGTTGTGGCTGTGGTTGTTGCTGAGGCTGTTGCTGGTTATGCGCCTGTTGCGCATCATCCTCGGTCTTGTTGTTGCCCAATATCCAATCCATAAATACCATGGAAGGCGAACGCAGCGCTGTTTGAGCTGGAATGGTCTTGAATATAATAGAGAAAGCTGGAGGAGGGCTAACACCTACATGGATCCACGTCAAGCTGCTGCTGCTGCTGCTGCTGGTGTGGAGGAAGAGGTGGAGCCGCTGCTCCGGCTGGTGTCAATGTCGCTGCTGCTGCTGTCGTTGGTGCTGTCTTCGCCATGTCCCTTTGCAGCTGTATCATTTGCTGTAGGCGCTGTTCGCGCTCGTCCACAATTGCCTTGTCCTTGGAATGCTTCACCGTCTGCAGCTCGGCCAATCTGTGGAACAGCAGTTTTTAGATAAGTGCGCATTACTCGGCTTTGACCTGCCAAAATGTTCCTTAAATATTTTTCAAATTTCCTTTCCTTTCAACTATTTCTCCCTAGAGTTGGTTTTGTTTTTTTGTGAATCTAGTTCTAAAATTGTGGGAGATATGGATTTTCGCGGCCTACCCGCTCCCAATTCAACGTGTTAAATAATGTTTTCTTGATTTTTAAAGGAGGTCATCAGTAATCTGTCTGCAGAATTGGGCGTGTCTAGCTTTAAAATTCAGGGAGATACATAGATTTTATCGATTTGCCACGCCCCAATGGGTGTAACCAAAAAATCGTATCACTTTAGTTAACGCGGTATATATACACGGGTATATATTCCACGTTTCAAGTCTATAGCGAACATTGCACAAACCCAATATACTCTTTTCACTTCGTGAACGAGTATGGATGGATTTTTCAATATATTCAAAACTTTTTCGAACTCTTTAAGCTTTTATTATGGATGAACTGTTGATTGACCGTAAAGTGTTAAACACGCATCAAATTCTTGTGGGGATTTTGAAAAGTGAGCTTAGATTTTCTTAAAATTGTTCAAGGATTTTTAAAAGTGAGCTTAGATTTTGTAAACATTTTTCAAGAAAATGATTTCTTTTATCGCTTGAGTCTGCACTAGGAGATTTAGATGCCTAGCTCTTGTGTTTTGGGCATTGCATTGCTCGTCAGTCAGTCAGTCAGTCAACACAAACAGTTTGATGTATGTTGATGTATTGCCCCGAACTCACTTCTGCTTCAGATCGCTGCCGCTGACTGCTGTCGCCGCGGCTTGATCGCTGCCGCTGCCGAAGCTCAGCTTGCTGGGGCTGCCCGCGGCCACAGATGCGGAGGAGGCGGAGACGAAGGCGAATGCATTGCTGCTGCCCGCAACGCCCGCTGCAAAACAAAGGAAATTCAAGTTAATATAAATAGAGAGAGAGAGAGAGAGAGCGAGAGAGAGGGGAAATAAAGTCTACTCACTGCGCTCGGCCTCCAGCTGACGCAGCGTGTCGGACAGCTTGAGCTGGAGATGATCGCGCTCCTCGAGCAGCTGGACCAGCTCGATGATCATCTCCTCGCAGCGCATGTCGCGCTGATGCAGCATCATCAGCGCATAGTCCAGATCCGATTTAAGCACATATTCGGGCAGCGGCTCCTGGCTGCCCATGGCACCAACTGTGGCACCCGCTCCATTGGCGCCGCCGGCACCGCCGCCAAGTTGATTCTGCAACCGGAACGGATCGTACTGCGAGGCGAGCCGTGCATATTCAGCGGATCGTATGGCCAGCTGCTCCTTGAGCGTCACAATTTCCATTTCCTGCGTTTCGAGCGCCTTCTGCATCTTCATCAGCATATCGTCCACGTCCGTTGTGGCCTCCACTTGCGGCTCCACAGCTGGCTGGGCGACAGCGGCGGTGCTGGCAGCGGTCAGCTGCTCGATCTGCGCCTTGTGGACGGCCTCGCGTTCCGTCAGATGCTTCTGCCAGATGCTGGCCACCTCGCTGCACTTTTGCTCCACCAGCGCCTCCCACTGCTTGTTCAAGGCACTGAGATCTGGCTGTTCCTGTGGCTGCACCTGCTGCGCCTGCTTCTCCTGCTGCGCCTGCTTCTCCTGCTGCAGCAGCTCCAGCGTCTTACGTAGTTCGGTTATCTCGATCGTTTTCATGTCCAGCTCCAGCACGGCCTGCTTCATCTTGTCCTCCAGCTCCAGGCTGTTGAGCACATGATTGTTGAGCACGCGCAGCTCCTCCTCCATGTCGTGCTTCTCCAGCTGCAGCTGATCGCACTGACGACGCACTTGCTCCAGCTCCAGCTCCAGCTCGGGCTCGGGCTCGGGCTCGGTTGGCGCTGTTTGGCTGACCGTTTGCTGTTGCTCGCGCAGCTCCAGCTTGTCCTCCTCGAGCTGTTTGACCTGCATGCGCAGCAGCTGCAGCTCCTGGTTCTTGGTCAAGATCTCCAGCACTAGCTTCTCGGTTTGATCCTCGCGCATCAGCTCCTCGATGCGCTGCTTTAGGTGCACAATTTCCGCCTCCTTCTCCTGGAGCAGCGCCATGCTCTCGTCGCTGGGCGCACTCACCGTTGACGGCAGCTCCAGCTGCCTGGCCTTGAGCTCCTCCAGCTGCAGCTGCAGCTGCTCGCACTCCTTGTGCGCCAGCTGCTGTTCCAGCTGCATGCGCTGGCGCTCCAGCGCCGCCTGCTCGGCCAGTTCGTCCTCGTGGTGCGACTTCTCGGCGAGCGTTTGGAGCATGCGCGCCTGCTCCTCGCGCATTTGCAGCGCCTGCTCCTTCTCCAGCTGCAGCTGGGCCTGCAGCTCCTGGCACTCGCTGTTCAAATCCAGATTCTCGGCCTGCAGATTCTCGATCTTGGCCAGGGCCGCGACATCGCCGGGCGCTTCTAAGCCCGCCGTTGTTGTGCTCGTCCTGGGCACCTCGGTTGGCGCTGCCGCGTTGGCCACGTCGCCCCAGCTCTCCAGCTGGTGCAGCTTGTCCTGGAGTTCGCGTATGCGTGCCTGGTACATCTGCACGTCCATGTCCTGGCGCTCCTTGAGCTCGGTCATGCGCTCATTGCCCGCGGTGAGGACATCGATGCGCTTCGCTAGCTTCTCCTTTTCGTGGGCATGCTGCTGCAGCTGCTCCTCGGTCTTCGCCTGGCGCTGCTCCTGCAGCTGCAGCTGATGCTTCAGTTCGTCAATGATGGCGCCATCCAGATCGTTGTTGTTGGCGCTGCGCGATTGCTGCTCCTGCTGCTGCTGCTGCTGCTGCTCCTTGCTGCGATACTCCTTGAGGCGCTTCATCAGCTTCGCCGTTTTCGTCTGCAGCTCGGCCTTTTGGCGCTCCAGCTCCTCAATTCTGGTGTGCAGCGCCGCCATCGCAGCGGCATCTGCCGGCTGCTCAACCGCCGCCGCACTGGCCCAGGGATCCTCGTCCATGTCCACGCCCCAGTCGATGGTGGTCTGCAGCTGATCCTCCATTTGTGCCCGCGCCGGCGCCTGCTCCTGTTCCGGCTGGCACAGATACGCCTTCTTTGGTGTGATTAGCTGCTCGACAACGGGCTCCGTCTGGGCGAGACCCAGCTCCAGCTGCTTGGTCACGCTGCCGTCCGGCACCGTCTCGCCGGCAAAGAACATGTCCAGCGTGGGCGCCGTCGCTGGCGTCTGTATGAGCTTCTCAATGGCCGCGACGCGTTCGCGTTCCTCGTTGGCGGCGCGCAGCTGCGCCAGCTCTGCCTCCCGCTCGGCGAGCAGGCGTTCCAGTTGGGCGCGTCGCTCCTCGTGCTCGGCCAGCGACTGGTTGCGTGCCAGCAGCTTCGTCTCCAGCTCCTTGGCATGCTTCTCCAGGTCGGACACGTTGCGCTGCAGATCCTCGATGGTTGGCTCTCCGGCGCTCGGGTCATCCATTGCCACGGCTACGCCCATGGCCATGCCCAGGTTCTGTGTGGTCATCCGCAGCGGTTGGGCGACAATCTCATCGAAGGGCGAGGGCGCGGCGGCCGCATCGCCGCCAAAGAACATTGCGGGCGCTGGCAACGGCAAATTCTGCGAACAAAAAATAGCCCAGTTTAGTATTGATTGACAAGTTGAACCGGTTCGGCAGCAGTTTCGAAAATATGTCTTCAACCGTTTCTAACTGGTTCAATTTGAAATTAAAAGCGGTTTAAGCGAGCGCCCAAACTTGACTTGAACCACTTTGAAGAGGCAATTGGTTCAGCGGCGTAACTAATTTGAACCAATATCGAACCGTTGATTGAACCAGTTTAAAACAATTTTTAAAACTAGTTCAAGTGGGTTTTTGAGTCGGATTTTCATCGCAATATATTATTTTTAAGCAAAAAACTAACTCGATTAATTTTTATTATAATTAATTTTGTTTTAATGTTTATAAAAAAACGAATATCAAGTTAAAATCGGCAGACAGCAAAGGCTAAAATCGCAGAGGCTGCATCAGGATCTGCCCTACCTGCTTCATTTAAGTGCAGATTTAAATATCAAGAAGACGGAAACATTTCGGCGTTGGAAGACATTTTTCTGGACGATTTTTCAGATGATTGTCTGAGGTGTTTTTAAACTCGGGTAAGAATCAACTACTCCCTCGACAGCAAAGCCGGTTAAATGATTACCTCAAGAGACAAGTGGAAACTAAATTCTTGAATCTAATCGAAGAATATGATCTTAATAGGTTTTTCAGGATTCAAACCAAAGCCCAAGCCTATAGGCCGTAGTTCTTTGTAATTTTAAATATTTGACGCAAGTGGGAAAATGTATCCAAAATCGAATGGCTCTAGCTCTTAAAATTTTTGAGATATGCGCAAGAAACTGGGTCAAAAAAATCGATAAATATCGATTATAAGAAAACGGGGTGGCTAAGCGATCATTTTACATCAACTTGATCTGCGTATGGTATACACGAATTTAAAAATTCCAAGTTCAGCTCTCTAGCTCTTGCAGTCGCTGAGATCGACGCGTTTATGCAGACAGACAGACGGACGGACAGGGCTAAATCGACGCGGCTAGTGTTACTGCCCAGGCATATATATACTTTATGGTGTCGGAGATGCCGCCTTCTGCCTGTTACAAACATTGGCACAAAACCCATTATACACTTTTTACCCATTTTCAATGGGTTTGG
Organism: Drosophila colorata; assembly: GCA_035041545.1. Lineage (NCBI taxonomy): Eukaryota > Metazoa > Arthropoda > Insecta > Diptera > Drosophilidae > Drosophila > Drosophila colorata. The sequence goes on along the minus strand of JAWNLD010000490.1, from coordinate 6,874,295 downwards.
GATATAAAAAAAAGGGGAATTCCATACAAAATATAGAAGCCAAAAAAATCGCAAAACTTCGAAAACTTGTAAACAAAAAAAATTCGCATAAGAATCGTAAAAAAGAGAATTGAGTGTAAACAACTTTCGTGCCGACAAAAAACAACAAAAAAAAGGCTCAGCTTCGCTCCGCTCCGATAATCTACCTAAATTTGGTGGTCTATGAAGATTGGGGCTATCTTTGACCTTTGACGTACCTGTTCCGCCTGTCGCTGGCCAGTGCCGTGCGCAGGTCGTGTCCAGGCCATCCAATCGTCGGTGGCTTGGGGCTGCTGCTGCTGGAAGTGGCCAGCTGGAGCAGCTGGAGTTGCCTGCTGGCGGGCCAGCTGCTCGGCCTGCTCCTCGAGGCGTGCCTGCAGGTCGGCAAGCTGCTCGGCCAGTCGCTTGTTCTCCGTCTCGATGTAGACCTGATCGTCGGTCTGATTTTGGCCGAGCGTGTCCAGTTCGGCCAGCTGCTGCTGCAGCGCCTGCAGCTCCTGGTTGTGGTTGGCGCAGAGCGCGTCGATCTGGCCACGCAGATTGTCCATTTCGGTCTTGTCCTGGATGGCCTGCATGCGCAGCTCCTGCAGCTCGAGCACGTCCTGCTCGGCGCTGTCGTGCTGCAGTCGTAGCAGCACCGCCTCCCGACTGAGCGCAGCCCGTTCGCGCTCCACATCCGCCAGCTCCTCGTTGAGCCGGCCCAGTTCGTCGTTGCGCGCCATCAGCTGCTCCTGGACGCGCTCCAGCTGCTGCATTAGGTCGCGCGTCTCGGCGGTGGCCCGTTCCATGTGCGCGCTCAGATCGCACTCGAGCTCGTCCAGTTCGGTGGCCTTGGCGGCCAGCTTGGCATCGTAGACGTTGCGCTGGCGTTCCAGCTCCTGGTTGCGCGCCTGCAGCTGGCCGCGCAGCTCGTGCAGCTCCTGTTCGCTGCTGCTGCTCAGCTGCTCCCGTTCGGCCAGCGCCAGCTGCGCCTGCTGCTTGTGCCGCGCCAGCAGCGATTCGTGGTTTGCCCGCAGCGCCTGGAGCTGTTCGCGCACCTCCTCCGCCTCGCTGCCGAGCAGCTGCAGCTGGCGGCTCTGGTTCTGCTCGCGTTCGGCGCACTGTTCGAGCCGCTGACGGAGCTGTGTCTCGTGCTCCGCCTGTTGGGCGCCGGAGGCAATCATTTGCTGTTCGAGCAGTTGGAGCCGCTCGTTGCCGGTGACGAGGCGCGCGTTTAGCGCCACGACACGATCCTCGAGAGCGGCGCTTTTGGCCTGCTGTTCGGCAATTTGGGCCTCCAGCGTTTCAATATAGGATTGATCCTGCTGCAGCTTCGCCTGGATGCCCTCGTGCAGTGTCTCCAGTCGGCCAATGGCCAGCTCGAAGCTGGCCTTCTCCTCGACCAGCTGGGCGTTCTCCGACTGCAGGGCGAGCAGCTGTTTCTGCTGTTCCTGCTGCTGTTCCTGCTGCTGTTCCTTCTGCTGCTGCAGTGCATCCGCCGCCTCCGCCTCCGCCGCCATCTCCTCGGGCTGTGACTGCAGCTGGGCACGCAGCTCGGCCAGTTCGCGCTGCAGACTCTGTATGAACGCATTGCGATGCTTGATAACCTCCTTGGACTTGTCGAACTTGATCGATTTCTGCTCCAGCTGGCGGCGCAGCTCCTCGACGTTCGTTTGCTTGGCCAGCGCCAGTTCCAGCTTGTAGCTCTCCTGGCGCAGCGACGTATTCGCGTACACCGTATTCTGTAGCTCGACCTGTAGGCGTTCCACCTCCTCCTTGAGCTTGGACTGCTGTTTGGCCAGCTGCTGCTCCATGTTGTGCTCCAGCTCCGATTGCAGGCACTCCAGCTGCTGGCCATGCTCTGCACGCAGCTGATCCGCTAGCTCTTTGAGCGATGTGCTCGTCGCCTGTTCCGCCGCCAGCTGGTGTGCCAGCTCCAGTTGCTCGGCGGTGCGCTTCTTCAGATTGAGGGCGTATTTTTTGAGCTTGTCGCGCAGCTCCTTGTTGCGCGCCTCGCTCGCCTCCAAGTCGCGTCGGCACTGCTGCAGCTCGAGCAGCTTTAGGTTCGCCTCGTGCTCGCTCTCGCCGTAGCTCTCGATCAGCTGCTGTTTCTGCTCGGCGATCAGGGCCTGCAGAATGCTCTGCTCGCCCTCGAGCGTCTCGATCCGGGACTGCAGCTCGTGACGCAGCCGCTGCTGCTGTTCCATGTGCTTCTCGTGCGCCATTTCGCTGCTGTTCAGCGTCTGATCGAAATGCTCCGCCTGCAGCTGCAGCTGCACCAGCTCGGCGCTCTGGCTGCCAATTAGCTGCAGCTGCTCGGCGCCAGTGGAGCGCAGCGCCGCCAGCGTTGATTGCAGCTCGGCGCGTTCCGAGTGCAGCTGTTGCAGCTGCTCCTTCAGTTTCTGCAGCTGCTCCTCCTGCTGCTGCAGCTGTTCCTCCTGTTGCTGCACCTTCTCCTGCTGCTGCTGCTGCTGCTCCACCTGCTGCTCCTCCTGCTGCTGCTCAATGGCCAACAGCTTGATGGTCTCCGCGGGCTCGCAGCTGTCGCGCAGCTCGTCAAGCTCCGCTTGGAGCGCCGCCAGCGCCGACTTCAGCTCCGCATTCTGGGCGGTCAACTGTTCGTATTCGGCGAGCGCTTTGCCGTTCGGTGCGGTGACGGCGACAACGGTCTCGACGACGGTCACCGTTTCCACCGCGCTGCTGGCCTCCTTGACCTTGTGCAGCAGCTCGGTCAGCTGGATGTGCACATTTTTGGCCTCCTTGGCCAGCTTCTTGGACACGTTCAGCTTGGCGTTGCGATCGTTCGCCTTCCGATATGCCTCCAGTTCGGAGCTGAGCTTGCCCAGCGAACGTTCGCATTTGTCGAAGAGGGCGACGGCGCCGTCGCCGCTGTCGAGGGCGGCGACCACCTCGGAGGAGCGCTGCATGGAGCTCAGCTCTTGGGAGAGATTCGTCTTCTCGCTCAGCTGCAGCGACAGCTGCTGTTTGTCCCGCTGCAGTTCATCCAGCTGCGCTTGGAGAGCCGCACTCTCCGACTGCAGCTGCTCCTGGGCGTGCTTTAGTCGCTCCTGGAGCGTGGCATTCTCGGTGCCCGGCTGCTCCTGGGCGTGCTGCAGCTGTTCACGCAGCGTGGCGTTCTCGGACTGGAGCTGTTCCATTTTGGCGAGCACCTCGCGTCGCTCGTTGGTGAAGAGCTCGATCTTCTGGAGCAGCTCGTCGCTCTCGTTGCGCAGCTGGGCGAGACTCTCGTTGACCTCCAGTTCGGGCGCGGCCAGATCCGTTTGGGTGAGCTCGCTGACAAAACTGGGCAGCGCCGCGGGCTGAGCGTGATCCGCATCCCGTTCGGCGGTGGCCGCCGCATCGGGATCCCTAACCGCATCGGCGGCATCGCCTTCGCTGGCCGGACGCTGGCTAAACCGGCGCTCGCTGGGCCGTTCGACAATCTCGATGGACTCGGCGGAACTGGAGGAGCTGAGCTTCTCCAGTTTGTCCAGCAGCTCCATGTTCTCGTTGATGTAGTGCGTCAGCTTCTTGTCCAGTGCCTCCTTCTCGGACTGCAGCGTGAGCAGCTGCTGGCGCTGCTCGTTGGCCTCCGTTTCGAGCTGTTGGACGCGCTGCGACAGCTGCTCCTCCAGCTGCACCTCGCTCAGTTCGGACTCCACGCGCGCCGACTCGCTGCCCAGCTGCAGGGCCTCCAGTGCCTGCTGCAGCTCCTCCTTCTGCTCCTCGAGCAGACGTATCGCCTCCGTTTGGCCAGCCGTCGGACTCGGCTTGGCCTTGGACTCAATCGTCGCCTCCTCCTCCTCCTCCTCCTCGACATGCGCCAGCTGCCACTGGCCCTTCTCGTCCTCCAGCACAATGATGCGCTGCTGCAGCTGCTCATTCTCGGCGCCGAGGCGCGCCAGCTCCTGTTGCGTGTCCGTCGCCTGCAGCTTCTGGAGCTGCTTCTCCGCCTGCTTGCACTTGAGCTTCAGCTTGATGTTGCTCTTGTTGCACTCGTCCAGCTTCTGTTTGAGCTGCTGGAGATTCGCCTGGAGCTGCTCGCTGGCGCTGGCGTCCGATTCGTCGAGGAAGATGGGCTTGCTCTTGACGCTCTGGGCGAGCTTCTCCTCTAGCACACGCAAATTCACGTTGAGCACGTTCAGCTCGGTGGTCTTCTCCGCCAGCTGCTCGCCCTGCTGCTCGATGGTGGCCTCCAGTTCGGCCAGCCGTTCCGTCTCGCTGCTGTTCGATGCCTGTTGCGCCTGCTCCTCGCTCCTTGCGCTGCGCAGCTCCTGCAGCTGCTTCTCCAGCTCCTGCAGCTGCTTGGCCAGCTCCATGTTGACCTGTGCATCGGTTGTGGCCGCCGCATTGCTCGCCTGCTGCTCCAGCAGCTGCTCCCGTGCGCTGTGCAGCTCCAGGCGCGTCGTCTCCAGCAGCTCGCTGCTGTCCACCAGCTGGGCGTTGCGTTCCCGCAGCTGCGCAATCTCGGCGTGCAGCCGGGCGTTCTCCTGCTCGTCCAGGCGCTGTTCGCCGCTGTTGTCCTGATGCGCCAGCGTCGCCTCCAGCTGCTGGACGAGCTGCTCGCGTCGCGTCAGCTCGCCGCGCAGCTCGTTCAGCTCCTGCTGCAGTTCCTGCTCCTTTCTGCTCTGCTTCATCTCGATCATTTTCATCTTGTTCTTGAGCAGCTTCAGCCGACCATCGTCGAGCGACGACTGTGGTTGTTGTTGTTGTTGTTGCTGTAGCTGCTGCTGCTGCAGATCGGCCGCCGAGCGATGTCGCGAGACTGGCGTTGGAGTCGCCGCCGCCGACATGGCGCGCAGATCGCTCATGGAGGAGCCCAGCTCGCCGCTGGCGCTCTGCCGCAGCCCCGACTTGACCGACTGCAGCGACTTGGCCATGTCCCGCTTGCGCTGCTCGAGCAGCGCCCGATTCTGTTCGGTGCGCTGGTTAAGCATCTGCAGCTTCTCGCTGCCGCTGAATTCCAGCTGGGCCAGCTCTTTGGTGGGCGTGGCCGCCAGCTCGTGCGGCGACTCGGGCGGCTTCAGTGTCCGCAGCGCGGTCAGCGACTTGAGGGATTCCATTGAATCGCTCGTGCTGGCCATGCGACGTCCAGCATCCTCGGATTTGCGCAGAGCGCGTTCACGCAGCGCCATTAAACGTTCCTGAGCGAAAAACATAAATAAATATACGTATATATATATATATATGTATGTCAGTGGAGCTGGAGAGCATTGGACTTACCTGCTGTTTGGACAGATTCTCGCGCAGGCTGTCCAGGCGTCCCTTGCCACCAGTTGTGGCATGCTGCAGACGCAACAAAAGGCGTAAGAGAAAGCTGAGAGAAATGGGGCGCAGGCTCACCTGTATCATTGATAGCTCCGTGGAGCTGCTGTCGTCCGCATCCTCCTGTTCGGCGTGTTGGCTCCGGTCGGCGGCCGCCTCCGTGCCCCTCTGCCCGGACATGACAAATACCAAAATTCAACTATCTAAAAACAACTACACCAAAAAAAAAAAAAACAAAAACAAAAAAGGAAAGGGGAAAACAAACAAAAAAAACTAAGGGGAAGCACTGGCTATCTCCGGAACGGATATACCCAATGTCGTCGCGCGTGTTTCGTGAAGTTCGTGCTGCTAGCTATCGACATCGACTGCAATGGCAAAAGGACATGTTGTCAGTGGCCACGAATCGAATGGTTTCTAATATACAAATGCATGTATATAGCTCAATTTCAAGTTTGCCGTTTGAAATTTTTGGCCAGAATTCGTGGCACTGACGTGTGCACTATTTGGCTGTGTGCGTGCGCGTACGTGTGTGCGTGCGTGTGTGTAAATCCATACGAAAGGGGCACAGACGCACACATATATATACACACAAACACACACTGATTTATATGTTTGGCGAAATTTCAAAGGCAACTTGATTGCCAGCAAATTGCCACAATTTATTGCATTGAATTTTATGTTAGAAATGTTTTACCAAATGTAATTAAGCAATGCTAACAACAAAAATCTTAAATGCCAGGGCTTCGACGTCGTTGTTACTGCCCTTGTTTTCGTGCGAAATTGCAGAGCTGTGCGCGACTAGAGTTGCATCGAATTGGTTCAGTTAACTGAACGAACGAACTGGGTCCCAGTTCATCGTTCGTTTTATTCCAATTATCGTTTAATTTGCTAAAATTTCAAAAAGAACTCAATTTATTTATTAATTTATGTAATGAAAATAGACATTGTTTTCTACGTACACTATTTTTGTGTCATTTTACTCCTTAATTTGAGAAATCCTTCGATTGCTTACATAATCAAACAATAAAATAAGTTAGGTTGCTATGGTATGGTATGGTATTGCATTCATTGATCAATAAATTATGTTATAGAAAGAAACCGAAATGTGATCGTTCGATCAATAAAGATTGAACAATTGAACTGACTCTAAATTGAATTACGATGTGCAGCTCTATTCGCAACAATTTCACATCGATAGGCAAGTATGTGTCGCGACAGTATCGATGCTGAACATTTCGAATAACGTATCGCTTATCGATCGGTCTGTCAGTTAAAATGTCATTGTATTTAAATTAAAGTTATTTTTTCTTACTTCAATTATACTACACAAGGTAATTGCAAAAATAGATTTTTGTTATAAATGTACGTCTAAATCTTCGCCTAAATCTTAAGCGCTTATACAAAATTAAACTGAATAGAATTAAAAAACTTTTGAATTGAATTCATTCTGCATTATCTGCCTGACATTTCAGTCAATCAGTTAATCATCAAGAACAAACTCCTTTTGCATATATATATATATATATATAGTATAAATTGAAATGAAATTTCTATAGAGTTAATGTTCGGATAACATAAAACATAACATCTTTATTGATATAACAAAAGTAGGAACCTTGAGTATAAAACTGAGAATTCTTGTTAAAGTACATCAAATCTGTAAGATGCATTCGTAAAACAATATTGCAACTATTGGACTAGACTGTCCCAAATGCACATTGAGAGATTAACATGTATATAAGTATAATATGCTGATAGATAGATATAGCAACTTGGGGCCGTACAGCTGACAGGCACTGTGACGGACATTTAAGTATGCAAACGAGTTTAGGCATTCGGCACCGACTTCATCAGCACCTCCACAATGTTTGGTTTGGAGCCACGTGTGGCATAGTCGATCGGCGTCAGACCTAGCTTATCCTTCAACTCGGAAATCTCCGGAATTGTCGAATTATCCAGCAAATAGCGCACCACATCTTCGAAGCCGTGGAGAGCCGCCACATGCAGGGCCGTGCGGCCCGAGGGATCGGAAATTAGAAGATCGGCGCCCGCCAGCCGATACGATTCCAGCCGGACGAGGGCGCCACGTTCGGCCGCGGAGCACAGCTGCTCGCCAAGGGCACGCAACGCGCCGGTCAAATGGGCGCCACAGTCGATCAGCGACTTGATGATCTCGTGTCGGTCCCGGGACACGGCTTCCATCAGAGGCGTGCGATCGTTGCGATCGCGTATATGCACCGAGACGCCGTTGCGCAGCAGATAGCTGACAATCTTCTCGTTGCCCAGCTGGCAGGCCAGATGGAGTGCGGTGCGAAGATCGTGATTACAGCCGGAGAGATCGGCGCCGTATGCCTTCAGATTGGTGATCTTCTCCATGTTGCCCTCGACGACGGCCGCATTGATCATGGCCGGAAATAGTGTGGGACCCAACTGATCCAGCTCATGCGGCGAGGACAAGTGCAGCGAACGAGCGACACCATCGACCAGATCGAAGTCCTCCATTTTGGGCGCTGCATCGGATGTGAGCTCGCCGCGCAGATTTGATTGCATCATCTGGAATTGTACGCTAATTTAATTCCCATTGAGATATGAAGTGAATGTGTTTCCACCTGTTTCTTTACATCCAGCGACCAATCCGACTTGCCAATCACGTAGGCCAGCTTAGAGAGCGCCGCCTCCGGCGTCATATCGTAGCCGGGTATGACGCCCACGTCGACGAGCACCTTGCCGGTCGCATAGATCTCGGAAACGGAGCCGTTCGGGCATTGGGTGATATTGACGATGATGACGCCGCGTTCGTCGGCCGCCTTCAGCTCGTCCATGAGGTCCATGCGGTTGGAGGGCATATTGCCGGAGCCAAAGGATTGCAGCACAACGCCACGCATGGGCGGCGCCAGGAACGCACGAAACGTGGCCAGCGAAATGCTGGGAAAGATGCGCAACAGGCCGACATTCTCGTCCAGATTCAAATACACACAGAAACGTTGAACGCTGCACGGCCGAAAGATCATTCGATAGTCCACGTTCACATTGATCCCGATTTGGGCCAGCGGCGGCACATTCGGCGAATCGAACGCGTTCATCGAGTTGGAGCTGACCTTGACCGTGCGATTTCCGCGGAGCAGCTTGTTGTTAAAAAAGACGCACACCTCCGGTATCACATAGTTGCCGGCGATGATCAGCGAGGACGTAAAGTTGTCCTTGCCATCGGTTCGCGTCTCAAAGATGGGCAGCTGCGAGCCCGTGATGATCACCGTCTTGCCCAGATTCTCCAGCATGAACGACAGCGCCGAGGCCGTGTAGGAAAGCGTATCCGTGCCGTGCAGCACCACGAAGCCGTCAAAGAACTCGTACGATTGCTGCAAGTCCACAAGATCAGGAGGATTAGCCAACCAGTTGAGCAGAGCGGGGAAAGGTATCAAAGTTGTGACAGATTTATTATATGTGTGCAAGCTTAAGCAGAACGCAGCTTACAATTTTGATATCTCTAGCTCCAGTTTATAAAATCGATTTTTATCGATTTTGCGAATATGGAGGGAGTTATTAAGCAACAGAATGTTCTACATATGCTCTACGAGAGCCTAAAAAATAGCGAGCAGTTCGCAAAAAATCGGAACTGAATGTCTGACTGAATTTATCGATTTTGGACAAATGAAGAAAGTTATAATAAACAACACTTTTGGCGTGTGGTCAACGCACATCTACATTTGAAATTTAGATTCTAGCTGCGATAATCTGCACGATATGATAAACAAAAGTGGATTGAGATCGATATTTATCGATTTACTTATTAAAAGCATGTTATACGTACACTAAAACTTACATTTCATATGATATTTATCGATTTTACGATTATGGAGGAGCTATTAAGCAGAAACTTGTTCTGTGTATACGAGAACCAGAATTTCAAGTTTGTATTTTAGTTTAGTTAAATTTTTAAGCAGATTTAGGAAGTTATCACAAAAAAAAACTTATTTTTGGAGTATGTTTATGTTATAATTTTGAATTCTGGCTGTTTTAATCTGCGAGATATGCTAAACAAAAAAAGAATCTAGATGTCGATATTTATCGATTTTGATCTGTTTGATTCTATGAGTGTGTATATGATTAATTTCTGTAGTCTGAGAAGGACTTGACTGGCTGTTCTAATGAAACTTTTCTTTTTTATGGTTTTCAAGGTATATAAAAGAAAAATTGGAAAATGTAAGAACCTTTTCTTGGAAAACTTATTTACTTAAAACTGTTTAAAACCATAAAACTATAAATGGGCATTTTGAAATTCAGGCCTATAACATAACAAAATGTTGATGCCAACTTCAGGAACTGACCACTGTGCTGTACAATGGGCCAAATGTGCTGATATTCTTTTGAAAAAAATAAAAATCAGGCATAGCTCGGGAGCAGGGAAAACCACACAGATGCCTCTCCCTTTGGTGCACTTACAAAGATGTCATTGGCGATGCGCGCCCAATCCTGCAGGGTCATGTTGCTGGAGTCGAGCAGCGGCACATATTCGGCGACCTGGTAGAGCACACGTCGCCCCTCGCCCTGGACGAAGGGCAGCACCAGCGGCGCCATCGCAGCGCCTTCGCCAAAGCGACGCTGCGCATAAACCTCATCATGGATATTGGGATATTTGCGTATGTGACGCACCAGCGCATTCGGAATGGGCGCCAGCACTAAAAGATCAGATTGGAGAGCTTAAGTTCGTGGGAGCGAAGATAGGAAAGATTGCTGTCAGTTACCATTGTGCTCGTTGCGCATCATGCCAATGGTGCCGCCCGTGTAGATGACGCGGACGCGCGCCTCCTTCACCTCGTGGGCCATCAGGTTGCCGGAACTGACATTGCGCGGTATCGGTGGGCACTGGATAATGGGCGTTGGGGGCAGCATCTGCTCTAAGGAGATGTTGCTGGCGCTGCACTCGCTCGGAGGCTTTTTAATACTGATCTGCGGCGACTCATGGATGGCGAAGCCATCATCAAGATTGTCTCTGCTGCTCATCGATTCTGCGAATATCACGCGACTGTTTTTATTATTAATAATATTCTAGGAATTTTCCTATGCAATGAGTGGTGATGTTTTGTGTTGTGCTAATAATTAAGTTCCTAATCCCTTTGGCCGTCCACCAGCTGGACGTGTGTGTGTGTGTGTGTGTGCGCGCGTTTTTTTTTAAGTCGTAAATGTTTAGCTAATTTGTTATCAGGCAAATGGGTTAGCGCTTTCAAGGCGGACGGTGGCGGCGGCAATCGCTTTTCATTTAGCTAGTCATGCAAATTAAAATCAATAACTGATCTCGATTTGCACACACACACAGTTATTTGCATAAAAATATTTATTATTGCACACATCCATACAAAGTTTTGTTGTTTCTCGCGTGCTTCGCCAGCGTTGCCGTAGCGTTGCAGCAAATTGCACAGCTGTTTTTGCAACGCTGTCTGGCAGCGCTGCGTGAAGTGTGTGTGACTAGACTGTTGTTCGTTGTGGTGTGGAACTTGGCTAATGGGAAATGTCGACTGGAATGTGGTGTAATGGAAACGGGAATTTTGTGCGAAATGTAACGGTTTCTGCGCCGCTAGAAGTCTACAAAATAAGCCGAGCCAGCCCCGCCCCACCCGCCGCCCACAAGCAAGTGCCGTTAGTGCAGCACGAATAATAACGTTTTTAGCTGCTTCTGCGGCTTCTGTTGCTGCAGTAACGGCCATTTAATGACAATTTCGGTAATGGCCATAAACTGCAAATGCAACTTCATGAGCACTTAATGGGCCTCATCCCTCCATAATGATGATAATGATGATAACAGCCGCTCATCAAACGAAAGGGTAGAAAAGTGACCGAAAGTAAAGAAATTTCAATGCTTAAACACACATACATATATACATTACATACATATGTACATATTATTGCTCTCTTCGAAATCAACGAGAGGTCACTGAGAGCGCTAACTTACGATTAAGAGATCTTAAAGTAGCGCATAGAATAGTTATTCGTGGCTCTGTAGTGGAAGCGAGAAATAAAAAAAATCGGCGATCTCGCAATTGCAAACCATTTCTCTGAGAGTGTGAACGCACTAAGCATTAAGAGAGCCACAGCCAATGCAAAGAATGCTGAGCTCTTAGCATTATGACGTCACAGTATATCGCTTAAAGAAGGCAAGATATCTTTATGAAATTTGGCATGCAACCGAATTTGGCATACAACCGAATTGTTCGTGCACCTAGCACATATATCAAAATTGGCCCTATATCCTATAGCTTCCATAGGAATATTCGATTGAAAAGTCAACATTTTGTTTTGTTTTTAAATATGCTTTGATTTAAAAGTGGTAAGCATCGGACTATAGCTTTACATGGAATCTAAATAAGCCATGTAAACCATGATTGAGAGACTTAAACGTTGCGCATAAGAATAGTTCCGTTAGTTGGCGCCGAAACAAAAGAGCGCGAATTAAGAGCGCGTGACGTCACAATTTCTGTAATTATCTCCTAAATATATTTTAAAAAAATCGAAGAAAAAAAATTGTTTTACTGTACAAATATTTTATTTTGTTACATATATTTTGTGAAGCTTAAATCAACTATGTCACATTATTTTTTCAAATCTTTAAATGAATTAGTTTTGCTTATTTACATATGCATATCTTATGTACACACTGCTCGATAAGTCAGCGCTTTCTAATTTATATCGATGTCGGGCATATCAATAGCCGCTGAAACGATTAGCGCAATCAACTTAACGCTGATCTGCAATGCTGTTAGTGCGTTATCCCTCTCTTTCTCTTTCGCTTTCTCTTGCATCCCACATTCGCTCTTCCTACTGCATTGACAGCGATTTCCGTTCGGCGCGCTGATAAACTTTGTTACTTTCTTTTTGAAGCATCTTGAAGTGCGGGCGCGCTGTAAAATACGCTCGTTTACACCTCAAGTGGCAATCATTTGCCTGGCGGCCCCCAAAAAAACCACCACGCCGCGGGCGACATTATCGCCGCTGCTGCGCTCGCTAATCACCACGCGAAAGAGTGAGAGGGCATGGGAGAGTGAGCGGGTGTGCGAGCGAGCGAGCGTACGGCTTGCACTCGAACAGGAAGAAGTTGAGCACTTAGATGGAAATGGTGGCGCGGGGCGTGTGGGGGGGGGGGGGGGGCTGCTGCGTCGTGCTGCTGCCGCACACAAACAGCAGCCAAGAAATGCGGTTACATTGTACTGGTAGCCAAATGTTGGTGATGATTTTGTTGTTGTATACCCTGTACACATTGCAAGTGGGTAAGGGTATAATAGTTTTGTGGAAATACATGTACATGAGGGGCAGAAGGAAGACCCGACTTTTTAGTATGTAGTATTTATTTTATTGTTTTATTATTTATTATTTTAATACATAGTATTTATATATTCTTGATCAGGAAGACTAGCGGAGTCGATTTAGCCATGTTTACCTGTCCGTGTGTAAGAAACTATCAAAGCTAGAGACATTTAATTTGATGTGCATATTCTTCTATACCATGCGCAGAAGAGGCTTATAATTGTTTTATCCCTAGCTTGTCCCATTTCCCAAAAATCGATAAATATCGATTTTAAAACAAAGGTTTCTTAGCATATTCCGCAGATTAGAGGAGGTGCAGCTATCAAATTTGGTACGTATGTTCTCATATAGCAAACGCAGATTAGAAATATTACAATTTTTGGATACCTACCCCACATGCCCCAAAATTTAATTATAAAACTCGGGCGCACTCCTAACAAGAGCACTCTTGATTATTTTCTGTCTGTGCATACAGACAATGTTAGGGTATAGGGTATCTCCTAGTCGACGATCCCATCGACCAGAGCACTGTGACTTGTTGTTGTTGATGATGATAATGATGAAGTGGCGGGCAAATGTGACAGTTGCAGGAAGAAAGCGCGATGCTAGGCGACGCTAACGAACAACAATGGAAATATTTGTAATAATGGCGCCACTGACAACAACAACAATAACAAAAGCAACAACAACAGCTACAGCATCTACATCAACGTCAGCCTATGACAATGACAAGGCAAATAACGTGTCGCCAATAGAAAACTTCAGAGCGCCGCAATGTCTCAGCGGCAGCTCGAATTACCCCCCTCACACACACACACACTCACACAAGTGAGTCTTGCCTCTTCCTTCTGCTGCCTCTTCTTGTTGTTGTCTTTTCATAATTTTTGCCTCACATGGTTCGGATAATTGAGTGTGTCTCGCTCGCTCCCCTGTGGATTGAACTGTAATTACAATGGCGTTTTGGGGCTTTAGCGCGGCCCTTAAAAGTAGGCAATGCCTACTTGAAATAACAAAAACTGCGAAGTCGCTGAAAAGTGGGCAACATAAAATTTAGTATAGCAAGATATAAGGCAAAATTCAATTTAAAAAATATATAAATGTAATATATCTTACAATACAATATATTATATTATATTGGATAGTCGAATTGTTGTCAAAGGGTTAGCACAGTTAGTTTTTAATCGCAAAAGATTCACGATTCTATAATAAATTTTTAAAATATTTTTTTTTCAAAATAAGTAAAGGAGGGAGTAAAAGGTTTATTTTTTTTTTAAATATTCCAAAAAAAAAAGAATTAAATTAAAATGCAATCAACCTAGATGTCAAACCATGATCAAAATGGAAATCACCGTGAAACTCGGTTCAGTTTTGAATAAGTTGTGGGACCATGAAATCAAGTAGCAAGTATAGATTCGGGAAATTGCTCAGTTTGTATCTTATTCTATTTTTTTTCTGCTATTTTAGATTTATTAATTTTGTTGTTTAGCATATTAAGATCTTTTATAATCTTATTGCAATCTTATTGACTGCGTTGAAGTATCTGATTCCAATTTACAAATAATAAGGATGATTGCGAAAAAAGTTGAGCAATTATGAGCGTTATTTTGCTGTTCATATTTAAGGAAAATCGGGCCCACTTTGTCCTCGCAAGATGTAATGAGCAGCAGCCGCTTTAAAAATGGCCACACAACAGACGAAAGAGAGAGAGAGAGAGAGAGAGAGAGAGAGATAGTAAGTGTGTGCGGGGAATATATATGTGCTCTATGTATGTGTCGCCTATATATTTACAGCTACTAAACTGTAATCGGGCTACACACCGGAAGTTGAAATGACTTGAAAATTTATTGCATTTGCTGCCGACGTTGTTGTCGACGCTGCTGTTTCCCTTGTTGTTGCTGTTGTTGTTGCTGTTGTTGCTGTGCATTCAGCAGCCAAACGCTTGACTGGCTTTGGTGCCATCGTCGGAAGTGGCACGGCAGTCAATTGGAGCCAGTTGCAGAGATTCGGCGACGCCAGCAAGCGGCGATTGCGAAATTGAATAAGCCCACGGAACCCAAAACCAGACCCAGACCCAGTCCGACGCAACCCGACCCGACTCGGCGCCAGCTCCAGCCGGGCTAACCTGTAGCCAAAAAAATAAAAAAAATAAAAAATAAAACCGAACCCTCCTTGACGTAAGCGCCAGCTCTTTAGTTCCAAGCTCAAATCCAATCCCGGCCAGCATGACACAAATTTACGGCGATTTTGCAGTCAGCAACAGCAGCAAAAAGGAGCTGACAGACGCGCATGTGTGTGTGTGTGTGTGTGTGAGTGTGTGCCTTGCATTTCACATATATGTTTGCATGTATATTTGTAGTTGTCCTGGCTGGGCCAGTGCAGCCATCCTTCAAGCGTTTTGCTGCTCATAAAAATCCATTAAATTATTCAAATTGCATAGCAAAACACTTTTGCGAGACGGCGACGGCGACGGCGACGGCGTCTCTGCATGCGGCCACGCCCCGCCGAGATTTTGGGCGTTAGCGCTGCCAAAGATTCGCTTCTACCCAAATGTTTGTTTGATTTTTCCCCATGCTGAATTTTTTGTTTTTGTTATTTTTGTTCTTTCTAGTTTTCCTTTTATTTCTCAGTCTTTTTGCTGTTTTTCCGCGTTGACTGCTAAAAATAAAATGGCAACCGGCGGCCGGCAGCTACCGAGCGCAGTGAGGCATGCAACAACATAAACACACACACACACACACACACACACACACCTACACTGCCTGCATTTTCAGTTCGTTGAGGCAGCCGCATTGAAAAAGCTCGAGATGCTCAGCGCTCGCTTGCGGCTTTTAATGTGCCTGTGTGTGTGTGTGTGTGTTTGTTGGTAATATTGCCATCCGCACAGTGGGCGTGGCCATACACATTGCTTGTAAGCACAATATGTAATCAAACTTGATAATCTTATGCTAATCCTGAAAAAAGAAATTACACATTAAATTCGCTCGCATTGTCTTTCATTACAAATTGATTAAAGCTTATCGTGCAATGCTGGCCCAGCAATTGGGGCTCAGAGCATTTATTGTTGGCCAGCGTTTTGAATTGAATTGAATTTGAGCGCATTAGATGGCTTATATTTACTATAATTGCGCTTGAAAGCACTTTATATTCTGTTGTTTTCTCTTCGGAAATGCAAACTTCAATAAATGCAATAAATCAATAATAAATAATACCATGCACAAAAGTGTATTAAGATTTTAAATTAAATGTGTTATGCAGTAAATACATTTGTAATTTTACCTGTAAAATACTCTTGCAGACATTTCAATATTAGTACAAAATACAATAATTGTAACTAATATGGTCGGAAACGTCTCTTTTCATGCTTTGCCTTGGAAAAGCTCTTCTTTTTTTTTGAAAGCTTGAAGAAATCATGGTAGAAAAAAATCTTTTAGAACATACATATATGCTGTTTGGAATACATGTCCATAAATATGCAGATATGAAAGATAATTATTTTCTTTCTGCATATCCAAGCTTACAGCTTTAAGTTTACATAAGACAAATTAGTTATATATGTATATACATATGTGTATATTAGAAAAAATTCACTTGTTTAAGTGAGCTTTGCTCTCAAAAAGCACTCTCAGAGCTTTCTTTTACATATAGTCCATTTAATGGACTATATGTCAGCGTATATACAACTCTATATGCTTTCTAGTCAATGGATTTATAGTAAAAGCCCATTGAGCAATAAGATCAAAGAAAATTTTTTCCGAGCTTTTATTATGTATTTAATCTCCTATGCATAAGGTCATTTTGTAATTCTGATTACTCAATGAGTATACATATTCTGAGTATAAATATACCTGTGAGTTATGATCATTTACAGCTTGTTTTTTTATACCACTGTGCATGCAATACAATATAGGCGTGGCGTGTGCAAAAATACCAATGTAAATACATAAAATACAGGCAGGTTATTTATATATATATAATATGTATATATATTATTATATACATAATATATGTATATACCTGTTTGTGGGCATCTAATTATGCGGCTTAGTTCGCAAAGCCACCGACCCCACAGGCACCCCCAGGGGCTATCCACACGGCACCCCAGCCGGCCCCCTCCCGGCTAAGCTTTAATTTAAACATCGTGTGAAACTGATTTTATAGTTTTGCAAGTTTGCGGCCAGCGAACATTAAACAAATTTTTTGCAATTATATTGTACATTATATGTATATTTTTTCGACCAGCTACCAAACAAACCCGCCCGTTCCCCGCCCTTTTCTTCCACACTGTGCCGCTGGCTGTCAAATATTTACGGTTTTTGTGATCAGTTTGGCGTCTGCATTACGTAATTTGCTCAACGCTTTACGTGGCATACGTAATTACGGCAGTGTGTGCGTGCTTCCATTTACATAGGCACACGCACACATGCATGTGTGCGTACGTGTGTGGGTGTGTGTGTGTGTGTGCGTTGTTTTGGGCGTTGTTTCAAGGACGCTGTGCGGCAATCAACGGCACTTTGTTTCAGCTGCTTTGGTTTGCTGCTGCTGCTTCTTCTTCAGCTCTTTTGGTGGGCGCTGCGTTTTTTTTTTTTTTTGGATTTTTTTTTATGCCTGTGGGCGTGTCTGTGCATTTGGCATAATGATAAAAACCAACAAGCGCCAAAGTGCACAGTGTGAAGGCATCCAAACGTAACGGAACGAAACGCAAATGAAAATGTAGCCTGGAAAAGTTCGTGCTCTGCTTCTAGTTTTCTTTTTGTAGCCTGTACCCCATGCAAATGCGTGAGGTAGGGTATAATGATTTTTTGCTTACAACTGTACAGAACGAGGCATTTTGCAGGCCATCAAATGTATATTTTTGCTTGGCCAGCATCGATAGCAATTTGACGTATTTTTTTTCATTGGGATTTGGCATTCTCTTTTCAGCACGTTAATAGTCCTAACAGTTCGACCCTTCTGGAGCGCAAAAGTCAGTCATCTGAGTTTAATACGTTGGAAATTCTTTAAAATGAGTGGAAGTAAAGAATTTGATATTCATTTGTCAGAAAATTTTGCCAGTTATGTGATTTTGCCTGAAGAACTTGGTTTGAAGGGTCTACAGATGCCTTATACCTGCTGTTAGAAATTCACTAAACTATAGAAAACAATACTTAAATAAGCAAAAAAATATATATACTTAATGTGCTTCTAATTTTGTCCATCCATTTTTATTGAATTTTTTACATTTTATCTAAAATAGGCGTTGCTTATAAGCTGTTACGAATTTTTATGAATTTTGGACCAGGGCTGCAAACCTAAACAGCAATTCGTAGATTTGGTTCACGGTTCGAATCAATGTGTTGCCTTTGGGTTTCACATTCATGAACCCAGGTTTTGATTCGAACTTATTCGAAATTTAAAAATGTTGTTTTCTTAACAATAGCTCGCTGCTGGGTTCAGGGTATCTCCTAGTCACCCTAGCACACCCGACTAGAGCATTCCTACTTGATCCCTGTGCTCTTCATGAAAAATGCAAACCAAAAGTCATTGCGGCATATGTATATGTATGTTCATACATACACATATACATAAATACATATAATGCACGCGAGTGCGAGCGGGAGGCACACATATTAGTGTGCTTGTATGTGTGTGTGCATGTTTATAACCCAATGGGAGCGATTACTGTGCCGTGTGCATTATGCAAAAACAATGCGGGCTGTATAAATGTATGTGCATATATATGTGTGTGTATGTGTAAATATTAGCCAAAATATTGGGACATAAAAAGGCCGTGTTATTTGGTGGCTGCCAGTTGCTGTTTGCTGTTTTTGTTATTTTTAATGTGAGTCTTTCTCCTTCATCTTCTACCAAACGCAATCGCCATCTTTGTTATTGATATGAACGCGCAGCGGTATCGATGCCAAGCACAAGAAGCATCGATAGGCTGGAGGGCCAGACCTTCCACTTATTATATTGATAAATGGATGTTAATTGAGAGCGGCAAGTAAACAAACGCCGTTAATCATTTTATGCACCTTCACGCATGTACATATGTATGTATATAAAAGTGTGCACTTCTTAATAAATGCATGCATGCATGCATGTGTATATTCATATACATACATGTGTCAAATTCAATCAATGACAAAAATCTGGCGGCACTTGATTGTGGGGCAGGGGCGTGCCGCGCGGACCAACCGCATCGACATGCTGTGCCGCTGTTTGCTGTCTTTGCTGGATTTTAATTAATTTTTAATGCAGTGCGAGTGCGAATCGCACTATGGCACAATATGCACTATTTCTGACCGAAACTTTTGCTGTTCACACATTGGAAATACATCAACGAGCAATGTTATGAACCAGCGATTTTAAAAGCTTTAAGCGTAACAGCTGTGAAACTCAATTACAAATGCTACACACTTAAAGTGAAAAGATTAAGCTGACAATTTTGGACTTAATTTAATGTATCACTATCCTATTTTTTAAGAGTGTAGCTCTTAAATAGTGTAACAGAATTTATTTTACGCCTTATGTGTCATATTAAAAACATATTTAAAATATATCCTAAAAGGCAGCTACAAAAACTTGGCATCATTTGTATAATAATCAATGTTGAGAAAAGGGCATTTAATTATATCCTCAACCCATTAAAAATGAGTAAAAAATATAAGGACTAGAGCCACCAAATTTATTTAAATATATTCTCATACAAGATCCGCATATTATGAATATTTCGGATGTTGGATACACACCCCCCATTCGCCCATATATCAGAAATACGCAATTCCAGTACTAAACACTTGCGCTTTAGTTTATACATAGATTTGAATGCTCTTAGAAGTTTTTCAAGAATTCATTTTCCATAGTGGGGCCAAGCGCAGCCGGTGAGTAAAGTGCGCAGCTTGTTGCGTGTGTTTCTGTGTCTGTGGGTGTGTGCGTTATTTTGTGTATGTATGTAAGACGGCAAGGGGGTTGAAATGTATGCAACGAAAAATCGCCGCAGGTCTTAAGTCGGGCACCCTCGACTAGAGCCGTACTGTTGTTTTACAGTCTGGTCAATTGCAACAACGCCCTTCTATGCGATTTTCAAGAGTTCGGATAAGGTATCCATGTTTTTGTTTTATTTTTAGTTAAGTGTTTATATTGTGCATTATCTCTTAATAAATGGACTTACTTTTTCAATTCTCACTCTCTCTCCCCCGGTCTCTCTCTCACCTCCTCTCTCGCTCTCCCTTTCTCTCTCTCGCTCCCTCACTCTCTCCTCCTCTCCGGAAATCTGCAAATTTTCTCCTATAAGTTTTTGTTTATGAGCCTATAGAAAATTGCCTGGTCAATGCACAATCGTCCTTCTATTCGATTTTCAAGAGTTCAGGTAAGGTTTGTTTGTTTTAGCTTTATTTTTAGTTAAGTGATTAGAGTGTTATATAGTGCATTATCTCTCTATAATTTTTTTTGCATTGGCTTTTTTGACTGGCTTTCGCACTCTCTCTCGCTCCCCAATCTCTCTCTATCTCTCTCTCTCTCTATCTCTCTCTCCCTCTCTCTCTCTCTTTCCATCTCTCTCAACATCTCTTCCTCTCTCTCTCTCCATTTCTCTCTGTCTCTCCCCATCTCTCTCTCTCTCCATCTCTCTCTCTCTCTCTCTCTCTCTCGCTCTCTCTCTCTCTCTCTCGCTCTCTCTTTCTCTCCATCTCTCTCTATCTCTGTCTTGCTCTCTTTTTCGCTCTCTCTCCGGAAATCTACAAAAAAAGAACTTGGAAGATTCAAGAATAAATATTCCATTGTGAAGGCTGTGGGAAGAATGAAGTCGCCAACTTTGTAAAGTACAAAGTCTCATTTCTCAAAAAATTCTTCTTCAACAATATGACGAACGTAAACTAATTAATTGGACTCAAGAACTTTGCTCATTCTGAAACTTAGCAATTTGTGCCACAAAAAGTGGCCAACTTCCCCATAGTACATTGCACACACACTCGTGTGTGTGTGTGTGTGTGTGTGTGCAAGGTTTGCAGATTCGAGCATAGCTTTTGTAGCTTGTCGCGTTTCGCTTTTTCATTCCGTCTCATGCTAACATTCGGATTGCTGTCAGCCGCATATCGATACATTTTTGTCCACATATCACACACACGCACACACACACACAGACACACACATGCACACAACACAAAGGCAGCCAAATGATAAATCACTGCCAAATGAACATGTTTTCTGTGTGGACAGCAGGCACATCGCATTGCATTCGTTTGGCAAGAGTTTTGAGCATTAAGTGAAGTCTATCAAATAATTTCATCACGCACAGCAAAATTGTTGTCGTCGTCGTTGTTGTTGTTGCTTTTGGACTGCATTGACATTTGATGAGCTCGCGAGCGCGTATATTCCGCCCTCATCATCAGCAGCAGCAGCAGCAGCAGCAACACCTGTCACGGCCCTCAACAAAGGCATTGAACAACATCAACATCGACAGCTTCAACATCAATATCGACATCGACAACGACAACGCTATCGATATTGTGGCAATCAAAATTGAGCTGCTTTCAGCCATTTCATTCAAACTTATCGATGTCGAGATATGGCAACGGCAGCCAAAGCAACAGCAACAACGCGAACAGGTCGGAACAGTTAGCTGCGCGCTGCCGATGCCCATATACGCTTGCGGACATATCGGCGATGTGCGCTATATTTCTATGCTGAGCTATTCAGTTATCTTTATCTATATGGTGAGGTATTTCAGTGAGTTATTATAAAGTGATGATTGCTGGTGATGTTTTGCTCATATATTAGGGGTACTCTTAATAAGTTAGCGATACTCTTTATAAACTCCTTATAACTTTATCTTTATAAACAAGAATGGTTTTCATACATTGTTCCTATTTTTTTTTATATTTTTTATAAAATGAGCGCATTGTCAAATTTGGTCATGAACAAACAAGTTGTACGATGGAAAAATCATTTTTCGACAGATTGTTCCTATAGAAGCTATATGCTATAGAGTTCCGATATAAAAAAGATCTTTCATGTAAATTAGGCGCACGGTAAAACTTTAAATTGCAAAATTTGGTCAGAATGTCTTTCGGCACAAAAAGTTGTTCATGCAAAAACTTATTTTATGACAGATCTTCATATGGCAGCTATATGATAAAGTGTTCCGATATGGATCAGATTCTGCATATACAAATGTTATAAGCGCAGCAGGGCTTATAATTGTCAAATTTGGATTATGAATTATTATTATTATGAATATTAGGTTATCTTCGAAAGCAAAAAAGTTATTGATATGGAAGCTATATGTTATAGTGGGCCCCTCCTGCTAATGTAAAATATGAACTACCTGCAACAACAAAAAAAGAAAAACTGAGAGATAAATTTGCACACAAACAGACAGACAGATAGACGGACGGATATCTCTACAAAGACTCGATTATTGTTACTTATCAAGAATAAAGACACTATATAGGTTCGCAGACGGCTCCTGCTAAGCTATGTTACACACTGTGTGACAAAATTATAATATCCTGTGCAAGGATATGAGAACAAACACATTTCAACTGACAGTTGCAGGTGCTGCGGCTGTCGCTTCAAATGGACGGACTAAGATGCGGGAGAATGAGAGAAAGGGGGCGCAACAAGGATGGGGGGAGGGCGGGGATGCTGGCATGAATTTTAGGCAGAGCCTAGCAATTGATGATGCCAGTGGCATTCGGCAAGCAGAGCGCTCTGCCACTGTTGCATGCATATGAATGTTGTGGCAAGTCTGGCAGCACAATGCGCCACTGATTGAATTGCATGTAAATTAACTTGCTGATCCGATTAGAGCAAAGACGACAGCATTGGCAAAATAAATAACATCAATACATACACACACACACGCACACGCACACACACGCGCGCGCACACAACAAGAATAACAACTAGTTGTTGCCTGTGTGCTGCGCCATTCACCTGAGCTCAATACTTATTGGCGGCTTTGATACACACACACATACACACACACGGACACACACACAGACATTTGCCAAAGTTGCCAGAGCACAATTTAATTTCGTTGCTGTGGCTTTTACATAAATGAAATATTTCGTTGCATACTTTTCGAAGCAATTTGTTTGCAGCTGCTGCAACGCTTAACCCCAAACGCCCCCTCGACCCTCAACCGTTCACTTCTACCACGCTCGGCTCAACTCTGCTCGGCAACTCAGCAGCGCTCAAAAAAACTGAAGCCACTCGACTCAACTTGGATGCGATTTGTTTGCGACCGTTGCTGTTGTTGTTGTTGTTGTTGTTCGTTGTTCGTTGTTGTTGCTGCTGTTGTTCGTTGTTGTTATGCCCTGTGAGCGCGGGCGTAATGGGCTTGTGCATATGTATGTAACAGGCAGAAGCAAACATCTATAGCCATGTCCGTCTGTACAGAGAAGCAATACTTAAACCCCACATTTCAGACTCAATTTCTCACTAAGATTGAATTTACTGAAGTCGAAAAGTGCGCACTTATATCAAGTACGATTTCTTAAGTCCGAGAATTTGAATATTTAGACACGTTCTTGATATAAGAAAATTATATATTTTTTGATTTAAGAGTTTCTTCGGTTAGGAGTTTTTAAACTATTTCAAAAAATTTAAAAATAATTTTAAAATATTAAATTTTTAATAAAGTATTTTTGAAAACAAAAACATAAAAAATAGAATTTTGTTTTGCTTAATGGGGTCCAACTAGAGCTCCCAATTTGTATTAAGAATATTTGTACTAATTTCTAGTAAATCACAGAATAAGTTTATAATTGGTTTTTGGATATCTCGCCCTGTTGGCCTAATATCGATTTTAAAATAAGGGTTTTGCTTATTTCACCTATTGGATATCTTCCCCTTTACCTGAAATGTATGTAACATTTCATTGGTCTGCTTAAATCCTTTAAATTCCATAAAAGAATCAAACAAAAAACTAAAAAATTATTGAAAAAGAAATTTACCATGGAAACTGCTATAAAAAGAAGCAAAACCGCTTAGTAATGAGCATGCTACAGCAGCTCGCAGCTCCTTACAGGGTATCGCTTCATCGGTCACTGCCGACTAGCGCACTCCAGCTTGTTGTTGTTGCACTTTTTGCGCTTAACTTTCGCATAGTTGTGTGCGATATTTTTATTGCGTCAGCAGAAGCATCAACTTGGGGACTATCTCTTGACCGGCTAAAGTTTGCACAAAATGCTGGAGCACAACTTATTTATTTTCATACTTGAAAGCTTTGGTTTTGGTCTGCGGCTTTGGCTCTATACTTTACTGCGCCCCAAACCCACCCCAGTCCACCCCTGGCTCCTAGCGGGCTTATGGGCCAGCTTGCGCCGGCTGTAGAAAAATGCGCGCAACGCGAATGCAACAAATCAGTAGCAAGAAATAAGTAAAAGTGCTCGAGTCGGGTGTGCACGACTGGCAGTTACCCTGTACACAGCTGCAAGCTGCCGGTTGAGCTTTTTGCTCAGTTTCCTCTATGGAAAATGTATTCTTTTACATTAGTTTAGTTTATTGGTTGACTTTTATATAATTTTCAAAAACTGGAGTCGTATCCAAAAACTGGAAGAATCTGCTATACGAAAAGCTACCCAACAAATTTGATGGCTCTAGCTCTTATAATCTTTGAGATATGCCAAGAAAACCTTGTCTTAAAACCGATATTAATCGAAATATCGATAAAAAAATAAAATTCGTGCTCTGCGTATGGTAAAGGAGAATATGTATACAAAATTTGAAATCTCTAGGTCTCTAGGTCAGTTTACGAGCACGTTGCCTTCATACAAGCGGACAGACAGACGAACATGGGTAAATCGACTTGAGAATCAAGAATATATACACTCTTTAAGGTCGCAGATGCTTACTGCTGGCTTCTACATTTGCACAAGCCCATTACGCCCCTGTTAATCCATTTTCAATGGGTACAGGGCATAAAAAAATGCAGGAGCAGAAGAAGCGTAACTGCTGAAAATATTTAATTTAAAATTGAGTGCTGCATGTGCATAAGTGTGCTCGTGTGTGTGTGTGTGTGCGTCCATGCAACGCTGCGAGTCGCCATTTTGAGTGCTGGAATAAAGACATAAAGACATACGCTGAGTGCGTTGAGGGCGCTGCCACCCTTTATAAATACGCGCTGCTTGTGAAATGTGTCTCATGTGTCGACTAAATATACTTATATATGTACATGCGTTCCCATACATATATATATATATATATATATGTGCCTCATACATATGTATTAGTTATGTACATAACAATGACGCAGTTATGAAACTGGGGACTGGCCAGCGCTTGGAACGCTTAGCTCATTAACATAATCGCCAATTCATAATCTGCCAGTGCCACACAAAGCCGAACAAAGCACACACGCACATACATGCAAAGGGAAAATACGCGCACTTGTGTGTGTGTGTGTGTGTGTTTGTTAAAAAGAAATCGAAGCCTGTCGCATAATGAATTCAACTCAGCCTGGACCCGAGAAACTGGCATCGACTTTAATGGCCTCCGTTGCCATTGTCAAGCATCAACTGACATTTTGGTTAATCCCCTCGACTGTCGCATGACGCTTGTAACGTCCCGAAAACGAGATAATATGGCGTATAAATTAGTTCAGCTGCGAAATAAAAAACAGCATTGCCAGCTTAGCCAAAGAAACGATAACGATAACTGCTACGCCGAATGTTTGCTCTTTCATTCTGCGCTCGTTTCTGCTGAACTTCGAAAATGCGTTCCGATTCAGGAGTCTGATCTGACTCACACTTGACGCTAAGCGTAAATTCACAAATTGCTGTAGTCTGGCAATGTCATATTTTTTTTATTGCTTGCGCATGAAAAAATATGGCTTAATGCATTTATTTATTATTTATAATAAAAATGATAAAAAAAAAGTGAATAAATTCGCACAACAATTTATTTTTTACATTTTCCAGTGCAATGGAAATGTTTCTTTGAAGGTTTTGTTTATTTTTTATTTTGCATCAAAGTTAATTTCGTGAATTTACAAATTCTGCATAAACGGCGCCATTTTAGAAACGTGCAAATTTGAAGAATTCATGAATATTGCAGGGCATTCCGCCAGCGCTGTGTGCGCATTTAACTTTGCTGACTTGCCAATTGCTTCTTTTTAGCCGTTCAGTGCCGTTGCCTGCGCCGGACAGCCCGTTCACATGCCTGTCTGTTGCTCAATTATACAGATTGCGCTACAACAACAACAACGATAACAATAACAACAACTACAACAACTGGGCATACTTAAGGCTCAAGGTGGGCTGCTGCCTCGGGACGCACTTGGCATAATCAGTGCCGTTGCCATTGGATGCCAGCTGGAACTCATGAAATTCATGGAGAGCGAATGAACCTCATTCGCATTACCAGCCGTAGCGGCGGCAACAACAATGCGAATATTAAAACCGAAAGAAGAAGCAGAACTGGAAAGCGCTGCTCTTACGCTACATTTGAGCTGCAGTTTTTTGTTTTTTTTTTTTATTTGGGCATGGCCAGAGCTTCAGCTTTAAGTCTTAAAGTTCACTCGCAGACGCTCTCTTGCGTCTCTCTCTGTCTCTCTGCACTTGCTTCCAGTGTCTGAGCGGTTGTAATGAATTTGTTGTTGCTGCTGTTGATTTCGTGTTTTGTAGTTAACAAATTCATAAAACGGATTCCTGTGCCTTTTGTTTTTGCATAAAATTCACAATGACTGAAGGCAGCTGCCGGCGCCAGGCGAGATCGAGGGCGAGGGCGAGAGAGGGGGTGTGCATGTGCGAGGTGTAAATTTCCAAGCGGTTGACCGCACGAAACTCATTTGCCAGTCAGAAATTACAAGCAAAGCAAAGAAGAAGCACCACTTGAAAGCATTTAGGCCAAAAAATACCCTAGACAATGAAAAAACCTCAAAATCAGCTGGAAAATTTGTTTTTATTTTTATTTTTCGTATAAAAATGGCTGACAACAAGTTCGATCTATCTGTTGTTGTCTATAAATCAAGGGTATGCGTGTTAGGCAGCTTGTTTTGCTATCCCAGGGTATATGCAAATGGGCTGACAAAAGTGTGCTGAGTTTTTGTTGTCGTTGCTATTGTTGTTGTTGTTGTTGCTGTTGTTTTTTGTGGTATTTGCATGCATGCTACACATGGTATATCCTTAAAGGATAACTGGCGAATGCGTTTGGCTGTTGTGCCACGCCCCCTGCTGTCACTTTGTGCTGCGAATTGCACAACAACCACAATCAACAACAACAACAGCAGCAACAACAACAACAAAGGCAACATATACCACATGGTCGCGCCTGCTACATGGCCAAATATTATGCAGGCTTTTTTTTACAAGCATACCCAGGCCTCCCCAAGCTCCACAATTCCTCCATCTCTGGCATTTGAAAATTTCGTTGTAGCCACAACTGGTAAAACAGTTTTCCTTTTTGCTTCTCTTTTTGTTCTTTTTCGTCTCTTTTTTTGGATTCTGTGCTTGGCGTTAGAAAAACTGTGTAACACAAAAAACGGCGACAGCGGTGATAACACACACACACACGCACACTCGACACACACACACACACACACACACACACTAAGAAACGAATGAAGGAAAAATATTTAAGATGAAATCTGTGGTTAGGCAGCGGCCAGAGGGAATGGCTGCCGAATTTAAACATGATTTTAAAGCAATTCGGCAATGACGAACATTGAAATGCCCTACTTTTAATATTGTTAATAAAAATTTAAGTGAATATTTTTTCAAATAATTTTCCAAACTCTTCAAATATCTTATATTTTTACTGAAAATGTAAGTATTTATTGCTGTTTTAGATAGTTAATTTTTGTACTATATTTTCAATACTTAAAACTATAACAACACATTGAAAATAAAAAAAAAATTTAAATTATCAATTTGATTTACAAAAATATTGAATTGTCTGCTATTTTTTTTATTTTAAACTGCATTTATATCTAGCCATATTTTTGCATTTATTTTGATATACATTTTTAGTTTTTGTATCCATATTTAAGTCTATCTTCATGTATTGATTATTTGTATACTTATATATCTTTCTCGAATTATATTAATATAGTTATATATAATGTATATAGCTATATCTATGCTTCTTCTTTTTTTCAATTGTTTTTTTCTCGTATTTATCTTTATTGCTATCTATAAATCCATATATTTCGATCTCCCCTCTCTTTATTTTGACATGTTTGTTCTTGTTTCTTCGCTATCAATCTTTGATTATATATCTCTCCTATCACTAGCTTTTTCAATATTAATTTATATATATTTTTTGTTGCCAAACATGACATTTTATATTCTATTTAATTTATCTGCCTCGATATAGTCCACATTTCCTTCTATGGAGTATGCACAAAATTATTCCCACAGTAACAGCCGCAGGACCCCAAATACCCCTGCTCTCGTTCAAGTCGAATACAACGCCAAAAAAAAAAAAAATGTAATGGAAAATAAAAAATGTGTTGGCCGCGTTTGGGCGCAGTGTCGTCCATGTCCATGTTCGTGTCCATGCCCATGTCCATGTCCAGGAGCAGAAATCATCATGTCTGAGCAACGTGCGAGAGTGTTTTTTTTGTTGCCCCCCCTCAAGTGGTTGCTGTTGTTGTTGTACTCAAATTTTGACACAATTTTTGATGAATGCCGAAAACTGAACCGTAACAAGTAAATGTGGAGGGAGGGGAGGAGGGTGGGTTGCTCGGGCTGCGACAGCAGCTGAGCCAAAACAGGCTAAAGACAAACAAAAAGCCGAAGTAGAAGCAGAAGCAGAAGCTGAACGAGAACCGGAACGAGAGCCAGAATCAAAATCAAAACCAAAACCAGAGACCAGAGTCAAAAAATTGTCGAGATGGAGCGGGCAGCTGCGGGTTGAAGTGGAATTTGGGGGTTGGAGGGAGTTGAAGGTGGAGACGGAAACCCGAATCAACGCAAATGTCATTTGATGGATAAGTTTTGAGCCGCCAGGACGGGCAACGGGGATAACTATGCTCCATATTTAATTATTCATGAGAAAGAGACAGAGACAGAGAAGGAGAGAGAGAAGACAGAGGGGGAGTGTGTGGAAGAGAGACAGCCAGTTGTTCCTTTGGTGCTTTGATTAATGAAGCAGCTGAGACAACATCAGCAATCAAATTAATTTCAGTTACATGAGCGGATTATGCAACAACAACAAATGGGGCAAAGAACAGGGTATAAACAGAAAAAAAAAAAAAAAAAACTAAACGGACGACAAGTACAAATCGCTTTGGGTAAACGAACAGCAAGAACAACAATAACAACAAAACAGCGAACAAACAACAACAAACAACGCCACATTTTTCACAACTTAATGAACTCATTTAAAATAATTTAAAATAATTATCAATGCTAATTTAATGAGCTGTACCAAGCCGCCGCAGCTTCCAACCGCATCCGTATCCGTATCCATATCCGCATCCACATCCGCATCTACATTCGCATCCACATCCGCATCCGCATCCGCATTTACACACATATAGCAATCCATGCACTGTGCACACACACGGCCCCATTTACTAACAAAACTACGCAGAACTGCTGCTGCTGCTGTTGGGTTTGCACGACTAGCTGACATACCCTGTACCATACCATAGAGAAGAACTTTTTCATTGTTTATAAAGTGGTGCTTATTGTGCTTTGACCACAATTTGGTTATATCTGCTTTTTGATTTTTAAAGCCGTTATTTGAAATTGGTCTTGAAATGTTGTCTACAAAATTTGCACACTTAAACTCGAACCAAACCATATATTTATTGGGTCGAACCGTGAATAAAACGTTTTTTTAAATATAATAAACCACTATAAAATATAGATAACATAAGAACAAACCGTAAAAAGTTTCTTTTTTATGAAATACCTGCATTTGCTTTATGTCTGCTAGGGTATTTAATCTTCGGCAATCCGGTGATAACTGTTCTTGCATTATCTTAATTATTAGATTAAATTGGATATACATCTCTTAAATATAAAAATACGTATTGCTAACGTTATTTTTCATTATGATATAAACTGTTTTGTTCAACTAAATTGTTTAGAAAGTTTTTAAAAAGAAAGAGAGCGTCAGTATAATTTTTCTGCTCACTGTATGTCAGCAAAAATATTTAATTTTGCGCACTGAAAAGCTGGTAATTATTTTTCATATTTTCAAAATATAAAGTAGTTGCTTGGATATGGAATTAGACTACTTAAATATCACTTAGAATAGCACACAATAATATTTTTTTGAATATGCATACCAAATTTTAGAACAACAACTAAAATTAATTGGCTTTTAAGTACCCCTACATTATTTAAATTATATTTTTTGAGCAAAAATTTTTAACATTTTGAAAATATATTTTATTGCCAAACTTTGTTTAACACTCTCCGTTGAGTCTTTTAATATAGTCCATATGGTGCCGCTTTATGCAGGGTATTTAGAAATGAGTACCTAAAAAAACAGTTAACCGCGAGCCCAAAAACTTTTTAGCGCAAACATTTTGCATAACGTTGATGTTGTTGTAAACCTTTTTAATTTATAGTTTGTTCTGTGTGTTTGCGAATAAGAAGAGGCAGAGCGAGAAAAAAGCCAGTCGAAATTAAAATGCATTAAGCAAGGGGCGTGGCAAACGCCTACCGTCCGCCCTCAGTCGTCAGACGTCAGTTTTCAGCAGCGACGACGTCAAGTGGCAGCCAATTTAACTTGGCTAATTTGTGTGCATGAGCCGTCTAGACCAGCGACAAGGGGAACGGAGTTGGAGGCGGGAGGGGGGTGTGGGGGTGGGGGGTGGGCGGTGGGTCTTTGAGGTAGTCAGCTGAATGTCAGCTAGCGAAACGCATTGGGAATCGTTAGTGCCGAGATGTTTTATGCAGCGCATAAATTGCAGAAGCCGCTAACGGTAATTGTCGCCAACGCCAAAGCCAACATGACGTATGCGCAATATTTACCATGCTCTAAATGAGGTGCCTCCTACCCCCTGAAAAGAGTGTGTGTGTGTGTGTGTGTGTGTAGCTGGCGTGCTCAAGCGCCTGGAAAATGCCGCTAACGATGGCGCCTAAAAGCATGCAACGGCAATTTAAATTTGCGCACATTTCAATTTTGCAAATTGTCGAAAATGCGCTAAACAACACGGCAGAAAGAGAGAGAAAAAAAGAAACACAAGCGAACAAAAATGAAATGAATCGCAGTGTGCAGTGAATGAAGGGAAGGTGTGCAGAGTGGGGGGCACGGGGGGGGGGGGGGGTGGTGCGGTTAGAGGAGGGCCATAAGTGGTGCGAGCAAGCTCAACAAGAGAGCATAGCCAGCAATTGCTGCCTGCTAGCCGACAAGCAAATACCGTTTCGGAAGTGCTTTCCAGCCGGAGCTGTAACATAAGGGCAGCTGATCTGCTGTGAAAATAAAGAAAAACTGATGATTTTTTCAAATATATTCAAAAATATGGCCAATTGAAAAGCCGACTGAACAAATAATATTCAAGTTTTGCTTTAACACATAGCTTTGAATTTTTAAAATCCTTATAATACTTATAAAAGTAAAGCATATTTATCATACCCAAGCAGGATATTTATATCTTGCAATTAATTTTTTGCAAGACTCTTTCTCACATTTCTCCACTTTTTTAGGTGCAATTTTTCGTAGCTTACAAAAGCAACCTTATAGAGATGCATAGTACATACATACATACATATATTAAAGAAAACTACTGTGAAAATTTCCTAAAAAGAAGTGTTTAGTATAAGTTTTAGTACTAGATTACGTATACGTATTTATTATAGGTATTCGGTATAAGTATTTAGTATGAGTATTTTGTATATGTTTTCAGTATATGTATGTAGTATAGGTGTTTAATATAAGTATTTTATTTAAATTTATTTATTTATTTTTTTTGGTATACGTGTTTGGTATGTGTATTTTGAATACGTTTTATATATATTTATTTTTATTTTTTATTGGTGTATAGTTATTTTATGAGCTAATTTCCTAACACTACTGGGAAGCACTGGTATTGACCTTTATAAGTATATAATTTAAGCATATTGTAAGTTTTTAGTAAAAGTTTTCAGTAGAGGTATCTAGCATAAGTGTCTTATATGAGCAATTAGTATAACTATTTGGTATAATTTAACATATATTTATATATATAAGTATTTAGTGTAAGTATTTAGCATAAAGATGCATATTCTCCAAGTTTCAACAACATAGCTCAACTGATAGATCAGTTCACATGAAGCTATGTACATTAAGCATCCTAAGCAGTTATCTGTACTTTATGACACGCTTTATATTCCGTGACAAATTGCGAATACCCTTTGACAAGGGTATTTGAAGAAGTGGCTGAAGTGGGCTGTGTGCGGCTGTAGAACGTGAGAAAGCTAAAAAAAAGAGAATATAATAAATGTTAAAGCCCATTTAAGGAATTGAAATGGTTTCCATTATGTGAGCATGGGTGGTTCGTGGGGGGCTCGGCAGGGGGGGGGCAAGGGGGTGAGGGTTGATGGCATGCGATTCGAATTCTTGATGTTGCTGCTGAATGGAAAAGTTTTACTTGGCAGCACGAATCGACTTATGTTTTCTCGCATTGAGTGCATTTGACTTGTTACAACAGCCACACCCACACCATACACACACACACACACACACACACACACTCACACGCTAGATGCTCAAATGCAACTGACCAAAAGTTCAAGTGTTCAAGTGGAAGACTCATCGGTGCCCTGGGAATGCGTGCAGCATTCGTCTCTCAGTTTTGGCGTGAGAAGGGCGAATGGAGGGGGCGGGGGGCTAGGAGACGGAGAATTGAGTGTGGGCAGGGGAAAGGGTGCTTGAGCTGCTGTGCGCGTTGATTGAAATGTTTCGCCAGCGCGTGGCATTTAAACTTTAATGCAATGGATCGCAATGTGTGCAATAAATTGAAGCGAACACGCAGAGGGTAAAGGGTGAGAATTGAGGGGTTGCGGGGTGCAGCATGCGGGGTAGCCGTTTCAGCAGGCAAGTTGGGGTAGGAGAGCGGGGGCCGGCAAACAGCCGCTTAGAGCAGCACTCGGACACGGGGCACAGCACGCACATTAAAAGTTCAAATGGCAAAAATATATATATGAAATAAAAGAAATATACAAAAAATAAAACAAAATAAAAAGTTAAAAAAATGTACAAAAAAATCCGCTTAAAAATTGTAAGAGAAGTGCAAACGAAACGTACAGATAAAAGAAAATTGTAAAAGCAAACGATGGGGCAAAGGGCAAAGCATTCCAAAGGGTGGTCTTGGGCGTGGCTAAGAGCTGGGTAGGGCATGGAAGGGGCGAGGGGGTGGCGTTAAGCACTCAGCTCGATAAGTTCTCGTTTGCGCGCGATTTTAATGAGCTTTGCAAGCAGCTTTTGCGCTTCAATCAAATATTGTAATAGATTCTAGTGACAATTCCGGCGGACAGTGTGGCCATAAGAATCAAAATTTATGTTTGAAAATAACTAGTTGGTTAAAAATTCAAAAAATTAACTTAACTTTACAGAATTAAAAAATAAAAAATACTTTAAAACAAATAGTTGAAAATTTGCAAGAATCGCCATTAGCCGAAAATGATCCTCAAATTGAACACTCAAATATTATTTTTTTTTATTTGTGTATATAGAGAGTTTTACACTTTTGGATATTGTTATCAAAAAATTGTCAGCGCCTTTTCAAGGGCGATTTCTTAAATTGCTTCTTTTGCACTCTGAGCAATGAAATCTTTAGATTAGGAAAAGCATAACAGCAACTGAGCTTATCTTGACTTTTTTCAAAAGGGAATTTTCAAGAAAAGCTTTTGCATCATTTAGCGTTAAATGCTTGATTAAATTATAAAATTGTATTAAATTGATTAAATTGTATCTTAGGCTTAATTACGCACTTTGAAAACAGTTGAACAGGATGTAAATTAAACGTGAATAAGACTTTCACCTTAGCTCATTGGAAACCATAAAACGCTGATTTCAACTAGCCTTGGGCGGTAGCTAAACTGCACTTAGCTGACCTCTGGCAATATGGTACGTAAGGTTCTTTCATGCACACTATACGAACACACACACACACACACACACATCGAGATTTGTATAAGTTTGTACAGTGTCATGTCATACTAATTACTTGATAAAAGGCCAAACAAAAGATGAAATAACAGAGCAAACAGCAAGAAAGTAACAAAAGGCAACAATGAAAACGCTCGCATTTATCTCTGATCGCACACTAGTTGCACCCCTTAATAGAAAGGCCAGAATAGACCAGCCCGGCGGGGGCGAGCGGTGCTTGTGGGAGGTATAAGGCAGCTGCGTGGGTTGGCGGCGAGGGGGAGGGGGGAGGAGGAGGAGGGCTCCCTGTGTTGTGAGTAGGCAGTGCAACACAAAGGTTGATAAAAACAAAGAATACATTTTGCCAGCACAAGGCAGGAAAACCAAGTAAATGGGCTAGAGCAGCAAAAGATCGACTAGCTGATACCCTACAGCAGGGCTAAGAATTATTTGAAACACAAATATGTATGTATATAAATTTATAAATATGTATCTGTATATGCATACAAATATGCATAATATGTACAAAAGTAATTAATAGAAAAATTATGTACAAATGTATAACATATTAGACGCTAGATTTATAAAAAAAAATAAATAAATAAATCGATTAAGTATTCGCGTTAAAAGAAAATTGGGGAAGAAATCCGAATCCGTAAAAATAGTTTCTTTTTAATAACAACTGTGCTTATCAGCCGATTTAAATATAATTGTTGGGATTAAAAAAATTAAAAAAAGAGGAAGTAAATGAATTGTCTATTCTGTATTTCTATTTTTACTTTTTCTATATATGTAGCTGTATCTGTATCTGTATCTGTATCTGTAGCTGCATCTGTATCTGTATTAGTATCTCTATCTCTATCTCTATCTGTGTTAATACAGTATCTGTATATATATCTATATCTTTATCTGTATCTGTTTACAGTTTTACAACTCCACTTCTCTATGCGTGCTGTGGTTACAGGGTATACCGAAAACAATCGACCGCCAATCAATTCGAAAAATTCGTGGAAAAGCGAATTGTGCAGCACATGGGGGCAAAGTGGGTGTGCGTCCGCTTTGCTGGTGGGTTGTGTGTGTATATTTTCCATTAATTAGTGAGAACAACTATGCGGGTGATGCCAAAATATACAACAACAACAGCAACAAAGGAAATAAAAACAAAAAACGCAGGGGAAACACAATTTGCGCGAGATTCAAGGAAAGCATATTATGCACCGCGAGATGCGAAAACAAAGTGCAGCAGCTGCTAATGAGGAGCGACAGGCCACTACTACATGATATCCCGCAATTAGTATTGAGTTCAATTTATTGTATTTTTGAGAAAAAAAATTGTTTTTTGCAGACAGGTAAATAATATACATAAGTGTTAAGTGTATGTGTTGCCATGATTAATTAATGATTGAAAAATATTGACTAGTTGAATAAATAATTTTTACTAATAATTAGATAACAAATAATAATAAATGTAACATATATTTTTTTTTATAATATATTGTATTAATGTTTATTTTTATAAAATGTTAAATAGTTGAATAAATAGTTTTTACTACTAGCTAACAAATAATAATACATGTAATCTATATTTTATTTTTATAATATAATGCATTTATATTTATTTTTATAAAATATTAAATAGTTGAATAAATAATTTTTACTAATAATTAGATAACAAATAATAATATATATTATTTATATTTTATTTTTATAATATATTGCATATACTAATATTTAAATATTCATGTATTTAAAAGCCAACACAGAAACCTAACCTCACTTTCGCACAGAAAGTCAAGTTTGAGGTTAAAAAAGAAACTGGTATTGCTTACTCGTGCAGTGTGGGCAATCCTTTTACAATTTCCACCTGAACTAACTGATGAAATTCGCGGCCACATACCTTGTGCATTCGCAATGCTTCGCATTTTATGCTTAAAAGTTCATTTGCCGTGCGAAAGGCGCTTTGCGAAAGGCTTTACCAGGCTGTCTGTGTGTGTCTCGTAAAAAAGGCTAAAAAGCTGGGGGTACGCGTTGCTGGCCAGGATCATAAACTGTGCCAAATCATTGAGACTTGGGCGTGGTCTCGGCGTCTCCATTCCCTGTCGGGCTGCTGTCTGCTCATGCAGCTTAGCAGCTTATTAAACAGCCAGTGAATAGGTGCTGAGAGGGGGGAATGGTGGGCGTGACTGGGTTAGATGGGGGCAATGCACAGCTCGATGGTTTCTGTGGCAAGTGACATTAAGCGAGGGGGTTCAGTGGCTGCCTAAGTCGCAGTCGGTATCCGGTAGCCAGAGTATCACAGAGGCACCGCCCATGTCACGGAGATGGAAGCGTGTCACAAATGGAGCTGGTCGATGGCTAGTCGGTAAGACCAATGATATCGATATCTATTCCCCAAAAAAAAAAAAAAAAATTATCAACAGTAGAGCTCTTCGGTTCTCTTAATTTATACTATTTAATTTTGGTAAATTTGCTTAAGCTTTATTATAACTAATTATAAGGTGTGCATAATTATTAATATCGATTAGTCGATAAATTTACAAATCTTTATTTAAGGATTACTCATGTGGGTCGGTTAAGTCTTCTTGTAGTGCATTAATATATATATTTTTCATTTATGTCGGAATTTTAATTTGAATAATTTTTCAAGATATCGATTTATCGATCAATTAATAAATATATGCAGCAATCTGGAGCCGTTCGGGTACTCTTAAGTATTGTGATCCCATTTAGTATGTTAGTCGATATATCGATGCATTTATTAGCGTTGATTTATGGCCGTATTGTGGCATTTGTTAAAACTGTTATGCGATCGATAATATGAATATAAACCTATCGATACATTTAAAAGCTTTTATTTAGGAGTTAGTCACGTGGACTCTGTCTTGTTGTAATTCATGGCTCTATGTTTAATCATTTTATTATAAGTTATTATGCAATGATTTGCGAGCCATTCAATTTTTTGTCATACTAATTTATCGATATATTTTTTTTGTTTATGAAAAATCATTAGGAGAATTATTTTTTGTTGCTTTTAACTTTATTATTATTTTAGCATTTTAGTCAGAATTTTGAATCGAACTATAACGGTATATCGCTATCAATAAATTTGTATATCGATGTGTTTATAAACTAGCTTCTTTCTTAAAGGACTAGTTATGTTAGTTGGGCAAAGTACAAAGTACATCAAGGACAAATGGACTCACGCGCTCAGCTGCGGCGCCAAGAACCGCCTCGAAGAGTAGCACATTTCATTGTCCTTGGCGAGCTGGTGCTCCAACTTGCTGTTCCTTTGCTTCCTCAGTGCTGTGTGTCCTTTGTCCTTATCGAAATCCAGCGCTGTCACTTGGCCTCAAGGGGGACGCAGTGGGGCGACGTGCGGCGAGGCGACACTTCACGGCTGCCAGTGATCTCCCTGGAGTGTGTTGAACATACGCCAGCTACATACGTCGAGAGTGTGTGTGTGTGTGTGTGTGTGGTGTGTGTATTGGAAACGAATCCTACTGCTGGTCCTGGTCCGAGCTTATACAACCACTCAGTGACACAAATAAAAGTAAACATGATAAAACCATTGAAACTTTTTCCATTTTCACTTTTGAGTGTGTTTGTGTTGTGCCTTCACACGCACACATACACACACACACTCACACACACACACACAGGCGACACTCGAGTGCAACTGTATGGAAGTTAATCTCAAGTGCAGCCGAGAGCTAAATATTTACCAATGGCTCTGCCTCTGCCCCGCTTCTGCCTGCGCCTCTGCTTCTATCTCTTTGCCCGCCGCCGTCGTCCCTCCCCCCTTATTTTACCCCTTGTCTGCGTGCTGACTTCTTTGACCGCCGTCCAGCACTGGCTGCGGCTTCAGTCCATTGCTTATCACTGATGCTCCCCCCGCGCCCCCTTTCGACAAACCACCCCCAACAAACATGCATTCAAATGACCCGCAGTGTTCTCTTCTTTTATTTTTTTGGTCCTTTTCGATACCCTGTAAACATAAAATAGCTTAAAAAAGCGCTTTAAAGCAGTTGGTGTTCATAAACATAAATATATTTTTTTATTATTTAATACATTTTTTTTATATTATATACATGTATATATATATATATATATTACTTTTATGCTCGGCATTGGCAATGTGTGAAAAATTGTTGTAATTTAATTTAATATTCGTGCTCAGCTTAGCTGCATAGAAATTTTCATAAATTGATTTGCAATTAATTTAAGACTCGTTTTTCCATTTTTAAAATGGCACCAATTACACAATTAATGGAAAATATGTATAGCATAGAAAGAAAAACATCGAGAAAATAACAAAATTTATATGTTTTGTGTACAAATTAAGCTACATTTCTTCGACTCAAGTAAAATACTTCATATCAGATAAGTTTTAAATACTTACGCTTAAAATAAATGTGCCTTACATAAGCCTTAAAAACACTGGCTAGGGTTTCTACATCTATCTAACTCTTAGTCATTTTTCCATTTCTCATTTCTCTTTACAGGGCATCTTTCAGTCGATCACATTTTTACAACTCTTTTTGACTGGTTTTCTTCAATTTGCTTTAGCTGGTTTTCTACTTATAATAATATATTGCTGTCTATGTTGGGCTAGTTCATTTCTGTTCACAGGGCATCTGCCAGTTCAGCACTCTTTTCGCTTCTTTTTCTCCACCCCCTTTCGTTTATTGTTTTTTTTGTTTTGCGGTCTCTTTTGTTTGTTTATATCCCCTGCCTGGGCACCTACGTCCCTTCGCCCCGTCGGCTTGTTTACACTAAACTAACAAGCAAAGCTAAAAGTTGGCAAACTGCAGCCAAGTCTCTCAACCCTTTCAACCCCTGCAACACCACCCACTCGCCCCTCCAGCCACCCGCCCCTTTCGCCCCTTTTGGCCGCTTTTATGCAGCCCGCAAGTTAGCAGTGATAGAGGAGCTCGTTGTGCATAAATTGTTTATGTTGTCGCTCGCTCTGCTTGTTTTGTCTGTGGCTGCAACTAGCCAAACCGAGGCCCCAGCCCCGAGCCCCTAAAACCCAACACCGAAACCCCAAAGCCGCTCCCTTCACCATCCCCTTTGGCCAGCCCTCAAGCGGTAATAACAAAGAGGTGAACCTGGCAAATATTTGTGTCAGTCGTTGAACTTGTTCTTCCTGACCTTTGCAGGCGCGCTAGAAATAGGAGCCAGCAGCAGCAGCTACAGCAGGTGTAGACAGCGCGACAGGTGCTGAAGGTGTGCTGGTGTGGAAGAGAGGCTGTGGGAGGGTGGAGGGAGGGGGGGGGGGAGATGTGGCATAGACACGTCTCAACATGCCAAGACTTTTGCATAGTGCAGTCAACTAAATAAAGAGAGAGACTCGCACATGCAGCATTCAGCAGCTAGTTAAAGTGTTTATCAACACTCTTTGACACAGTCAAGTGTTGGGCAACAGTTTAGAGTGCGCGACTAACACGATACCCTGGTATGTTCTAGGCAAGAACACAGAAAACTGAACAACCCATAATTTAACATTCTCTATTCTCTCATATTCAGTCTTATTATTCATGCTCTGTTAAATATATATATATATAATTGATAATAGCTCCTTGTCATCAGTCCATACATCATTCACTTAAATTTATTCTGTCTTATTTATTGCACTATTTTCAATTTGTATTTTTCAGCTATTTTATAAAGTTTAAATTAGTTAGGACTCAAATCGATAATTATCGATTTTGGCATAAGTTATCTATAATTTAAAATCAAACTTACCTTTTTAAAATTTCAAGTCTTTTAAGTCGCAAGGCAATTTTTATGGCTACAATTAATTTTTGTTTAGTTTTAAAGGGGCGTTGGCAATTGTTTCTTTAAAGTTCAAAAAGTTCTCGTATGGCATACGAGAACTTATATTGTTTACAGGGCATATATACAGTTATTTATGCTGATAACCAAGCTTTATAGATTCGGAGACAACTTATTTTGCCTGTATATAATTCCTTGTAATACACGCCTTTTCTACCCAACTTTTTAAATAATACCATTTTTTAAATAATAAATCGCAATTACTCCAAAAAAAAATAAAATAAAAAATCAAAACGCATTATATACAATTTATAAAAACCCCAATGTTCGCATTGTTTTATAGAATATAGATTTTGGTGTCACATCATTATTAAATTTAGTATATATGGGCTGCTCTCACAGAATTTGTAATAACCACATTTGGAAACCAACTCGAAATTGTTGCCAGTCTTATAGAATTTAAAACAAAAGAAAATTGATAGAGGAAAGCACAAAAGCAAAATGAATCGATTAACTTAAAATTTGAGTTGTTCTGTTAGTTTTTTTTTTTTGGTTAGCTTTAGATTGTTGGTTTTTTTTTGTTTTCCAGGGACTTGGGTTGTAATTTGTATAATTTGCTCAACTGGTCAACAATATATTCGGCACATATATATTTCAAATACATATGTACATGCGAAATTTAAGTGAGTGTTTCTTCCTCGCCTTTTTTTTTTCATTAGATATTCGCAATATTTGGAAAGCTTTGAACTTTGAATTTGAAAAGATTTGCGATTTGCAAAAGTATTTTATGTGGGGGTTTGGTTGAAGTTGGAAGTTATTTTTTGCTGGTTGTAACTGTCACTGTTCTTGCTGTTGTTGTTACAGTTTTCGCTATGCGTTTATGGTTGTTGTGTTTGCTTTGGCTCAAATCAAGTCAACGGTCGAAGAAGGTTCGAGCTTAAGAAGAGGGAGAAGTTGTTGAAAGCAAGAGTTTCGCTCGACTTCAATCGAACAGACTGGGCTCCTGATCTTCCACCGGAGGGCCAAAAATATGCGTCAGCGTTAGCTGCGTGTAGGCAATGACCGCCGAAGGGCACAGTCCGAGCGCCTCCTCCAAGGTGACCCATTTGGAGATCTCATCGCCCGGGCAGACCACATGCATATAGACAACGTCATCGATGACGGCATGGCTGATGATTGCCATCGGGCTGCTGCTGCCATTTGCATTGGTCAGCGTCGTCGGGTTCAGATTGATAACCATCTGCAAGGACACAGAAAGAGAGAGCTATAGAAGAAATGAGCAAACAAAAAAAGAGTAGGAGATTTCTGTAACCAGGGCTTTAACCAAACAGGGTTTGAACGAAACGGGGTTTAAACCAATTTGGTTTGACCCAAACAGGGCTTAGACCTAACTGGGCTTAAAACAAATCCCGTCATACTTTTTACTTTAATTATGAGCTGAACTTCGAACCGAACCAAAGAATCAGCTAAACCACCAGACTGTTTCGGAGACAGCATTACTAAGAATTACCTAGAAGCTGTTTTATCTTCTAAATGTAAAAAAAGTTTGTTTTCAAAAATAATAAATTGAATACTTCATTTAAAATTGGGAATAATCTGACGTTCAGAAAATATGGGCTTATAATTAAACTTAAAAGCGAACCGTATACCGAATCGAACCACCGGCAATTTTCTTTGGGGTCTGACGCCCATAAAGAGAGCTTCGGGTTCGTAGATGTGATGAAACCAGCTTTTCCAACCGTAACGAAAGGGTTTGAACCGTGAACTGGTTCTTTAGCTGGTTTTTTTTTACACCCATAAGCAGAACTTCGGTGGAACGAACTTACATTTAGATGGAACCGAACGTCCCGAATCTGGCCTTAGCTCGTCTTTTGAGAGCCGGGCAAATGGATCTCCAGTTCTCCAGGTTTATAGCTCGTATCTGCTATCGTCAGGATTGAATCTTTCTCTCTCTCTTTCTCTCTCTCCCTTTCTCTGTCTCTCTCTCTTTTCTCTCTCACTCTTTCCCTCTCTCTCTCTCTCTCTCTCTCTCTGTCTCTCTCACTAAGTCTGTGGAATGGTGGAAGGGTGTGGGTGGGGGGAAGGAAGTGGTTGCTCTTGCTGCCTTCTCGGATGGCACTTTGCTTACAATCTCGTTGATAATTTACGACTTTCTATTTTTGATGTAAAGATTCTAATTTAAGTATATGTATGTAGAGTCAAATTCATTTACCCAGCCTGACACACAAACCGAAAAGGCTACTTAATGTCAACAAATTAATCTTAACTATCTTAGAAATTCATAATTCTTATGCACGGGTGGGATGCGGGTTTTCCAACCAAAATGTTACCCAAGTCAACCTCTTTTTAGCTGGGAGACTTTAGGCATTATTTATGCAATATGAATTATCAACTTGTTTGTATTCCAAGAAATCTTAATCAAACTGGGAATTTTTTTTTTATTGTGTCCAAAAAATCCTTTTTTTGTGTTTTTCGAAATGTTTTGAGCATATTTTGCATTTATGATGAACCTTAGATTTAAGCAAAGTCCTTTATTTAGATTCCCACTGAGTAATAAAGTAATAAATGAAATAATAAAACACAAAAAAAAAACACGTAGACAAAAATAAAATACTTACACGATTGTTCCTAT
Source organism: Drosophila colorata (assembly GCA_035041545.1). Lineage (NCBI taxonomy): Eukaryota > Metazoa > Arthropoda > Insecta > Diptera > Drosophilidae > Drosophila > Drosophila colorata. The sequence goes on along the minus strand of JAWNLD010000490.1, from coordinate 6,832,318 downwards.
GGAAAGAATTTTATTATTGTCTACGTTTTTCATAAAACAAGACAAAAAAACTCAACTCATGGCTAAGTCTGCAAATAGCTGTTGTTGCTTTCAAAGCGAGAGCTACTAAAGATTTAGCGATTACAACTTTACTCTCTTGCTTGGTGTGCCAGGAGTATTTTGTGGCATTTAACAATTAGTATGAGTTATGTATGGCCCCCCTTCTCCACCAGACCTCTCTGTGTCTCTTGTTGCATATATGCGCTTGACGCCACAAATTGCATCCTTAAAATGTTGAAGTTTATTTCGCTCGTACATTGAATCAAAATCGATGGCCCGGGAGCAATTGTAACTTGTTTTTATTGTTGCTGTTGTTGTTGCCATCGGCAATTAGCCAAAGACAACAATGGAGAAGCAATAAACATGGTGTGCCTGATGTCAGAGGGGGGAGGTGCAAAGGGGGCTCTGTTGCTGGCAACAACAGCAACAAATGAACTGAACAACTGAAAGTCATAGGACCAAGTTGTCGACACGGCAATAGCTGCAGCTAACCCCCGCCAACCAGCCAACCTCAGCCCCCCTTCCCACAGCCCCTGCCTTGGCAAGCAACTGCGCTGTGTTTAGCGCTTTATTTATGGCGGCAAATGCAGCGCGTAAATCACAAACACACACACACACACACACACACACTTTGGGGCTTTAGCACAGGCCCCAAAGCAATTAAATTGCAGTGGGCGGCGGGGGGCGTGGCTGATGCAGCAAGAGCGACGCAAACAATCAAACGGAAATTAATTGCGGAATGTGTGAAAAGTGAAAGCCAAAAGCCGCGATAGCTACGATAGGATTTACCAGGAATCAAAAGCAACCCCCCTCACCCCACCTCACCGCTCCTCTTTGGCCACACATGCTTCAAAGGATCTGCAGCTGCATTCATCGGCGATATGAATAGCATTAGTGTCGATTTAGAGCTGATGAATGTTTTTTCTTTGCGAATAATAAGCACTGCCAAAGCTGAAATTAACGAGACAATTATTTTGCGAATTTCAAAACATCATTTGAAGCAAAAATGGATTGCTTGATGCATAGAAAACAGAATTTACTATGTGGCTCCAATCTAATTAGTGAGGATTTGTCAAAGCTTGAAATGTTTTTAATTGGGTCTTTGACTTATAACTTTTGCTAGCTTTAGTTTTTACTTTAAGCCGAATCTTTAACCGAATCAGTTCAAATCAATTCAATTAACACAAATGTTTTATTTTTTCTTAAAATTGATTTGGAACTTTTTGAATTTTGTTCTGGATATTACAAACTTTTCTAAAAATATTAACTTGCCTGAAATTTTCAGAGCTCTGAATATGTGAAATTTTAATAAATGAAAATATGTGAATATACACTGCTAAGTTGTTACTTTTAAAATCGGATACTGCTAAAGTTAACGAAATAAAAACTGAAAAGAAAATTACAAAAAGTTTGACTGAAAGTTTAAAAGAAACGAAAGAAAGAGTTGGAAGTTTTATAGAAATGGGAGTATTTGTGTCTTCGCGCAAAGAAATATAAACTAAAAAGAAAGCATAGTTGTCTTTAAAGAGACGACTATTTGATACCCTTTAATTTGTATATGATAGTTTATCCTATTATTATTGTATATCGATGATAGTAATTAAAATTTTTTTAATAACACTAATAAAAATGACAATAACAAATTTGATAAATAAAGAGCACAGCAATTATAAAAAGATTTCGACTTATATTTGATCTAAATCAATGGACTTTTCATGTAACTAATTTTTGTTACCCGCTTTTTCCATTGAAGACTATATTATAAATTAGTTCAATGTTGGTGATATTTCGGTAAAATGCTGGAGGTAAATTTTAAATAAGCTATACTTAAGAAATAAGAAATTGGATCATAGTTCATAAAAATCTAGATAAATATCATATCAACATAAAAGCTAAGCTACTCCAGCAAAACACCTAAAAATATTAGCTTGTATATTAAATTCAATCAGAAAATATGGCACATAGAGAACGGTTATTTATTTAAACTGACTGACCTGCTTACAATGACTTTACAAATTTTGAGGCGATTCTCTAAACTCATTTTTTTGGGTTGACCCCATTAAAGTGAACATGACAAACGAGGTCCACCCTAGAGACAAGCAGCTGTGGCATGTTTGACGCTCGTCGACTCGTTGAGTCATTGGCGGCAACTGATTTTCGATAGACGCCATATGTCACACAGCCAGCCAGATGGCACATCATGAGGTATTTACACCCTTGCTGCCCCATCCCCAATACCTCCCTTTAAGTTGGCCTTTGACGAGTCTTAATTAAGACATCGTTACGCGCCATTTTCCTGTGCTCTGATGATACGATGACAATTGAAGTTGTTGGCTCCAAACACACACACACACACACACACACGTGCACACACACATTGTACACTCACATATGCTGACCACTCATGGCTTGGCAAGAGGTTGAGGGGGCGGAATGTTTGGTAGCTGAAGCGTTTGACATGCATAATTAAAATAGCATGACCGGGAAGAAAGGAGCCGTAAGGCGGGGGTTAAAATGGGGTTAAAAGCGTACGTCGGTAGGGAGCAGAAGATGGGGGAGAGAGGCACGTTGTGCTCATAATGAGCCGCCTCGTTGGAGCGTCAAATGCGTTAAATCTCCATGAAATATTTGACAGACGCAAAGACAAAGCGCAAAAGAGAGAGAGAGAGAGAGAGAGAGAGAGAAATAGAAAACAAAAGAGCTATAGAGTAAGAGAGAACAAAAGAGGGGGGAGTATGGGATTTGCTTGGTACATTCATTGCCCTTGGTTACACACAGGCTGGGCTCCACATCCGCCAGAACATCCGCATAGCTGCCACTTCCGTCGCATCATCCGCTGCGTTGCGCCTTGCTGCTGCATCCTGGCAGCTTGCCTGCTTCAGCTGCTGCTGCTCCTGCCTGGTGCCTGGTGCTTGGTGCTTGGTGCCTGGCCAAGCGTAAGATATTGGCAACCGCAATGCAAACGTTCTCAGTTCCAGGCTGGGGCGGGTGCACGCAAACTTCATAATGCACGATAGCTGGCAATTTATTGCCAGCGACAACGACAGGTTTAAGCCAAGGTTAAGCACCGTTCAGGCCCAAAACCAGCTGGTAGCAAAACATTGTGCGCCATTTTAACGGGCGAAGCAAATAAAGACTAAATTTACCGTGTCTTCAAGTGAGAATTTCATCAATAAAACAAGTAAAGTTGTCTTAGTTAGGCGTTTCTTATTTATTTAGTTAGTTATTTAGACTGTTCCCCAGTTAACCGTATTCTATGGAACTAACTGTTTCTAAACGTTTTCTTGTTAGCACTAAAGTTATTTAACAAAAAAGAAATGTTAAGAAAACGTTGTCTTCAAATATTTTTTTGTTTTAAAAATCTTCATTTTTTATTTTTATTTATTTATATTTTTAATTTTAGTGTTTTGCAAGGTCTAACGCGACCTTATGAATAGTTAAAATATAAATAATATTAACTTAGGAAAACCTTGCTAAAAATATTATAAAAATAAAAATATTTAAATATATATTACGAATATAATTTTGAGCGTTTAGCTCTTATATTTTCAGACGAACGGACAAATAGTATATGTTTTTATTTGTACAAAACCATTCTCAATAGAAATACAAAATCGTTCTTCAATGGAGTATTTGCAATTTACATTTTGACATCGCTTGTTTTTTTTTTATTTAAGTATACCAAAATATTCATTTTGAAATACAACAACTGTTCCCAAGCTGAATTGACTGTTGGCCGGTTGAAGTGCGAAACAGTTGTTAGTTAAGCCCTAAAAGTCCTTTTATGCAACTTTTTGGCACATTATGTTTAGTTTTCGCCCCCTAATTTGTGCCACTTTGCGAGCCGCATACCAAATTTTCAACATCATTTCATTTACTTTTTTTTATAAATAGCTTGTAATACTTTTTATTTTCTGTTTTGCTGGCAAATTTCAGCATGATTGGCTCACAAATGCCAGCATAGTCGATGGCCACAAGGCGTTTGGTTAAAATTTGCGGCTTTACATTTTTCGTGTGTGTGTGTGTGTGTGTGGGAGGGGCAGGGGGCAGGGGGGAGGGGCTGACATTGACATTCGGCTGAGCGGGCTTGGCCTTGCTACCACTTGACTTGGCTTGGCTTACGTGCCGTTGTCGCATTTGTCAGCTCAAGCAGGTACACACACCAACTAACACACGCACACACACACACACACACACACACACACACACGCACACAACATAGTTAAATTGTTGACAACGCGGCGTATGCGTAATGCGGTCGTGTCCCATTTTATATTGTCCTGCCTTGCCCTCTTCTGTGCTGCTGCTGCTTCTTCATTCTATACCCTTACAGAGGGAATTCTAATTTTATAATTTTAATGGGGCTGCTCCAAAAAGGTGCCTATGTGAAGAGTGTCGAAAAAGACATAGAAATTTGTAAAGGGTTTAAATAAATTAATAATGTCCAGATATCTTTCATATATAAAGCTCTATAAATATTGTACATCGCCTCTTATTGTATTTTATATTCAAGACAATGTCTTTAGGTGTCCGCTGCGCTCAGCTCCAGCTTATAGCCATTTCTAGTTTATAATTACCTCTTTGACAGTTTTATGTTAATATGATATTCATTTAGATCTCGATCTGATTCTTAACGACAAAAAATCTTTTATGAATCCAAGGATTATTAAGTATAGCATTTACTGTATTTTAATGAAACTGATCATTTATATAGCTATTTGATCCGTATAGCAATATTTAAAATTATAGTCTCCAATAGGAATAAACGCTAAGAAATTCGGATTTCTTTTGTTTGAAAGCACAGTTAGCTATAGTTAGATATGGCGCCTATCTTTTATATGACTGCAAGGGTATTTATGCATCGACACTCCACACAAAATTTGTATTTTTTGTTTGTCTTTTTCTTCCATTTCTCCACGTCCCTCCGCCCGTTTTTCTGCTTTGTTCTGCGCCACGCCACGCACCAAATTTGTCTTGGCTCAGGCATTTCAATTGCAAATTAGCCGCTGCCACTTGCGCCTACCTTTACCTGCTGCTCTTTACGTTCTCCATTCTTCTGCCGTCCCCTCCCCTCCTCCCACTCGCTTTGTGCCTGGTCCTCTTCAGTTTTTACTTGGCCACATTCACAGAGTACATTTCGCTATTTTTGCGTGGCAATTTGAATGATTTATGTTGATTGCGTATAATTGCATGTTGTGCCGCCTCCTTCTGTCACTGTTCCCAGCCCAGCCCCCCTCCCCCACTCTAAGCTGCGCCTCTGGCATTTACGGCCCTAACCTCAGACATTTTGCGGCGCATTGTTGCTGCTGGCGTCGCTGCTTTTATGACGCGTCATCTGTCAGCAGCTTGTTGTGACGATGTCTGGCCAGAGCAGTGGGGCAAATGGGTTGGGCGGGGGCAGGGGGGTGGGTGGGTAGGTTGTACGCTTATTGCGGGGCTTGGCTAGACATTGCGCTGCTTATCTAATTATGCGCCCAAAAAGACACGCAACACAAAAATGCCGCGGCACAGGCCCCAAACCCCCTCCCCCCCCCTCCCCCCTCTCCCCCGCCTGCTGCTTCAACGAGCAAGCTGTCTTTTGCGGCACGACGTTTCATTTTTCTAACCAGGCTAAAGGTCGGGGCCAAGGCAGTGGGCGGGGTTGGGGGCCTAATGGCGGGGCGCGCTCGCATTTATTTCGCTTGTAAACGAGCGCAATTTGCAATTTGAACGCGTCCATTTGCGTTGCCTCCATTTCGCCTCTGATGCGACCACCTTCTGTCCGCCATTTGCAATTGAATATTTATATGCGCCTGCCTAGCTCGAGCGGGGCGTGGCATTCAACTAAAAGTTATTACGCATAAGCAATAGCAAACCTTTCAGCTAAAAAAATAAAAAAAATAAATAAATAGAAAGAAAAGCTGAAAAGAAAAGCAACCAAATTTGCACTTTGCTAATCAGGTCAAATCGGAAACAGTGTGACCAAACGTGCGCGAATTTAAGCAAATTTTAAATAACTTAACTAAACTTAAAGTTTTTTTGAAATAAATTGATATTTTTTATTATTTATATTTTTACTGTTATTTATAAATAATTTGATATTTTTTATTATTTACATTTTTACTGTTATTTATTTATATGTTTATTTTGTTTGGCATTTTTTGAAATATGCATATTTTGTCTATGTCTTGTTCTTGTGAAAAAAAAGGAAAATTGTTTTATTATTTTTATTAATTAATTGTTTTTTATTTTTTTTTTTAAATATTTCTTATGATAAAAAAAGGAAGTTTTAGTAATTTTTTCTTTCTTTTATTAACCTATTTTATGCATATATTGTTGAACTTCCTTAAAGTTTTTCAGTTTTTCTTAATTTCGATTGTGTCTGGTCACACTGTTTGCTAATGCCTGGTACGCACAAGAGGAGCCGCAGATTAGAAATGGCAGCAGAATGCAAAAACGAATGAACACCAAGCGTCAAACAGAACGAACAGCAGCTGAAGAGATGGCCCAAGAGGGAGAGGTAGGGAAAGAGGCAGCGAGTGCGCGTGGCCAGGAGAATGGGAAACGTCAGCTAATAAAATGGACTTTATGCGCGAACGTGCGTGGACTTCAAACAGCGGAAAGCCGGCACGCAGGAGGAAGTGGAGCTGCAGCAAACACACGTAGAAAGAAAAAGGGAGCAATAGTGGGAGATAGTTATTGCCCAGTGTCCCAACTTGTTGTTGGAACACGCCTCAGTTTTAGTTTCAGTTGCCTAATTATAATTTTGCAGATCTGCTGGCGCATGCAAAATTCATGAGCATGATGAAGGAACGGAGGAAGGATGTAGGGGGGGGGGGTCGGGTGTGCTGCTGGTTTGGAGTGCACACAGCCCCTGCCTCGTCGCTGACATGCCGCTGCTTCCGCTGCTCGTTACCATTTTCTGGCGCTGATGTAAACATAAAACATGACAACTTCCGGCTGTTACACAGAACGGGGGAGAGAGAGAAGGGGGGGTTGGGGTTTCGCCAGGGCATGTGAACGTTAAGCGTTTTATGGCCAAAATGTGCGTTTCATTTGCGCTGCCCCGCGCCGTTCATTTTGCGCTGATTCGCCGGGCTTCCGTTTTTGTTGTTGCTGCTTTTCTGCAAATGTTGCAAATCTTCGCGAAAAACTTGTCGTAAAAATATTTTCATCAGCCAAGACGGTGGGCGGATCGGGTGGTTTGAGGGGGGGGGGGGCAAATGAAGCAATGAAAACGGGGCGCAATAAACAAATGGCACAGCACAGCGGAAGTTAAAGCAAAGCGCACAAAATGGCGGCCAGCGCACCGGAAGACAAAGACATCAGACGGCAGGCACAACTGTCCCCAGCCCGCCCGCTGCCCACGCCCTGTACGCCCCTGCCCCGCACGGTACGTGGCAAATTTATGAAGCATAAGCTGCATAAACATTAAGATTACATAAGCGTCAGGCTCGAGCATATCCTGGCAGGACACAAAAATCCAGCGACGCTTGCAACATTTTAAGTGTCGATAATTTTCGTGTGCGCCACGAAAGGGGGCGTGCCAGGCAGTGCCACGCCCACGCTCTATGCTCATGCATATGCATAAACTATGCAAACGACAGAAACGAGAAAGACAGAGAGGGCGAGAGAGAGAGAGAGAGAGAGCGAGTGAAACGTTGCGATAAGCAAAGCATTTAAAATTGCATAGCGCCTGGGGAAATTTGCATTTTTCGATGCCCGAGAAAATTAAAGCGAATGTAAATGTTTTGTGTCAGCAATAAACAATAGAGAAAACAAGAGAATTTCCCGAATAATTCGATGCGTCTCGAGCAGAGATAATAATTGCGCAGCATAATGGTATGAAACGGTCTGAAAGCCAAGATTTTCTTTGGGCAAACAAAGCAAAATCTTGAGTTGAGCATACTTCAATGCTGCACCGAATGCACTGCCACAAAGTGGAACACGTTGTGATTTATATTTTGCATAAATCTTTGATCAGAAGTTTGAAGTTGCTGGCACAAAAAAAAAAATATTTAAAAAAAAATTTACCATCAAAAATTTGCGCAGATTTTTGATTTTTGAAAATCTGTAAAATTTGCATATTTTGTTGTTGTTGTGTTTATAGCTTTGAGAGTGTGTTTGAAATCAATCTGACGCAAATTTAACTTTTGCCCATGGAACTTTGATAATCCAATAATTTTTAGATAGCATGAAAAACAAAAAGGTTTTCTGCAGCCGTTTTTCGCCAATTTTCCACACAGCATTTTTGTGAATAAATTGTGAATGCGTACAGCTTTTTAGTTCAAATTTAACAGTCGGTCTAGTTGTATTCAGTCGGTCAGTCAATCAGTCAGTCAATCAATCAGTCAATCAAACATTAGTCTAATTACTTATTATAATAAGTTGCATAATCCGTCTGTAAGTCAGACACTCAGTCAATCAGTCAGTCAATCAATAAGTCAGTTAGTCAATCACCTAATTAGTAAGTCAGTCAGTCAGTTGGCCAATTAGTCAGCCAGTAAGGTAGTAAGGCAATCAGGCAGTCAATGAATTAGTCAGTCAGTCAGTCAGTCAATCACTGAATTAGTCAAGCCACAGAGTCAAAAATCAGTCAGTTAGCCATTCACTAAATTTTATATATATAACTGACTGTTTTTGACTTTTAAATAAAAATTGAAATTGATTTATTATTTGTAAGTCTTAAATATGCGTTTATAAATAAAATAACTTTTTTGGGCAACATAAAAAATGCAGAAGTTAATTATTAAAGTGCAATTTTTAGACTTACAACAGTTACGGTCCCTCATATATATATATACACAGAATATTTCTTATCGTCCAGTCCAGTGGGTGGGTGCAGCTGTCTTATGAGTAAATATATATGCATATGTAACTAGTTTACGGTATAACGAGCATTTGCTGTGCTATCCACAGGGAGCGGGTGAGGGGTGGAGGGGGGGGGGGGGATTTAGTAGTAGGACACAACTAACACGACAAATTCAGTTATTTTGTGCATTCGTTTGGGGGCACTGAGAGGAGAAATCAGCAAAAATGAAATAACAAAAGCAAAGCATCAGTGCCCAAAATGTGTAGGGAGGGCGGGCGCGGTCGGTTGAGGTGGAAGTGGGAAGCAAGTGGAGCAACGGCAGCTCCTACGTGATTTGTTTGCCAAATTGTGGCAAATGTGTGTGGCGCATTCTCCAGCGTTCGCTTTCTCTCTGTGCATATCTGTAGCTAGTTGAGCGTGTGTGTGTGCCGCTAATTGAGTTGTTGCTGCCACACACACAAACACACACACACACACACACACAGAGAGAGCGTAGTCACGCCACAATTCCTCGATGTCCGCCCCCCCCTCTCACTTCCGCATTTGGTTTATTGAGTTTGCATGACCCTAATTTAAAGATGATTTAAAATTCCCGCAGCGAAATTAACCAAACATCCGATCAGCTCAGCTGCTGCACTGAAGTCAATACCTCAGCCGTCTACACTGTAGCTGTAAGAAAGGGTGTGGGGGGTGGGGCTTGGAGGAATTTATTGTTTGGTGAGGATGGCTCGCTAATGCGGCGCATTTATCATGCAGCTGGCAACTGGCGCTGGGCAAGCGACGACCGGCGACCGGCGACTGGAGCGCTAATGGTCGCCACTTGGACCAACATAAATTATATTTAATCAGCGGCAGCAACAACAGCAAACAACAAGAAACAGCGGTAACCGTTGTAAATCCTTTAATCGCCATTACAAGTTTAGCAAACAGATACAAATGCATCCATCAGATACATTATTAGCAGCAGCGGCAGCAACAGCAGCTGGCGTCTGAAAAAGATGAACAATTAAGCGAATGTGGTCAATCAGTGACAATAACAATACACTGAGCGCCAAATGTGTGTGCCAATATATAATTCTAAAGGCTGATTATAATTTGCCAATGAATATGACTTGAATATGAATATGTATGAATATTTACATTGAATGTATGAATATTCATATTTACTCACGATCAAATCTATATTTTTAGGCATCCTATCTAAATCGTTTTACAATAGTTAAATTAGTTTGATCAAATATTTATTTCTTGAAATACCATAATCAAATATTTATTTCTTTAAATAGTATAATTTTGTCTAGCATTTCTTTTTATAACTTGTTTCCTGGTTTATACTATAGATGGACTGCTTATCTAAACTCTAGTTATTGTTATACTTGCAAAAGAGAAATAGAACATCATTTTGCCGTCATATATTGAACGTATTAAAGCCAACATTTTCGGTCAAATTTCTTCTAAATCAATTTTGTATAAACAAAGGCTGTTTGTCAGACAGAAGTAAAACAAAAACTTGTCTGCTAAAGGTCAAAAAACCAAAAAAAAAAAAAAAAAAAAACTAACAACAAAATAATTACAAAGGTTTCTCTCTAAGGGTTTTCTTGTTGCCCACCTTGGCCGTGTCTAAAAATAAATTCTAACCAAGGATGGGACCCTGTTTAAAAGCATCAAACAGCAGCTTGGGCTATATTTAGTACATTCGGCTAAAAGCACTTAATAGTCCTTTCAGCCCGCTTCGAATTCGGGGAAAAAGTAAATTACCAAAGTCAACACGCCCACATTTGGCCGCCTCTTTGGGGGCATTTCGGCTAAGGGCAAATGTCAGTTGCGACGGTTCCCGGGCCTGCCAGGCCACGTATCCATGTGAAGGAGGATTAAGCTTTTAAGACAGGCAGCGTGATTTGTCCAGCGGCTTATCGATCGGCGACTCCCAAGAAGAAATAGAAGAGGAAGCAGCAGGAGACGCCCAATCGCGTTTTTAAGCTTAATTCGGGATCACAACTTTTTTCCCTTACATAAATTGAAGTTTTTACTAGAATTTTATATGGAAATCTTAAAATGGCCGTAACTTCTAAACTAGAAGTCCAATCGCGGTTTTAAGCTTAATTCGGGATCTTTAATTTATATATAATCTAAATATGGTAATAACTTCTAAACTAGACGTCCAATCGCGATTTTAAGCTTAATTCGGGATCTTTAATTTATATATAATCTAAATATGGTAATAACTTCTAAACTAGACGCCCAATCGCGTTTTTAAGCTTAATTCGTGATCACAACTTTTTTCCCTTAGCCGGAGCTGGAGCCGGATTGGCAGCCGTAGAGGAAGTCGTCGCTGCCGCACACGCCTGACATCGCATCACGTCAATCAGGAGCAGAGCAAAACACTTTAGACCAAATGAAGATGGCGTCTACGGGTTGCGGATTACGGCAGAGGGAGCCGGACTGATAGGTGGACGGACCGGCGGGCAGCTGTGCGCCGGTACATTAAACTAAGCTGGCAGCGAAATGGCGAACTAAGTGGCGGACCCCAAAGCCCGTAACACGCTGGCCACAGCGACGACCCCTCCAACAGCGGACGTCAGCCGAACTACGTGCTGTGGCCTTTAGTGTGTGGGTGTGTGTGTGTGTCGTGTATATGTATAATGTATAATAACGGCACTTAACTAACTGTCTGGCCAAAGTGTTTACTGTTTTCTGCATTTCGAAGGCTGCCACAAAGTATGCAACGCTTTTGCAACGCTGCCAATCAGTGCCAAATGCCTGCAAACGCCCTTCTCTGAGAGGGAGGCGTGGCCAACACGAATTTAGCAAAATCTCAAGCAGCTCGTCGCCTGCAATCCATTGAGTAATAAAAATACATTTTGTCTAAGAATAAATTTGTCTCAATTTGCAAAAACAATTTTATGCAGTTAATGGAACTAAAATCTGAAATTCGCTGACATAAAAGCACAACAAGTTTTCAAAAACAAAGTCATTGAATTGAAGCTTTTAATTATTCAAAATATTAATAAGTTCCTCAAAGAAATGAGTTTTATGACAATGCAGAGTGAGGCAGGGAGACTGCAGTATCAAGCAGGCTTATAATTCACAAGCTGTTAAAGCGAACTTGAGTATAAAAAATAGCAGTTGATTGAATGGAAAACAAGTTAAAGTTAAAGTTAAAGAAGCTTTTGTTAGTTAATTAATTAAGTATTGTCAAGCTTTTATTGAAAGCTTAAATATAAAAAAAACCTCTTTCGAATACTCAACGCTTAGAGCTGAAAAGATAAACTATTTCAGGCCTTAAAAGCTTATCACTTGTAAAATCTTGTTTCCTGTTATTGTGTGAGTAAAATCAAAAGATAGTTTGAAGCTTTTTGAGCTAGCTTTTAATTTTCACTTGACTATCTTTCCTTTTTTTTTTTCTGTTCTCTCAGCTCACGATCATAACGCATTCCTCAAGCTGTGATGGGTACCCATTTCGCTCGTCAATAAAAGTGGCTAAAAGTTGCTATTCAAAATAGCTAAAGATTATTAGCGCTAACTTAGAGCTGCTTGAGATCTTTTTGTTACAGCTTGCAAAATCCACTTCACTTTAAAGTTTATTAAATTAACAGCTTGATATTGAACTTTACAAGCATGCCTTTCGTCTCTCTCTCTCTCTCTCTCCCTCTCTATCTCTTTCGAGCCAACTGTGTGTATCTTTGCGTGCTTCTCTCTCATACTCTCAACACACGGCTATCTGTTGGAACACAATCGGCTTGTCTTCCAGTTGTCCCTCTGGGCCGCTTTCATGGCGCAATTTATGGAACGCGTTTGGCCTTTTGGCGCTATGCCGGGCTTCTTTTTTTTTTATTTCTTTTTTAGAGTTTTTCTATTATTTTTATTTGGTGTTTTCGTTTTGTTTTGGGTTTTGCCAGCGTTATCTTTTGCGTAGATTCTGCTGCCAGGCCAAACAGAAATATGAATTTATGCCATTTTTTAGTTGCCCTTATTGTTGTTGTTGTTGTTCTTTATTGGTGTTGCCGCTGCCTTTTTTTTTAGTCGCAAATTCCTGGAACACAACGTAATTTATAGCTGCGAGTTTTGTGCCAAGGCTTCAGCCAAACAAAGCGGCAGGCACAGCATAAAGCGAAGAGAAAAGGGAGAGAGAGTGAGCGAGAGAGATAAAGGAAGAGTGTGAGCAAATGGAGAAGAAACGCAAATTCAGGATGACAGTTGAGGCACCGGGTAGATGGCTAGATCCGGTACTATGGAGCGTAGTTAACTTTAGCTGGACGCTTTTAATTACGGCTGATTTATTTATTGCGTATACGCTCCGTATGCAGGTGCAGCAACAGAAGCAGCAACTGGCTAGCAGGTGCGCAAGCAGCAGCTAAAGGCGTTGGCTAATTTACAATGGACATAGTCACAAACACCTGCTGCTGGTAGCGGTGAACCATAAATTGTCATTAAAATTGGAGCCAGGCAAAAGAAGCAGAATACAATAGGCCACCAGCTCCCTGGCCCGGCAACTTGTTAGCAAGTCGTCGTCGCTCAAAGTGTAATTAAAATTTAATTGTAGGGCATATGCAGCGCTCAGTGCCAGACACAGCCGCAGCAACCACAGCCAGAGGCTGCGATACAGTCAGCTCCGTAGCCTGACTAAGCGGCCGATAATGATGCCGAGCGACATCATCAGAATAAAACAAAAAACAAAAAAAAACTAAAAAATACAAAAAAATTAAAAACAAAGAAAAAAAAAAAACAGCTGCGTCTGAGTCAGCGCTTGGCGCTGGGCGTGCACGAATCCAGCGTATGCGCTGGAGCCAGTTCTGTGCCCAACATCGTCGCAGCATGAGCGCCAGTGCCAGCGCCAGTGCGCGACCGACCAGCAGCGATATAGCCGAGCAGTGCGCTCGCTATGTGCTGCACGAGCTGCTCACCACCGAGCAACAGTATGTTGACGATTTGATCAATGGCATCGATCGCTATAGTCGCATCTTCAGGCGCAATGCGTCGCTGCCCGTTGGGCTGTTGGGTCAGCAGCAGGTGCTGCTGGCGAATGTCTCACAGATTGCCGCACTGCATCGGCATCGGCTGTTGCCGCTGATGCTGCAGCATCGCCAGCAGCTGGAGCTGCTCTTTGAACGCTGGCATACGCTGCTCGAGCGGGATTTCTTCTATTGCTACGTAGTCTTCGCCGCCAGTCAGCGTGCTAGTCTACAACTCTACCACTCGCATGAGTTATATTTTAAGGTAAGCACAATTACACAATCACATAATCATAAACCGGGTCAAAAAACTGCCGGTCGTTCGTCTTTTGATTTTTGTATTTTTGCTAATTAACCTTCAAATTAAGTAAACAGCGAATTAAAAGCCAGCTCCAAATGTGTTGCGCGCTCTAGCACCAAGGCACTTAAGTATAAGCGAGAGAGCAATACACTGATCGGGGCCAATAAACTTTCGCCGCTCTCATTGTGGAACTAAAGGATCCATCTCAGATGAACAAAAAGTATTGCTTACTCGCTTGCACGAAGGTGCTTTTATATACGAGCGAGAGAAGAGCACGCAGCTGAACTTTCGCCGCACACAGCATTGTCATAACAAAAGCGAATTGAGCAGCAGGCGAATCTTTGGCACACGGCGAACTTAAACACTCAAAATCTGCTGCTCAAGTACAAGCGAGAGAGCAGCACACTTGCAATCGTATAAGAGCGTTCGCAACAGACAATATCGCAACGATGGCGAATTGAGCGGCGACGAGAGCGCAGCAGGAGAGTCTTTAAGACATGGCGAATTTGAAAATGACATGTATTGCCTGCTCGCTTACACTTACAATGCCAGTTGACTAGCAACTTTTTCGGCAGCAGCAAAACAGGCGATATTCGGCATGCAGCTATCTCGCTTGCGCTCAAGCGATTGAAAGTCAGCAATGGCGTCATCAGCCTTGCAATGGCCGCAGCAGCCGACGATTATAATTGCGGTTTGCCACAAAAAGTAAAAGCTTAATATACTCATTTGTATTTGTAAACACTTAAAAATAATTGTACGACTAATTAAAAGAAAATTCTTTTAATAACTATTTAGTAATTTCGCTAGCCATGTAATCAAATTGATGCCATTTGTTGTTCATTAGCAGCGCCTGCAAATCACGCTGGGCGATCCGCTGGGCATTCGCAGTTTTCTATTGAAGCCCGTGCAGCGAGTGACCAAATATCCGCTGCTGCTGAGCAAGTTCATCCAGGCGTTCTACGAACATCGCCAGCTGATATCGAAGCGTGTCTTTGAGGTGGCCTGTCGGCTGGAGACTCGATTGCGCGAACTCCTGGAGCGTGCCAATCAGTCGGATCAGATCAACGATATAAAGCACTTCAATGCGGTTAGTTGCGGCTCAAACTGGTAAATTGAACCTAGGCTGCAATTCAATCCATTCTCCCCTAACAGTTCAGCATACTCAGCGAGGCGAGCTTCATTACGGTGGGCGAATTCCAGCTGAATGATGGCCGACTGCGCCGCATCTATAGCTGCAAATTGTTTGCATTCAACACCTGCCTCATCTACACGGAGACGAAGGGACGCAAGCAGCTGCCGCGGGGCAATTTCGTGCTGCCCGATGTTTGCTTTGTGGCCAAGCGCAAGTCCTTTGTGCTCTGTAACAAGCAGCGCGAATGTGAGTTCTATTGTCAGCCCGCTCTGCTCCAGAAATGGAAGTTGATAATGCGTCAGCTGCTCGGCCAGTTCCTCAATGCTGCCGAGCAATCCGGCGTGGCGGCGAGGCAGGGCGCGAGCACGAGCGGGGGCAGGGGCGGGGTCGCAGAGCAGCAGGGGACGCAATGCGGCGTCATCAGTCGCACCACATGGTACGCCATGTACTGACCAATACCTATGCAAGCATTTTCTTTCTCGCTCTCTCTTTTGCTCTCACTCTCTCAAATTGTGATATGTGTTGTAGTTTTAACAGAATTGAACCTGAAGTGGATCTGGAATGGAGTTCACGGGGGTGAAAGCAATAAATGCAAATTCACTTATGCAAAAAACGCGCAATTAAAGTTTTAATAAAACGTTATGCAATTTTATGGCATAAATCAAAGGGATATGTAAATAACTGTGTGCACCCCGCGGTGTTTCACACAAAGGCGATAAAAATATTTCGAAGCGACAACATGATACAAAAAATAAAAACCGCTAAAGTGTCAAATGGGCTTAGCTATGACGAGGTTTGTATGCCCTTTAAAGAGCTTTAATATTGCATGATATGCATGCTTACAATATGGGATGTCTGGCAAGTCTTTGGAGCTTTATTTATTTATTTATTTTAATACAGTTTAGGAATACGACTTCATTACTTTTGGGTAGTATTTTTTATATAATTGTGTTGTCCAGAAAAGTTGTTTGCATTAAATATTCAATAATTTAATAATAGCCCAAGAAAGGTAACTTCAGCTTATCATTCGAAAGTATATTTTTATATGCTTGAAGAGTAATTAAAACAAAAACAATCAATTTATAAACTACCTTTGATATTATTTTATGAAGGTAAAGTGCAACTTTCGTGCATTCAGAGAAATTTTGAATTGAAATTTGTTAACTTGAGAATAGAATCGTAACAGCAAAAACCTTTTTATGATGCCAAAATTATGAGAAATGTTTTGCTTTCGATAATTCAGAAATAATTCTTGTAATCATGTTTTTTTTTGTACTTCAATCGATTATAAAAATCAAAAATGACTCATACCTAATTCAGGAACATTCCAAAACGAAGAGTCCTTGTCCATATTTTTAAACAAAAAGTATCGAATTTTATACCGCTAGCACTTGTGTTTAAAACGGTGTTTTTCGCTGACTGTTGCACAGCACAAATCCATTTATAATTGATCCGCTCGCCCTTTTATTATTGATCCGCTCGGTTGTTAAAACCCAACTTTGCCATATGCCCACAGACAGTTGTAGATAGAGTGCCTAGGATGCATTTAACTTTAACTGCCAGTTAATAATACGAATTGAGTTTTTGAAGAGTCATTTGTCGACCTGAAACCGCATATGGTAAAAACTTTTATTAAGTTTCCGTTTGTGTTTGCGTTTGCGTTTGTGGTTGTTTTTGCTTTTGTTGTGCGAAAATCTCAATAATTGCTCCCTGGAGCTGTGACAAAAACACACAACCAAACCCCTGCTAAATAGCTACACGAATAACTACTTGGCGGGTGTATGTCTGTGTGTGTGTGTGTATGTGTGTGTGTGTGCGTGTGTTTGTCAGTTAGTCGATGAATTGATTTATGTGCTTGTTTGTCAGTTGACCTGCAACTTGTGCATAAATTTCAAATTGTTGCCCATACGCAACGCGGTGCGCACCACTAATACACATGTCCAAAGTTTCCAACAGCACCAACAACAACAACTCCATGCTGACGGGTATGCAAAGCTCTCGAACAGAGAGAGAGAGAGAGAGAGAGAGAGAGAGAGAGCAGTGATGGGAGGGAGTTTAGCATAAGGTGCTGCCTGACATTGCCCTGCAGATTGTTTCGACAAGTTTTCATGTCGCCTGCCACCAAAAACTTTGCCCGGCATCTTCATAAATATTTTGAGTTGTTGTCTAACGATACGATGCGAGGCCAGGCGAGGCGAGTGCTGCTACAACAGCCACAAAGAACAAGGATAACGAGAAGTAGAAGCGGAACGGCAACAACAGCACCCAGCTAAGAACAAACAACAAGTGTGTTCAACTATTTTAAGCGCGCTTAAAAGCCTCGAAACAAAATATATATTTCGCTTAGTATTTAGTTCGTCACAAGCAAAGCGGCAGAATTGCAGCGACTGTATTCTAGGCGAGAGCGCATGACCGCGCGATACCCTGTACTCACAATATATTATATATGTGTATTTATATAAACTTTCTTCCAGCCAAACAAATGTTAAATTAAATTTTATATAACTTCTAGGTTAATTGTTCATTCTTTAGAAATATTGATTAGCACAATTATGGCATTTTATATATATATACCCAAGATAAAATTAGTATTAAGTTAGGGAATGGTGGTATCCAAACGGGAGTATTTTTTTTGCATTCTGTACATTAAACGAGAATCTACATACGAAATTTGCCAATAAAAATTTGATTTAAAAATTGTTTACAAATTTAAGATTTAAAAACCAATTAGATTCAAGGAAAGCTGAAGCTGCATATGTTTTACACCTAAATCGCCTTTGCCAACCAGCTCAGGTACATCATACTACATACATATAAATTTATATATATATGTATATATCTGTATACACATATATGTATACGCGCCTCCTTTCGCCTGTAAAGGTATGTACTTTGCACAAACTTCAATATGCCCTTGTTAACCCCATTTTTGGCTGCTGCTGGGTATAAAAATAACTTACAACTTCTGCTTTTTGGGGATTTCCTGTTGGAAAATAGTTTCGTTAACTTTGGCTTAAGTCACTTCCGGCCGATCAGAGCTGACTAATGAACTGTGCCAGTAGATGCCAGGCATATATATATTTTTGCATTAAACTGGGCCAGCAGTACACGGTGGATGACTTTGCCAACACAAGATTAGGATTAGGATAAAAGCTGTACAGTCTGTTCCCAAAATACAACCGATATTAATCGATCACGTAAAACGGAGCAGAACGAATGCTATGGAGATCTAAAATTCGACAATTCAATAATAAAATATGCCACACAGAACGTATTCGAGTTCGATTAAAGTGAGCATGTTATTAAAATTCAAGTTACCGGTGTTATCGATAACTTAACTGTTAAAATTAAACTAAGGAGCATGGTGGAAAATTTACAACTTTCCTACAAGAAACAAAATTGCGATTAAGACGACCATGGAGGACAATGCATGTGTTGATATTCGCCGCACTGACTGACCGCCTGATTGACCGCCTAACTGACTGACTGACTCCACAACAGACAGTCCCGCTGTGCGAATCTGGTAGCATGTCGCAAAAACAATAACAACAATGGACTGAAAAGAGAAGTAGCAAATGAAAATCACAGAACATATTTCCATTTCCATTTCCATTTCGTCGCTGTCCCGCTGGGCTGCTGTTGTTGTTGTTGCTGCGACAAACAGCAGGCGGTCCAAGCACAAGTCGCCCACGTCCCCCCCTTCGTGTGTATCCACCCTTTGGGCATAACGGCGAAACTTGGCGCCTCACTCAAAATAATGATGACTTTCCACTGCTGGCCAATGGGTGGGTGTGTTTGTGTGTGTGTGTATAGAGCTCTGACCCATTTGTGTGTGTGTGCTGCAAATACTGGACTGAAAATGGCAACAAAAGTTTCAGAGAGTATCAGAAATGAGCTGAAAAAAAGTTATCGATCAAATTTTAAAGTGAAAAACGATCAAAGATCGATTTATTTGAAGGTAAAGTATTTTAGCAACACATAAAGCGGGCAATTCTCAGCAAATGTTTATGGTGTGGTAGATCGATAACTTGTGAAAGCATCCATGCATATATCGATAGCAATGAGGATGTGACTATCGTACAAATCGATGACTTTAAATAATTTTTTGATTATAATATACAAATGTATAAGACTTTTGTATAGGAGAGATGTGTAATATATACAGCTTAAGATCATTGAAATTTTGAAACAATTGAAATCAATAAGAATGTTTAACGTTTGATAAAATTAGTGCAACAATAGCTTAGTCTAAGATAATCTGTTAAATATATTATTCATTGCACGTGTGCATATGCTAGCATAAGTTATGCAGAGCTGCTGTATCTATCGCTTAAAATCGATAAATTTATCGTTGCCAACTGGCTTAACTGCCGGCTGCACACTTCAGCTCGATCTATTTAAGGCGCTGGCTTTTCCAACTCGTTAATCAACCATAATAACACACAGCCGATGGTCGGCAGCACTGTTATCCAATCTTGCCCCCCATAACCCCTTAACCCCCTCACCCCCCCGGCCGCACACTCTGCGCGCCCAGTTGGCTAACCAAGTGTAATGCACAGCACACAAAATGCAAAAAGTTACACGCGAGGCAGCGCGCAAAAAAATAAATGTTGAAAAAGAGAGAGCAAAAAAAAAAGAGCTTGCACACTTGCACACAGCATCAGTTGCAGAGACACACACGCACACAGTTGGCTGCTGTCCATAAGCCAAGCTGCAACCAAGCGCCCCTCTCTGTCCTTCCCCCCTCCCCCTTCCATGCGCCCGCACTGCGCCACGGCTTGTTCAGCTGTTGCAAGTGAACACGGTAGATTTGCCACTTTCAAAACCAGCAACAAAACGCATAAATGTAGCACACACAAAAGCAGCTCATGTGTGTATCTCACTATCCTTCTCTCTTTTCCGCACTCTCCGTGTCTGCCACTCTCTCTCTCGCTCAGACTCTGAGTACTTTTGGCCTTGTTTGCACCCGTGGGGCCAACTTCAATTCAAAGCGAACAAACTAATTTCCTATGCAAATTGAATGGCAGTCAAGTGTGCGAAGTTCGAGATACATTTGCAGACTGCAGCGCCAAATGCTTTTAAAAACAAACCCGTCCCCGTACCCGCCCACGCCCCCACCCCGCCCTCTCGTACGCTCGACTCCCCGTCACAATTCCCAGCACGCCTCACACACAACCCTATTATACACATGTGTGTGAGTGTATGACTGTGTGTGTGGCCCAAAAACTGTGTCAGTTTAAGTCTAAGCCAGGCAGCTTCTGACTTGCCGCCTGTGGCCAGCAGCTGCTTTCAGGCCCCACCACGCCCCTCGCCGCACCTCCTGTTAGCCGTGTTGTTGCCTTGGTTATATAATTTACTTTTCATTTTAATTACTAAGTGGTTTGTGCAAATTAATTGCCACCCGCACTCGAATCCGTTTCAACATCCGTACTCGCATCCGCATTCGCATCCGCTGCTTCAATCCTCAGCCACGCACAATGCGATTGTTATTGGCAGTGGCGGGGCTGATTGGGGATCGGGGATCGGGGATCGGGGGGTTGGGGCGTTGTGCAGCAAATATTTGACTGCAAATTACGGAAGCACGTGCGCCGAGCTATAGAATACCTTTTTTGTTTTTGTTGTTGTTGCCTTTCATATTTGCATAGCCCAAAATCAAACAACGCATCTCGGCATCGATATCAATGGAAATATGGAATATAGGCAAAGGGCCAATAGTGAAATGGGGAATACGGGGGCTGCACGTTGGGGCAAATGCTATAGGCCATTATAACGGGCTATGGATACGCATATGTATGGACAGACAATTGATATGCATATGGAAATGCAGCTGTAATCTGCATGTAAATATGTGAACACTAAAATGCAACAACACACAACAACGGAGTGCGCGACTAGCAAATGCCCTGTAGTTAGTCTCTGAGTGGGATATTATATAATAACAAGGAATACATTTTTCTTATTTTCAGGAAGTGAAAAGATAGAGATAAAGTGTTCAGATTTGTATACCAATAATCTATATTTTTGATCATGATTTGTATAGATTGATTCTGCATTTAAACAATATGCATCATTGAAAATATCATTTTTGTGGTAAACAAATGATTTATCCCCATTACTTATTTTTGAAAATTATTATTATTTTTTTTTAATTTAGAATTGCAAATTTATATATTTTTAATCGATTTTTGTCGTCACAGTTCGGATTAAAAACAACATTAAAACAGATGCTGAGCTTAAGTGTTAGTTGTGTGGTATGTTCAAATGCAGAGTTTTTTTTTATTTTTATTTTTGTATATTTAAATCTACAAATAATGCTATGGTTTTGTTTGTTATTACACTTCGACTGCTATGTTTTTACTTGCATACATTTATATTAAAATTAATACTTTTTACAGGTTCTTAACAGGTTTATCCCAGTTGCAATCAATTCCATTCCGTAACTGACTTACATACTTTATTAAAATAAATTAAATACTTTATTTTTAACAGTTTTATTTTTCATTTATTCTATGACTGATTTAATGCTTATAAATGCCCTAATTTTTTTGCACCCTTACTTTCTTGCCCAAACATAAGTCAGGCAAAAAAAAAAAAAGGAAAAAATTCAATGATTGACGAATGTTCAAAGAACATGTGATATATGATAGAAAGTTCCGCTTCACAGCAAACCGATAAGATGCAAATTCAAATTCAAGTATGAAAACAAAAATATTGAATGCATTTTTTCACCATTTTTTTTATTTGCTGCCTCGACTATTGAGTGGGAAGACATAAAAGCGAGCCCAGCAAAGGCGTATATATATATCATGGGGCATGATAGCAGGCGTGGCAGGCAGGAGGCGGCACTTAAAAATTCCCAACAGATAAGACCGGGCTGACAAGTAGCGTGATGCGTGTGGCCGGCGTAAAAATGAAACTCATTCGTCATAGAACGAGACGCAGGCAATCAGGCACGAAGAACAAGGAGAGGAAGCAGATGCAGGCCAGGCCCAAAGCCCAAAGCCCAAAAAACCCAAGCCAGAAGCTAGCTGCTGACGCAGACACAGCTTTTGGCGGTTGAGGAGCGGAGCTGGGAAATGAAGCTGGAGTCACGCACGTGCGTGGACTATAACAAGGCGCGTACAAGGCGTATTTAAGGAGCAGCAGTTGTTGCTCTTGTTGTTGTTGTTGCTGTTTCGGCTGCTGTTGTTGCAACTACGGCGGCATTTATGATGCTTTGATATATTGAAGTGGCTGACAGGCAGAAAGACAGCCGGGCAAATACCAAACGACAACTCGCCCTGGACATTTGTATACCCTGCAATGCGTATGGTTGGCAAAATGGGCATGCACAAGAGCAGCAAATGCTTCATTAGCCACCTATTTTTAAAATTAATTTTAGCTGAGTCCTGCCCGATACTTGGTAGTCCTTTATTTAAGCCTTGGCTAAGAGACGGGAATATAAATTTAAAAAAAAACATTGTTGAGCATTTGGGCTTAGATTTAGCTGATTTTAAGTTTGACTTGTGTTGAACAAAAAAATAAATTCCATGCTCGAAGCGGTTTGGCTAAAAACCAAATGAGAGCCCAGATTTAGGCATATCTACCAGATAATATAATAACTTTAAATGACTTTAAAGATAGTGCTGCTGTTTACAGGGTATTTGCTGGGCAAACACAAGCATTTAGACTAGTTGCTCTAGCCATTGATGTCGTTGTTGGCATGACAAACAAGCGCCATCAGTTGACAGTCATAAAATCAAACAACACACACATGAGCAGCAGCATTTCTAGGGGCACGCAGCGGAGTGGGAGGCGAAGCTGGATATGGGCCGGATATAGGAACCGATTCTGGGAGCGCTGCGCTGTGGATCTGTTTGGGCCCCGGCTCTGGCTGCGTTGTCGCTTATGCAGCTCAAATATTTTTGCAACAATTTCGCTCGTTTGTTGGGCAAATTTACTTTTAGTTATGCGGCCATTTGCAACAAGAAGAAACTTTCGAACGAACTGCCGTCAGGCGAATTGCCAGTTGTCCTGCACCGGACGGCAGGACTAAAACAGGAGCTGTTGCCGCTGCCGTTGCCGTTGCCGTTGCTGGACGTGAAGTGGCTATGCCTGGAATGTGGGTGGGGCTTGTGCGGCCAGCGCATCTAATTGATTGACAGGACGAGGGTAGCTGCCACTCTGGGCATAATTAAAAGCACATTTATTTCAATTTTCCACGCTAAAGTGGCCATCGACCCACTCAACCACTCAGCCAGCCCGGCTGGCTGGCAGACAGGCAGCGAGATGCAGGACAGCGTCGCCAGGACAACAAATGAAATACGCCTGACAATCTCAGGCTGCCTGGCCAGCCATAAAGTAATTGATGAACAACAAAGGCCACGCTCTATATGTCTGCCGAACTTCAAATACACTGCCCATCCAACATGGGACAAACTGATCTTCATAAGGGTCCTTCAAAAATCCCATTTCAAATGTTATTTTATCTCTATCAAAATTCTGTCAACCGCCAAAGATTTATTTTATTTATCAAAATACATAATTTGAAATTCCGGCAAAAAAAGAACTAAACTAAGAATGCTCCTAACTAAAACTAATAAAAATTAAACTAATACCCAGCTTTATATTTACTTTGCATCAAACTGCTTTTTTTTCTTATAAACTTTACTTAAAACTGATTAATGCATAACTTAAAAATATTTAAGAGCAAAATGTTCTTGGAATGTGTCGAACAAAGCGATACAAATTCAACGGCGTTTTTCGCTGAGTTTACCGCAACAACTGGTTGATATAGTTAAAGATTAAACATATGCAAAAACAGTCTATATGCAGATTATCTTGGGCATAGCTCAGACTAGTTGACTAGTTGAGGCTCGGAAATGTTTTAAGCAAAAACACATAGTGCACATACTCTCTGCAAGGGCATTAGAATCAACAACACGAAACCCCGGCAAGGACCTGGCAACAAATTCATGTTGAGCCCGGCTCTAATGATATTACCCCCACACAATTCACGAGGGGTTTTGGGGATGTCACTCTAAAAAGTGTTGCCTACAATTCGGCGCGCATATTCGCTAAAACTCGAAATCAAACTCCAAATCGAAATGTGCGCATATTTTGATTTCAATTACAATTCGGGCTACCCCCGAGCCAGACGGCCAATTCAGGCGCCGCCCCGCGCATACTGTAATTGGAGAATTTATTTAAAGAGCCTGCAAACAATTGCGCATTAATCACTTGGCTTAGGTCGAAAAGGAGCCTGCCAAAAGCAGCATCGAGAGCCACTTGACGTTGTCGAAGGCCACTTCAATAAGCTCCAGACGCGGGGTTGGGGCCTGTCTGGGTGGTCGTGCACGTGCGGCTAATTAAATCATCAAGAAATCAAAAATGTCCGCCAAAAAGAAAACTATGGATATTTACAATAACATGATTCTTAAAGTTCGAGAGGGGATTGGCCAGAAAGAAAATATATAAATTATATAATACTATCCATATAGGCAATTAAATTGGAGTTGGTCAGATTGGCTTTAATGACGTAAGTAGCACAAGGGTAAAAGAGCCAAAAAGTTATCGTCGGGGTGTCGCAGATTGAATACATTTGCAGCCATAAAGCAATTTATCTGCTTGAAAGCCAAGTTAGCATAGAAACAGTCAGTCAGACAGACAAATCTGATACTGCTCAAGAAAATATATACATCATAGGGCGAAAGTCGTCTGTATCTATGGGTTGAACATTTCGTGACAATTAATAATATCCACCTTTTCATCCTCAGTCTCATTTATTTTATAATATTTACTTGGAGAATGATTTAAGATGTGTCTAAATATTCACCTACATGCACGGAATTCGAGTGAAAAGCTGACTTTTGCAAAAGTTGAATTAATAGTAAAACGCCCTCAATTAAAAAGCAATCGAAAAACACTTGAACCGTGCAAAGCCGGTTAACACCAGCCACAGCACCTACCCATATCAAAACCTATAGCTATTGTATTAAATAATGCATCAGAGTAGTTAGTCTCTGTGTAAAGTCAATTTAGCTGGAACTGCTGCTAAGCAACAGCCAATTTAAAGACCCTGCACCCTGCGGCTACCCCTCCCCCACCCCCACCCACTTCTCTCCCAGCGACCTCTCTTTTAGTCGAGCGTTCGCTACGCTTTAGAATTTGCTCATAAATAGGTTCAATTATGGCTAGCAAATTGTTAAACAACATTTTCATAATTATCAGCCAAGCAGCCATTGAGTGCAGGCCACAAGTCGAGGCTCAAACTCTAAAGCGAAACCAACACCCCCTCCCACTCCCCCTCCCGCTCCCACTCCCCGTCCACCTCCTCCATTGGTTCCCTTTTTCTGCTTTGCAGCGTTGGCAACCCTAATTGAAAGATGTAAAACGTTAGCTCGTTGCTTTGGGGTGGGGCAAGGGCGAAGGGGCTACGAAGGGCGGGCCTGGGCTGATAATGAGCACAAACTGTGGAACTGTCTTGAAAGTCGTGTCCTGTGTGAAGTTGTCGCTGTATTTTATTAAAATCAACGAAACGTACAAAATGACGTGCGTATGCGACTGTCAGTTACCCTGTAGAGCAAGGTAATTGTATGCATCGAATAAAGTTGATTAACTAGTACTTTAGTGCAATTTGTAAATAATAGCTGAAGTTAAAAAATAAATTTCTCTAAGCTCCTTTAACAAATTCCACTCACAAAATGTACGTTTACTAGATTGGGACTCCACATCATATTCTTTTCAAAAATCTCTGAAAATAAGGTTTTGCTATAACTTCGAAAACATTTAAAAATTTTGAATTTTGAATTTTTTTTTTTTAAATCAGCATTTGATTATTAAACATTATAGTAAAATAATATTATATTTTGAATTTCTTACTACAAAATTCCTTTTTTATAATTTATAATAATACAATTTTCTACTTTTCTTTCAACTTGCTCAAATTTTATAAGGATGAAAATTCCATTTGACGGATACTTGGAAAATAAGACAAGATATTTCCATTGATTTATATGATATGCTAACAAACTTCAGCAAATTCTTTAAAAGTTCTTTCCACATAACATTTAAAGGCACGCTCCATTTGTGGAGCGCGCTTATTATCCAGATCCAAGTGAGAATACCCACTTCAATAAGCTTTCTTTTAGGTGCAGGGTATTCAAATTGGTTGGCATCAACTGCAGCGCTGCGTAGGGGCTCGGTTCGGGAGGGACTAGCAGGGACTGTGGCATGGAGGGGGCTGGAGCTGCTGGCAAGTGCTTTGTGTCGCCCATTGTGTGAGCGATATGATGGTCACCAGGCAACCAGCCAACCGCGAGGCAGCACCACCAGCAGCCACCAGCACCACTAGCAGCAGCAGCAGCAGCACCAACACCACCACAACTGAGCAGCTTTCTTTTAGTTTAACTTTCTCTTTTCTTTTTTTTAATACTATATTAGTTCGCAGTTGCTGTTGTTATTGTTGCTGCACCCCAGTTAATAGAAAAATCTGCAGGCAACAAAGTCTTTCAAAGTTTTTTGTCTGCTGCTCAACACACCACCCCCCACCCCCACCCCCTTCCCTGCAGTGCCTGCAAACGCCGCACGAACTTTTTGCTCTGCTTGTTGCAGTTGCTCATTTACGTTGTTGTTGTTCTTTTTTTTCTCTTTCGTTTTTTTTTCTCAGGCAGGCAGCGTATTTCATAATTTAGCTTGTCGCTGCACAGTTTTGCTGCCACGCCTACCGCCGCTACCCCGCCACATGCTGGCTCGTGGCCCCCAATTGCACCGCCATCCTCGTGGCATGTGACCCAACCCCTTGCTTGGCACACAATTTTGAGTTAAGTTGATTTTCTACTCGTATTTTCTTCTTCTTGTTTTCATTTTCTTATGCTCTTTAGTTTTTCTTATTTTCTTTTCTCTTCGGTTCTTTTCTGTTCTTGTTTGCTGCGTTGTTTGCGTCTGGCGCAGCGTGAAATTGAATTAGGTCAATGCGTCAAGTAAAAGTGCCAAATATAAAATGACAACTACAATGCACAGCAACAACAGCAACACCAACAACAACAACAACAACTCTGTACAAAAGTGCAATAAATGAAATATGCTTTGTATTCCACGCCAGTTCGCCCTTCGCCCATCCTGCCCGCTTTGTCTCTCAAAGTCTCTTATTGGTTTCTATTTTTCATTTTAGTTGGCCTCACTAAGCTCCAACGACTGCAGTTGCCATTGATTGTGTTTTTAACCAAAACAGTTGAAGAAGAAGACTGCAGACAGAGACAGAGAGTGGGAGAGTGAGAGAGAGTGAGAGAAACAGAGATACTTCTAAATGCACTGTGTAAGATTCAAAAACTTTGTACTATGCATGCTGCAGACTTTAATGAATGACAGTCAATAAATCAACTGCATAGGATGGTGGCCGGCTCGAACCTCGAGCAAGGCTGCAAAGCGGCGAAAAACGTAGCCGGTTCAAGCCCGATTACTTACAAATAAAAAGACGTCGATGAGTTTTTTTGAGCAACGAGAATTCGGTTCGCATCCCAGGCTAGTGTTGATAGCTGATTCTGATTTGGTTCTGCATCAATCTTACTTATTATTTAAAGTATTTGAACCTAAGCCTGAATCCAAACCATATTTTTTTTATACTACAAGTGGCTGGGTTTAAACAAAATACATAAATTTTAATGAAATACTTCTCTAGCGCTGACTATAATTTTAGTACTCTCTATACGAATAATTATTTCATTTCCATTAAAAAAATATATAAAATTAAAAAAATAATAATAATCTTGTGTTCAACCCAAAAAACCTAGATTTAGGAAAGTGGAAAACTGGGTTCACAAACCAAGTTGGCAAAGGTTTTAATCATGTACCGATCAAGTTTTTATTTTTGATATTTTCGCCCTTGTTATGTATTTTTATGTTATGCCACAAGAGTCAAGAATAGAATTTCTACCAAGTCTAACTTTTGATAAAAATATAAAAATAATAATTATAGCAAGTAGAGAGCCATCTAGTCGGGAGTTCCCGACTAGAAGATACCCTGAACCCAGCAGCGAGCTGTTAAATACATTTCAACCTCTTTCCATTCATGCACACATTCACAAAGTCACACATACACACACTATGGAAAATGAATTCTAGAATAACTTATAATCTAAGAGTATGATCGTTATGAAAATCATTGCTTATTGAGAACATCCAAATCTATGTACAAACCCAAGCGCAAGTGTGTAGTATTTGATTTGCGTTTTTTTGATATGGAGGGCGAATGGGGGAAGATATCCAAAGTCCAAAATATGCATAACCTGCGTATCCTTTACGAGCACATATTAAATCAAATTTGATTGCTCTAGCTCGTATAGTCTCCGAGATATGCCAAGACAACGAAGTCTTAAAATCGATTTTTATCGATAATAATGAAGCGGAGCAAGATATCGAAAAAAATGACAAACTTGTACTGCGTATGTATTGGGAGAATCTATAGTCGTTTAGTTTAGGTTTCTAGCTTTTGTAGTTTCCGAGATCGCTGCGTTCATGCAGACGGACAGACGGACGGACAGACGGACATGGCTAATTCAACTCAGTTCGTCGTGCTGATCGTGCTTTATGGGGTCGGAGATGCTTCCTTCTGCCTGTTACATACATTTGCACAAAACCATTATACCCTTTTTTTTGTACCCATTTTCAATGGGTTCAGGGTATAAAAATAAAGAAAAATTCTTACCCGGAAGTTTGGGAAATGTGGGTCAACAGCTTTTTCAAGCTGCAATAGGTTGACCTGTAATTACGAAAAGTAGTCCCAAAACAACTACAAAGTTACATCAGGCCGGCAGCAGGCAGCAGCTGCAATTATATTTGCGCTACACGCACAAATGGCCAACTAAATCATAATTATGACAGCAACTGTTGCAGGCAGCAACAGCAACAGCAACATCAGCAGCAGCGACCCATTAACAATCTGAATAATTTGCCATAATTTATTAGCTGTCGTGCATTGAAAGCGCTCGAAAAGTTTGCCAGCAAAATAAATATATTAAAAAAAAATGTATGTATAAATAAATAAAATAAATGGCAACACATACAACTTTTTGCAAATGGCAAAAAATAAGCTCACAAAAAATAAATCCCATTGCGGTCATTAATTGAATTTTACGCCCTAATAAGTCCGCATCGGAGGCTAAAATGCCTGGGCGTGGTCAGTGAACAGTGAAATAACTAAACTGATTGCATATCTATAAATGTGTCTAAAGGTTAAAGCAAATATATGGCAAATGCATTTCCCAATTTTATTACATATAATAAAGTAAGGATACGCACGACGATCACATACCCTAACTCAAGAGAAAGAAAACCCTTGAGAAAGACAAGCCAATTAATTTCTCATGCTTCTCTCTGCTTTTGCCTATTATTGCAAATAGTTTCTTAAATACATTTTAGTATTCTAAAAAAAAAAATTAAGGTTTTTTGGATGATGATATAGTTTTACCATAGTTTTTAAGTTTGTAGTTTTAATATTTTGCCTCTATTTAGAAAATAATTATGGAAAATGAATTCTTGAATAACTTCTAAACTAAGAGTACCCATTTTCAATGGGTTCAGGGCATAAACATAAACATATAAGCTACAACCAATAAGCCACACACCAAATTTCCCAGTTCTAGCACAAATAGTTCCGGAGTTAACATAGATCAGTACCAGACTATTTGCACTATAATTAAAAGTCAGACTTTCGCATGTTGTTAAACACACTCTGTCGCTGCCATCTGAGCAGGGTATTTGAATAATTCACAGTTTAAATTTTCCATCAACTTGAGCCAATTTTGCGGGCGAGTTGAAGTGCGCACTGGAAATTCAGTTTTTCATTAGGCGCATTAGGAATAAGAATTTTGCGCAAAAGGCGCTGTGTAAATGTCGATTAAATAATTTACTGTTCAAATGCGCAGCGATGATGATGATGATGATTAAATATTTAGTTAATTAACAATTTAATTAGTTTAATGAAAAAACTTTTTTAGAGTGAATTTTGCGGTTGCAGCGCTTAAATCGATATGGCGAAGAGAGTGAGGGAGCGGAAAGGGGGATAGGATCAGGTTACAGCTAGAACTAAGTTGATGGAGGTGTGGGGAGGCGGGTGGCTACTCCAACTGACAGACTGTCAGCCACTTAATTAAAATTAAGCCTTTGGTTCGAGAGCGCCCCCGCTTGCGTCGCCAACTCTTTTAGTCAAAAGCGGCAAATTGTTTTCATTACGTTGCCGGAAGGCAAAGAGGCTGCTGCCAAAGTGGCTGAAGCGACACTCGCTTATGCCACGCCCACCAGCCAGGCAAACGCCTAGCTCAAACACACACACACACACACACACACACACACACATAGAGACAGGGGCTTGCAGGGCGCAACGCAGAGCTTGGCAAATTTGCATTACCCAGGCGAAGGAGCACAAAGCGAATGCAAAAGCGGATGCGGATCTGAACGTGAATGTGACCAGATAGCTACCTGGCGAGAGTGGGCGGCAGTGAGCGCGTGGGCGTGGGCGTGGTCCGCAAGGTATCGCAACGCGGCCATAAACAAAAACTCATTAACCCAATTTCAATATTAAACGCAATGAAAGTGCAGCCAAGCCAAAGGCAAACTCACAGATACTCAGATACAGATACAAATCGAGAGCGTAGCTGAAGTGAAACAGGTGCAGGTTGGCACTGGGTGTGGCTGGAGGCCGTTCGGCGTAGGCCACTCGGCTCCCCTCGGCCGATGGAGCAATAATCACTCAAAGTGCAAGTCATTAATTTTCATTATTTTCTCCACGCATTATTTGTCAAAATTCGTAGTTTTCTGTTCCTCGAATGGACTCTTTTTCCCTCTCTCTCGCTGGAAGTTGGAGAACTGTCTCTGAGCCGTTAAACGAGAGAGAAGAAGCAGCCGCAGCAGCAGCTGTATTTGCTGCTAATTCAACAGAAAAACTAAACTAATGACATCTGAAAACAGGCTAAAACACACACGCACACACACACACACATGCACACAATGGTAATTAATGAGGCTATGCAAAGACTTAATATTAAAGAGTTCCCTAAGAATGAGTAAAGTATAAAATATAGGACGTTCTTAATCACATATCTAATGTCACAGCTCGATAAACACCTACCCCAAATAGCAATTCAAAAATGTTGTTTGTCCAACTTTAATATTTTGGTTAATTTAAACTTTAAGTACCGTAGGCAAAAAATAAACGCTTTATTAATTTCATTTTAATTTACACTAATTCCTTATTAATTTTGTGCTGGGAGATATTATTTAAAATTGAATAAATAAAAAATCAAATTCAATTGAAATATGTATTTATGTTCAAGCATTTTTGAGCATCAAAATTGCATTCAATTCTGCCTATTAAAATAAATATCGAAAATTTGAAAAATGTTAACTTGTGAACCATCCTCATCTGCCTCCTCGCTGTAACTTGAGCTGCTATCATTCGATTTTTTCATGCCTGTTGATTTCCAGTTGTTGCTATTCACAACTATTTGATTACCGAATTTCATTTAATTATTATTAAATTGACTCATGTTGTTGCTTTGGTTTATTATGAATTATTATGATTTGAAATTGTACAACATAATTTTTGTATTATTTTTTTAAACCATTTCCAGTGAAAAGTTTTCTGTGCCCATAATTAATGGGCTTCAGACATATTCTGCTTTCGTTATTCTGGGAAAATGTTATCGATATCGACGTGGCTTGCTTTTTGGCAACCTTCTTTAGTTTCATTAATTAATTTTTGCTAACGAATTTTTTTGTTACGTTCTGAAAAATTATCTCTTGTTCTCTTCATTGTCCTTTTTTTGATGTATTTCAAAAGTTTTTTGTTTTAGATTTTTCAAGCTTAAAATCTAATCTCTAATTATTTCAGATAAACTTTTTGGCATTAAATTTAATCTTTACTCGTTAGCAGTTGTTAATTATAGGGCCATAATTTTTTTGTTTGTTTAATTAGCCCGAAAGTTGTCCCAAAAGCAGTTAGCTGTATCATCTTCTATATATCTGCACTATGAAAACAACTGAAGATAATTGCACATGGGTTGGCCTCTAGTTAAACCCAACATATGAATTCAATACTCTTTTTAAGTATTTAAAGCTTATCCCTTAAGAATAAATGGCCTGCTTCGCATATTTGTACTCATTATTTTTAATTGCCTTGTGACATTTGTTGGTTTTTATTTCTCTTTCATTTGTCATTCGCTTATTGTCCAGCCAGATATTTATTTATTTATTTCTTTGCAGAAAATTTCTCGACTCTTTAATATTTTATTCAGACATTACGATTTTCCCTTTTCTTTCTTCTTTTTGGTTTTTCTGCGCTGTCTTCATCACTTTTTCATTCTTTAATTTCCTTTAATTTCCCTTGCCCTGACCCAACCCTCATTTAACCCCTTTTTTCATTTTATTTTTTATTTTTTGGCATATTTATTTTAATTTTCCCTCCACAGCGGCCGCCCGGGGCCCCAGTCGAAAGTATTAAACTTGTCGCCATTACCATGGCCGGGGACATCTGTTCCGGTCATGAGTACGACCACGACCACGACCATGGCCACGCCCACCGCACGCACCTCTCGGACGCTGCGTAATAAGCCGGGCCAAGAAGAAGCAGCAACTGCAAGAAGAACAAAAACAGTTCACTTTTGCTGCCTATTTTT
Organism: Drosophila colorata; assembly: GCA_035041545.1. Taxonomy (NCBI): domain Eukaryota; kingdom Metazoa; phylum Arthropoda; class Insecta; order Diptera; family Drosophilidae; genus Drosophila; species Drosophila colorata. The sequence continues at coordinate 6,799,452 of JAWNLD010000490.1, read as the reverse complement.
AATTGTGATTAATTGCGAAATTTTCTCCGTGTCGTCTGAGCTGACGCACATGACCCGAGCGCCAACAACTGACTCCAGCGACCAACTAGCCACCCCGCCCCCTCTGCTCCTACACCCTGAACCCCGCCCTTTCCACTGTGCGGCCTGGTCGTCACCTTTTTATAGATTTAATTATGAAAATGTTAATTTGCTTAGCACTTCACGCGTTAGTCGGTCAGCTCTATGGCGGGGGGAGGGCTGTCCGTACACCTTAAACACCGGGCAACCCGCAGCTCGCTCATGGGCGCCACCTGGCGGCCATTTGCTGTGCCAACGTCAGCGAATTTTCATGTTTAGTTTTTGCCATCGCGCCATTAATTTTCAATTAACACAACGCCAGCTGCAGACATTGGCAGTGTGGGTCTGGAGGGCGGGCGGGAGGGGTAGTTAGTGGGCGTGGCATTGGCTTGACAGCCGCCTCATTAGCGTGTTAATGTAATGCATAAGCAAAAGGCGCACCATTATCCTTGACAGCCCCCAGCTAGAGATACCCCCAGGCAGCGCTCCCCGCTTAGTCTGGCTTAACCCCAGCGCACCCAGCACCACTTTGTTTATGCTACGCAAATGCTTTCATTTGCAGCCAATTCTACACATTTTCTTTTGCTGCCGTCGCCCCCTTAGCTAGCTGCAGTTCATTTCATTATTTGCCAACTCCTGCTGCTACCTGCACCTGCCACAGCTTCAATCCTTTTTGCCTGGCTTTTTCTGTGCTTTTTTCTCTATTTTTTTCTCTCTCTCTCTGCTTTGACTTTAAGTCTCATTGCACGCCTATAGCTTTCAACCCCCCTCTAGCACTAAACCCCTTGCTAACCCGCACGCAAGTGTTTTAACTGGAGGTCAGTTCAGCTGGAAGCTGTTTGGAGCAGCTGCCTCATCGTACTTAACTTAAGCGTCTCTAATTGTATTAGAAGCGTGTCCTGTGAACCCAGCCAACCAACAACGCCTCCCCATCCCCATCCCCTTCCCCCCACCCCTCGCTCCAATAGCCAACAGCCGGCTTGGCACATTGTTGACGTCCCGTTTGGCCAAAGTGATTTCCATTAGCTCTTATCTGCGCCGGCTGCCAATTGCGAATGCGAATGCTTTTTGGCCAGCAGCTTGGCTTATGGCTTAATTAAGGGCCAAGCAGCGAGAACGGGTTGAACAACATGGCCTTGAACTGCAAAAACGCTCGTTGGCGCCTGCAGCTGGCCGCTGAGATTGTTTGGCCGAATGTAGTCCCGGCCAGTTTTAGAAGCCGCTTCCAGCTCCCAGCGCCAGCTTATGTTCGAACTTTTGTGTCGGCAAATAGCATTTAATACCCTTACAGAGGGTAGTATACTTTTTTAATGTTTGTTCAATTTCCTGTCAATTTTCTAGCGCCTAGCAACTTCTGTTAACCCAATAAGTAGGACATTTGTTATTGATCAGTCGCGTCTTTCAGTTTCTGATTGCAGGCAACTTTTCATCGCACTTGGCTGGATCGGACTACTATACTATATAGCTGCCATTAAAGGGATCGATGGACACATTAATATCCTCATCCAAGATATCCTGAGCAAATTTGGCAATTGGGGCTGCCATTATGCTTCTTAATAATTATAAATTAAAAATGAATAATTATATATATTAATGGTGTCATAAATTAGCATAAAGACAGAAAAAAGGGTTTTCTATTTCCTGATTGCAGAATAAATAAAAATACATAAAACATATAATAATTATTGGTAAACAACAAAATTTATACTTTTGTATCAAAATTTGCTCTGTTTTTCAATTTTTCTTGGCCAAACTTAGCAATTAACGGCGTTGCTTTGCTTAAAAACAAATACATCTACATTTGATCAACATTATCGGAATCAAAAATGTTCTATAAAAAAAAAAAACGTTTCTTTTTGGTAGCTAGTCTACTCATCAAAATAATATCAATATTGGACTTCTACATTATAAAGCTATAATAAGCACTTGTCAAAAATTCTTTGAAATATAGCGCACATCCGCGCTCTGCCTATTTGCTAGGGTATTTACTATTCGGCTAGTCAAGAGGTGACTGCTTTTTCTTGTTGCTTTTGGCCTTGATGGCCGCCGTTACATATTTTGCGGCTGTCGCTTTTCCTCACTTGGCCTTAATGTGCTCTGACATCGCCTCCCCCCTTTCACAGCAGAGCTCGTTTCCTGTATTTCAGCTATAAGCGCACATCATTCGCAATTTCTGCGCGTCTATCTGCGGCCTGTGCTACGCAGGTGGGCTCCGCGTCCCGCGGCCCAACAAACGCGCACTCACATTCCTCAGCCCGCCTCGCCCACTTCGGCCTGGTCGCATCGCTAACTTTGTGAATGTTAATTAAGCATCATTTACGCATTGAGGCCGCCATAATTTGCAGCGACAACGACAACAGTGACAACAACAGCAACAGCAACAACAACAACAACAACAATGACACAATGTCGCGACAAGTTTGACAAGACCCTTGACAACCTTTAAGCAGCTTCTTTCCCCCTTAAGAGCCTTCCTTCCTCTACCTCTCCTGCAGCCTCTTCGCAACCCCAAGAAACGTTTCCCCCCCCCACCGAAAATTACCAATTTGGATGCCGCGTAACCAAAAATTAACCGAGAGAATTTCGTTATTATACATAAGCATTTGGCTGGAATATGTTTGTCTAACTGTATGTAATAAAATCTTGTTAAGATTGGATTTCTCACCTGCCCCTCCAACCCACTATCCAGACTGCTTTACTTTTTAAAGTTCCTAAACTTAATTTTACTATCAATTTATTTTTTGTCTATCATCTACTAATCTTTCCATTTATTCCTTCCATTTGTAAAACTTTTAATTTTCTTCAAATATGCCGTTAATCTCTGTATTTCTTATTTTGTCAAATATTTCACTTTATTTCAAAATTTCTTTTTTATTTTGTTGAAATTTTGAAGTCACTCTCTTTCTCTCTCTGTTTTCTCTCTCTTCCTCTCTATATCTTTCTCTTTCTCTTTGTAGCGGTTTGTTGACCTGCCTTTCTTTCTTTTCCCTCTCTCTCTCTCTCTCTCTCTTTTGATGTTACACTTCTCATGAGTCATTCTTGGAATATGTATATTCATGTGGACCCCTCAAAGGTAGGGACCATTATTTTCCCCCATATCCATAAAGCCCATTGAAACACTGTTTAACACACTCCTCAGCATAAATTCGATGAAAGAGCTTGAGCTGCCATAAGCAGAGATATCTTCTTTTTAAGCTGATATTTCTGTTGGCCTGTGCCCAGCGCAAGCAGCTTTTGTCTGGCAGCTGTCCATGCTGCATGCAACGCTGCAAGAGACTATCTGAAATTGGGCATTAGCTTTCAAACAGTTATTTAGGAGTATTTGGGACCGTCCACCGTTGGCTGTGCTAAAGCGGCCAAAATGTGGCCACAAAGCGGCCTGCAAATGTGCCCAACAGCTGGCCAACAAATCCAACAGCAGGCAACAGCAGCAGTAACAACAACAACAACAACAACAACTAGAAGCTGGCAACTGGGAATGTCCAATGGCCAATGGGGCACAATGGCAACAAATCGGCCAAACGGTAGACAACAATAAGCCAAATGGCAAATGAAATTGCAAACCAAAGATGAAAAGTCGGCAAAGAAATAAAACGCAATGGGCCAGGACAATGAAATTGAGGCACAGCAACTGGCAAATACCCTGTAGCATCCCGTGCTGTCACAAATACCCTGTGACTTAAAGCTTGGCTTGCAAATTGAAGAGTTTGGCAATAAAAACATAAGCTGCTTGCTATGTGAGCTCCAACAAATTTTTAATAAAAGCTAAAAAAAAAACTGGAATAAAACAGATATTCTGACAACATTTACACATTAGAAAATAAATAAAAGAAAGCTGATCAATAAAACAGGGATAATAATTCCGATTGCTCTGAAAAGCGAAAACTGTTTAAAAACATTTAAGCCCGAAAATCTAAAGAAATTCCTAAAGATAACTCATGAAAAGGTTAAGAAAAACTTCGCTGAAATTAAAAAAATCAAACTCTAGAACTGAGCTAGAAAAACTGAAACTAGCCGGATAACTGCTAATTGAAAGCAGCTCACAATAAAACGTTCATTCAAATAACTGAAGAGGATCTCACCTGCGGCAGCTAACAAACAAAAGCTGATGGATATGCACAGATAGGAAGTCAACTTATTAGCGTAACAAAAGCTTGGGGATAAAGGCAGTAAGTTCAGGTGGCAGAAAAATCGATTGTATTAAATATTCTAACCAGACAAAAGCTGATTGCGATTTGATTGAATCTACTCGAAACTGAAAGGTAGAGTATTTTCAAAGAATCATAGAACAGAAGACAAGCAGAAGAAATCGCCCGTTGCGACGGAGCGAGAAATGCAAATAAAAAAGGGGGGGACTTTGAATTAAAATGGAAGCTGAAGTTGAAATAGGAATTGGCCAAAACGAAATGGCAGCATGAAATTTGGTTGTATTTGCCACTTCGGTGCGCCAGCCCCTCCCCGCCAACTCGCTTGAAGCGGCTCCCTCGCGCCTCCCTATGCGCGCCTTCTGACAGCTTGCCCTGGTGCCCGACTGGCAGAGTCGTAATTCTTTCACACAAACACACGCACAGCCGTATACACACAGACACACACAAACACACTCATACACGCATTCCAACTGCGCTGCTTGTCGACATTTTGGTAATAAATTGAGTTTTATGGCAGTCATATTATTCTTTATTAGTGGCTAAGAATTGTTGCCTTTTGTTGGCTTTGTGCAAACGACGTCTCAACCGGGCCCGAGCCCGAACTCGAGGCCGAACCCAAGCCAGAACCCTCTGCACCACCAGTGCTCGCAGCCACCCGAGACGCCACCTGCTCGGCGAATTCACATTCACATTCACATCGCCACGCACATTCACATTCACATTCCCATTCACATTCTCATTCACAATTACATTCGGATTCCCCTTTCACACATTCCGGACTTTGTCGATGGCTGTGTGTGTGTGTGTGTCTGTGCGTGTGTGTGTGTTGCAAGTGGTGCCAAGTGGCTCCAGCGGTTGCTTAATTAATTTGCCCCAACACAATGAACTTTGTCAATGCTCAACAGTCCGCGAAGAACTAAGCAAAGCCAAGCCTAATATCAGCCCCACAATTACCCCCGCCCGCATCCCAAACCCAGCCCAGAGGCGAATCAATCAAAGTGACACTAAGACAAGCCCAAAAGACAAAGGGAGGCCCATTTGTAGAGCCCGCCATCTGCCCTCACTAAATCAAAAATGCGAACACACAAGTCCTAATTGAACATTAAATTAGCTACGAAGCGAAATGATGAGCTAACCGGAGATGATATATGGCCAGCTCCAAGGAGCTGTAATAAATTCCCTAGTTGTCGGATTGCGTAACTAGACCAGATGGAAAACAGTCGGCTGTAGAATGATATGATATGCTATGATAACATATATCCGTTGGAGCATTCCTTCTAAAAGATCCCTACAAAAGAATTAAGCATTCTGAGGATTTCATACTTTAAGAACATTAGTGTAAACAATTTCCTTTAAACTTGCCAACATGAAAATTTACATTTTAGGAATTTGTAATTAAGGAGTATTTTGGGGTTCCACCATAAAAAATTATAAATATATTATATTATTAAAATGGTATTGAGTATAGAGTATTCTAGGGATTCTAAGGATTCCACAATGTTTTAGAAACAGGAATAGACTCTTCTTACGTCTTTGGCTGTTCTTTCTACCTTAGGTCATTTACGTTTCACAGATCTTTTTCAACCAATGGGAATATCAAGGAAAATGTTATGCTTAAGTTTGCTCGAGGTAAATCATAAACGGTTCTTAGGAGTTCTACTAAGCTTCGCTGCATGGGGTGCATAAACGTCATGCGAAGCAGTTTAAGTACAAGGAAACATTTTAGCGTAAAGTGGCCCCCAGCAAAGGACTCCTTTGGCACTCGCAAACAGATGATCCTTGAAAGCGGTGCTGTCAAAACCGCCAAACAGTAAGTGGAAAACTTGCATTTCATACACACACGCAAGCTTTCGACAGCACTGTGTCAGCCCTTCTGTGGGGGATGCAGGAAAGAAAGTAGGAGGAGGGAGGGGGGGGGGGGGAGAGTCTCGCTGACTAAAATTACATAATGTTCCGCCTGTGTAATTTATCATCTTCAAGTTCAGAGCGCGAATTGGGCCAGCCAAGACGACGAGCGCCATCCACCAGAGGAGTTGGGCGAGGGGGGTTTGGCGCCTAGGGGTGGCGTCTGGTAAACCTTTTAGGCAAAAGTTGCGCGCCAGCGCCGGCAGGTGGCGCGCTTAGTGATTAATTGCCAAATTGGAGCAGGATATTTACAAAATTTTCATCAGGCCAACCTGCCCCGCCGCGAGGCCGACTATCAAGCTCGTACTCCATTTGCGTGGCAGCACTTCAAGAATCGCAACGTGTTGGCAAACTGAGTTTTGCTGACAGGACAGCGACGACAAGGATGACAACCTGAAGCAACTCACTTGGGGCACGCGACACGATGACGTTGACAGTTGACGCTGCCGCAGTCGCCGTCGCCGTCGCAGTCGCAGTCGCAGCCAACGCCAACGCTTCGAGGCTGCCAAAGTTGCCATCTAATTGGCAGGCCCGGCTTCAACAAAGCGGCTAATTGTGGCCCAGCTGAAGGATAGCACTTGGAATATTTAATATTGACGTTTTCGGAGCTGCCCAATTGCCATTCAATGTCTTGTCGATCATTTAAGTTGGCAGCGCTAAATGCTGCAGATAATTGGTAATTGCGCAATTGATAAAACTCAAACTGAAACAGCTTCAGGCAATAAATTCAACTATTCTAACTCTGTCAATCCTGTGCAGCTATTGCTAGAGGGAAACATAGTCTGGTCAATTGCAACAGAGCCCTTCTACGCGATTTTCAAGGGTTCAGGTAAGGTTTCCATGTTTTTGTTCTATTTTTAGTTAAGTGTTTATATTGTGCATCGTCTCTTAATAATTTTTTTTTTGAGTTCGTTTTAATGGACTTACTTTTTTCAATTCTCTCTCTCTCTCTCCCCCCTCTCCCCCTCTCTCTGTCTCTCTCTCTCTCTCTCTCTCTCCCTCACCCTCTCCCCCTCTCCGGAAATCTGCAAATTTTCTCTCATAAGATTTTGTTTCTGACCCGATAGAAGGTTTACTGGTCAAATGCAGTGAGGCCCTTCTATGCGATTTTCAAGAGTTCAGGTAAGCTTTCCATGTTTTCGTTTTATTTTTAGTTAAGTGTTTAAAGTGTTATATAGTGCATTATCTCTCTTTAATTTTTTTTGCATTGGTTTTTTTTGACTGATTTTCCACTCTGTCTCGCTATCTAATCTCTCTTTCTCTATCCCTCTCTTCCTCTCTCCCTCTCTCTCTCCTTCCATCTCTTTCTCTCTCCTCAATCTCTCTCTCTCTCTCCCGCTCTCCCTCTCTCTCTCTTTCCATCTCTTTCTCTCTCCCCAATCTCTCTCACCATCTCTCCCTCCCGCTCTCCCTCCCGCTCTCCCTTTTTCATTCCGTCTCTTTCTCTCTCCTCAATCTCTCTCTCTTTCCATCTCCTTCTCTCTCGCTCTCTCTTCATCTACCTCCCTCTCTCTCCCCATCTCTCTCTCTCTCTCTCCCTCCCTCTCTCTCCCTCCCACTCTCTCTCCCCCTCTCTCTCCCTCTCTCTCCCTCTCTCTCCCTCTCTCTCTCTCCCTCTTTTTCTCTCTCTCTCTCTCTCTCTCTCTCTCTCTCTTTCTTTGCATCTCTCTCTCTTTCTTTGCATCTCTCTCTCTCCCTCTCTCTCCATCTCTCTCTCTCTCTCTCTCTCTTTCCATCTCTTTCTCTCTCCTCAATCTCTCTCTCCCGCTCTCCCTCTCTCTCTCTTTCCATCTCTTTCTCTCTCCCCAATCTCTTTCACCATCTCTCCCTCCCGCTCTCCCTTTTTCTTTCCGTCTCTTTCTCTCTCCTCAATCTCCCTCTCTCTCCATCTCTCCCTCTCTCTCTCTTTCCATCTCTCTCTCTCTCTCTCTCTCTCTCTCTCTCTCTCTCTTCATCTACCTCCCTCTCTCTCCCCATCTCTCTCTCTCTCCCCATCTCTCTCTCTCTCCCCTCTCTCTCCCTCTCTCTCCCTCTCTCTCCCTCTCTCTCCCTCTCTCTCCCTCTCTCTCTCTCCCTCTTTTTCTCTCTCTCTCTCTCTTTCTTTGCATCTCTCTCTCTCCCTCTCTCTCCATCTCTCTCCATCTCTCTCTCTCTCTTATTCGCTCTCTCTTTCTCTCTCTCTCTCTCTCTCTCGCTCTTTCTTTGCATCTCTCTCTCTCTCTCTCTCCATCTCTCTCCATCTCTCTCTCTCTCTCTCTCTCTTATTCGCTCTCTCTCTCTGGAAATCTGCAAATTTGTATACCCTGAACCCATTGAAAATGGTGGTCATAAAGTATGAAATTATATTCTTGGTCGGGAGCACTAGCACTATAAATATAAATTGTCTGAAGAGTCCTTGTTGCTTATGCCCAAATCGTAAATCGAATGGGGCTGCCAACTTGTTGTTTTTTTCGACAATTGCTAGCTATTTTTTTTGACACATGTATAAATATATATTTATGAACAAGTTTTTAGTACCAAATTTCCTAGGCAAATAGAAAGAGCAACGGCGAATGATGGATACGAATATGGAGATGGCAGACGCCTTGGCCCAGGCGACCGATTCGAAGGTGGTGGACCCGCTGGGCGAGAGCCTGCCCTGGCCGCAGGATGTGCACCTGTACCAGCCGCCGGAGGAGCGACAGCTGCTGCTGCCGGAGCGCGCCAGTTGCCTGGCGGTCCAGACATATCTGCGCATGTGCCGTCTGCCATACGTGGAGCGCCAGTGCGAAAATGCGGAGTTCATGTCGCCCGGCGGCCGGCTGACCAAACTGCCGCTGCTGCGCCTCGGCCAGCAGCTGTTCACCGAATTCGAGCCGATTGTTGGCCACGTGGAGGCCACCCAGCTGTCGCATGCGCTGAGCGCCTGGCTGCCCAGCGAGGAGCGCGAGGATATGCGCAGCGTCGTCGCCTACGCGGAGAACACCTTCAGCCTCGCCGAGCTGCATCAGTGCTATCTGGAGCCGCAGAACTATGCCAGCCACACGCATCCGCGCAGCGGCGCCGCCCATCCCTGGCCGCTGAGCAGCATGCGGCGGCACGAGAAGCGCCAGGAGGCGCTGCGTCTGCTGCGCGTCTATCAGTGGCACGAGCTGGACACGCCCGGCGCCCAGCTGGAGCTGCAGCAGTGCTGCCAGCTGCTCAGCGACAAGCTGACGGACAGCGTCGCCGACTCCCAGCTGATCGAGAGCTATCTCTGGGGACCGCAGCTCTGCGAACTGGATGCCCTCGTCTTTGGCCACGTGGCGGCCATGCTGACCAGCGAGCTGGCCAGCCCAATGCTGGCGCAGACCGTGCGTGGCTATCCGCGTCTGCTCGCCCACAGTCGACGCATCGATGTCCAGTTCCACCAGGGCGAGCTGCTGGGGGCGTTTTAAAGGCAACAAAATATATGTGAAAGCCCAAACGGTTTGTTCTCATTTTTATTGTTTTTCTTTCGTTTTATCTAATTCTTTTTTTTGGCCCAATCAAAAATATGCAAAACATTTACAATAAAACGAGGAAAAAAATAAAAAAACAATTGCGAGGTGCGCCAGGCCTAGGCTAGGGGCTGGGCGGGGTCTGGTTTATGGCTCAAGAGTCGGCGAGATAAGGCAAAGTGCGCCAAAGGAGAGAGATGCCTATCAGAGCTGTGAGTATGCCAAGGATTTGGGCTTTCAATTTAACTTTGCAACTCACCCCGCACACCCTCCCACCACCTCCTTACCGCCCACAGTTCAGCCAGCCTCCGACCCCCTCACATAAAATGTCTGTTCAATTTTATGACTTGCCCCAAAGGCAGCCAAGTCAAGTCGAGCCATGTGACACGACCGTCATCCCTCTCGTCCCACCCCTCAGCTAGCAGCCCCTGGCCCCTCGCCCCGCCACAGACCTTTGGGGCGCTTCTGCGCTGCCTTTTGCTTTGCAATCAGAAACTCATCATGGCCTATTGATGTTTGTCTTTTTTCCATGCTGTTTTTGTTTCTTTTCTGCTTTTTGCAGCCCCTACCCTCGCATAGCCATCCCCTCCCCCCCCCTCGCCTAGCCCGGACTGTGTGTTATTCCGCCTGCTGTTCGCCTTGGCCTGTCGTGTCGTGTCCTGTCCTGGTAATTTATTGGAATTTGCCAAAAGGATTAAGTACGCCAATAAGCGTTGCTCAACGTCAATAAGCGCGTCTCCTGCAGCCCCTGCCCCCGGCCCCTCGACGTGCATGTATGCGAGCTGCTATCATCCGCTTTATCGTCCCTGGCTGCTGCTGCTGTGCAGCCCTTTGCTCTATTTCCGTTTCCGTTTCCGCTTCGCCCGCCGTCGTTGCCGCTGCCGCTGATAAATGCCGCGCGTGTCGAATGATTTTCGCTGCTTCTTGCTGCTGCTGCTGTTGCAAGTTGCCTGATTTGTATGGCTTAATATTTCAATTTTGGCTGCTCTACTTTATACGGGTACACACACACACACACACACATTAGGGGCACTCGGGGCGGGCTGTCAGTATTAAAAAAAAAAACGCGCTGGTTGGGCGAGCTTTTATCTAGATTTATTATACTTATTTAGCTTATAATTAGTTTGACTTGAAAAGTTTTTTAGTGCTTTTTCGCTTTCAATAAATACAGCAAACAAGAGCGAGAAGCAATTAGTTGCAACTTAAGTAAGCTTGAAAGTGAGCTTTAAGTGAACTTTAAGTAAGCTTTTAATAAGCATAGGGTGGGCTTTTTGTGAGCCTCAAGAAAACTTCAATATGCCAAAATTATGTTTTATAAATATTTTAGTCAGCCTTAATCAAACTTTAACTGAGCTTTTTTTTTGCTTCAAGTAAAAAATAATTAAGTTTTAATACAGCTTAACGAGCTTGGATCGAGATTTTGGTGAGCTATAAGTGTGATTTAGGTAAGCTTTAATTAAGCATAGAAGGAACCTAAAATGACCGTAAATGAGCTGGGCGCGAGCTTAAAGTGATCGTAATTGAGCAAATTAACTTAACTGAAAAAACATTCTTGAAAATGTGCCATAACGTTTTCTAAGCCATTTTTTTTTCAACGGCTAAAAATGGTTCGGTTCAGACTGACTTTCGGTTATTTTGGGGCAACTAACGCAGTTTAAGGTTTGGTCCAAAGCATAATAAAATTTAATTTTGAACCGGTTCAGTTAAAAATTATTCGTTCCGGCTTAGCTGTATCTGGGAAACTTATTCAGCTAAATGTTTGTATCAAATCAAGGCTCGAACCGGTTCGGCTCTGGTTAAACAATAAAAAAATCGAAAATCTAAAAAATATTAAATATATTATTTATCTATTCATGGCATTTCTGCTGCATTTGTGTGTATTACTTATTTGCTATCAAACTGGGCATACCCCTAATGTGATTGGTAGGGGCTGCATAATAAACAATTTGTTTTCATTTTGTGCTTTTGCAGGATATTTTGTTGTTTTATGTTTGGTTGCTGTTGCTGCTGCTTTAGCGACTTTGGCCCAACTGCCGTTGGCTTCAAGTTTTCAACGCTTTATCTTGCTAGCTATATCGAGGTAGTTGCCTCCCCCCCCCTACTGCCTGCTCCCTCGACTACTGCTGCTGTCCTGTCAACTTAACCGCTGCCACTTGCCATTGTTGCTGTTTATATTTTGCGGGGGGCGCGTGCACACGAAAAACTTTTGGCACATGCCACGCCCATTGCGTGATGGGCGCCGCTGGCAACTAAACAAGAGATAGACTAAAATCTCTCAAAGCCCCTCCCCTGCCCACTCGCAGCCCACTATGAACGTACAGAAAACTTTGTATAGCCTACAAATTTTCTTTTGGCCCAAATTGACCAAATGGACGGGGCAAAACTTTTACTTGCGGCTACTTTCACCGCCAGTTGCTGTTGCTATAGCTGTTGTTGTTGGTGTTGTTCTTGTCCTGTGATCCGGACACGTACATGTCCTTCGTGCAAAATTCCCACGCCCGCAGCTTCAGCTCCCCGAGCAGTGATTAGGCAATATTTCTCGGAAGGGGGATTGGCGTCCCAAAGTCACGACCACACGAATTTGGCGTGTCATTGAACAACTCAATTCTTTGGATCGCTCCTTACTAATATGTGCAGCACACAATCCACTTTGCCACAAGCCCCGCCACAGCTCAGCCCCGCTCCCCATGGCCACACAATGAAATACTTTTTGATTGTTAAACAAATCATGTAAATTTCTCCGAGCGAATTACATTCAAATTATCGACAAAAACCTCCCGTCTGTGTGTGCCTATGTCTGTGTGTGCTTTCCATTGTGCTCTTTAAGGTATGTGTGTTTTCCCCCCCTAAAAAAGGAAAGGTGTGGCATTAGGCTAGAGAGTTTTAAATAAATATTAACGCGCCTTTTGAAGCACACTCCAAAGGGATCTTAAGCTGCCCTTAAGCCCCAGCTACTTAACCGCCTACGTAACGCTGCCACGCCCACCTGGCTGGCTTGCTGGCTGGCTTCTGCGAGCTTAAATCAAATTGCATTGTTGTAATTTATATGAAAAGTTTTCGACTTGTGCGAGTTTTGTGAATGCGCATCGTGAATCGGGTATCGAGGCAAGTGCTTAGCGCAGATCTTCCCAGACAATTCCCACATATAGCATGCCGATGAGAGTGTGAAATCAGTCAGCTGGCTGCAGAACTTTGGCCTTAAGCCATCTGCTTAAAACTCGGCAATGAGTCAATGCATAAATGTGCCGTAACCGAAATTGAGCCTTTGCTGAGTTGAATACCCAAATCAGACCGTTTGAATATGATAATTAATCTAATCTCCACATTAATTGTTAGCTAGAATGCAAAAGTGCTCAGTAGTTAGGCTGCTTTAAGCTTTAATAGTACTTTAATCAACGGTTCATACAATTAAGCATTTGAAAAGCTTTCCCCTTCTCTTAAAGCTATTCAGTCAGCGAAAGTTGAAGGGAGCTTTAAGTAAGCTTTAATATATTACTTTATACTATTAAGCAGTTTGAGTGTTTTTCCGTTAATTTGTACGAGCTTAAGCCTAATCAAACTCGTTCAATGCAATAATTAATCTTTAAGTTATGACAGCAAACATTTAAAATTGTTTATAATTAAAGAAGCTTTAAGCTATAAATATAGTTAAACTAAAACAGTCAATTAAAATAACCACGTTTAAGTTTTTATTTGATTTAAAAGCTATTATCTAAGCTTTACACTAATCGGTCTGTAAATAATTCCAGAAAGTGTAAACAAGTTTTCTAGCTTTCATGTGCTTTTAGAATCTTTTGTTTAGAGTGCTCAAAGTTAGGTAGTTAAAAAAGCTTTAAGCGCACAATGTAACAATTTAAAAGCTTTCAGAGGCTTTTTTAGAGCTTTTGATCTTGCGTTCTAGCCCATTTAGAAAGTCATGATTAATACATTAATACATAGATAAAGGACGTTGAACTGTTTTATTATTTTAAAATTGTCCGTTTAGCAAGTTTAAAGCTTTCAGCTCGGTTTTTCTCTGGCTACTTTATGTTAAAGTTAATTTACTTAAAGAAGAGATAATCGAAATCACACAACGGATCAAATTTAGAAAATCTATCCACTGAAATAAAAAAATTCGCTTTCTGATTTTATTCCTATAGTAGCCATATGATATAGTGCAGCGATCCAGTAAGTATATAGCAATGTATGTTAGTATGCCGAGTTCACATAGCCTGAATAGTTACCTGGCTTTACCGTGCCTAAGCCCATAGTTCAGCTGGAAAATGTGCATATACAAGTACATGGATCACTTTCCGGTATCGATTGTGCCCCAATTTCTGACAAATTTAGTGTAGCCTCAACGCAGGGCTCAATAAAAAACTGATCGCAATTAAATTCGAATGCAGCTGAGAGATTAAACCCATCAATTTCACCACGAGCGCCATAGTTCCATGTTTTTGAATGGAAACTGGCGGGGACTTTGAATAGAGAAAAGGTTTTTTTTTGCGAACGGCGTTTAAACAAAGTTCAATTCGTTTATAGAGACAACTCGGACAACGGGGCAGGCAGCACTAAATCAAAACAATGCCAGACTGCATGCAGCCCCTCTGCGCCGTGCCACATGGCACCTGGTTGAGTGGCAGCTGCAACTCAGTGCCCGAAGCCTGAACCAAATCGCAGCGACAGCATTCAACATTTCACGTTCAACGTGGCCTAATCCAAAGTGTCGTTGCTGCAGTTGTTGTTGTTGTTGGTATTGTTGTTGTTGCTGCCACTGGCATGTAAGCTGCCACTAGTCGGAGCAGCAGCCTCGTCCAACTCCAAAAGGTGGGCCGGATTCACAGAGGGGGCCGGGGGCGGGGGGCGGTGGGGAGCTGATGAGCCTGACAGCGTTGACAATGCTGCTGCCTGACCCAGATTATGGGCCAAAGTTATGGCATTAGCCGCTGTCCGCCGCTGAGCGGAAGTTGCAACACATTTCCTCTTGTCAAGCGGCCCAGCAGGAGGCAGAGGGGCGCCACAGAGGCGGTGTCATGCAACAAAGTTCGCCAAGCCAGTGTGGCAGGCTTTGCTGTGGCTTACTATTTATAGTAAACTCAGGCAAAAAGAAAAAAAAAAACTCAGGCAAAAAACGAAAAACAGTTCAAATCGTCAAAGCACAAGTTGCGTAGGGGTATTCCCCTCGCATGTGTTGATCGATGTTTATTTGCTGCTACTAAATTTCGATAACAATAAAATATGATTTTCTTCAGCTACATTCAGGGCAGGGCAAACAAGCAAACAACAACAAAAGTGTACACAAAAAGAAATTAAGGAACCAGCCCGTAACAACAACAAAAGCAGCAGCAGCTCCCCACCCCCTTTCCCTCCCCCTCCACCCCCTACTCTACTTTGGAGCGGAGCCCAAGCTGCAGCCGAACCCGAACGCGAGCCTTAGAACGTGAACCCCGATGGCAAAAACAAACAACGGCGCAAAAATCCAACAAAGCGCTGAGTAAATATTACAAAAATGTATTTTCTACACACATACACAAATTGCATACATATACATGTATTTCTATGTATATATGTATTTGTATATGTGTATATATATAAATAAATGGCAGACGTGACAAAAATGCTTAAGTGAAAAGTTACGAGCAAATGAGAGAGGTGTAGGAAGTTAGCGAGAGAGAGCGAGAGCCGCTGCGGAAATCGCTTTTTCACCCACACAAAAAATAAAACAAAAACAAATCAAATAAAAACAAGAAACCCCCGTTAACATTAGCTGGCAGAAGCTTTAATACACTTGCATTAAAACTGTACCCAATTTTAAGTATTTACCTTTTTTTAGACTCTTTATTTCAGATATTATTTTATTTGTTTTTTTTTTAATAATTCAAATTTGCTGGCAATAAAATCAACAACAATTATAATGCTAACCACAACTGGCGTATATCATATGCCTTTATATAAGTATAAACTAAAATATAATATGAAGCCTAATATTTCTTACCAATGCTAAGGTAAAGTGATGGAGACTAATTTTGAATAGTTTATTTTATAATCGAAAACCTTCTTTATGCCAATAACTTCACTTTTAACTGATTTTTCCTTTGACATCTAAATATTGCTTGTATATAATCTTTATTTATATTTTATATATATATATTTTACTTATTTTATTTTTTAAATTGAGCAAAAATGTAAAATTCAATATAATCTAAGCCCTTTTTATATATTTAATTTATTTTTATTGTATTTCTAACATTGAATAATAAAGGAAATATTTTATTATATATACAAAAGTTAAGAATATAATAGAATAACACAATAGTTGGGCAAAAAGATAAATAAAAGCGTCTGGCTGGCAAGTTTCATGGCAATGCCAATATACCCCCCGTAAGGGCATAGAAATCAGAGGAAAAAAAGTTTTCTTCGCGTGCCGTTTTTATGTTCTGTTCTCCGTCAACTTCTGCTGCTCCATGGCCATCTTTTCTGCTCTGTTTTGCTTTGTGTTTTGTTTTGTTTTGTTTTGTTCACTTGCAGCGCTGCTTAATATTTTCTTGTTTACGCTTTGTACGGCACGGCCCTTGTTTATCATCTTCAGACCCAGACTCAGACTCAGTCTTGGTTTTTCGGTCTCATCCATAGCCTCAGCTTCGGTGGCTGTTCCTTTTCCCCTTGCCCAGTGCCCCGTGCCCCATGCCCTTCCTCTCCTTTTTGCTTCTCCTGTGTCCTTGTCTGGCGCCGTCTTCTCTGAAACTTTTCACGCACGCCTGCAGTCGGCAAGCGATTTCCCGGCACGGGTTGCGCCGCGCACCAAATCGATTTCCGGTTCATTACCTAACTACCCCAACATAACCTATATCCCTGCTTACGCTGGCACGCCTCCGCCCACGCAACATCCGGCCACCCCTTTCACTGTCGTCCCCTCCCCTCCCTCCCGCCGATGTAGGCAGCCGTATCAATCATCTTTTTGGCAGCACTGTACCCGCTGTGCAAGAGCAAAAATAAGATGTATGCTTCCATCTTCCATCTTTCAACGCCACTGCCACGCCCACCCCCACGCCCTCGCGTTGGCTCGTCCTGTGCCACTTCAAACTCCACTCATATGTCAGGCACGGCTGCGGGGAGCTGGGGAGGGGGAGTTACGGGGTCGGTTGGGGGCTACGCAAATTGTTTGTTTCTCTGTTTTGTTTCGTTTCGTTTCATTTTGTTTACTTGGGGCCCCCGTCGACCCTCAACCACTCAACAACGGCAACCCTACCCCGGTCCCTGCCTGTGCCCCTGCCACGCCCTCCCACACATCTTTGTTATTTTGGCGCCCGCTCTTCATGTAATTTCTCAAGTTTACACAACATATTTCAAGTGTTTGATGTCTTTCGCACCCAACGCGCATCAATTTCTTGACTCTCTGCCATAATTTTTTATCTGCCTTTCTGCATCGCCCTCTGCCCCTTTTTCTTCTTCTTCTACGTGCTTTGTTTCTTGCGCTTTTGTATCGAACAAGGCAACTCAATTAAAATGTGAGCCAAGCCGCAAAGCATAAGCGTAAAATATCTATAAATATTGCGCATACGCCACGTAAATCCTTAATTGCATTTGTTTGACAATGCTCGAGCCGCTCGAGGCTCAAAACCACCACCAGGGGACACAAAAAACCGCGGACCTATATGAACACATTTTGATATATGTACAATGTATGTCTGTTATATCTCTCGCTATATGTTTCTTACATCGCTTTCGCCCCAAATTCGCCCAATTTTTGCATTTTTTTGCTTTTGCTTTTCAACCAACTGCAACAGCAGCTATTTATTATTTGCAATAGGGTTCAATAGTCTATATGGAACTGCCTATAAAACTATAAAATAAATATATAGTTTTGGAGTTTTTCCTAAGCTTAAATAAATATGAATGTTATTTTTAAATAAATTGCATACTTTTATGCGCAGATTTGTATCAACGATTTTTTTCATTACCAGGTGCATATAACATTTTAAAAATTGTGCTTTGAAAAAGTTTTTTGGAATGCCCCAAAAGTTTCGTAAATTGCGACTGTCCCATAGAGCAAATATTAGTCACAGAAATGTTTTTAATATATTTCGTAGAGTTTCCCTTTTTAAACTTTATTTTTCCGGTTTCTAGAAAAGCGTTTGAAAATTTCACAATTTTCTTTAACCAAAAATGTATCCAAAATAATTATGATTTACGATAGCTTGAACTTATAGAAAAATAATGCCGAAACATCTATTTAGCTGTTATTTGTGAATATTGTCAGAGGGTCGTAAAAATGTCAGCCGAAAAACGGGGCCTTTACTGTAATTGCTATATAAATTCCCGTGATTGGGTGTATTGGCGTATTGCTGGCGAATGCGTTACTGGGGCCAAACTCCCCTCTTTTTTTTTTTTTTTTTGGTAGAGATTTCATATGCACACGCGAATTTTTCTTGCTTGTGGATTTCGTTGCATTTCCACTTCAATTTGAACGTGCAATGTATTTTTAAGCACTCGGCAACGCGCGCGCTCATGGGCGTTAATAGGGGCGTGGCCAGGCGGGCGTGGCGCACTGCATGTTGCTGCCGGCAACAATTGCCAGTTGCAGCTGCATCAGCAACAGCAACAGCAGCAGCCGCGGCTGCAACATTGATGATGATCATCATCATCAGCAGCAGCAGCAGCCGATGATGATTGCCACTTGAGCGCGTTTGCCTCCAGTTGTGTGTGCGTGTGTACGTGTATACGTGTGTATGGCGTGTGTACTTTGTGTGGCACACTTTTGATGTGGTTTTTGCCTGTGTGTGTGTGTGTGTGCGGTCAATTATTTGTTGCTACTCTATAAACTGCGCCTTGTTGTTGCCCTTTTGTTGTTGCTGCCGCTGTTGCTGTTAGCCAGCGAAAGTTTCAATAGCAGCAGCAACAACAGCAACAACATCAGCTCATAAATTGACCAGAAAACTGAGTGGCTCCAGCTTTACACAGTTGCACTGTTACACTGTGGGCGTGGCAACGCCTCCTGACCCTAACTCTGGCTCTGAATCCGACTCTAGTTCTGGTCTTTTTACTTGTTTTAACTGCAGCTGAACTGCCACTTGTGCTACCGCCCATTGCTCTTATTTTAAATGTTAATACCCTATAACTATAAAAATAAACAGAATGGTTGTACATGCGCATCTATATATACATGTATATTTATACATACACATATATGTGAGCAGCAGCAACTTTAAGAGCTGCAGCTACCTCATATATGTTAGTTTTTAACCAAGGCTGACAGGCGCTTTTAAGCCAAACCGGTTCGAGCAGTTCCTGAATTAATATTTGGTTTTTATTATGAAAATTGAAAGTGGGAAACTTTTAAGCCAAATCGCTTTGAAGCGGAAATTTAATTTTTATTTATTTTACTTACGTTGGTTTAAGGTTTAAGTTTGCCTTTTTAACCAGCGGTTAAAGGTTCAGTTCATAGACAAAAAAAAAAGAATAGAATATATCTGAATCAAACTAATTTTGTATGTATAAAAAAAAAAAATGTTTTTTTGTATAAATTTAATTTCCAAGACTGTGTTAACGAAATTTTAAAATTTTAAATATGCTAAAAAAAATGTGTCTTGTTTTATTCAAAATTGAGCAAACCTAGGCTCGTACCAAAACCTGGACTATAACTGAAAAACCTGGGCTATAACGAACTGTGAAGCGAGCCACTCACCGATAAAAAAATAATAATTTTTTCTCGCACAGCCCCAACATAAATGAATTTTCATAACAGGCAAATTTGTAAAACTACAACTACGATATTTTGTACTCTTCGCATCGCAATAAATAAGTTATTTCAGAAACTGTTTTCTGCAGTAAGAAGGCTGAGGCACTCAATGCAAATTAGAGAGTATCTGCCAGTCAGGCGCTTGCCACTTCCACATTCCATTTGTTATTTTAATTTTTATTATTGCTTTTTTTTTTTTTTTGCTCTCCAGAAGTTTCTAAATCGCAGCGCAAAGCCAGCCAACTAGGTGGCTGCGGGGCATTGCTGCGATAAAGTGCAGGGGATTGGGAGGTGGGGTAGCTTAAAGTGGCTAAGCTAGTTTTAAGGATGCTATTATACACAGTTCTACATGGCAACAGCATCCTGTGCAGCAGCTGCTGTCACGCAGCTCAAGAATGCGAGCTGTAATACAAGTATTTGTTATACATGCTCCTAACTGTTGTTTAAAGCACGCTAAACCCTGTTGAGCTGCTCAACTATCGACTGAACTATCGCAAAGATATCGTTAAAGAAGTGCGAGTAAGTTTTAACTATGCCAATAAAGATGCCGATTCATTTTATTGTTACTGTCCTAATAAAAACTGCCTTATTTCGGATACTTGTTAATATATATCGATTCATTTTTCATTTTAATAACCAAGATAAATCGACAATAATATTTTGTGTTGTCATTCAATATTTTACTTCATTTATGTTTCCTTAGGATTCTCCCTTTTTTCATATACGTAAACGCCTAACTGGCTATCCAATTAGGGAAAATCCTTTTTAAATATGAGGTTTTTAAACGATTTCCATTCGGGAGTTTGCAATTGCCGCCCGGCATTAAGTACGCCTGGCAAATTCTACGCGTGAGCCTGCCCAGCTGAAATTGCTTCGACAAGCCGAGGCACAAATCATATAACTTAAGACGCTGTCGGGGGCCCGGCTCGAGGGCAGGCACAGGTCTTAACACCTTTGGGTAGCATAAATCGTGGAAACGGGCCACGCACGCAGTTGGCAGTTAAGTGGCTAACACTAAGCCGGCAATACGTCAAACCGCTGGAGTTTATTAAACCGAGTGTGGCAAATGAGAGGCTTTTGGCCATTTTCTATTAAGTGCCAAGAGTTTAATTTACAGCCCCCAAGTGCGTGGCGAGCGCGGGGCGGCGCGCGGGGCAAACAACAACAATAAATTACGCAGCAGACGAGGCCGGAAATGAATGCCAGCCCCCTGGCTCAATGGCTGTCTGTCTGCCTGGTTGGTTTAGTTGAGTCGGATGTGGCATGTGGCAAACTGTAGGGGCAGCTCAACTTCAATCTTCAGCCTTTGGTGCCTGCCCCGACCCGCAATGCGAATTCTAATTAAAATTTAATTGTTTACACTTTGCGACAACGAACGGAAATGGCAAAAGGAAGTGCGCTTAGGTCAGGTTCCTGGCCAGTTCACTGTTTCATCTCAACTCTCAAGTTGTTTAGCGCACCCAGTTTCACAGTTCCAGCAGTTCCACTGTTACCGGTTCCAGTTCGTAGTTACCAGCTCCATTAGCCTAAACATTGTTGTCGTGACCGGCGCGTTTAATTGTCTCCTTGCCTGATTTACATGGCCGACACCAAAGTTAACAACACAAACAACAAACAGCCTCTGACTGTGCCTTTGCTAGCGAGGGGCAGGGGGGCAGGGGGGCGGTGGGAAGGGGCGGCTGCTTGGCTGTCTGGGTGACTGCCTGGCTGACTGGGCGCGAACGTGACTCGCATGCCAATTGAATGCTTATCAAAGTGTATAAAATTTATAGAAATTATGACGCGCGGCCGCCAAAAGTTGGCCGCGAAGACGTTCGACTTTCGACATTCGACACAAAACGTTGTTAGAGCGCACGTAAGCGCGTGGGCGCCTGGTCACGTGGGCGCCTGGGCGCCTGGGCGTGGCGCAACAGCACATTGTGTGCTTAAGCATTTTATTGTCTTTAAGCTTCATTAAGTCAAATGGTGCAAACGTTTAAGTCACTCGCAAACACACAAAAAAAAAAAAACAACAACAGCAGCAGCTAAAACAAAGCCAACGCGGCGTATGAGCAACGCGACGCATTAAGTATACGCATTAAGTATGCGCAACATTGTATGTCCTGCGACAATGGGCAAAAAAAAAAAACAACAACAACAAAACAAAAGACACCGTTGTTCCCAGACTCCGCAAAGCTGATCCACAAGGCCGAAAAGCCAAAATAACCTTAGGTAACCAGGAAACTTTGTCTTCGAACATTTTTTGTGTATTTTTCCCTTTAAATAATGATGCGAATATTAAGTTTCTTACATATTTTGCATGCATCCTGTGGATAATCATGCGAATATTATATTTCTAAGCGCCTGGGCAACTGAGTTTTTAATAAATAAACATGCATTGGCAAAGTCAGCTGAATAAATATGTATTTTGCTTACATACATAAGCATATCAAATATTAGGCAGAACAAGTTTTAATGATAGTTTATATTTAAACTTCCCTGTCTCTCTCTCTCTTTCTCTTTCTTTTGCCAACATTAAATAATAATAGATAAGCATCAATTTTATGAACTCAATTTGAATACATTTTGTTGCACCACAAACCAGATACTTATGTAGTAAGCCCTCGAAGCACCCGAAGCCGACGCGCGCGAAGACTCCTGAGAGCGCGAAGTGAACCACATCAGTTGTCACATTTGAGCCACCTGGCAATTAAAAAGTTGTCGCACCCGCTAAACGCGAATTCATGAGAACGAAATCGAGTTAAAATGCTAAAGCAAATTAAATTAAACACAAAACTTTGCAAAGAGCCACAAATGAAGGGAATGTAAGGGGAGCAGCAGCAGCTGGAGGAGTAGCAAAAGGAGCAGATAACGGGAGTGCCAAGCAGGGAGGGGGGTGGTGCAAATGAGAGCGCGACAATTCCGGGCGCTCATTTCGTTTATTAAGTTTTGGACGCCCATCCAACGCTCCGGGACAAAAGTCAAACCACGCGCAATTTTAGTAAATTAGAAAAAGGGCGTGGCTGTGGGCCGGGGCAAGTGGTGGGCGAAGTGAAAGGTGATGAAGGGGTGGGCGAAAGGGGGAGAGGGGAGGGGGTGTTGTAGGGTGAGTGAGGGCGAATTGTCGCGGAATTAAAATTGAATCAGTGTTGCCAGTGAAATTGGGTAAAAACAAAGTGATAAAGCCGCGCGAACTGGAACGGGAACTGTTTCCGGAACTGGAGCGGCAACTTGAACCGGACATTGTGGACGAACCGAAAGTGGGAAAAGAAATACTGGTCGTGGCTCTGTTGCTGTGAGTGGGAGGGAGACTGGATCTGGAACTGGTGCTGGAACTGGAACTGGAACTGGTGCTTAAACTGCTACTGGAACTAGGACTTGAACTGGACCTGGCATTGAAATTGGAACTAAAAGGGGAACTGGTACAACAAACCAGCTGTCATTAAATCAGGAACTGAAACAAAAGTTCGTAGTTCAATTGCCTACTTGGCACTGGCTGAAAAGAACCACTTCTGCTCAAGAAGTTTTTTTTTGCTCCACAAAAGCCCAGCTTGAACTAGTACCAAAAGACAACGGAAACGCGATTTATTTGTTTATTAAAACGAGGCCAGCTGTAAGTGTAACAGGTTCACAGGTCAAACAGGTCATAGTAGTGTTCCTCGAGGACCTTCTTTAGATTCGCCATCACTATTTGGCACACGAAGAGTAGCGTAAAGCTCAGCAAGGTCTGCCAGCTGAATTCATCACAGCCAAAGAGCACCTCCATGGTCCAGATGGAAAAGTCCAAGGCCAGAACGGGGCTACCTACCACAATCCAGGGAGTCATGAATCTGGGCTTATTCTGCAATGAATGGAAATACAGGAACTATTTATATGGTAGGCCAGATATGGTTTATATATATATATATGTAGGCAGCACCCACCAACAGGAGGCCAGAGAAGAGCATGGACCAGCAGGCGATCATGCCGAAGCTGCCAAGGACGCGCATTTGCCGAATGACCGAGTCACGTATTCCAAAGAAGACGCGAGCCCGCCACATGGTCAACGGGCGGCTCTTGATCACTTTCACGCTGATAAATTGCGATATTTGATGAACCTACAGCCGGATCGGAACGTGGCTAGATATATAACTCATATATGTGACCGATACTTACCAGACCCACAAAGCTATAGATGAGCATGAACCAGTAGAACCAGGGGAACCAGTCCTTGACCACACGCTGCACCATATACTTGCGACGCTGTTCCGCGTCTCTTGTATTCCAAATGGAGAATACCTCGAAGTTCATAAAGTAATGGAAGTTGTCAGTTAAAACATCAAATAACATGCGCATTTCGCCCATTCTCAAGCTGCGTTCAAAATTGAAAGATTTAAACGAATATTGTAGAAAATCTAGAAAAAGTTTAAAAAGAATATAAGCTGACAATTTGGTTAGGCTGTTAAAGCTGAAGTGCTTCTAAAATCTTCCTGTAGGCCATTTTTCGAATGTATAGAAAAGAGCCAACTGGGTGAGGAAAATTCGGTTTACTTTTAATTATTTGAAAATCGGTTCAGTTTTGACAAATTTATGGGACTTTAATTTTGGCATGATTTTTAACTTAAATTTCATTGAATATGTTTAAAGGTTTTTTTTTTATAGTAATTGTAACAAGCAAAATCGATTAAAAATATAATTCTAAATTTTAAAAAAATATTTTTTTTGAAGATATTGTATTTTTAATATATTGCATATATTTTAAATGAAGATTCAATCTAGAGGACAAACTTTGACCAAAATGCCTCAAAATTGAATTGGTTCAGTTATGGAAATATAAAATATGAGAGCTTTACATATCAAAACTTTTGTCAGTATTGATTTGTCAATTAAAATCTTAACACTTTATCTAACGGCGAACAAATTACGTTCATATCCAAAATACTATTTTCCCTTCGTGAGCGAGTTTGAAGACGTTTAAGTAATCAGATAACTTGCCTTATATTCGATTGCTGATATGACGTAAGAAAACCAATTAAAATAACATCCCCTCGCCCCCTTCTGCCGACAGCATAGTTCAAATAAGTTAACGCCATCTATCGTTTGGAATATTGTGCAACACGGGTGACTGAAGTGAAGTGAGATAAGCATAGTTGAGAATTTCCTTCATATATCTCAAACAGCTGTCAGCTGATGAAATCGAAACAACAAACGATTACAAATACTGTCCCCATTTGGCCCCCTTGCCCCCTGGCAAACCTCCCTTTTAGAAATAGTAAAACCACATGAATTAAGTCTGGAAAATGTATTGAAGTTGAGTTGAGTTGGAGTCGGGTTGAGTTGAGTTGAGTCCTTTGATGGGTCGCTTTAGTTATTTGTTTCGATTGGGAGCCGGGCAACAAAGTAAATAATGAAAATAGCCACAACAATGCTGCTAGCTGCAAGGATAACAGTCAGCCATTGACCAAAGCGAGCGATGATGACGATGATGACGATGATGATGATGGTCATTATGAAGATGGGCCAGCAGCTGATAAGATTGTGTGCCCGGTCTCGGTTGCTGCAGCTGTTTGCTGGTGCGGCGGCTTGGTCCTTGCTGCTGTCATTTGCGGTTGCTGCTGCTGGTCTGGTTCATTGGTTTTTGATTGTGTTTGGCTGCTTTATTTATTTATAGCTACGAAATCGGAGCTGGGACTAGGACCAGGACCAGGACCAGCGCCGAGACCAGGACCAAGACCAAGACCAAGGCCCAGACCCAGACAAGGATGTAGCTTTCATAAAATATTATATCTTGTTTTATGCCCAAGCTGATCCTGAACTGAGCCAAAAGGGGGGCGGGTGCTGGCAGTTAGGGGGAGACTGTCATATAAGCGCGACAAGTTCAACTGAAAGCCTGCGCGTAGAGCCTGCGCTCCAAGCAAAGTTAAATTGCCAGCAAGAAGCAGAGCTGTAACAGGAGCGAGTCGCAAGGATTCTTGTGGCGCAGTTTGCGGGCTTTTTGTATAACTTTTGATTAATAGAGCGAGCGAGCGGGCGGGCGGGCGGTCTGTCGGGCGAGTAAAGGGTGAGGCGATAGGGAGCTGTGACAGGCCAGGCGGCGATAACAGGACTCGAGTCCTGGCATAATTGCGCCACATGCCCAAAACAAAGCGGCAACAACAAAAACACCCGCAACCAAACCCAAAAGCCAAGCGCAAGTCCCAAGTCCAAGTTGAGGTCCTCAGCTCCTCGAATCCTTCGGCTGCTGCACATGACAAGCAACAAGAGCAAAAACCAAAAAACCAAAAACAAAAAAAGGAAAGCAAACTTTACTTACGCTAAATTGATTCCCTTGAAAACAAGTAGAAAGTTGGGCGCATAGGCGCCAGGATAACAGACAAATGCACTTATGGAACAGCCTTCCATTATTTCAATTCACTTGCATAAAATGCAAGCAACATTTTCAGTTTGCTTTCTTTTTCGTCGACTCTCAAAAGCTGCTTGTTCTACACTTTGTTTGGCCATATGGCCAACAACCGAATGAAATTTGAGTGAGTTTTGCCCCCCCCCCCCCCCCCCCCACACGCCACCGATGGAAAAGCCCCCAATGGCAAGCAAACTTGGGCTGACAGCCAAAACACTTTGGCATAAATTCAGTTATTTTGGCGTGCGAAATTCGCGGAAATAACGTGTCGAACGGGAATGGAATACATGAATACGTTAGTGAAATACGTTACCGATATGTTATCGATAGACGAGAGCTGTGGCAGTAAGTTTATGCATAGCTTGCTCATAAATAGGTCCCATGATATTGCTTTTGTTCAAAAGTTGATTTAAAAGGACATAAATTGCAAATACTTAAAATTATATCGATAGGCAAAAGTTGCTTTGACTGATATTGATCTAAGCTTACTCAATCATTTGTTTCTTATTTCGTATGTCCTTACTGAAAAGCTTTCAAAATAAAAATATGAATCGATATGTTTTCTTGATAACTCGATATGTTATCGATAGGCACAGTAGGTTTTACTTTTAACTTTTCTGAAGTTAAATTATGAAGGTGTTTACCCTTTCGACATTTCAACACAAAACTTAGCTTACCAAATTTCAGTAATTTATCGATCAGTTATGTATCGATTTTAATTTAAGTCCAAACAAATTTAAATGTTTTTGCAGGGATATAAATTATTATTAAATTTGGATGCATTATCGATTGTTTCAATATCGACTTTCAACAAAAATGAAGTGTCCTTTGAAGTGTTAGTTAAAAAAGATTTTGAAATAAATGTTAATGTGTTTCTGACGACAGACTTTTTATCGAAAATGTTATCGATTACCTTTCATATTGATTTCACTTTAAGTCTAAGGCTAGCTCACATGCAATTAGCTTTTGAAGTTCAATTGAGTGTTGCCGAAATTGTGTCCAAATTGTAGTTGAGAACACGCCCCCAGCTGGTGCTGGCTGCACAGATTGACTGACCGACTGCAATCTGTAGCGAAATACCATTGACAGCGCCTGAAAACTGAAGTTGAGTTTGCAGTTTGAGCAAATGCGACTGTGTCCAGGGACGGGGAGTGCAGAGACTGGGCGACTTGGAGACCTACAGACTGATTTGTTTCAGTTGCCGTGTGGCAATTTAATTGAGTTCGGTCCGTTGAATTGCCTTGGCCACCAACCCAATCCGGCAGCAAGCAGATGCTGTGTCTGCCTCAAGTTGAGATCAAATTTAAAGCAGGGCGCTAATAAATTATACTCAAATGTAAGGCCAGATGGATGAAAAGCATATACATATATGTATTTGTACATATATGAGGGCATATCTGAAGTAGATGCCGTAATGCATGCACACTTAAAGCCTCAAGAGTGCCAGGCAAATGGCATGACAGAGATGGATACACCAGATAGCAGATAGTAGCGTATGTACTTGCATGCTTGGTTAGACACCAGCCTGCTGCCCGGCCACGCCCCATTGACAGGTAGGCGGCAAGTGCAGGCACGAGCGAAAGCTTAGTAAAAATACTTTCATAATAATCTTTATGCCACGATGTTTTCCCAAAAAAAAAAAAACAAACCCCGTCGCTTTCAAAAAAAAAAACATTGCAAAAAACAGCTAAACGGGCATAAACTCAAGGGTTCAAGCAGAGCTTCTAGGCAGGGCAGGGCGGGAGTGCGGGGGCGGGTGGTGGTGGGCGCACAGGTTGGCGTAGTTGAGTACACTGTGATTTGTTGTTGTTCGTGTTATGCTATTTTCTTTTGCCCTTTTTCTTTCTTTCATTTTTCTTTTATTGAGTCACAGCTTGTGGCCTTTGCGAACGAAGAAACCCCAAAAACGGATTTTCAGTGTCTTTGTTTGGCAGATTATAGATTAAAGATATTTTAGTTCAATGCAAACTACAGAATACGGATACAAGGCGGGCGTGTTTTGTTAAGGGCTTTGCCTTGGGTCACGTTCAATACAAATCTATTAAAGGAATTTTTTGAATACAATTTTTAATCGATAATTCTATGAAATCCAATTTAACATATTGAACTTTAACTTGGGTTGTTCACATCTACATTTTAATAAATAATGTGTCATATATTAATTTAAATATTAAATAAAGAATAAATAAATTCTATAAATTTTAAAAAATTAGCAACAAAAGCAATTTTTAATATATGGAAAATATAGTAATATATTTTTCATAAAAGTCATGAGAAAAAAGTGTTATTTCCACTCAGAAACTCAGCTTATTATAAATAATTCTATTATTTGAAAACTTACAAATTTAAATATTTAAGGACATAAAAAGAATTCCCCAACGCCTGTCCATTGCCGTGCTTCAAGTCATTGGATTAAAGATTTAATAGCACGTACCTTCAATAACGTCCATATCAATGTCGTATCTTGAGATTCGTATCTTCGATATGCTTTGGTCAGTGTATTTTTGGGTTGTTGTTGTTGGCCCTGGTCAGAAACTCTTTTTGGCTACTCGCATTCGTTTGGCTCGCTGTCGTTTTGTGTGTGTTTTTTTTGTGTTCAGTTTTGTTGTTTTTGCATGGAAAATGCTAAAAGCAAAGTTGGATTATTGGTATATGCCCCCATGTCTTCCGTGTGTGTGTGTGTGTATTTAGGTGAGTGTGTGTGGGTGTGTGTGAAAAGATAATACAAATCTCTGGCTGCGTATGTGTATGTGTGGGCGTGCCAACGGCGCCCCAAAAGTTTATTGCTCTACTTCCCTACCATCATCTTCCACTCCCCCCCCCCCCTTCCCCCTCCCTCTTTCCACGCTCCCATTCTCCTTGCTTACTAGCCAGGTGAGTTTTATATGCAATAATTTTTCTTTTTATACCCTGTACTCATGGCGCGGCTCAAAAGGGTTTAAGTTCGGCTTAAGTTAACGTAGGTGGCGCCAGTGGGCAACTGCAGTGCCAAAAAGTGCCCTGCCCCAAAGTCCCCTCATCACAGAGCTATCAAATTTCGTATATAGTCCGGGCTGTTTTTTAACTCTTCTGAAAATTACATTGGGATAGCATGAAAAACACACGAGCTATGGGAGAAGTGGAGTTGTGCGAAGCTTGGAGGCAGACCTGGGTAGATGAGACTGCAATTCTATCAGCTGGCTCTGATATTTTCAGCAGTAGCGATACTTTTTGGCGTTTGTTTAGTACAAAATGTATGGTCTGATTAAAAAAATATATAACATTTCGCCTAGTGGACTCGAAATTGTATCGCCTGGAAGATACATTTGCGATAACAAATATTTGGCTCTAATATAGGAACTGTTAATTTTCGCCAATTGCCAATTTATCTCTTTGGAATTTCAAAAAGCGATACGCACACAGTTTATATATTTATATAACCCCCAAAAATATCATAGCTAAAAATGTGATTTAGCTGCAGCTATTTACAGGGTATCTCTGGGTGGCGTGTGTGTGCGTGTGTGTGGTTCAGGCGACGCCGTGAGTTGGATTTAATAAATTCTAATGTTTGCTTACCGTGGCCGAACGGCTTTCAACCTGTAACCGCACACATGCACGAGCTCTGGGCGGGACAGCAGGCGTGTGGGTGCAAGGGGGTGAATGGTGGGGGGAGGGCGCGGGGTGGGGGAACTAAGGGTCCGGCTTCTCGCAGACTGGCGCAGTAGCTGCTGCAGCTGCAGCAGATTTACTTTTATTGCAAATTGCAGCGCCGCAGGAAGGATGCGTCCTGCACAACCACACACACACACACTCACACAACCACACACACATGTGCACACATGCAGCTGTCAGTTGAGATGATGTAGACATTCAAAGGAATGAGCGTAGGGACAGAGTCCAACTTGGCCTCCAAATAGCCGCAGGGTCCAAACCGAAGCTGGCAAGGAGCAGGAATACGAACAGGAGCACGGCCAGGACTCCGGTCTCCGAGTGCAGCGCAAATATGTTGGCCAGACCTGCTGCCGGATGAGTGCTGTGCTAAAATAACAAGCCGACGGAGCAGGAGCAGGTCAGTGGATGCCGCCAGTTTAATTAGTAAAACGATTTAGCCGCCGGCTCAGGCGAATGGGCAGCCGCCTCCAACTTGGAATGCGGCTGCCTTCAATTTTGGTGTGGATTTGTGTGGGCTGCTGCTAATGCTCATGTTGCTGTTGCTTGTGCGGGTCGTTGGCTAGCGCAGCCAGGTCCAGGGCCTATACCAGCTGCGTCGGCGCTGCACCTTTTCGGTGACCACCGCAATTCGCGCCGGCGGCGGCATCGACTGTGGCGGCACCACCGGCAGCGGTTGCCTCTCAAGCTGTTCGCTCTCCTCGGCCAGCTGATCGACATGCTCCTGGGTTGCCAGGCCGACGCACTGGCGATAGTCCTCCATTGCGTTGAAGCACTTGAAGGACTGCTGCCGATGCTGGCGCAGGCAGCGCTGCAGCTGCTCGGCGGCGCCCGTGCAGGGCATGTGAACCTCCCGCTTGTAATGGCGCTGCGTGTTCTCCACCAGACGATCGAACTCCTGGCAGATGTCATCCGGCGACCTGTTGGCATTTGATTAGCATGAACTTATTCAGTCGGTCCCCGGTCCAGTAGCTACTCACATGCGCTGTATGTCCTCAATGGCGCTCATTACGCTGCCCTTTTTGGCCTTGGACTGCACCACCGTCTTGGCTGGCGATTGGGATCTGTTGGCCGCCAGCTCCTTTGGCAACATGTCGCCCATCAATGCTAGTCTTCGGATTCGGATTCAAAATTCCCGCTTCGGCCAGAAAACTGTTTTGCCAAATTTTCTGTGTTTTGATTTTCAGTCCGTGTGTGTTCTATAAATGTTGTTATGACTGAAAACCGATGCTTGTGCTGCTCTCCGATTTGTCGACTTTATTTATTGCTTTCGAGCTGACGCAACACTCAACTGACTCACAGGCAACCAAGACCAGAAACAATCGAACGAGCGAAAGTCGGGGGGAGAGAGGGGGAGAGAGAGAGAGAGAGAGAGAGAGTTGTTCTTGCAGGGACAGAGCGGGGTACTCTGTTAATTAATTATATTTTAGCTGGACAAATATAGGTCTACAAATAGCCCACATTTCAGTAAAAACGATCTCCGACTCTCACTTTCTCGCTCACAAGCATGTTATTTGATATTCGCCCCCAAAAGTATATACAATATTTTCTGATAATTTCTGAAATAAGAAACCATTAATATTTTTTAAAATTTATTCTTACCTCAAACTTAAATTTTTTTTACTAATATTTCTGGTTACTTTTATATGTAAAATATAAATATACTGAAAAATAAAAATCGAATCCACAGCCAGCTAAGAGTCAATTTTATTTACCAATGCTACTCTTACCTCAAACCTAAATTTTTGATTAAGATTTCTGTTTACTTTAAATAACAGTACAATATTAAAAGTTTCATATCTGAAAAAATAAAATCGAATCCATAGCCAGCTAAGACTCAATTAGTTTTTCTTTCTTTTAAGTGCTAGTTAAGCTGCATTTTGAACAAACTTCAGAAGTACGTCAAGTAGAAACCATAAATATGTTAAATATCATTATTCATATATCTAATAAATGGCATAAATAAGTCAAATGCAGCTTAGGATTAGTTTTTTAAAATTTGTATACATTTTTGCATCGTTTGTTTTGATTAAGTTTTTATTGAGTTAGCTCAACTAATCGATATTAGGAAAAATGAGCAAGTGTGAAATATAAGTGCTAGAAGCAGTCTAACGCACATTATGAGCTTCACTTACAACATTATCATGAACATCATTATGAACATTATCATATGTTAGTCAACAAACTTTTTTGGGCAAAGGAAAACTTTTCCATTTATCGAAATTTTATGAAACAACGCTACAAATGAGCTCTTAAAATGCTAGAAGAAAAAAAGAAAAATTCCATTTAATATTGAGTGAAATTTGTAAAGAATACCTGCTGCCGAATGCAGACATCAAATTATGAAAATTGCCAGTGTTGTAAAGTTGTGAATTTTGAATTTGGTTTAATTGCGCGTTTAGGCGCAAAGTTTTGTGTAAACGCCACAAAAGTTGAGCCGCAGTTTGACGAGTCGCCCTTCTTCGTCTTCTCCATCTTCCTCTTCTTCCTCTTCCCCTTCCCCGCGCTCTGTCAATTGCAGGCTGCACTTGATCAGGCCGCTGGCCAATGCACGGTCAGACTGTGTGTGTGTGTGTGTGTGTGTGTGTGTGTGTGTGTGTGCGTATCTGGCCGAGGACTTGGGGGTTGTGGGGCAAAAAACTTCTGGCATAAAAGAAAAAACTCAAGAAGTTGTTATATTGTTGCTTGTGCTTTGTTGTTGTGTGGAATTTTGTTATTGGAAATTTCATTGGCCACAAACAAAAAAAAAATACTTTTTCGATTAAACTTTAACGGCGCGTGAAATGCCCGGAAAATGCGCACCAGCTAACAACAATGTGCCGACCAATCCCACCCATTCCGAAAAGCTCCCCCCTCAGGCCCGACAGCGAAAACAAAATCCCAAACACAGTCCAAATGCCAAATCAGAAAATGATTAATTACAAAATTGGAAATCCCCGAACCTAACACGCCTATCCGCCGGAACTTGACCTCCTCCACGTAGCCTGGCCAAATGCCAAATGCCAAATGCCAATTAGCGGAAATATTTCACAACGCAGCTAATGGATATAAATTCGTAACGCTCACGGCTTTCGATTCGGCCGCAATAACATCGAGAATGCGGAATATCAAAGGGCGCACCCAAAGGTTCGCATTTCTCCACTAAACTGTCCTCACATGCCAATTTCGATTGCAAATGGAAAATTCGGCAACAGAAACTCGTTAACAGCCAGCGACAATGGCCACATTGTCCTTAGCCCCATGCCTGTTCACATGCGCCCCCAGCCCCCAGCCCCCAGCCCCTTTAGCCCAGTGACAACCAGTTGACTCGCTAAACGTTTCGTCGTTGCCAAAACTGCAAATGGCAGCTGAATTCAACGCCCAAGGCAACTGCCAGCATCTAAAAGCCAACAACAGCCACATGATTTGAGCCGAACAACCGACAGTACAGACTACAGCTCGACTATAGTTTTCACCCCTCCCCATCAATACAGTGAACATAACGTAGCAATGACTTTGGTTCAAATCACCAGCTAGCATTTTGAGGTTATGGTAAATTTAAAGGTGAAAAGTTAGGTTAGATCACAGCCTACAGACTTATAGTTAAATAAAATAATTGGTATGTGCATAAATAATTAAAAATATCTTAGAGATATTTATATACATATATATTGTTATTATGATATATATATATTAATTAAAAATATATTATTATTACAAGACATATACTATTATAATATTTGTATATCTTGTACCTATAGGTGTCATAAGATATACGAAGAAGAATTTTAAGCTATGATTTGTGCCTGAAAACCATGAGCCAACAACTGGTTCTCTGGTTCAAAGCCCACACTAGCACTTTGAGGTTATGGTTAATTTTAAGGTGAAAAGTTAGGTTAGGTTACAGACTACACACACACACACAGACTACTCTATTATTCTATAGATAATATTAGTAGCTATAAAAGCTAAGAGTCTTATCATGATAAATAACAAATTATATTTACTGACATATAAACTACTCTACTCTATTTTATTATAATCAGGTCTCTGCTCCGGCCAGCGGACAGCAAGGCGGATATTGCACAAAACCAAAATACCTTTCTTCACTCTGGGAACATAGTATTATAATATTTTTCTACTTTTTAAACAAAAGTTAGTTTTCTCAAATAAAATTAAATACACAAATTGACAAGAAAGCATTAATAAATAAAAAAAGTGATGTTTAAAAATAAAAAATAAATGAAAAAGATTATTGATCAAATCGAAATGTTTAATACGTTTTAGTATATTTCAAAAAAGAATTGCAAAGTTAATCAATCAAACAACGGAAAAAACGAGTTAGTCCAAAAAGGTATAAGATTGTGATGTTGTTCTAATTATAAATTATATGAAAATATCCCATGCTATTATGTTTTGTTTTTTAAATTTAGTGCAGTTAGTCCAACAAAATTGAGTGTAGTAAATATTATTCTTGTGAGATGTTAGATAGAACCCTCCGAAATCGTTCTCCTTGGGTTGAGTTAATTGTATGATGTTAAAGTATGGGATTGGACAGTTAAGGAATTCGATTGTAATTGATGGGTAGCGTCTACTTATTTGCGTCCATTGGTGGCGGAGATGCGGCGGCACTTCTCGTGGCGACAGCTGTGCACATACGGATTCAGCTGATGGCGATGATACCAATGGAGATTGGGTGCATCGCGCAGCGCCAGCTGAAAGTCCTGGAACTGGGCGAGCGTTATGAAGTTACGCTTGGGACAGTGGGCGTCATGATGATAGTCGCACATCGGATCGTAGACCCAGATGCGGCGATTGCAATACCGTATATTGTTATTGTGCGACGGTGCACGCTTCAGGAACATCTCGATCTCCGGACGGAAGAGCAGCCGGCCCAGGCCGTTAATCGAGGTATGCTGGCGCAGCTGCAGCAGCGCCTCGAGCGGAATGCTATCGAAGCGCACGCAACCCAGCAGCTGCTCGGTGTGGGCACAGCGTGCCGGATAGTCATGGTAGAGCCAAATGATGACGGCTATGAGTACCTCCACCTCGGAGTTGACACAGATGCTGGACGAGTCCAGCAGCGAGACGAGCGCATTGGGCCACAGGTCGAGGAACTCTCTGCTGCCGATCAGAGTAAGGAAATACTTGTGCACCCGCAGCGTCTTGCGGAAGGGCACATACACATTCAGCTTGTGCAGGCCGAAGAACATATGGAAGCCAATTTCCTCACGCGCCGTACGCGGATCACGAAACTCGACCATAAACTGATCGATCAGCACCTTAATCTTCAGATAGACGGCGGCCTTGAATACGGCCATCAGCATCGACGGCGGCACCACCTCGGTCGGCTTGGCCATCCACTTGTAGATGATCATGAACGCCTCGAGGCTGACATCGCAGGCGGGCAGGCCGTAGGCCATGCCGTGCTGGCCGCGCACAAAGAAATCGGTATTCTGCTGCAGCAGCTCCAGGTCGCATTGGACCTCAGTGGGGCCAATGATCACGGTTACCACATATTTGGGCTTGGGGCTCACCTGGCGCACAATTGCCGCCGCCTTTTGAGCCTCAGCCAGACGGGCACGACGCTCCGCCATTGTGGCCGGCTGAACATCTATATAGAGACGACGGAACTGCGTTCCCATCTTCATGATTATAATCCTCGAGCGTGGTATATGGATATAGGTGGGTATGGCGCCATCACTCACCTGGCGCTGCTCTTTCTGCACATGCTCATTACCATTAGCCATGATCCTTAGCTTACTGAAAAACCCTGTGAAAAGTTGAAATCTTCGAAATACGATAATTAAATATTATTGCCACTGTTGCTGATTGCAAATAATTGCCAAACTTACAATTAAAGTATGGAAATTTTCTTTTACAATTTAACTCTCACGAAGTACGTCTGGATTGCTCAATGACACAGCGTGAAAAAAGGGTTTGCCACGCACCAGGGCTGAAGTAAACTTCGTTACAGTGCTGCCCATTTTTATATATATATATATATATATATTTTTTTTTTATCATTTTGAAACATGCTGCGATGCCGATTGGACTTTAGTGTTGAATAACATCGAAAATGTTTTGAACTAAAATAAAAATAACACTTCCAAATACTTCAATACTGCATATAGAATATTATTCTCAATGCCCAATAACCGGTTTATTTATTATATTTGATATTTTTAATGTAGTATGTAAAGTGCATTTATGAGCAAATATTAATTTATAGTGCGACTTGTTGAAAAAAGTAAGAAAAAACTCAAAACATATACACAAACCGGGTATAAATTACATTATTAAATATACCTCAATTATAATAAACAAACTAAAAGCTCGTTAATTTATTACGAATATCATAATTTACATTTTATGTAGAAATAAAGTCACAAATAGAAGACTATAAATTAAATATTTGTATCAAGTAAAGTATTTATTATTTATAGGCTTCGTGACAGTTTGTATAATTTTTAATGACTCAACTAGCCCAACTAAATTTTGTCTTATATGTTCTTCAACATTTATATTGTTTTTTATGGCAGGTCAAGAATATTTATCGATTATTTGCCTTGGGCACTGTACCTATCGGTAGTTAAATTTCGATAAGTTGTACTAACAATTTGACGTATCAATACTTTAAAACCTAACTAAAGCTATTTTTAACTAATTTATTATTAAAGGCTAAAAAAAATCACATAATTGTTTCCAATTTCAAGATTTTGACAATTTGTGTGCGAATAAAAAACTTAAACCATATTCTACAATGGCAATAACCTCCCACTATTAAAGCCCTACAAAATTATCTTTTTCAAACGTTTAATTGCTGAGCTTTTTGCAGCGCTCTAACCACTTTTGTGCCATGATCATGTTAGGGACTAAAGATTGTAATCAACATGAAAATCAAGCGGTAAAAACTTTTCGCCGCCACGTAATCCGTGGCAGTTTTTCATCTACAGCCATCTGGGGCCACGCCCAGCGCCGCCAGGCGAAGAGCCTCTCCCGCTGTCTTCCATTGGCCCCCGCTGGCTGCAGCTGCGTCGTCGCCAGTGGCTGCAGCTGGCAAAGTCACAGCAGGCGCCAGACACGTTCAACATTCTCGTGGCACGCGAAACCGCACAAAATGTCGTTACTCCGGCTCCCAACTCCCAGTTCCCAGTTCCAATTCCGATGCCACCTAACTCGTTCCCTAACCTCATGCCCATTCACCGCTGCAAATTTTTCGCACATTCTCATTTTTTCTCCTCTTTTTTTTTGCTCTAGCATCGTTGGCTATATTTTTCAGCATATAAATTTTCGTTCAAGTTGAAAAGTTTCACATACTCCTGTCACGTAATGCACGATGTGGGGGCGGTAGCGCTATGGAGTGTGTATCTACGTGTGTGTGTGTGTGTGTGTGTGTGTGTGAAGTGTGGATGGTGTGCAGTGCGGGGGCAACAACTAGTCTATATGGCGTGCGAGTCGCTAATTTATGTCTGACATTAGAATGCAATCATATTCACTTAAAAAACTGCATAACTTTTCGCTTTTGCTTGTAATAGTTATTAAACTTTTACAATTTTTTGTTGTTTTTTTGTTTTTGTGTTTGGTATTTTGTTTTATCTTTGCGGATCGGCCTTAATTGCCCGCTGCCATTTGTTGGCGTATTTGAGCTAGGGATGGGCGATATTTATTCAACTCGTTACATGTAACAAGTACTTAAAAAATACTAGAGACTGTTAGCCTTTTGAAAAGTTACAGTGACAAAAATTGAAAAAGCTCATTACTTAGGCTACACATCATTTACTCAACATCAAATTTGATACTTTGTAAATATAAATAATTTAGAAAACAAAAAAAAAGAATTACTTTGGCTTGTTATTGGTTCCTTGACTCTGAGCTTTTTTTTTACCGCGCATACTTCACGAGCATGAGATGCAATTGGTCTGCAAATGCAAACTCAAACATAGGTAAATTTAGCATGGGTTGTCACGAAAAAATAGTTTGTCATCGCTGTGGGACCTGCCACGCAGAAGGCAAAGTTCAAGTGCAACAGCTTCTCACGCTGGCGGCACGCGTGCGCCTTGTGATTTCGCCGGAGGATCGACAAATCGTTATCGAGCTGGTGTGGCATCCAAGGACAACGAATTAGACGCAAGTATTATGTGGCCAGCATATATGTAAACGGGCCCAAATGTAAGCCCTGCGCGGCAACTGACCCGTGACATGTGTCGCCCAGCATAAACATAAGCCGCAAAAGGATTTTCGACAGGGCCTGCAAAATGTGAAAACCAAAAGAATTATTGCCCTGTCTGTCCCTGACCCGCATGGCCAACAGACTGTGCGCCAATTCCCATTGCTTTGGCTCGTTCGCTCTTCCGACCGACCCTCTCTCTCGTTCTGTCTCTCGTTCTCTCTTTCCCCCCCTTGCCTTTGTCTCTGTCGTGCTCATCGTCGCATAATCCCAGGCAACGTGACCCAGCTGACAGTTTACAATTTGCACAGCAAACGTTGCGTGTGCTCCCCCTCTTCCGCCCAGCTCCATTTCGGGCTCCCCCTAGCTCACCCCTCAAAACAGCACCCCCTTGAGCCGCTGCTGGTAGGTGTTTGGTTAAGCACATAATTAATACGAAATTTGATTGCCTCTGCCGCGATGGGACAACACTGGCCTGCCCCGGATGTAACCTATAAAAGAGATTGTGTGTGCTCGCGGGTGTGTGCGTGTGTGTGTGCGCGCGTGTGTGTGTGTGCGTGTGTGTTTGTCTGTTGCGTGTGTGTGTCTGTGCATAAGAGTGAAAGTCGAATTAAAGCAAACTTGGCTGTTGATGTGGCTGCTGGCTTTACCGCTGCTGCGGTTTGCCGCTTAAACGCTTGCGGTTTAATTAATCGACTCATAGCCGATACCGAGCCAAATGCCGTCAATCCCCGCCCATTTCTGCGCTCTCCACTTTTTGACTGACTTCCTGGCACTGCGGTTTTTTGTGGCTGCTGGCTGACTGGCTCCAATGGCAGCTTTTTAATATCCTTTTGGCCAGAAGAGCTGCGGCGCCAATGTCAAGCTCGAAGCGGCGCCAGCGGCTGTTCCCGCTCCAGGCTGCCCGAGTGCCTGTCAGCAGATAACAAAAAAATAAAAACAAAAAGAAAAAACAACAAAAACAAAAACAAGGAGGAAAAACTTTAACTTTTGTTGTGGTTTGGCGCGCTGTGGCTGGCAGCCAGTTCTTATGGCCGAAAATAAATCAAGCACCAAACTACTTTTGCCTCAAATGATTAATTAACTGCATTTTGTGCTCGACCACGTTTCTGCACTGGAGGCGATCACATCACTGCGCCCGCCACCCAAGGGCGTGTGGGCGTGGGCGCCACTTCAACGTCTCCGTTAAGATATTATTAATGTGCTTGTTAGCGTGGCTCCTTCGACTTGCCCGCCCTGTCAGTCCAAGCAGCTACTTCAAGTTCAGCAGAGATAGGGATAGAGAGTGGGAGAGAGAGAGAGAGAGAGACATGAATTATGTGCGCGTTTTTTGCCCCTTTGCCTAGCCCAGGTCCTCCCTCCTCGTCTCAATTAACATTAAGCGTTGAGGCGTTTCTACTGCTGCTGCTGCTGCTGCTGCACGGCAATTGAAAAAGGATATAGCCCCGTATGCCGGACACTATCCTCAGCTGCCGTATTCCGTTTAAATGTTTACTCTATTGCCAATTATGGTCATACTTTTGCATAGTGCTGTCAGACAGCTTTTGACTACCATTCACACCAAATGAAAGCACCTTTTTTATATGGCCATAATGATCATTTTTTATGATAATTATTATATTCATTTTTATTTTTGCTTCGGGCGAAATTAGTATACACAATTAGCTACAACTTAATTTTAATATAGCGCTCGCTACGCATCCCTGCGGGCTTGTCTAATTAAAGGGGTTTTTTTTTTACATGTGCCATGCAAATATGTACAGTTTTACAGAATATTCAACATTCTCACTGGGGCATATACACATGTGCTTAACGGTTGGCAAATAGTTCCTAAACAAACTTGGGCTCGGCTCT
This sequence comes from Drosophila colorata, assembly GCA_035041545.1. Classification (NCBI taxonomy): domain Eukaryota; kingdom Metazoa; phylum Arthropoda; class Insecta; order Diptera; family Drosophilidae; genus Drosophila; species Drosophila colorata. Next base: position 6,760,157 of record JAWNLD010000490.1, on the reverse strand, counting down.
GCAGGCTTAACTGGTTTCAGGTGAATTTTGGATAGGGTTTTATTATTACAGCTTGTATGTCGAAAATATTTTTAATAATTTGTTAGGAAATAGGATTTTTGTAAAATAAATCTGCTTCATATAAACAGTGCGCCAGTAAAGTTAAGGTACACCAGCTAAACAAAAAGAGAGAAAAGAAATTTGGACGGGAAAAATTAAATCAAACATAAACTATTCGTTTGCAACTAAAAAAAGACAACTTAAAAGAAATATATAAACAAATTTTAGATAATTTTTAATTTAGAGAATTTATTACTTTTTTTTTCATTACAAGCAATAAAACTGTAGTTGTATGTGTATTTGAACTTTTTTTTTGGCAAATACAACTGGAAACAAATAGGAAATAAAATAAATGCAATGTGATTTAGCGGACTCACATTGAATCGATAAACGATTTGAGCTATAAACGTTGATAGAAATGTTTAGCTGTCAAATTAACGGAGTCTGGAAACTCGATCTATTTGCTCGCTTTGTTTTGATAGCGTTATTCGTTCGAATTCGAGCGGAATATTGAAAGAAAATGTTGGCTTAAGCAACCGCAAGTGTGGTCTGCGGCGCTGGAAGTTAAAGATGCTTTAGTTTTGGCTGCCATTTTAATTTGCGGCTGCGTTCAGCAGCTTCAAAATCCAATTAACGCTGCCAAATGCTCGGCACACACACGTAGCACAATGTGTGGTACGTGGAGCGCAGCAGAGCTCCCAAAGGATAATAAGCAGCTTAGACTCGAGTCCAGGCGAACGCGTCGATGCGCACCAAGTATAGAGAACTGTAAGAAAACTTGTTAGCGCCAAATCGAAGCGTATGGCAAAAGATTGGCAACAACTGAAGCAGCAGACCAGGGGCAGGAAGAGTGCGAGCAGGCGGTCACATGGTCATACGGATGAGCAGATTTCCCTCAGGTATAAGACGCACGCAGAGAGAGAGAGAGAGAGAGAGAGATGGAGAGAGATGGAGAGTGAGGGTGAAGGCTAAAATGGCGTCACTCGATATGATAATGATACAATTTCGATAAAGCTTAACAGGGATTAGGCAACGACGACAGCAGCCCGAGCAGCAGCAGCAGCAGCAGGAGCATGTCTGATGCCAGGATGAACGATGATATCAGCTAATTGGCAATGTTGCTGCTGCTGCTGCTGCTTGTGGAACGAACGAACGACGGCCAAGAATAATGCCCAATAAGCAGGCAGGCAGTGGCAGCCACTAAAGTGCAGGCGCAGTCGCTGCCTCCAACTGCTGCCTCACTGGGCGCCTGGTCAAATGTGTCGCCAACGCTGCCAGTTGCAAGTGACAATTTATTAATAAACAGCAGCAGGGAATGGACTTTCGACTCGACACGACGCGACTCGACTCGACTCGACTCTGGACTGCCAATTACCGCCCGGCAATAAATTGCATGTCACTGGCGTCGCGTGGCCTCAGACCAAAAACCAGGACCAGAACCGGAGTGAGAACGAGAACGGGAACGGGAACCAGCACCAGATCCGCCTTGCCCCTGATCCAAACGCAAACCACGAGCGTATCCCAATCAGAGCGAGAGCGCCAACCAATGTTGCGTTTAATGGACTCAATAAATTCTGGTCGCCTGTCTAACGATGCCGCTTGACAGGCCCCAACGTTTATTAGCCAACGTCCGAGTACATTAGCAAAGATGAATTACTTTAAGCTGCCCGAGCTAGCCGCCGTCCGAGTGCTCTTCTTTTAGCGCCGATTTTTGCATTTCAAAAATCTGAAGAAACTCGTCTTTGTTTGTCGGTCTAAAGGGGGCGACTTTTGATAGTCAATACAAAATGATGTCATAAAAGATGTCTTTATAGATTGTATATTTATAGATCGAATGCAAAATATGGTTTGTTTTCAAATAATTTTTGTTTACTAGTAAGCACATTTATTTTTTAATAAAAAAAAAACTATTTGCTTCATTTTTAAATACTTTTCATGATTAAAAGTTGTATTAATAATAATAATAGTATACAATTATAAAATACCAAAAAAAATAGTTTGCCTCTGCGCGGTCACAACTGTCACCTTAACAGCGTGTTAGTCATCATCGACACCAACCATTTCGCTTTTGACCAAATGCACGTTCAGTTATCTAAAACCTAACATAACCAATAAGAATTAACATAGAATTCCAATTGAAACTGAACGCGTATAACAGAAGTCTGTCTTATGGAATTGTTACGTTATGTTGAATGCGATCTTTAGAGAAGGTCATCAGCAATCTGTCGGTATACATTTTATGCATCTAGCTTTAAAAGTGAGGGAGATATATAGATTTAATCGAGTTGTCACGCCCCCAGTGGGCGCATCCCAAAACCCGTAACACTTTATTAGACGAGGGTATACACGAGTATATATCCAAAAATTTCAAGACTAGCTTGAATTGCGATCATACGGACAGACTGACGGACAGCATGACGGACATTGCACAAACCCAATATACTAGTTTCACTTCGTGGACGAGTATAAAAAGGTTTTAAAACAGGCATGTCTTCGATACTCTTTCTTTCGCCATTGTCGGCTAGTGTAAAAGTAAAATCATGGCAAGTGCAAAATCCTAGCTTGTCTCATATCAATCAAATTGATCAGCTCTTAGCGGGCGCTTGAAAGGGGTTGCAGAGCACGCACGCTAACTAAATGTGATGATTTTTCCGCAGAGCAAATACTCTTCTATGGCACTCAACTTGACATTTGCTTTGCATGTGCGTTGCAATATTTGTGATTTCCCTTTTATTTGCTTTTTTCTTTTGCATTGGAAACGTCAGCTGATTGGCAGCCTATTGGCATCCAGAGCAAAATGTCGATACGCCCGGCGTGCAGTGTGGCCAGTTTCATTTGAAACTTGTCCGTTGCCGATCGCAGCGAATGCAACACACACACACACGCACACACACACCACACACCCTCACGCCTACACACAGCACACACAATCAAAGCCAAGCAACAACGAAATCAAATTTACCAAAGTGCGCAAACAGAATGAAAAATGGGGCAGGGGCATGTTGCAAAGGGGCGGGGCGGGGTCACGGGGGAGAGGCAGATAGACAAAGAGACAGGGCTGACTCTCGAGTGCAGTTGAATGCAGTTGAGAGGCCGCAACCGCTGCCGACAGATGGCGCGCCAGTGCAGCGCGGCAACGCTCTTTGCGTTCTCAACTGTAAAGTAGGGTAGATTAAAGTAGGGTAGATTACATAGCTTTGAATGATGCCACGAAGATGCCGGAAAATGCCAGCAAAAAAAAAAAAACCAAGAAGAAAGTAAAGGAAACGGGGAGGCAAAGTAAAGCAATGCTGGCGACAATGTGAGGCGGACCTGGCGCCAGTGAACCCAAGGAAAAGTCAACAGAAAGGAAACAGTCGAAGGGGAAGCCGCCGTCTCATAGACAAAACTAAAAAGGACAACGGACAACGGCGAGCGGCGAACTGAAAAGAGCGGCACAAGAAATAACAAGAGCGCCCAACTCGAGAGTGCTCGAACAAGAGATACCCCGTACCGAGCTTGAAGCTGCCTTCTATACATAAATGCACCCTTTTGTCGGCCCAAAGTATTTATTTAAACTCGGGCTTAAATATTTCATACCTCATGTTATACTTTATAAACTGCGATTTCTTTTTAATTTTGCTAGGCTTGGGGGAGGTATCCAAAAGGGAAATATTCTTGATATATACGGTATACATAGAGAACGTACATAAACATCTTTGAGATATGGCAAAAAACCCAAGTCTAAATTCGATACTTATCGATAATACAAAAATGAGGGAAGTTATAAAAAAAATCGAAACAAACTTCCCTAGGAAGGACGAACGAAGGTAGAGACGTGCACACAGACGGAGGCAATGACAAACGATCAGACAGACGGTTTTATCTGCAATTTTATCTATCTATGAATACTTTAAATGTATATATGTATCCCATCTTTTGCCATAATCATGCCCTTTTCTTAGCCATATTCAATGCGTACAGGGTATAAAAGGGAAAGGCTAAAAGGCCCGGATACGTTTCAATGACAGACCGACCGAAGCGACTTCCAACAAGCGACTGGGCCAGTAACTCGAGTAATTGGTAGATGCCTCCCCTTCCCTCCCCTCCTCATCATTCTTGCCACTTTCCTCTCCCAGCTCCTACCCGAAGCGAATGTGTCTTTGTCACTGCGTCGTCACTGGAGCGTGCCACGTTTCCACAGCATCAGCCTCAGTCTCAGTCTCAGTCTTAGCCTCAGTCTCAGCCTGAGCATCGGGAGCAGCTAGGCAAACGGAGTACCACAGACGGAATGCCCAGAGTATCCTGTATCCAGCATCCAGCATCCAGCATCCAGTTGGCAGTTGGCAGTGCCAAGATGATGTCAACGCCAACGCCAGGCAAGCGGGCAAATGCCTTTTGCATATCAAAAGTGAAACTTTGACATATAATTTTTCGCATGGATTTTCACTTTGACGGCATAAACGATGACAATGCCGCCTTTTGAATTTGCAGCAAACACAGTCACAAAAACACTCTCCGTCGGTTTTTGCTCAAATGAAAAGGGACAAACCACCCACACACACACACATGCACACGCACACGCACACGCACACACACGCATCGATGTCTGTTGATATCCAAGAAATGCGCGTGAATAGCAAAGACCTGGCTTGCTGCCTTTATCGCCGGCAACCTGGCAACTGGCAACTGCCAACTGGCAACTTCAATTCAGATGCCACATGACCAACCCCCAACTCGCAACGTCTTGCCCCGCCTTGGCTACAGCCATTTGAAAAGATGTCATCATCCGTTTCGGATAGACCCACGTAATTGGCACTTGCTACCTGTAGCTCTGCTCTCGCTTCTTTGTCCACGGGAAAGTTGTCTGCAGCTCCCAAGTACATGAGGCTTGGAACAGAAAGAGCTCGCTTCTAGGAACGCTTGCTCTTATAACTATTTATTGAAAAAAAACTGATTATATTGGCATTTAATGTTGATTAACAATGCAACTCAGGTAAAAAAAAACAAAAAACATTTTTTTTTGCTTGGTATGCAAAATTTGAAGATAAATAAAACTTTCACATTTGGTGTCTAATTTAATTGATTAACAATGCAACTCAGGTAAAAAAAAAACAAATAACATTTTATTTGCTTTGTATGCAAAATTTAATGATCAATAAATATATTTTATTTCGTTGTATTGAAACAAAAAACAAAAACACGTTTGCGCACAATATATGCAACAATGTAAAATAATAAACTGCAATGCATTTGTTTAGTAGACAAAGGCTAATTTTTCATAAAAAAAATGCATATGTTAAGCCCGATTTCTGTTAAGTAAATAAAATAGAGCTTACTTCGCAAATCAAGTTAATTTAGAGGGAAATATATCCAATCCATTAAAATATATATTCTAGATCAATACAAGCAGCCGAGTCGAGTCGACCGAATGGGACTACTGTATCAAAGAAACAATCGTTCAGAGTTCGAGTTTTTGTTGAAATCCTTTTTTGTTTTAAACTCAGCTTCTCTTTGGCCCTAGAATATATAAAAAAAAAAAATGTAAGCAAGACACTATATCATAAAGCATACATGTATATTACATATTTTTTATCTTTTGCCGAGTTTAAAGCTCACGCAAATATTGCACTTTATGAGCTGCCCTTATTCTTATCGCCACGCTGATTTCTGTTTATTTCTATTTTTGCTCACCATTTACTCAAGAGTGCGATCAGCGCCGACAGCTGTTTAATGTCTGATGTCAATGCAGTTGCCGTTGCCGTTGCCAGGCGAAGTCAGGCAAAAGCAACTAATGGCAAGTCAGTCGTGTAGCAACGAGCCTCCTCCGCACCCGCCGCCCGTCCCCCTTTGCAAATCGGGCGGCAGCTAAAGAACATTTGAGAGGAATGCCAATCCGCGCACCGCAACCCGCAATCCGCTCAGTTGTATTCAAGTTTCCCAACTACTTCTGGCTGTAATCTGCGCTTATAAACTTCGCCTGAGCCTGCGGCCCCCCCTGCACTGCCGCCTCTGTCTATGGGCGGGCTCTTTGCGCTGCCTGCTGCATAACGGTACGTTGGGGTGTTGCATGTCGTTTTTAAGTGCGCGCCTGGCAAGTCCTGGCATGTTGCCAACTTGCCAACTTGGCTGGCATTGATATATACACACACATATCTAGTACACATATATAAATGACTAACGGTTATGGCGCCCGTCGACTTTTAAGCTACTCGATTTGCGTATCAATCGCCGACAAGCAGACAAGTGGAGCTGCCAACTCGTTTTATTATATATGTCTGTACATTTGCATGTTTTGCGGCGAGCTGATTTTAACGCGACGGCTCCGTCTCGGACGAGGTGTCTGTTGTGGAGTCCGCCTCAATCTCTGTCGCCGCAGTTCCATGGAGCTCCGATGCTGCTGCGGCTGAGGCATTGCTTCTCTCTTCCACTTCCGTTGCGAGCAGCTCCTGCAGGCCCAAGTTCAGCTCGGCCATCAGCGAGCGAAAGTTCGCATCGCCGGGCCCATTGAAGGTGGAGACGATCAGCAGACGCTTGTCCCTCGCTTCACGCACGTCCAGCACAAAGCGACGAAACGCGGCGCCATGCTAAACGCAACCAAATAGCTTTTATGTTCCAATGCAAATATGGGTAGATATCAAAATCATACAAATTTATGTGTAATACTCACATCCTCGGCGCGTGGCGAGATGTGTGTTTCCGGCGCTACGGCTAGTTCAAATATGACGCTTCGCCTGGGCGCATCCGTATTTATATTCTTTACGGTTGCTGTTTCTGTTTCCGTTTCCTTTTCCGTTTTCGAGACGCGATCCATTTTCGCAGGTGAAATAGAAATAAACACAAAGCTTGAGGGCAAAACAGGAGTTGCAAAACGGTTGCGGACAGCTGGCAGATGACAAGGGAGGGGGCAGTGTTGCACAACGTTTGCGTAACTGATTTCAAACACATGTTGTGCAACACATTTTTGCACTTTTGCACGTGGCTTCAAAAAAGGGGGTCGATGGAAAAATTAAAAAAAAAAAAAAAAAAATTCAGCTCCAGCAGAAATCCCTTACTGCCAACAGTGCGTGTGTGTGTGTGTGTGTGTGTGTACATTGGTTTGTTTACATGTGTGTGAGTGTGTGTAAATTTAGAAATTATGTTTTCTTGTCTTTTAATTAATAATCTCAAGGGTGTTTGCGGCTTCAGATGCACTGGCTGGAGTTGAAGGCAGACAAGACTCAAGGATAAAGATACAAGGCACACACAAACATCCATGTGTGCGTGTGTTTGTGTGTGAGTGTGTGTGTGTGTATTCAAGTGGCAACGGGGCGTATACAATGTGAACTTGTGGTAGACAATAGTCGTGTGTGCTTATATAAGCACTTTACCGCAAAACATGAGAAACCAATGCCAGATGCTGCTGCCGCATGACAACCCCTCCCCTTCCCCTCCCTCTGCCTGCTGCTGCTTCAAGTTGAGGCACTTTTATGGCCTGCTGTTGTGTGAGTTGACAATGTGATTTACATTTAATTAAAATCGTATTTACTCGTTAGATAAACAAACAAAACAAAACACAGACACAGACGCACAAAATCCCGCAGTCTTTGCCTCATTTCAGTTGGCCTGCTGACTGCTGCGCTGCTGTCGATGCTGCAGCGGGATTAAGTTCTAAAATATATGTATGTATAAACCTACATATGTGTGTAGAGAACAACAAAAACATAAAAAAGTGCCGCAGGGCATCAGGTGTGATTGGCGCCGGGTGGAGAAGTTCGTCTTCGTCTTTGTCACGCTGTCAAAAATAACAAAGCCATCGATCGCAGCGAGAAATAAATAAAAAACGAGAGGAACGCCTAACATCGGGGTGCCGAAGTCTAAATACCCTTGCAGAGTATAAGTATAACTATAATAAGTATAAACTTTAATTGATTTTTACACTACATAGCTGCATTCTACATTTTATAGCTGTCCGATTTTGATAGGATTTTGCTGATGTTTTCAATTGATGACCAAAACTCAATTTTAATAGCCTCCAATTTTATCTACATATAATTATTAAAAGTAAGCTCGTAATTACTGAATTTATTTATGATATGTTAATAAACAATAATGTTTTTCAGACAAAAGCTCGAATCGTTCCTATGGCAACTATGTAAAAGTGATCCGATCCGGCCAACTCCGACATTTATAACGACCTATGCAGATTTTATCACAATAGCTTTAAAGCCGAGCAAGTTAAAGTTCCCTCTGCAAGGTAAAAGAAAACCGGAGTCTCACCTCGAATACCGCATATTTAATTCAATTTAAAATTCAAATTGCAATTTGAACCACTAATCTTTGCAAGATAATGCTTTTTTTTAAATCTACGTGAATTTCATATTTTAGGAAATCTTAGATGCACTGAGAAAACAGAAACTTGCAACTCAACCTCCATGTTTAGTTTCTGTCTGTAGGTTTGAGGCGCCCCAATAGAAAACTTTTGCAAATGCACAAGTTAAATTCCCAAAACAATAACAGCCATGTTAAAAGTTGTTTAAATTTTAGATTTTCATATGGCTCACCTCCAATTTTACTTTGAGGTCTCAACATAAGCTTAAATTTATGTGTCTATTTAAAACTTTTTCTACTGACCCTTTCATTGTTAAAAGCTTTGACACATTTTGCAGCATTATCTGATTCGATTGCAGAGATACCACTGGACCTGCCTTTCTGACCTCCCCAGTAAGGGTATCAATGATGCACTCGCATTCTCTGTCGCTTCCACTATTACACAATTTACTCAAATTAGATAGATCGTAAATATAACATATAAATAATAAAAAAAAAAATAGATAAACAAAATGATCTGATTTTTTTGTGTGTCTTAAAATATTTTACAAATAATAACAAGTGCAAAATATTCTCTGAATTGACCTCTATGCCAAGCTTAAGTTTATGGGAATCTCTCATCAGGTTTAAGCAATAATATGTATATAAATAAGCCTTGGCTAAAAGTAATATTAAATAATTGTTTATATTAAATTTGTATTTACCTTATAGCCTGACTGTTTCTCTTTGAATTCAAGCTATTTGAAATTCATATATCCTTATGTCTTTACAATCAATTTTGTATTGAAATTCAAATCCAAGGTCACTTTAATTTTCTTGGAGGTAACATAAGTGCATGTGTAAGAATAATACTAATTTATTATATTAATAAATTATTGTTTCTTCGGCATTTATATTTATTTTATATATAAGGACTCCCTCCTTGATACATGATTTTTTTTTTAACAAAAAACTTCTACAAAGTTTTACTTTCAATATAAATACATACATATCAGTCCCTGAGCCCGACCCATCTAATGTCTATGTACAACAGCATGCCTATTTATCTCTCTTTAATCTTTTATCTCTATCTTGAATATGTTTTTAGTCCGCCAAAGTTTAACGCTCCTGCAGAACTGAAAAGAGTAAAGTACATAAATGCGAGAATATGATTGGATTTAAGCTTGGATGTTCAGACAAGTCAACTCGTGACTGCTGCTGCTGCTGCTGTTGCTGCTGCTGCTCCTGCTTCTACCTCCATGTTCAGTTGGCAGCACATTTCCGGCGTTTATCAATGCTAATTTGCGTTGCCAACTTATGTGATTTTGCGCATTTGCAGTTGACGGAAACGGAAATGGCAAAATGGAATGCAACTCAGCGGCCTATAAAATGCTCGCCTGCAAATTGCTGTGTAAGTTACAAAATGTTTTCGTACATTTTTCAAGTCTGTCCGTCCGTCACTTCACATTTGCTGCCTGCCACATTTAGAGGCAAATATTTATCTTGTTGTTGTTGCTGTTTGTGTTGATGTTGTTGCTGTTGTTGTTATTCGATACATTTTGTGCTTTTAACTGGAAGAACTTCTGGTCTTCGTCTTCGTCCAGCTGTGGTCTCCTGTTTGGGCTTGTAAAACAATGACAAGGACAAATTTGTGCGCCCGGGCAAACAGACAGAACGCACAAAGGACTCGGGCTGTAGATGGCAGGTTGGTGGGTGGTTGAGGGGTCTGCTTTAAGTGTCAATACAAATATAAATCAATGTTGCCAGCCCGAAAAGGTAACCCAACAAAGTAGTTGCTTTTTGTTGCTCTCTGTGTTCTGTGTTTTTTTTTTTGAATTTGCAGAGGGTATTCTAATTTTGTCACGAAATATGTTGTGCACAGAAGACGACATTTTTGACCCTTTGTTGAGTATATATATTTTTGATCGGTATCAACATATTTTCTGAATGTCTGCAAGGGTATTTAATTTTCGGCACGCCACAGATAACTGTTCCATCTCCTTTCTTTCTTTTTATACTCGTTCACGAAGTGAAAAGAGTATATTGGGTTTTGCGTCTGTCCGAATGAACGCATTATTTTCGCCGTTATACGCGTGTATAACTTCTCCAAAGATCTGATTGTTCTTTAATTGTTTTCTTATTTTCTTAACTTAATTTTGATGTGTGCAAATATTGCTAGGGTACATGTTTTGGATTTTATTACACTATGAACGAGTATTGCCCAGTTGGTTACATCCGTCTGCAACGTTTTGACTTGCTTTTTTTCCTTTCGGCCAGGCAATCAATTTTAACAAGCGCACACTCTTGATGTCTGGCAACGCTACTTGGTATTTAACATGCATATAAATTTACAAGCTAGTTGCTTGTTGCCGCTGTCAAATGGTTTTTAATTGCTTTTACCTTGGGATTATTATTGATATGAGCTAAAAAGAGAGAGAGAGAGCGAGTAGGAGATTTTTGTCAGCATTTTCGCATTTAATTTGCCACCCAGTTGCAACCTAAGTGGCGACCTCCGACCCTGTCCGTGCCCCCGCCCCAGCCCCCTTGCTTGTTGCCCTGGCAGCTAACGTGTGTTCCTCGTTGTAATTAGAGAGAAAATTGCAGGCTGCGCGCAAAAAGTTTGCAGACATTTCTTTCTATTTTTTTTTCCAGTATATATATATGTATATATACTCCAGTCGCAGCTTTTGTTTTTATTTTTGCACAGCAGTTGTTCAATTTAATGTAACTCGGGAGCAACATTAAAAAAGAAAATTAAAAAAAAACTCAAGCAAAAGTTAAGCATAAAAAATAAAATAAAATAATGAAAAAAACTCGCAAGTTTGCGGTGGCGTTGTGTGAAGGAAAAAAATGAATGCCAGCTTTAAATCTCAGATACCAGACACTTTTATAGATTAGGCATGGTAGAGTTGCGCGGCGCCGAAAATCAGAGTCTGAGCTAAAGCCTGAGTTTTGGTTACCAAGCGTTAACAAGTGTTTGGCTTCTGTTTAAGGTCTGCGATTTATATATATCTTTAATTTGGGATTCTACTGAGTGGACAAAAATATTTTGTGAGTTGGTGACTCTTATTAAATATTATCTTTTCGATTCTAGGTAGCATTTGCAAATATGGCAAACGTGAAATATGTCAGAGCTGATCATAGAAGGTTGACGCTGTCCAGGACTTGGTACTAACTACACAATTTCCAGCTTTCTGCAGAAGACTTTATAGGGAATGCGCTCTGATAAGTATACCTAATGTATTCCTATTATTTTCTTAAATTTTATTTTGTATGTATAATTATATTATAATTAGACTTAATAACTCGCTTTCTCACACGATTAATTGTTGCTCACCTCATTTAAAATATAAAATTCGTTCTAATATGTATATACCATACGTTTTTTTGACGACCTCCATGTTCACTTAAACTAAAAACAAAATTAATTTGAATATGAAATTTTATGGACCTGATATCCATTTAAGACACTTTTATAATATCATATCACCTCCATGTTCACTTTAAAGATCTTTCTTTCAGCTTTTGGAGATCGTTTTTAGGAGGTTGTATTTTAATTGTACGCGCATTTTCTTTAAATCTCTATAAATCTGGTCAAGGTTATATAAAAAAGTCAGGGCTTGGATCTCAAATTTCTTTAAGATGTGTATAAATCTTACTGTTACTTTGCTCGTATTATTCTCCTTTATATTTGCTGTAAGATGGGTTTTTGCTATCTGGCTAACATTTTCAGCTCCTCTCTTGTTTTGTTGGATTCTATTAAATAAAATTCCATATAAGCTCTGTAACCTTTTCAACCTGGCTCTCCAGAGTTGTGCCCCGGCTTTTCAAATGTATCAAGGGCTCAAGTGGCAACCCTCTCCGTACTTTAAAATGTATTTTCGCGTCGAGCTAGTAGTCCTGGGCAAGTTGAACATATTCGGAGTGAGTTTGTCAAATGGGCTATAGGGTTTATTTTGATACGCTTGCGTGAGCTAGAGAGAAAAAAATATTGTGAAAAAGTTTTTACTCAAAAATGGAATCATTGGGCAATAACCGTTATCAGTTGCTGTTCATCGACGATGAGGCGACCGACCTGTGCCTGGGCCAGAAGAAGCTGCTGGACACCTGCGGAGACCAGCAGAAGCCCAAACGCAACAAGATCCACGGCGCCGACAAGGTGAAGACCCTTATATTGACCAAGAAGTTGGCCCAGGCCAAACTGGGCATCTCGACCATCAACATCAATGCCAAGGGCGAGGGCAATACCAAGCCGGATCGATTCAAGATGGACAATGGCACATTTTCGGGCAACAATGGTACCAACAAGCTGGAGCTGAAGAAGAACGTGGAGCAGCAGCTACAGCAGCAGCAGCGGCAACAGCAACTGCAACAGCAGCGGGAGCAGCTGCAGTTGCAGTTGCAGCAGCAACAGCTGCAATTTCAGCTGCAACAGCAGCAGCTGCAGCAGCAGCTGGAGCAATCACAGCTGCCGTCGCCGCAGCCGCCGCAGCGCAATTACCGCGAGCGAACCGTCTCGAGCCGCATCATCAGCAACAGCAACCGCGGCGGCGGTGGCTACGGCTATGGCTATGGCTACGGCGGCGGCGGTGGTCGCTTCTTTAAGAGCAAATTCGATCGCCATTCGGGCTCCGATAAGACGGGCATCAAGGCGGTGGTCAAGCGGAACGGCGGCGGCGCCCACAACTGGGGCTCGGCCATCAAGGACATCGAGGAGCAGAAGATTGCCCTGAAGAATCCCACACTCGCCGATAAGGACGACTCGTTCAACGAGCTGCAGCAACTGCAGCAGCAGCAGCAGGGCGACAACTCCATCGAGGAGGACGACACCAAGTACATAACCGTCGAGGAGTGGCGAGCTATGCGCGTGGAGCGCGCCAAGCCCATCTACAACATACGCAAGGCCGGCGAGGGAGAGCCGAACAAGCCCGACTGGAAGAAGATGGTTGTCTTGCCGAAGAAGAAGCCATCGAAACTGGATTCGGAATCGGGACTGGAGTACGATGCCTCCATGTACCCACAGCGAGTGGGCCGGCTGCAGCGCATCATGGACATCGAGTTCAAGTTTAAGGACGATCGTCGCCGAAGCGGCTACCTGAGCGGATGGGCTGGACGTCCGCTAAATAAATCCGATGCGGAGAGCGTCTCTGATCCCATCAATATGAATGATGAAGCTGAATTTCCGACACTGGGCTAGGTCCTTGAACATATAATCAATCAACAAATTATTTAATCGACTCATCAATCACTCAACCAACAAATCAGGCAAGCAATCAATCAAGCAAGCAACCAATTAAAAAACCAATCAATATGCTAATCTAGCAATCCATCTATATAAAAATCAATGAATCCATCAATCAATTAAACAATCATTCAGCCAACAATTCAGTAAAGAAACCAAGCAAACAATCAATCATCAATCAGGCAGTCAATCAGCCAATCAATCAATCAGTATAATCTATTAACCAATCTACCAATCAATCAAGCAAGCAATCAATCAACCGTCCAATACATCAAACACTTTACCAATGAATTATTCAATCAAGTAATCAATCAACAATCCCAATCGCTTATTGCATGCTACGATATCAACCAAGATTCCCTCTCACACAGACTCACACATTTACATCAAATTGAACAGAACATCATACCCGCCCACTTGATGAAAAACCAAACCACAATAAAAACTAATTAAGTTTTGACACACAGCTTTACACATAACTTAAATAACTAACCTAGTTCACAAGCTGCCTCATGCGTTTATAACTATTTTTTTGGGCCAACTTGTACCAATTAAAAAGAAGAAAATCTTTCGAAAGGACAAAAAACAAAACCAACCACATTAAAACCGACCAAAAACAACCACAAAAAAAATTGTTAAATTGTTAAGAGATTGTTAACTTTTGATTCAATTAATATTTGCAAGCGATTTAAAGAACTATTAAATGAAATTAGCACTTAACTAATTTAACGAACTCTTTAGTTTCTATAGAGAAGATTCAAGAGTTCTGTAAGATTTAAAAAAAAGTTGTATATATCGAACATTTTGGAATCTAGAGAAAGCTAATTTGGTATGTGACTTCTATAGTATAGCATATTTAGCTTTTTGAATTCATTTACGGATTCGCCATAAAATAGAAAAAGAATTGAAATACGGATACTAGAATGTTGGTATAAGCACACATTTAAGCCCCAAATTTTCTTATGATCGTTAAGCTAAGGATATCAAATAGTCCAAGTTTAGCAAGTTTTTTAATCGAATGCAAATCGATTAAATAACTCATCTCATGCACTTCTGAAGTTGGTTTTTCTTTTGCATGGAGGCTGCCTTAAGTTGACTCCTGCCATAAGTTGGCCATAACTCGCCCCGCTGGCTGTTAACTTTAACTGCAACTTGTAAAAATTAGTTGGCGCTGCTGCGTTTCATATTTTTCATAATTAAAGTGCAAATAAAAACTAGCAGGCAAACAAACAATTGCAATTAAATGTTTTTTCTTGCTTTTCGCTTCCTATTATTATTGTTGTTGTTGTTATTGTTGACGTTAGTGGATTTTTCATGCAATACCCTGCTTCCCTAACTGGGACTGGGAGTGCCTTAGCAAGTTTTGTATCAAGTTTGTAGAATGTGAACAGAGCTTTCTATGTACGCTGTATGAAATTTAAAATCATATTCAACCATCTGAACTAATATACCTCTGAGCTTATAAGAACTAGTGCCCGCAGATTTTATCAAATTTTTACTTTCATCCCACACTCGAAAACATTGTAAAAAAAACTTTAGAGTAAGTACAGAATTGTTGATATGCCTAAATATTAGCACATAAATATAAAGTTCTGAAAATTTCGTGACGCTTGATAAAACACAGAACTTATTTAAAAATTGGTTTACAAAAACAGAAATATTAAATGAAAAACGATAATTAAAAAATATAAAAAAGCGGTCGATTATAAAATCAAAAATGATTCGGAGTTTATTTGAGAATTTTAAAGCCAAATTATTATTTCGAATTTTATGAATAAAATAGTACGAATTTTAACGGCTCGCCCTTGAATTAAGAGCAATTTATTTGATCTGAGTTCAGTTTATAAATTAAAGTTTATCTTGGCTTCTATAGTTTCTGTCTGCAGGGTATAAGCAGTCGAGCATATTATCTGCTCTATTATTGCTGCTGTTTGTTTTGGTCTTTTTTTTAGCCATAGCTGCTGCTGCTGCTCGCGGGCTCATAATTCACTTTTTATTATCTCATATTTTATGGCAGCGCATGAAGCGCACTAGACCAATATAGGTGAGGGGTGGGGGCGGTGGGTAGTGGGTGGTGTGCTGGTCCATATATAGTTGGCAGTTGGCTTGTAAGTGCTGACACGCCTCTCCCGCCTGCCTACACGTGATGGGCCACCTTCCTCGTTCCTGTGCAAGTTTGTATCGTTTAATTCATTTAGTTTTTGCTTTAGCGCTTTATTTGCTTAATTGCTGTGTGCGTGTGTGTGCGTAAATGTGCGCGTGTGTTTGACGATTATGTACTCAAACGCACACTCAGACACACGTACACACACATGACTGCATTTTGCAATTACTTCAACTGGCAAACAACAACAACAACAACAATAACAACAACATGAATGCGAAGCAGCGAACGCCGCAGAAATTAATCAAAATATGAAACAATTCAAACAGCTGCATTTGCAGCTAAGCCACGCCTCCTGTTGCCGCCCACTTAAGCTGAATTTGACAGCAGTCTACATTTGCAATTGCCACTGCCAGCATATGCTTGACGCACACACACACACACACACACACACACACACACACACACACACACACACTCCAAGTTTGCGTTTAACTAAATGTAAACATTTTAGCGTCGCAGCAGCGGCTGCTGCTGCCTACGCCGCTGATTCAGTCAACGTCGGCGTCTCAGTCGCGCTGCTGGCAACATGAATTCATTAGACGATACACACACCCCCCCACACACCCCCCCACACACACACACACACACTGTCACAAGCTTCATTTCAGCATTTATGTGAAATTATTTTCGATTATTCTGCGGGGCGTGCCCCTCCTCCCCCTTCAAAAGTATGCTGTGATTTTTGGCACACACAGACACACACACGCACACATGCATAAATCGATATATGTATTATGTAAGTCATGCGATCATAAAATGTGCATAAAAAAGAGCTCGTCGAGTGCGAGAGATTTATGGTATATGTTAATGTAAAACACACACAAAGGGGGGGTGGCGGAGTCGCAACTACCCCTCACCTCCTGCTGCTGCTGCCACCCCGCCTCCCCACCACCATCGAGCTCTATTTTGTGACTGAAATAAAACAGAATTCGCGTTCATCTCCATTTCACAGAAATGCTAAGGAAACTGTTTTCAAATACGATTTATGCCATAATCAAAATACATAATGCCAAAATCAAACTCGACTCGACTTGACAACAACAACAAAAAAACTCATATTTGAAACCAAAAAGATGCTGACGAAAATTAATAATCAATGGAGTTGCGCTCCAACCGGTTTTATAATATAATAAATGCTTCTTATCTTAAATATGGTAGTAAAATACGTTGACATCAATTGTGTACAGTTGCGTAAATAAAAATACTTGACTTTCTCTTGGTTTTTTGTGAACTTAAGGCATTTCTTTGAACAGAATATTAGCACCTAGCTAAGTAATTTAAATTCAAAATATACTTTATTTACGAGAGGTCAAAATGTATGTGCCCAATTGCATTATGTGGTCTGTGTTGTTATGGCCTCAACTTTTTACTAGGCTATTTCAATATTTATTGAGTTTTTCTTAATATGTATTAATACTTTTCTATGCTAATATATACTATTACAATTACTAAAAATGTTCTTCACTAACTGTCTTATAAAAAATGGACAAATGAAGGTCATTATTCATTGCAATAAAAATGTCAAGTTTAAAGTTGTATCTTTTAAAATTAAAAAAAAAATAATATGAAAAATAACACAGCTTTAACTACAAGAATTCTTGAGAAGGTTTAATTTCTACGTCTGGGGTGTTGTGTCTAGCTTATAGGGTATTTGCTTGTCTCTTTTATGGTACATCTCTCTGGATTGGCCCTACTTATTGTTATTCGTATTCGTTTTCTATGCGACTCACTCCTTAATCTCGTAATTGTTACAGTCTGGGTCATAAAAATAAAAACTTTTGCCTGCTGTTGCTTATTTTAATTTTTATTGACTTGTTGTTTCTTCGCTTTTATATTCGTCCTCTCGCTCTCACTCTCTGTTTGTTATTTTCTTTTATAGCTAACGCGTATTCGATGTGCCTCTTTCCTTCAATGTGTGTGTGAGTGTGTGTGTGCGGGTGTGTGTGTGTGTGTGTGCTGCTTCTTGTTGTTTGCCGGCTGCGCCATTATTTGATTTCGTTCCTCGATTTGCCATTTTGAATTCACTTCATTGAATTGTTAATTTTATCGCCACACACACACACACACACACACGCGTCTGGCGCATACTTTGACGCCGTCTTTTTGGCAGCTCTTAATGTTGTTGTTGCTGCTGCTGCTGCTGTTGCCTTTTCTTTATTGTCATTGCCAGTCGTCTATGGCCTGCGTTTCATTTGAGGTTATTGCAGGCCATGCCTTCCCCATCCTCATCCCCGCCCCCCCTACCTCACATCACCTCAGCAAAGCTCATCCAGTCGAGTCGCACCTCGTCTCCTTTCGCTTTGGCGGGCTTGTTTATCATTTGGCCATATTACATTTTATTGCCCACTGTATTACATGTGAGCATCGGGCTCTGTTTGCCGCAATATGCATCCAATACGTTTGATTACGTGTGGCACATACGCTCTCAAGCGAGGTGTGCTACAAGACTTTGTGGTGAACTTCTAAATTACATTTACGTTTATTTTACAAACTGCTTGAAATAACACTTGGATTAATATTTTAAGCACCGTAGTCAAACTAGCTATGTGGCCTGTATATATATTTGTACGAGGCATAAGAATGATTAATATTTGATCATCATTTTTTGTTTATGCTTTAATTTTGACTGCTAATATATGGAAAATTAAACCTTAGTTGCATATCGGAAATGTATATACGTAAGTGTATGTGTGTGTGTGTGTGTGTGTGTGTGTTTAAAGCCTTGATATGTTTATGAACCCTGTGCCTGGATGAGATGTTGGCTTTCGGATAGAGGATATTACAAGCTTCTTGATGGCAAATGCGCTACGCTCTTCGCTGTGCAAAAAATTTGCATTTCATGCAGTAAATTCAATATTATCCTTTATGATTTCGCTGCATGTGTGTGTGTGCCACAGTGCGCGCGTGTTTGTGTGTATGTGTGTGTGTGTCCTTTTTATGTGCTGCTCCTGCTACTGCCTGGCATATCATGTGCACATTGTGCCTTGGCATATCAGAGCGAAGCCAAGCGACGCGGCCACCTAAGAAACACACACACGGGCCATGCAGCAGCAGAAGCAGGATGTACGAGGGTGGGGCGTGGCTGTGGTAGCAGCAGCCGTCGCGACTGTCATTTTGCTGATAGACAAGGCTGACTTCCTGCCTGCCTGGCTGGCTGGCTGTCTGCCTGGTTGCTGCTCGGCTGGCTGGCAAAAACATAAACGAAATATCCTTTAGCTAGCGCGACGCCAGTTCCTGGTCCAGGTCCTGTTCCAGGGACTCGCCCTGCGATTGGTCCTGTGCACAGGACTCGGCACTGCCATCGCTCGCAGTCGAAATGGCTTCAAGTGCTTTTGCTGATTTCGGAAATTGGTTTGCATTAGAAATCACTTAAGCGCATAAAGTGCTGTGAGTTATTGCCGCCGGATGTGACCAGGACACTGCCAGGACAGTGTTGCAGCAATGACAGCCATAGCAGCAACTCGTCAAGCGTTGCCCGCAAATTAATTAAAATACAATTTTTGCGCTACTTCGACTGTCAGTCGCCGAGGCCTTCGCCTTCGCCTTCCCCTTCCTCTTTCCCTTCCCCTTCCTCACCTGTTACCCGACACCCATCGGTCCAACTGTCACCTGTGCTGTGACCGGGTCAACTGCTTGTGCTTGTGCTTGTGCTGGGCGTGGCCGCGCCCATCGTCAATGTGGCTCGTCTCATTTCAGTAATTAAGACGTTTTTGGCTCGTCAACTTCAAAGAAAACAGAAACTTGCTGCTCGCTTCAGTGGCGCCACAACCCAGGACCAGGCAGCTGACGGGGCAGGCGCAGGAGCAGCTGCGGGGGAGTGGGTTGAGGCTTCAAGCAAGCCACAACTTGGAGCGCTTGCAATGGCAGCCAAGCCAGCCAAACTGGCCGCAAAATGTACGAGCTGAGCTTCGGTTTCTCGCCCTCGCGATATCCTGTGGCAGTTACCTTTTCTTTGCAAGCTTCTGCGTTGAATTTTTTGCCTCCTTTGTGGTCTACATTTTGATCCCAGCTTGCTTCTCAGCATCTTTCTTTTCACAATCGCCTTCACTATCTTATTCTCGATTTTAAAGTCCCCTTTTTGGCATCCTTCTTCCTGCTTAACACTCATTTTCTTGCTGTTTTCTTTCCGGTTTTACTCTTTTGTCTCTGTCTCAGTTGTTATCTCAATATTGGATTTTCTTCTCTCCAGTCCACCAGTCTTGGCCACCTTTAACCTTTCAGATGTATTTTCAATTTAAGTTTTCAGTTTTAGCCCTAGTCCGGGCATATTTCGTCCTGGTGTGTCCTCCTTCACATTCTCATTTTAATTTTTATCCCCGTTCTGGTTCCTTTTGCTGCGTTGCTAATTTTGTCCATTAAACAGCTCCAGCATTTAAGGACAACACAGCGCTAAATTGTTGCTCGAGGTATCCTGGTAACAGCAACAACAACTGGAATAAATGCAGCTAATTATGTCGGGCATGCTGAAGCCTGGACCAGGCGCGTGGATGACATTGTAAGTCCATGTGTAAAGCTGACAAAAATCCTTAACTTAAGCAAGCGGAAAATCTTAAAATTCGCTTTGCAATTAATGCTCATCCAGGCTGGCATATTTAGGCTGCAACATGCAATCGAGAAGAAGGAAAGCTTTAAGTGAGAGGATGGAAAAGAAAATATCAATGGCAATGGAAATATAATATAATACAATACAATAAAAAAAACCACTTGTAAAAAAAACGAATTGTTTTAAATTTTGAATACATTTCTAACATTAAAGAATATTGTTTTTTAATGAAGTTTCTAAAATTGAAAAAGTTTGTTTTTGCAAAAGAAACAAGTATAAGAAAACTTTGTGTATGTATGGGTTTTTCTATTTACTGGGACTGCCGAAAAGTTAATTAATTTAATTTACAGTCGTAGTTTAGAAGATAATATTTTGATTGTTGATATACGCTTGGTTTTCTTTATTGAAATATTTTATATAAAAGATATGTAGTAGATGAGTTATTCAAGTCATCATCACGGCAAATGAACAGTGAGGATCCGAGTTTGAATCCCGGGATAGTGTATGCATGCAGTGCTCTCCTAAAAATAAAGATATAAATAATGAAAGCAATAATAAAATTCTTAGAAATACAAAATAAATAATAAATCCAGAAATAAATAAATAATTTACGCCATAATATAAATTTTTTTGAAACTTTATCAAAAAATACGTAATAGTAACTTTGTGCAGGACATTTTCTACTCCTTTTTTAGCCAGCATATTCTATGGCGCTAACCTAACAATAATTTAAGAGATTTTGTAATTAAATGGAAAAGTATCATTACAATATTCATGATTTTTTTCCTAATAATAACAAGAAAAAACTTGTGACTTTCGGCTATCGAAGATTAAATGCTCTTACCAACATTTTGCTGACGTGGGTCAATATTTCGAATAAAAACGTTATTTTTCAGTTGTTCCTATGAAAACCTTATTATAAAGAAGTGCGATCTTAATAATTGGAACTTTGGCGATGCCTACCTCGATGCCCTCCTCATTTCGTTAAAAAATCATGAGACCCTCTGCAAGGGTATACAAAAACGGAGTGGGACAAAAACTGAAAAATGATATTAAAATTACATGTTTTTTCTGAGCATGCAACCGGCAAAAATCAGGCCGCAAAAATCGTTCCGGCTTCAGCTGGCAACTTTGCGTTAACAGATCCCGCAGCTCAAAATGTTGTGCACGAGTGTGTGTGAGCGTGTGTGTGAGTGCGTGTTGTGTGTATGTGTGTGTGTGTGTGGTTTTTGAAGGCTGGCAAAAGTTTTGCCAAGTTGTCGATATCAGATTACGCATACGCCACGTTGTCGCCCGTCAGAGCAGCAAAATTTAACGAGCAAGAAAATCACTCAAAATGTGTACAAGGGCGAGCGAGAGAGAAGGAGGGAGAGAGCGAGAGAGAGAGAGAGACAGAGAGTTATTGTGAAATGCAACCGTGCAACAAGATGCTTAATGCCACAATCGACGACAGACCTGGCATCGACGGATCCCACAGACCCTCGACATATAATTTAATTTGTGTTGACTAAAAGTTTAAAGGCATCGCTGCGGCTGCGGCTGCGGCGACTGCCTTACAGCTTAAAAGTTGCGAGTATGCTGCAGCTGCAGCGCAACTGCCACACGACCCCCGGAACAGACGCCCCTCCCCCCTCCCGCCCCTTGCCACCACACCATTGCCTCGTACAACACTGCAACATGGCAGCGGCTGCAATCCCGTCGGGCGTTGTCGGCAACTTTGTCCATTAAAACAAACTTTTCGGCAGGTGAGCGCATCGATGGCTTTTGGCTGCATCCAGCCTGTAGCCCACCCCTTGCCCTTCTGCAACCACCGCCCCCTTGCCCTGCAGTCAGCATTATTTAGCTCAAAAACTGATACGCTGAATGCAGCCAACCAATTTTGTAATGTGAATTTAATGTCAGTTTTGCGACAGGTGCGTTACCAGGTCACGCCCCAAAGGGGCGGGGGGTAGGTGCTGCGCTGTGCTGTTGGCCAAGTGGATTTTCGCTTGCCAACCCAAAGCTTTCAGTGTATGCGTGTGTGTTTGCAAGTGTGTGTGTGTGTGTGTTTGGCTTAATGCATTGCATTTGCAGTTATTGGCAAACTTTTGCTGCGGCTTTTCAGCAGCGGGAGGAGGGGATATTGGGAGCGGTGCGGTGCGACAGCGTAGAATTGCAACTGAGTAAAATGGGCCGCCCGGCAGGTCCGACAACAGCATTAAACAAATTGCGACCCAAACTCCTGGTAGCCGGATGCCAAAATGCCAAAATGGCCAACCTGAAACCTCCGTAGCCATCAAGCAAATATCCGTCCCCCCCTCGAACTCACCTTATGAGCCTGCACTGAAGCGCATAAAGGCCAAAGCCAAGAGCATCTAATTAATGAGCCAATCCGTTGGACTTTCGAGCCGCTTGACAGAGACGAGACTGGAGACTGGAGACTAATGCCATTTCGGGAATAATGATTAATTGCCCAAATGACAGCCAGGTGGGGGAAGCCAGGTGAGTAGAGGGCGCCAAAGCCAACATGAGTCTTGCATACTGTTCACCAAATCATACGCTGTAATTTGGGGAATTCAATTATCAACACAAAGGCACATCATAATAGATGACAAATCAAACTACAGATTAAATGGGAAATGAGTATAGACAAAAAAGTTTTCGGATGATTATTCACAATTAAAAACAAGAAACATGGTGTAAAAACTAAATTTGTTTCTTGAAAATTGTCTTAGCCCAAAATAAATAAACTGTAAAAAAAATGTATTTTGAATTCCTAAGAAATGTCAGGTCGAAATGAGATTTTTCATTTTCATAGGAAAACATGGAAAACTTGTTACCTTCATTCGATTGCAGTCTTTAAAAAACTATTCAATAAAGTCCATCCAAACAGGTATTTAGTAGGCGTTGCGATTCAGGCAAGTAATTTCTCTTTATAGAAAGAGTCTACTTCAGTATTGACAAAACAGTGTAAGGAAACGCAACTCGAAAATCGAAAGAAATATTTTATATATTTTTAAACAATTTTTCTAATCGTCAAATAAATAAAAGCAACATGAAAAAGTTTAAAAATATTGTGATGAAAAATGGCAATCAAATAGTTTTGAACAGCAGCAATTGGAACACAGGGGGCAAGATCGAATCCGATGACAGCAGCTCCAGTTCCAGCGGGGAGGAAGAGGAAGAGGGTGTTGATGAATTCGACCCCTACGATTCCAATGGCGGAACTGTTCTGGCCATCGCAGGCGACGACTTTGTGGTGGTCGCCTCCGACACGCGCCTGACCAGCGGAGACGTGATCGCATCGCGCGAACAGCGCAAACTGTTCCCGCTGTCCAAGCACTCGATGCTGGCAGCCACTGGATGCTGGTGCGATGCCCTTGCGCTGACGAGTTTGCTCGACGTGCGCGTCCAGATGTACGAGCAGGCCCACAACAAGCCCATTACCACAGAGGCCCTGGCACAGATGATCTCGATTGTGATGTACAATCGGCGCCTGTTCCCCTACTACACGTGCACCCTTCTGGCCGGCTTGGACGAGGAGGGCAAGGGCGCCGTTTACTACTACGATCCGGTGGGCCACTGCGAGCGCTGTCCGTACCGTTCTCTCGGCACTGCCGGCATCCTGCTGATGCCTACGCTGGACCATGCCATCGGTTGGACCAACAATAACATGGCCCCCTTCATGAATCCTCCCATCACGTTTCCCCCCATCACCAAGGAGCGTGCCTTGAGGATTGCCCACGATAGTCTGATAAACGCCACCGAACGGGATATGCACACGGGCGATACGGGCGTGCTAAAGGTCATCACCAAAGATGGCATCGAGGAACACACGATGAAACTGCACGAGGATTAAGAACTCCTGGGTCGGAATTGGAAATCGCACCTAAATTTGTTGTAACTTGTATCAAAGAAAATCATTTATCAATTTTAGAAATATTTGTAAAGAAATTTTTGAAAAAATCTTGTATTTACAACCAAACAAAAATTGCCAAATAAATTTCAAAGTTTATTCAAGTGGACATTAGTTGCAATGTAATGAAATGCAATATTTTCGAAGCTTTATTTTATATTTTTATGTTTTTTATAATATGCAATATATTAACTTTTTTTCGAAATACGATTTTGGCAATTGTAAATTATCTCTTTTTTTTATTAGTTAATTAAATAATTCAAAAGCTATTGAATTTCAGTCAACAATTGAATTTTAAATATATATCAGCTGTCCCATTCATGGGATTTTACAGCATAGCAAAGCTTACCGGTTTCGAAATAAATTTTCTGAACAGCAAACCTAAAAGAATATAAATATGTATACATTTTTTAATTACAATAAAATACAGTAAACAATTTTTTAATTGAAAACTTTTAAATTGAGTGTCCATGCTTCTGAAAACAAACTTTTAGTTCCAAATAAAATTTTTAATTTAAATAACTGAGAAACGAATTTATTTCAAAGTCAGATTTTGCCTGGATTCTAGAAGTTTTGGCCTTGTTATTCCTGCCAGCAGACTATTACGAAAAGTTGCGGGGTTATGAAAGTCGAAGCAAAATATTTTACTAGGAAAAGAAGCTTTTACAAACGGAACATTGTTCAAAGTCAGCAAAAGGAAAACGCAATTGAAAGGTTTTTGAAATTAAAAACAATGTTTAAGCTCAAAATAGATAATATTGTTATCAAATATCAATTTCTTTGTTGCTGCAAAATTTGGATTGAAAAGTGGTCAAAAAAATTGTCTAAGTTTTGTCACAATGTTGTGCGCATTGGCATATTTGCTGGGCTTAAAATGAAGTGAAGGAGAGATGAAAGAAGAGGGGCACAGCAGAGTGAAAAACAGCCCATGCAAAAAATGAGGCCATAGTCGATAAGCTAAAAGTCAAATAGAGCGCAAGCTGGAAAAGTACTATATGCGTGTGCTTAAGTGCGTGTGTGTGTGCGCGTGTGTGTGTGTGTGTGTGTGTGTGTGGACAGACTACTTAACACGCTGTTTGCATGGGCCAACGAGGGGCGCGTCCGGCGCCAAGCAAATTGTAGCCAAGCCAAATTTGATTGTCAAATGAGGAGGGCGGCGAGTGGGTGTGGGGCTGGGGGTGGGTGCTTGGTGGCAGATAGCTACGCACTTGAGCCCACAAATAATACCGTTACTTAACATTTGAGTCGCAAACAACACACGCACCCACGCACACACACACACACACACACACACACACACACACACACACAGCAAGTAACTTGGCACAGGCTAAACTAAAGGCAGAAGTTCTACAAAAGTGAGGGAGTGTGTATATATGTAAGTATATGTTTGTGCTTGTGTACACATATATGTGTGTGGGTGTGTGGGGCAATAAATGTCTCCTGCGGCCAGTGGCAACAACAAAAAGTTGCTGCTTAAGTGATACAAAATGCAAATACGCCAGCGCCAAAGTCACTGATGGAGAATTGACAGCAAGCGAAGGGGCCTAAGCTGCTGAGAGCAGCGAGTGGGGAGTGGGGAATGGGGAATGGGGAGGAGACCAAAGGCATGTGAGGTGAGTGGGCGGGATGCGGGGCCAAGCAAATGCGTAGACACTGGCTGGCAAAGTCACTTGACGAGCTTCACGGCTTAAAGTTATTTGCACGACGATTCCTTCGCCCTGCGACCTTCGACCCGCAGAGTCTGCGAAACGTACACACATGTGATATCCACTCGACGATTGTTGTAATGCACCCCTCCCCTTCGGTTGACAACCCGCCCCGTCCCTCTCCACGCTACTAGCCACTTGTGGAGGCTGTAAAAGTGGCGTCCATGTGGCTGATATGCGGCATTGGCAACCAGCTTAAGATGAAATGTAAACACAAACAAAATATGGGCGGCCATGTTGAGTTGCCACGCCCACACTCCAAAGTGCCTACACGTGTAGAAAGATTCCTTTCTTCCTTCTAAAATTCTAGTTAGGCTGGCATTAAATTCTTGCCTGAATTTCGAGTTCTTTTCTTGCAATTTAAAATATTATTTAATAGAGTATTGGTCAAAAGTGCAATGAATTTTAAAATATGAAAAAAATTACTGAAGAAAGTACAAATTTCATATAAGAAGAGAGCTCGTAATATACAATTTTTTTTTTAGCATTGAATATGAAATTTATTTAAAAATAAGAATAAAAAGTTCTTTATAAAGTAAAAATTGTCTTTAAGTAGATTTAGCACACTTAAAGTTGATACATAGGTATTTAAAAAATTCGTAAACTCTTAAAGGAAGAATCTTTTGTTATGAATTTAAGAACGATTGTGCTTGATTTGATATTTGATACATTGTTCTTGAATATATTTTCCTAAGTCCCCCAATTTCAAGATATTTTGATCTTATACATATTTTTGTATTTATCTCGAGTAATATAATTCTTTATTTTTTTCCTTAAGTGTAGCTGCACCCCAACTGTCTACACTCCGAGTGTGCCAGTATCATATTGTTAAATTGTGCGTAGCAGGCGGCAAAATTTCCGACTTTTTCCAGCGTGTTGTTGTTGACAGTTTTGTTATTGTTGATAGTTGCTGTTGTTGTCAGCAGTTTGTCAGCTCGTAAAACGCAGCGCTGAATGAAGTAAAATGAAAACGAATCAAAAACTCATCTGCATGGCTGCATCATCTAAATCAACTCCCACTCTGAAATAGCCGAAATTTCCTCTTCCATACGCCAATCCGGTTCCGGTTCCAGTTCCGCTCTCGGGTCACGTCACAGTGTCAGGAGCCAGGAGTCGCCACGTGCTTCGGATGGCTGTGATACATCCATCCACTCGTAAACTTGTACAATTTGACGATGTGTGCCCCTCGTGATCGTGACCATTTGGACAATTTTATTCACCTCCAGCCTTGAACTGTAAATTCTGACAGTAAATGTCGCAATCGCAAAGTGATTTTGATGAAAGTGATTTTGATTTTGTGCTTGGCCAGCAACAGATGGTCTAAACATCAGATACATGCATATTCATATATTTCAAGAGTGTCACACAGAATTTATTAAAGACTGTATTCATTATCAAATTAAATAAATTATATTTAAATTAAGAAAACCTAAAACAAATCTCTTAAATATGCGATTAATCTAACAAAGTGCAGTACAGCAATATTATTAAATAGTCTGTTTGTTGCCTGAGCTTTAAGCCTTGGGTGAACTTTGATCTATTTTTTAAAACATACAGAAATGTATGCTTAACTGTGTTGAAAAACAATTCAGAATTAAAAACTAATATTAATTAAGACCAAAAAAAAAAAACAGTTATCTATGGGCTGCTTAAAATTAAGTACCATTTCAGGCTTAAAATATAATTCGTCTATATTTTTATACCTAAATGTTTTTTCATATTTTTCTATATTGGTCCAATGTACACGATTCATGTATGATTTTGCTAAGATGTTTTCTATATTAAAATAAATAAATTTTCTTCTTATATATTAATTTCAATTCACATTGTCACATGAATCTCAAGTGTGTTACACCACGAGGGCAATTTAAAATGAACGATACATTTTTATTTATTTGATTTATCTATTTTTATTTTTTCAAAGCAATGGAAGCATTATTTATTGTGTAAGTAAGCTTAAAGTAAGTTTTATAGTTCATAATAATGTTCTACACTAAAATAAATATTCAAGGTCCTAAGCAAATAAATTCTAATTTGCTTTTTTAATTTTAACAGACATACATTTTCTTTTATATTGACTAACAAGGTTTAGTTTTTGGGAGAGCAACGTTCACATTTAATAAAGTTAGTTCTTGGGTAATTTCAACAATAAGAATTTACGCAATGCATTGTGCTATCACAATTTTCAATCACAATTCTGGAATGAATAATGCTGGAATGCTGCTTATAGTTCTTAGATAGAGCGTGCACTTTACTTACTTGAGTGCACGTTTAATATATATGTATAATTTATGTTTTTAGATTCTGCTGCACGTTCGCTGCGAGTCCTTTGGCATTTTAGTTTGCATAGGGCTTTCAGCTCTTTGGTTTACTTAGGTATTTAACATTTAGTATTCTTATCCTCATTCTTATTCTTATTCTCATTTTCGTTGTTGCTGCTGCTGGTCTTGTTGTTCCGGTTGCCCGGGCAACCCATTAAAAGGTATAGGCGCCAAAGAAAATGCCGCTCCTGGCGTCCATTCCCTCCTCTTCATTCCACAGATGCCCGCCCGCACCTCCGCTTTGCCACCGCCCCTCAGCACGTCAATTCAATACGTTTAAAAGTTCATTTGCTGTTTAGCTTGGTCATTATATGCCCGCCTGACTGCCTGACTGCCTGACTGCCTGTTTGCCTGACTGACTACCCCTATCTCCCCTATCCCCCTCCTTTCCAGCCCTGTATCCAGTGGCAGGCCTCTCAGTCTGCGCCTTTGTCGGCTCGGCCATTAAATGGGCACTCAATGTGTTTGTCTAACTTGCCATTTGCGATGATAATAATGTCGTATGGCCGTTACATTGATGTTGCTTGGCTGCTCCCGTTACGGCCGAACAGGCGAACAACCGAACAACCGGAGAGCCGGACAGCCCGGACAACCCGGCAATTGGACAATCGGACAGCGCTTTGTTGTAGCTACTCATTGTTGTGATGCCCTAACAAACAGCATATCATATCGATTGTAAATGGTGCAGCTGATGAAAACAAGAAATGGATATCAAAATGATTGAGTTGTCTGTTCTATGTGAACTTATCTCTCGCTTAAGATCTATTTTGTTGTTTACCGCAGCAGACTTGCCAAAAGCGCATGAATCGGCTTACTATATGATATAGCGATCACAGAAATAATCTATCAATATTTTAGAGAGAAATGAAAAAATAAACTTGTATTTTCTACGGAATTTGCAGATCTACAGATTAAAACTTTTTTGCCAGATATTTTTGTTAGCTAGATCTTTGGTGGACATTTTTAATGTTTTAGTTTGGGTTTTCAAATAAAATTCAAATACCTCCTATTACATATTTATGAAAGCTAAAAACCAGTTTTGAGCCGAGCGGGTTGAGACTTACAATTAAAATTTTAATTTGCCTATAACCGAACCGTGAACTCAATTAGTTAGTAAAAAATTGTATAGTCTAAACCTGAAGCGAATTAAATTTATTCAACAAATTAAATGGTTAAGAAAATTTGTTCATAAAATATAACATTTTTCGACGGCTAAGATTGTTTTTTCAATAAATTTTATTTAGTTAAAATACTATCATATATTGCCTTTGTCAAAGAAATGCGATATATAAAATTTATAGCTACAATATATATAAATATAAATTTTGTATATATTATCAAACTAGTAACTATATCTGACATCTAGCTATATTATAGAGCATTCCGGCTACGGCCAAGCGAATTTTTCTCTCGCTGCCCTCTGCCCACTTCTGGCTGTTTGCTGTTGTTGTTGCTGGCTGTCAATATATATTTCCAAATCGTTTGGCTTGGCGTTTTGATTTCGTTATCAGTTTTTATGTTTATAAGTGCGAGGCACACACACGCGCACACCATACGTGCTGTGTGTGTTGGGTGTGTGTTTTTTTGTGTGTGTTGTCTGGGTTTTATTTGTGCGCTGTTTGGTCAATTGGAAAACATTTCGTAGCAGACTTTTCGGCGCCCGCCTCGAAAGCGCTGCTCGACGGGCGGTCGCCAAAGTGACGACGTCTATGAAATTCGGTTTTGTTTGCTGTTTTTGTTGCTGTAACTAACTTGTTGTTGTTGTAGACAGTTGCTGCTGCTGCTCGGCATAATGGCGTCGTTATTATTTTGGCATTAAAAAGAATTAATACGCTTCAATGGACTCTCAACGTAAATAGATCGTTAGGCGGCGTGCCAACAGCAGCAGCACTTCTTCCCCCATTCCCTGCCCTGCCCTTCGCCTCCTTTTCCTTACACTCTCAGCCCTCTTTTTTTGCTTAGTTGTGTGTTTTCGCAGCTCTTTATCAATGCACACTTTGCTAGTTTTGCTGGCTTTTCACTTTGCTTTGTCACGCAATCGAGCACAATTTTTGGCCCATCACATGCAAAAATGCTACCCACACACACACACACACACACACACGCGCACGCACACATTCTCTTTGGCTTTTGAAGTGTCTCTCTCGGTTTAAATGGGCCACCAACCACTTGACCAGGCTTTAACAGCGCCGTGCGTCGCATTACTTTCAATAAACTTTCATTGCATGCTTTTCACTCTTTTTCTCTTCTTTAGATATACAGTCGCACACTAACTCTCTCTCTCTCTCTCTCTCTCTCTCACTCTCTCTCTATCATCCTTACACACACATTTTATTATCGCCCTTTACTTTTTATTATATTTCATCTTTTTAAGTGATAATTAAGTATAATTGATTTATTATTTTTATAAGATTTTATATAATACATAACATAAACATAATTTGTTGTTTTTCAATTAATTTTATAAGATTTTATGCAATACATAACATCAAAATAGTTTTTCAATTCTTTTAAATTTAATATTTATCCTTTAAGCTTAACTACGTAATCCACAAATGAAATTAAAAAGTTCAGCAAAACTAACCAGGACAGACTCGTTCGTCACCCCAACCACCTTGTCACCAGTCTTCTCGACAACAGTCTACACACCCGCCGATTGCAGAGCTACCACTGGACCTGCCTTTCAGGCCTCGCATTCCCTGTCACTTCCATTTTCACAATTTACTCAATATCAAATTATAATTGTAAATATAACATATATATAAAAATAAAAAAAATCCTTTAAGTTGACTTATTTTCCGAAAAACCCAAATGACACGCCAAAATTTTAACTCCATGGCTACAAAAGTACCCAAATGTGACACCGAACCATCTTGAACCGGTTCAATACCAATCCGGCATCAGACAAAATCAGAGCCAAAGACTTAATTTGACTTGATAAGTGATTCGTAGCTAACTAATTCCTTTAGTCTCCTAAAGTCCTTTTTATCTCGAATCTTGCTCATACCCCGGTGTAAAAGTTATCACCCCAAATGCTATTCTTCTTTTCCAACACCTAATTTTAGATATTTCGTAGAAACGGCATTTGCCAATGCAAATTTAATGCAAATTTCGTGAGATCCAAAACGAATGCAATTCGAATTATATTCGTGTGCATTATGATGTGATAAGCAGCGATTCATGTACAAAATCCTGATATGAAATATGAGCATGATTTTAATGTATCATTTGAAGTTTTCAATGACATTTAATTGTTATGGAAATTTTCGACTATCAACATAATAGTTTTGATTACGATTGGATATGGGCGGGTGGCGAAGGGGATAAAGGGGAGGGGAGCTTCAAGTTTTGTGCCATCAGCATTATTCGTATTGCAATTGGAAGTTGGGCCAGCAGCATTTCAATTTAGTTGCACGCAAATATTTAGATAATTTCCAATGCTTCAATTCAAATAGGAAAATACTCGCACACATGCAGCAGGAGGGGAGAGTGGTCGGGGCAGGGTCGTATGGATGAAGAGATATACAGATTCAGATACATATATATGAATATATTCAGTTGCTGTCACTGCATATCGCTGTGATATTTAATGACCTGTCACAGATACATATTTTGATTTTGATATTGCATTTTGTCTGGCATTTCTTTGAATACCCCGTTCAAATTGTAAAGCATTGCAAATTTGGGGTATCATACTTTCTAGTTACTCGAAAAATAGGATATTCCAATACTCTTCAAAGCCAGAGGTTCGAAGTGACTCTGAAAGATTTGTATATTTATTTATTTATTTATATAATACCTAAAATTTGAAAAAATATTGTTAAAAGTCTAGTCAAAATTATCTGCAGCCTAAAATTGTTTAATTCGTCCCAACAGGGTATCTGCCAGTTGCGCACTCTTGTTTATATTTCATCATTTGCTTATATTCATGTTGTTTTATTTTTATTTTACCATAATTGAAGCCTCAATTAAGCATAACTATTTCCACAAACACAAAAGCTTCTGATAGTTTCAGCTGGAATCCTGTAAAATAATGCCTCAAATGCCGCAAATACCTGACCTGACGCACCTCAACGCCACTGGCAAAATTCAGCTTTAAGCTGTTGCATAAGCCAATTGAACACCAGTAATAAATTTCAGGCATACGCCAGATATTTTAGGCATTTAATACGTAAAAGCTTTCCAGAAAAAAACGCTATGGGCTGTGATTTGCGGTAGAAGCAACAAAAAGGGTATTATTATTTTGTCCCAAAATATATCGAAAGCATTTCAGTAGGCACCAACAACCCATTAAGTCGTACATATATTCTTGATCAGTATTAAAACAGCCGAGTCGATAAATACATGTTCGTCTGTCGGAATGTTTGCCTGCAATGTCTGGCAGGGCTGTCAGTTCGAGTTGCCACCTGGTCGCTTTTGAGGAGCTGAGATTAAATTCTACGATTAAATACCTTTCTACTCCCCCCAAAGCGTATTCAGTCATTAAAAGTTTATGTTTTTGCTGGGAAAACTCAACCTTGCGCTCAACATTAAACTGAATTGTGTCCAAACAGTTGCTGAAGTCTCTTAAAATCTGTTGACGACATTTTTTTCTATTTCACTATATTTTATATTATTTTTACATATATTTTTTCCACCTTGTAGCTATTCAAAAGCCAGCCTTTAACAAAGCAGCGACAGTCGCAGCAGCCGCAGCAACAACAACAACAACAACGCCAACAGCTTGGCAACATTTTTGCGCTTGTCAACATTTTGAGTAGCAATTTGGTTGCAGAAATCGCCCCGCTGCCCGCAGCCCGCAGCCTACTGCCACGCCCCCAAGCCCGCATATAGCTGCCTGCATGTGGCACACTTTGAGTAATGCGTTGCCTGCCAACTGATTGCCACTCGAGTTGCAACAGTTGCGCTGCTGCTGCTGCTGCTGCTGTTGCTTAACATTTTGCGTGAAATGCGTTTGATGCCAGCCCCCCCAGCCAGCACCCCCTTCTAGCCCTAGACAAAATGATGAATTGAAACAACAACTGCAACAGCTACTGGCCGCATCATGCGGGCTACATTGCTGCCAGTGATTACCATTAGCAACTGTTGTTGTCGTCGTCGTTGCTGTTGTTATTGTTATTGCCAATGCTGGCTGCAACTCCGGCTTCAGCTGCGGCTCTAGATGCGGCTACGGGCTTGCCTTTGGCCTTCAGTTGTTGCCGTTTCCCCTTTTTGAAATCATAAATTTGACTACAGCAGCAGCAGCAACAACAGCAGCAACAACAGCAACAACAGCAGCAGCCGCTTTGCATTTTGTTGTGGCTGCTGAAAAATGTTCAAAAGAGCCAAGCAGAATCCCAGGCTAATGAACACGATACATACACACCAGCAAACACACACACAGACACACATACACATATTTGGTGCAGGGGCGCGCGGTTGTGCGGCAGTTTATGGCCCGTGCAGCACTCAGTGCATTTGGCAATTATGAAATGCACTCACAAATGTGTGTGCGTGTGTGTGTGTGTGTAGATATGGGTATATGCTGTGTGTGTGCGTGTGCTGCAAATTTAGAACAAGCGTAAAATTTGCAATTAAATGCCAAAGCAGCATAAAAGGACACGCCCACCCAGGCAGCTGGGCTAAAGGAATCAAGTAAGAGACAGCACAAACACAGAGCAAAAGGGAGCAACAAAAAGTGTGAGGGAGGTTAGGAGGGTGCGTGGGAGGAACACAGGGAGACAGGACTCTATAAATGAGGTCAGCTGCGCTTCAACGTTTTGTGCGTTGTGACATTTTTGGTGCAACAACAATAACAACAACAGCAACAAGAAGAACTAAAATGAAAATTGCTGTGCACATTGCGTATACGGCACGCTGGACACGACGCAATAATGCCACGAAATGCATTAAAAACAGCAGCAGCAACAACACGAAAAATAAATAAAAGAAAACAATAACAGCAGCAACAACAACAGCAACAACAACAACAACAACAACAGCTGCAAAGCGAGCGACAAGAAAATGACAGAAGGTTTCGATTATATAAAGCCAGCCAAATGGGCGGATATGGGAATCAGTTGTGTTTGGCTATATCGCAGAGGAGCGGAGGTGGGGGCGGTGCGGGGGCGGGGGCGGGGGCGGGTGCAGTGACACTGTCAAGCGTTACTTTGACCCCGCCAAATGACAACAACGAGAACTTAATGGAGGCGCTGGGGGAAAGGGCCGGTTGGGTGGTTGGTGGGTTAAAGATTCGCAAACATGACAAATGATAAATGGGCAAGGATACGCAATGCGCAATGGCCAGGACACAAATACACAAGCACACAAACAGACACATGCACAGATACACAAATACACAGCTACAAACACAGGGACAGACACAGAGCCACATCCAGATTTCACATATAAAATGCTGTCAGCTGACAGCAGTGTGGCCTCAGTTAAAGTGGGTAGCTTGCATTACACATGCGGTTTGTAACAGGCAGTTAGTTTCTGAATGGAAACGCAGGCGAGGAAGTGCAATGGAGGGAGTGGGAGGCGGGGAAGAGTGAGAGAGAGAGGGAGATTCCATACTTTTCCATTAACTCATCAAAATTGAGGCATCTTTAATTCTTTGCTTCCAAGGGTTAAAGACAGAACTAAAAAGTAAACTAGTTTGTACCCAAAATTACGGTTTACTTGTTCCATGAATCGCATGGTTCCCCATGCATCTCAGATACCAATAATACCATAACATTCCCATGCAAGTAAAATTTCTAATATTCCTTTGCCATAGTGAGTTCATTTTGCGTTCGGCTATAATTTCGAAAGCTTAGCCACATATACGATTATATGAGGATTTATCAAACAATTTTTGTTTGTCGAATCTGACAATAAGGAATGTATTTAATATTTAAATTGTAGTATTTACTTCCAAAATAGTTACAGTGTTTTGTGGGGTATTTTATTGGAAACCATTCGCTGATTTTTATTTATTCGACTCTCTTTCTGTTTAATTAACATTTTCACGACTTTTTATTGGGTGCACTTTGAAGTTTTCAGCTCAATGGCTTTGGCACTAAACACCACGCCCCCTGCTCTGTTTGGGTGCCCCGTTTCTTCGTATTCGTTATAAATATAGTTGCGACTGCTCGAATCAAAATAAGTGGCACAGCGATAAAGGCAGTGCCACGCCCACAATTCACATGCATGGTCGCAAAAATTAATTGATTCAAACAATTCGAAACGATTTGCACATTAAAACTCCAATGGCCAGCAAATCAAATTGAAATGCCAATGGACGTTCCGTTCGCTTTAGTATCCGCATCCGCATCCGCTTGCGCATCCGCAACTGTGTCGCTGTATGCATCCGTGTCCGTGTCTGTGTCTGTGTCTCTGTCTCTGTCTCTCTCTGTGTCCATTTCGATGAAGCTCTCGGCATGAATTTAATTTTGATTTTTATTTTGCTTTTTATTTGGTTTTTAAACGTCGAACGATTTAATTGAATTGCACGCGACCCAGTTACCCCACCCCCCTACACACAAACGCCCCTTTGTCCCTACACAGCGTTGTGGCTCGGGATGTGATTATGCAAAGTGGCGCCCAACGTTGGGTGCTGGATGTGTTGCTAATTTTATCGCTTCTTGCTCGTTGCCCGTCGCTGGTCACTGAGCAAAACAACAACAGAATGACCAGGGCAGAGGTGGGAAAGGGGGGAGGGGTTGGTTTCAGTGGGGCAGCAGGCGAAGATTCGCCGGGACTTGCCTTTTCCATGTAGCTGCAAATTGAACATGTGCATATATGTGAAAACATGTATCCAATATTGGTTGCAACTGCAGCTTGACTTTGACTTGACTTGACTTGCCCATCGCCCATCGCCCATCCTGCCACCCCCCATCCGCCCACTTCTGGCCTGCTGTTTGTGGCATTGCATCTTTAAGTCATTGG
The DNA here is from genome assembly GCA_035041545.1 of Drosophila colorata. NCBI lineage: Eukaryota > Metazoa > Arthropoda > Insecta > Diptera > Drosophilidae > Drosophila > Drosophila colorata. The sequence goes on along the minus strand of JAWNLD010000490.1, from coordinate 6,724,065 downwards.
GCCACTCGACAGCCGACAAGTGGACAGTGCTGAGCGCCTCTTCAGGCGCCGGCAACAGGCCGCAATTTTAGGCTCCATTTCAGGCAGCACTTCCATCTCCAGCTCAATTGGTATTCTACTCGACCTCTACTTCTGTTGATTTGCTCAATTAAAACCGTACAGTGAAGTGAGCTTGAGGCTTACATTTTATTATTCTTGAAAACAATGTTAAATGGACTTTAATAAAGTTGTGTAAATGCAAATATGCGGAAGTGTAAGAAACGGAAGTTTATACAGCTCTCTTAATCCACATCTGGAGAAGCTAGCCTGATGGAATTTAGTATGTGGACTCTTACTTATATAACACACACTTTTAAAGTTGGTCCCGCAGTGTGAAAAGCTCCTTCAAATCTTTAAAAATGAAAATAAAATTGCTTTCGGCTTAATCAGCGTATACTTAATATAGCATCTTAATATTAAGTATACGCAGAGTATACCGTAAGAAATGCTTAATTTTATTTTTAAAAGGTACCTTATTATAGTAAACACATAATATTAAGACTAAACCTGAAGACTTGCTATAATTAATATTTAAAGATACCTATTATAAACATTTGCATATTAAACCGTCCACCCACTTCCTGCATTATCCGAGTTAATTAGCCTGGCTGACCAATGTGCGTGGCAAAATGATTGATAGATATAACATCTTAAAAGTAAGTATGCACAGATTAAGCCATTAGAAAAGGTTTCTTTTATTTGTAAGGATATCTAATATAAAGTATACGCACAATAAACCATATTCTCCACCCGTATCCTGCTTTAATCGGACATAATTAGCGTGGTTGACCTATTTATGGGTGAAAATAATTGATCGATTTGCTTACTGTGGCATTTCTATTGCATATCCATTTGGTCTGGCATTTAAATATTCAATTGGGCAGGTCAAAATTGTATTTAATAATTGAATTCAATTATGCGCCATGCTGCACAATAAATTGCACAAATGTGGCCAGTGCTGACCCAATCAATCAAACAATCAATCAATCAATAAACAACCAATCACAAAAAATAAACAACATATACAATCAATTTTAAAACTTCACTTAAAGTTGATCACGTTTTTTTAATGTTTTGTTATATTATTTTTTGCCTTGTTCATTGTTCATTGGCTTAAGCTAAAGTGACGACAGACGAGCAGAAGACCGACTGTGGAATACTCTGTTCTGAGTATTTAAACAGATGACAAAGAGTCCAGTTGATTGTAAATATACAATACTGACTCTTAGTTTCTGACTGTTATTTCACAATGGCGACTCTAAAACTATTACTAATATAATAATAATAATAATAATATAACTAATAATAGTGATTCCAAAACATTGCCTTCACAATAGTGGAACTTAGACTGCAGGTGACATTTAAATAAATAAAGCAGAGATATTTTTGAGTCTCTTGAGACTTGATATGTGATTATTTTAAATTATATTTTCTAAGACTTTATTTATTACTTCATTATTACTACATCTACGAGATTTTACGAAGTCCAACAAAACCCAATTAAGTACCTTTCAAACTGTAACTTCATAGCTGTGGCCTTAAGTCTGTGTCTGTACCTTAATTGCGTATTTCAAATTGTAAGGGCACCCAATTTGCTATCTTTCTATCTATCAGAGACTGTAATTAAAACTGAAATTTGCGCAACTGTTTTCGGGATTTGTGGATGTTGGTCCTGTTGCTATTTTTGCTATTGCTGTGGGTGCTGCTTAATGCAATTTTTTGATTAATGAACAGGCAGTGCGAGCGGCAGCTGCAGTTGCAATTGAACTCAGGACATTCAGCTTATGTGCTGGGGAAGAGCAGGGAAGACGGAAGGGAAGGGAAGGGTAGGATTGGCAGGGAGTGCGCAGGTGTGAGCTTGTGGGCGCTTGTTCCTGATTGAATGCATTGAATGAAGTTGATGTCGCTGACCAAATGTCAATTTAATTTTCGTGGCCTGCGTAAATTTGCGTTCCAAAAATGTCAGCGCAATAAGCGACAGTCTATATATATTCGTGTGTGTGTGTGTAATTGTGTGTGTGCGTGAGTCTGTGTGTGCGTTTAGGTGTGAGCCTGTGCGAGTTAATTTGATTTTAATTATGTAACACAGGTCCTGGCTGCGGGTTTTGCTACCTGTGCTGCTTTCGCTTTGGTTTGTTTCATTTGCGGTTAATCAACTGGCCGTGGCATTAATATTTTGATTGCCACGCGCCGCAGCAGCGGCAACAACAACAGCAGCCAACTAAATGTTGCAGGCAGCCGCAGAAATTGACAATTAAAAATAATTTGAAATGCAGGCGCCAAAACGTGCAGCGACAATAAAACGAGCGCATTTCATTAAAATTTCAAGTCAACTCAACTGTGCCACACACACACGCACACACCAACAGCATACTTGACAGCAGCTGCGCCCAGTCGCCCACCACACACATACACACACACACACACACGCTTCGTAGCGAGGCGACAGCAATTTAAAATTAGTAAAAGTTAAAGCACAGCAACAACAAGGAGGGGAGGTAAGGGAGGGAGGTGGCTCCGGCTGGCAACTGAGGTTTGGCTAAATGGGAGCAACACGAGCTGTTCTGCAATTAAAAACAAGCAGAAAAGCAACAGTGCCATATATGCGACTAGCGAATGCCCTGTAAAGTGAACGTTGTCTGATGAAGCGATGATAAAAAACCATAGCTCCGGAATGAAAAGTCGCTGGGGCGTCTAATGATTTGAGAGATCGCTTTTGTTTTTGGTTTGGTTCGTGAACCTGGTTTTCTACTTTAATGAAGTCAGCTTTTGGTGCAAATCTTGATTCATCACATTCCAGCGTATTCAAAGCAAAAATAATCTATTATTATTATTAACATTCCAGACTTCCTATACTTTTGACCTTTTTGAATAGAAAATGTGCCAGCAATTTTCACTTTTATTTTCAGGTACTATTTACAAGTTAACAGGATATGAAAAAATTGCAAGCAGGCCTTGCGAGCGTTTGTGGAATTTTTTCCAGGGAATTGTCGCCAGTCTGTAAAACTCAAAACGTGCATCTAAACTGCAACATTTTAGAGACAACTTACCACACTGGCCACACAACCCCACCTTCCTCCCCTCCTTTCCTATTCCCCTGTAGCCATCAGTTTGTGCGACACTTTCAGCTGCCAAGGGCTGCGCTTGTTCCTGTTCCTGTGCCTGTGCCAGTCGCAGTTGAGTTCGTCTCTTCCCCTCCTCCCGCTGCTTGCCGTGCTGCTTCTGCTGCATTCTTGTCACTTGCTCTTTATGGGCAATGGCCTCGGCGCCTCCAAACAGCCCGCAGTCCGCACACCCCAATTCCTGCCCTTCTCCGCTGGCCGCCATACGCTCTTCGTGCTGGGCCAGCTTTATGGGGCTTTAAGCGTACGGACCAAGCCGCTTAAGTGGGCTGTTAAGGGCTTGTTAATTTTATTGATACCCACGCCGATCGAACATTGCCTTAGCACACCCAGACCTATATAAAGCCAGGGGGTGGGCCAGCAAGTGGTGCATTGGCACTCGACGTTGACATGCCCGATACATTTTGCGGCCAAACGAAGCCCCCCAAGGATGTGTTCCTCTATATATGCATACATATATATATATATATATATATATATATATTAATATAGGTAGGTGCGACGCCACACAACCGCAGCTGACCCACTAAAAGACGAGCTGGCCCAAAAGTCAAAGGGAAAGCTGGGCACTGACCAAACCGAGTTTCAGATTCATCAAATTTAAATATATTCCCACAAATTGCGTTAAAAAGCGTGCAATAAAGAGAGAGAGAGAGAGAGAAAAAGAGAATAACCTGTGTAAAGAAAACTTTGCAGCTAGTTGCAATGGGGCGAATACTTAATACATGGCATCAAAGAGTGCAAAAGTGTTTCTAGCAATTTTTCAGATGTCCAAGTTTCGACAATTTTGAATTTTGAATCATGTTTAGTAACATTTCTAAAAATTTTCAGCTTTCATAGTTTGTCCCAGTAAAAGTAAAGTAAAAACAATTTAAAAAATAAAAAATATAAATAAAAAATTATA